>OZ016476.1:1507028-2097310 GCA_963966605.1 Caenorhabditis sulstoni | reverse complement strand
AGAGAGAGAGAGAGAGAGAGAGAGAGAGAGAGAGAGAGAGAGAGAGAGAGAGAGAGAGAGAGAGAGAGAGAGAGAGAGAGAGAGAGAGAGAGAGAGAGAGAGAGAGAGAGAGAGAGAGAAGAGAGATAGAGAGAGAGAAAGAGATAGAAAGAGAGAGAGAAAGAGATAGAAAGAGAGAGAGAGAGAGAGAGAGAGAGAGAGAGAGAGAGAGAGAGAGAGAGAGAGAGAGAGAGAGAGAGAGAGAGAGAGAGAGAGAGAGAGAGAGAGAGAGAGAGAGAGAGAGAGAGAGAGAGAGAGAGAGAGAGAGAGAGAAAGAGATAGAAAGAGAGAGAGAGAGAGAGAAAGAGATAGAAAGAGAGAGAGAAAGAGATAGAAGAGAGAGAGAGAGAGAGAAAGAGAGAGAGAGAAAGAGAGAGAGAGAAAGAGAGAAAGAGATAGAAAGAGAGAAAGAGATAGAAAGAGAGAGAGAGAGAGAGAGAAGAGAGAGAGAGAGAGAGAGAGAGAAAGAGAGAGAGAGAAAGAGAGAGAGAAAGAGAGAGAGAGAAAGAGAGAAGTATGTCCTTTGTAGGACGACGCGACCGTTGCGACACCGCCAACACAAGTACTGGTACCCGTTCGGATGCCCGCGTGACTTCTGGAACTGCACACTCGGACTAATTGGCACGGATCGCGACGGTGATCCGTACCTGAACGACGGAACGGAGCCCAATGACGCCGTGGTGCTCGTGCACTGCTCGAATGGCATCGGACGGACTGGAACGGCGATCGGTCGGTTTTGTGATCAAGAACTGCTGAGAGTTGGGCAGGCGTGCGCCTTTAAACTCTTTGGGCGACGTACCGTAGGCCGAAAAGTTTAAAGGCGCACGACTAAATTGGTCTTGCGTTCGTTGCGAGACCCCACAGCCGCTTCCCTAGACTCGGTGCGAAAATTCAAATACGCCAGGAGAGGTTTCTCGGCCGTGGCCGAGTTTTCCAGTTCAAATTTTCGCGCCGAGTCCACTAGTGGAGCGCGCATAACCTAATTGCAAGTGTGCGGCGCGGTTTTTCTGTCCTTTTTTAGACAAAACTTTGTGGGAAAATTTGCAAAATTCGTGAAAACTGATAGAATTTATCGATTTTTGTGCAGAAAACAAAAACTGGCGGTTTTTGTTTGCAGCCATCGATTTCGTGATGGCTCGTCTGAAAATCACGCCCGACGCGTTCATTCCGTTTATCATTCGCGACGAGCTCCGCGAGCTGCGACCGTACGCCGTCCAAACGTCTGTCCAACTGCTCTTCATCATTATCAGCGTCTACAAACGAGCCTACGCCGGGGTGAGCAGCCGATCAATCGATCGATATCCGCCCACTCTGCCGATCAATCGATACATGCGGTTTCAGAAACGAAGCAGCGAAGGATTCGACGATCCGGATCACTCGAGAATGCTCTACGCCGCCTACGATGCTCTTTTGGCTCGAGAGGAGCCGAAACTTCGGCTCGTCTGGGAATAATTCGGGCGAGTGTGCAATTGTGCGTCACGGTGTCGGCAGAGTAATAAAGATTGAAATGAGAAACCGGGCAACCAGTGATTAGGAGACGTTGCTCGACAACACGCACAAAATTATAGGTTGAGGGGGGTGGAGCCAGGAGTACGGTAGTTTGCTGGGGGGGGGGGGGGGGGGGCTCGCCGCCGAGCACGTCTTCTCCTCTTCTCGACGTCTTCAACATGAAAACCACGCCGAACCCGAATCCCAACAATTGGAACGTCTACAACTACGACTGGTCGACGATCGACGACTACTGGGCCAACGATGCGAACGTGTCGTCGACGTCTTCGGAAGACTATGCCGAAGGCGACGACGAACTGCCGTCGTGGTACGGATACGTGGACTTTTTGAGCCGTATGACATCAGTCACGCAGTCGGTGAACACGCGTTTCTCGCTCGTCGCCGTCGTCGTCAACGTGGCGCATCTGCTCGTTTTGGTGCAGAAGCGAACACGGTCCAGCGCCGTGTTCATCTTCATGATCGGCGTCGCCATCGCCGACATTCCGAACTTTGCGTTTTCGAGTGTCGAAGACGCATCGAGTTTCAAGTTCAGTCCCGAAGCGATCCGATACGAGGGGATCAAGTATTTGTGCATCAAAGACGAGACGTGGGCCGTGATCGATATTTATGGTGGGTATCTTTTTTGTGGTGCATTTGATGCAAACCGTCTAATGATATAAAATGTAGCTCGTTTTGAGATCTATCGAATGGCGCAAAGAACGTCTGAAAATCTCGATTTTCAGCCAAGTTATGCAAGTTTTAAGCTTCCAAACTCGTTAAACTTGCATAACTTGGCTGAAAATTGCGATTTTCAGACGTTCTTTGAACCATTAAAAAGATCACAATGATTTCCATCTTTTTCACAACTGGGTCATATTCACAAAGTTCACCACAAAAAAGATATGACCGTTTTTTGTTTGGCCAGGTCAAATAATCGCGTCTGGGTACGGTGCGACGCGTCGGATATCGATCTGGCTGGCGCTTCTTCTCGCGCTCGTCCGCGTCGTCTCGGTGATGTTTCCGATGAGCGCACGCATTCAGAAGTTCACGACGCCGCTGAGCACGTGCCTCATCACTCTCGTCACGTTCATCGTGTGCTTCGTCTGGGAGACCGGCTTCCTCTTCTGGTACTCGCGTGTCTTCCGACTCAAAGAGATATCGATCAAAAAGTCGGGGCCCAATCGATCGAATTTATCGATTTTCCCCCTCTGACGCTTTCCAGATGTCGTCACTCGACGAAACAGGAGCTCGAAAGTCTCGTCGTCGTGCTTCCGTACAAAATGTTTCTCGACTTGGACTTCAATCAGCTGGCCGTCGAGACCGTCGTCAAGTGGACGCCTACAATTCTGTATCCCGTCATGACGGCTCTTCTGTTTCTCGAACTGCGCACGATCCGAAAACGACGGAAAGGCCTGCGGCACGAGGATCGACGCGCCGAGCACACGACTCTTCTCATTCTCGTCACGACGTTCAGCTTCTCGATCACCGAGTTCGTCGCCGGAATGGCGTTGTTCATCGAGATGAACACCTACGAGGGCATCGCGTGGTACACGTGGAATCACGACTCGCTTCTCGACGCCAACACTATCTTGTGAGCGGGTCTCGCAACGAAAATACTGTAGCCTCTTGAATAGAAGGATCCCTTGAACTTTGACGGGGTATAACTCCGAAACTAGAGTAGTTAGAAAAAAGTTGTCAACTACAAAACGATAGGAAATTTTACGCTGAGCAAGTTTGTAGTTGACAACTTTCTCCTAACTTTTCTAGTTTCCAAGATATGGCGGTTTGAAAGTTAACACTGCGCGGCCTAGAAACCCGCCTGGCGATTTTGAATTTTCGCGCCATATCCAGTGGAGCGCGTCCGCACCACTCAACTATTCTCTCTGTTCAGCGTTATCAAAAGTTGCGTGATGCAGTTCTCGATCGCCCTCCGATGCTTCAACTCGACCGTCCATCCGATCGTCTGCATCTTCATCTCGTCACAGTATCGCGAAACCGTCGAGAGCGCCGTTTTCGACAATCGCATCGGAAGATCCGTGACAAAAGTTCGTCAAGGTGTCACGCTCCGGAAATGTCACACGGATTTGCAGATGATGAGCTCGAGTCGAGCGGGTAGAAGCGGCGCGACGAAGAAAAGCAGCGACGTCGTGTCATCTGCCGTCTCGCCCACTGTTCTTACTTGATGCAAACGCGCTCTATCGTATTCTCTTTCTGTTTTCCAAAAAAAATTGCGGTAGAGCGCGTGATCTACCAAACTTCAGCATCCGTTTTGTCGTGCGATACATATAATTAAATATATAAAGAGACTTTAGGCGAGAAGATTGCCACTTTTTCGTCACATGATCTCCCAAAGATTGAAAACAACATGGGAATTGTTTGTAGTTTGAGAGAATCACAGGTGAAAATATAAAGTTTATCGATCGAAATTCTCGAAAATAAGACCAAAACTTTTTCTAGGCCATGGATTTCTAGGCCATGGCCGAGTTTTTTCCGCTTTGGCGGCCCTCAGAATTTCGAAAATTCTTTTTTTTCGTTTTTTTCCCATAAAATTTCAGTTTTTCAGCTTTCAGCTCAACTATTTTCTTCAAAAATGTGCTAAAAACAATCAATAATCGAAAATTATTTAAAGTTTCTAAAAAAATTCCAAAAAATCGCGAAAAAAAGAGATTTCACTGTGTTTATGAGTAAATTGTGCTGAAAATCGTAAAAAAACGAAAAAAAAAACATTGAAATTTGACATCGACGCAGAAAATTTTTGTAAAAATGCTGAAAACTAAGAAAAAAGCGAAAAAAATTGAAAATTTTCGACAATTATCGATTAGTTGCCACCGCTCGCCGTTCGCTTTTCGTTTTTCAAATTATCGTGAAAAAAGAAAGCGAACGTCTTCTGAATGCCGACGACGTGTGAGTAAAAATCAATAATCCGTTTATTCATTACATTGCTTTGATTGTATAGCAATTTTTGACACAGCAAACCCGAAAATGAATGAGCACATCATCAGATCGATGCGAAAACGAAAAGTAGGTGAAGATGAAGAAGACGTCGCCCATTTCTCTCTCTCAAACCCCCTCAAAATCCACAATCTTCACTTTCCGATCGTCCGTCAGCGACGACGTGGCCAGCGGCAAATGGTACGTCTCGTGGCAATCGTCCTGGAAACCGGCCAGATTGTCGACGATTCGCTCGACGTGACGATCCGAAGATGTCAGGTAGATGACGTCGTTGATGACGACAAACTCCGACGAGAGCTCGGCGAGCAGCCCCGCGAGCGCGACGCCCGTCTTCGGCCACGTGCCGCGCAACGAGTGTCCGAGAATGCGAAACGGCGCGTCAATCTCGACGTGCTGCGGTCCGAAGCGGCGGAGGAACGCCGTCGCGTACTGCTTCAGATGCACGTCGGTGCGGATCTCGTCCGGTGTGCACGGCTCCCACGCGTTGCGATGCACCGAGCAGCCGCCGTCGGCGAGCATCGCGTCGCGGATGCGTTGCGCGTAGAACGGGCTGCTCGCCAGACACATCGTGTTCGACACCACTTTGACGGTGCGCGAGAAGATGCGGATGAAGCCGGTGGGCCATTCCGCCAACGCGTCCGGAATGATCGAGGAGCCGGTGAATGTTTGACGCATCGAGTGGATGACAGTGTGGTAGGGAAGCGATTGGTGCGATTGGAGGAGCACCTGCAGCTCGTGCTCGAAGTCCAGCAGAGACGCGTGCTCGGTGGACGTCCAGCACTCGGGGAAGATTGTCTAAAATGACAAGAACAGTCTATGAAGCGCATTTTCAGACCTTCAAAATGGTCTAAAGATCGTCTGAAAATATCAATTTTCCAGTGAGTTATGCAAGTTTCAAAGTGTTAAGGCTTAAAACTTGCATAACTTGGCTGAAACTCAAGATTTTCAGACATTCTTTGCGCCATTCGAAAGACCTCAAAATGAACTATCTTTTTGTCAACTGGACCGTTTTGATAGAATGCACCACAAATGAGTTAGAGCCACATAATCATGATCAAATGAAGCGAAGCGGTCGCGTCGCGTGTCCTCACCTCCTGAACAATCTCCTTCTGCTCGAAGAGCTTCGACTGCCTCAAATTGTTCTGTGTGCACTTGACGAGCTCGCCCAACGCGCTCTCGTCGCCATACGTGCCGTCCGGATAGCAGAAGCGCACCTGCAGCACGTGCGATCGATACGTGAATCCGTTGAACTTCTGGAGCACACGAAGCGCGTCTTCGGGCCGATAAAAGTTCATGAACCAGCGGTCCGAGTGCAGATCGACGTCCTGAATCGAGATCGAGTCGCCGCTCAGCTCGCGCTTCACCATCCCGAGCACCACGTTTTTGTGCAGCGAGCCGAGTGGCGGCACGTTGACGAACACCAGTTTGGCGCGAACGAGCAGCTCGGAGCGGAGCACGTCGGCGACGCGGACGTCGCGGACGGCGGGAAGCGGAAGGTCTTCCGCGTAGACGCGCGTCCAGTAGTCCCATCCGGACACCTCTTTCGACGCGTCGGGAGAGCCCTTCCTCTGCTGCAAACGATTCACCTCTGCTCAGGAAAGCTTGCGCGCTTTGGCGGGTCCACGCGATTTGTAAAGCCCGCCACTGGCGTCATCGCTCCGCCACTGGCCGATTATGAAGCGCCACTGGCGGTCGAGGCGCTTATTTTGACGTATTTATATCGAGCGGATGACTGATGGCCTAACTTGGCCTAACTGCCTAAGATGGCCTAACTTTCTCCGCGTCAGATCTAGGCCACACGCGGCTCACCGGAATCGGACGAAAGTTCGAAATGTCTTGCATTGCGGGGGAGGCGACGAAAGTGTGATTCGTCCGGTTTCGAAGCAAAGCAACAATAATCGATGGATTTCCGAGATTTTCGTCGGCGCGTGCCGACAGATAACAGCGATAAGATCTTCACGGCGATCGCCGTAAAACGAAAAAAAAAAACAGACACACACTGATAACAACGAAAAGGTTATCACGCGCGAATTTCAAAATTTTTCTTTGAATATTGAGTCATACTAGTGGGTGACCTTCAAACCGCTATATCTCGGGAACCAGGAAAGATACAAAAAAGTTGTCAACTACAAAAATGATCAACATAAAATTTCTCACACTTTTGTAGTTGACAACTTTTTCATAACTCTCTTAGTTTCCGAGATAATGCGGTTTTAAATTCCCCCCCCCCCCATTAGGATTCATGGTACTCGGCGACGCTCCCCCGTAAATCGACACCAAAACCGTCTCTTCTCTTCCATGCGAGACCATCTTCTCCGATTTTTGGGATAAACAACAAAAACCTCGCTCAAAATCATAGTTGAGCGGTAGATTTTTTTGACCAATTATGTTTGCGAGATTCGAGAACGTTCCTCATTCAAAAAACTTGTTACCCGGCGAAAACCGTCATATCTCGAAAACTAGAAGAGTTATGAAAAAGTTGTCAACTACAAACATGATCAGCTTAAAACTTCCCACATTTTTGTAGTTGACAACTTTTTTCCAACTATTTTAGTTTCCAAGATATACTCTGCGAAAGTTGGAAAACTTCAAAACCTAATTGTAAGAGCTAAAACTGGAAATGTTTCGAATTCGCCAACAAATTAGCTAGAATTGAAGCCATCGACCCGTAAAACTTCTGTTTGAAACGAATGTGTCCGAAGATTTTCGATTCGCCTCGGAGCATTTTCCCGAGCAGCAGTGAGCTCAGAGCTCGCCCCCCTTTCCGAAAACTTTCCAACTCGTACCTAGCCTCTCCGCTCGGCAACAGGAATACTTCAACTTCAAAAAATCCTCCATCGCAACCCTTCATATCTTGGCTCTTTTTCTCTCTCTTTCTCTCTCTCTCCCGATCGCTTCCTCGCACGCGCTCTATCTCCGTCGCAATCCAAACATTGTGGGCTCTCCTTACTGTGTGTGTGCTCGGCGGAGCCCGTGGAGGGATCTCGCGCCAACAGAAGAGAGAGAGAGAGGGCTCCGCCCGCGCAACAGACACTTGAGAGCACGGATTCCTCCCACTTTCTCGGCAACTTTTAGTTTCTACTCCAATCGGTTGCAATCATGGTGAGTCGCTTTTTCGAGCACACAGCGGGGGGCTTTCATTGACAGTTGCATCGCGTTCTTCGAGCATTCTGGAAGATGTCGCGCATTCTGAACCATCGTGAAGCCTTCGATGGCATTCTAGAGCATTTGGAACATTCTAGAGCGTTTTGAAGCATTCTAGAGCGTTCGGTGATGCTATAATCATTCTGACACATTGTGGATCATTCTCGATCATTTTGAGCATTCCGATCATTCTGAAGCATTCCGATAACTCTGAGACACTTAAGAGCACTCTAATCTTTCTGGAGCATTCTATCGCGTTTCAAAACATTCCAGATGAAAGTTGAACAATGAAACATTTTGAAACATTCTCGAGTCTTCCAGAGCAGTATGAAGAATGTCGGACATTCCTGAGCATTCTACAGTGTCTTGAGACATTCCGGAGTATTCTAAAGCTTTCAATAGTTTTCTAGTGAATTGTGAAACATTCTAAAGAATGCCAATCATCCACAGACATTCTAGAGCTTTCCAAAGAGTTTGGAAAGATTTTTCAACTTTCTAGAGCATTCCGGTGCATTCTAGAACATTCATGAACATTCTCGAGCATTCTAGAGCATTCTGGAGCATTCTAGAGCATTATGGAGCATTCTAGAGCATTCAAGAGCATTCCAGTGCACTTCATTGCATTCTAGAACATTCTAGATCATTCTAGAGCATTCTAGAGCATAGCAGAGAATTCTAGAACATTCATGAACATTCATGAACATTCTCAAGCATTCTAGAGCATTCTGAAGCATTTCAGTGGATTCTAGAACATTCATGAACATTCCCGAGCAATCCCGAGCATTCTAGAGCATTCTAGAACATTCTCGAGCATTCCAAGTGTCTCGATTTGCAGGGAGACGCCGTCGCCGATGCTCTCGAGCAGCTGTCCGCGGACCAAATCGAGCAGTTCCGCAAATACTTCAACATGTTCGACAAAGAGGGCAAAGGGTACATTCGCGCGACACAAGTCGGACAGATTCTGCGCACGATGGGACAGGCGTTCGAGGAGCGCGATCTGAAGCAACTCATCAAGGAGTTCGACGCCGACGGTGAGGCGAGCATGTCATATGTGATCGTGTCTTGTTCTCTCTGAAGGTTCCGGCGAGATCGAGTTCGAGGAGTTCGCCGCGATGGTCGCCAACTTCGTCGTCAACAACGAGAACGACGAGGGACTCGAGGAGGAGCTCCGCGAGGCTTTTCGTCTTTATGACAAGGAGGTAATGGCGGGGGGCGAGTAAATATGTTGACACATGCGACTAGTCGGCTTACTGTAGTGGATCGGAGACCTTTCTAGAAGGGGGAGACATTGGGATTACGGTAAGGTGGAGATTTCCTTCAGGTTCAGTGTCTCTCTTAAGGACAAGCTGAGGAGTTACCGTATATCAAGAAGCTCCCCTTTAACACCAAGTTCAGTGAGGTTAAGGATGTCCGACAGGGGTTACGGTAGAATGCTCAAATGTCTTTCACATTACTTTTTAGAACAGTGAGAGCAAGGGGTCTGCATGGGATTACGGTATAAAGTAGAATGTCGCCGATTTCGACAAGTTTAGTGACATACTAAAGGGGTCCGCATCGGGTTACGGTAACGAGCTGATCTCTCTTCAGGGCAACGGCTACATCAACGTGTCCGACTTGCGCGACATTCTGCGCGCTCTCGACGACAACGTGTCGGAGGAGGAGCTCGACGAGATGATCGCCGAGATCGACGCCGACGGCTCCGGCACCGTCGACTTCGACGAGTTCATGGAGATGATGTCGGGAGAGTAATACGATCATTTTGTATAAAGACACACACATACCATCATATTTGCTTTCAAATTCTAAGCTCTTTTTTGTTCGATGTCTCCAGCTTATCAATCAATAAATCAATCAATAAATCCTACAGTAATCACGATTGCATCGAATAATCCGTGTAGTACTCGGTGCTGCTCGCAATCACTTGACACACGAAAAGCCAGTCGGTCGCCTGAGGCTCCGCCCACTTGAACTGCAAACTTCGGGGGAATGTGTGCGTTTGCGCGTGAGATGTGGTGCACACTCACCGTAGACCCGTCGCTCATCGGCCGATTCGCGACGACTTGTCCGCTGGAATTGGCGAGCGGGAATCCGGGCGCCCAGTTCGTCCATCCGGTCGGTGGGAGCTGGAAAAACGTGGCAGAGTTGGAGGAGGACGGGTTACGGTAGTCACCGGAAGTTTCGGCTGCATGTACGGCTGCTCCCACACCCATTGATTGTCGTCGTAGTTGAGACCGATGTAGTACTCCGGGGGGTCGTACGTCGGAAATTGGTCGATCATGTAGTCTGGAAAATATGTACTCTATGGAAGAGATGGGGATGGCCTAGGATACGACAATGTCCTAGGAAACGACAATGGCCTAGGAAACGACAATGGCCTAGGAAACGACAATGGCCTAGGAAACGACGATGGCCTAGGAAACCGCCTTTGGCCTAGAAGAGCCCCCCCCCCCTGCTCACAGAAACTCACTCTCCACAAAATCGTGTTTGGCCTGACTGAACTCGCTGGCCACGTACGAGTTGTTGACAAGACTCGTACAGTACTCCACCGCGTGCCGATATCCCCACGCGCCGCCCGTCGACTTGAAGCCCCGCACACAAACGCCGTACGTCGTCGACGATTCGTTGTGCCAGTCGGCACGCAGTTGTGTCCAGTCCGACGGACAGAAACAGTTGGCTGAAAACGATTCGGGGGGAGTTGTCAAGGTGGCGGCGGCGCCGACGGGGGTTACTGTACCGGTGAGAAGCGCGCTCGTCAGCTGGCCGACGAGTTTGGCGGTGTTCATCTCGTCGTACAGCTGATAGCCCGGTGTGGCCACCGCGTCGAGTCCGCTCAGAGCTCGCGAGTCTTGTGTGCATCCCACGGTGATGATGGTCACTCCGTGCTTTTTCAGCTCGTCCGCCGCCGGAAGCGCGTCCTCTTGTGTGCCGGATCCTCTGAAAACGTAGGTCAACGGTTTTCGAGTAGGTCAAATCGAAAAACGAGAACTCACTGATAGTCAGCCGCGAAAACGATGACCACTTGTTTGAAATTGAACCGATAGGTACGGTCTCGGCCCTCTTTCAGAGCCTGCTGCGCCGCTTTCAGCGCTCTGAAAACCGCTTGACCTACTTTTCCCGCTGTTGACCTACCGTCCCAAGTAGGAGGTGTTCGTTGAATCGACGGCGACGAGACTCGTCTGAATCTCGTTGTAAAGTTCGGAGAACGAGGTGGCCGCGTCGATTTGCGCGCCGACCGTCGCGTTCTCGTCGTACGTGACGAGTCCGACGCACGTGCTCCGACGATCCACCGGCCATTTCGTCGAACCGATGCGGAGGACGGCGCCGAACACTTGTGTGATCGTGTTGCGCACCTGAAAGTGAGGGCGTGTCGTTGACCGTATAAGTGAGCGACCCCCTTTAGCGGGGTGAACTTCAAACCGCAATATCTCGGAGACTAGAAGAGTTAGGAGAAAGTTGTCAACTTCAAACTTGATCAGCGTAAAATTTCCGACATTTTTGTAGTTGACAACTTTTTTCCAACTTTTCTAGTTTTCGTGATTTACCCTGTCACAGTTGGATCTCAGGGATGACTCTGCCAATGGGACAATTGAAGTAGGCCTAACTCTTTTGTGGTAAATCCTACGGAAATGGTCCAGTTACATAAAAAATAGAGCGATTTGAGATCTTTCGAATGGCGCAACGAACGTCTGAAAATCTCAATTTTCAGCCAAGTTATGCGAGTTTTCAGCGTTAGCGCCCTTAAAACGTGCATAGCTCACTTTAAAATCAAGATTTTCCGGTGATCTTCACGCCATTCGAAAGATCTCAAAACGCTCTTTTCAGATTTAAATAATTGAATTATTTGAACGAGGGTGATTTTCAGTTCACTTTCATTCTTTCTGGGAAGGATCGGCACATAACTTCATCACACAATCTAACAACAGAAGATGCGTACGAAGTCTATCAATTTCTTTCAAAAGTTCCATTTCGATTGGGGTATCCATTGAGGTACTATTTTGTGATCGACGGGTCTCGCAACGAAAATACCGTAACCTAGAGTAGAAGGACCCCTTGAACTTTGACCGGGTATATCTCGAAAACTAGCAAAGTTGGAGAAAAGTTGTCAACTACAAAACTATGGGAAATTTTACGCTGATCAAGTTTGTAGTTGACAACTTTTCTCTATCTTTCCTAGTTTCCAAGATATTCTTCCTATGAGGGTTTTTCGTTTTCCGAACATCAACAAGTTCACCCCCAGAATTCGTTGAATACCTGCCACAACTGAGCATTCGTCATCATTTGCGATTTGTCGACGACGACGACCACGTCCAGCCACAGATTCTTGATGTTTCCCGGGCACGGCGGATCCGAGTAAACATTCGAATCGCCGCGAGTCGTGCTGCTGATAGCGAGGAGGAGAACGGTCAGAAAATGTAGAGGGCTCCGCATCTTTTTCACTCTTCTTCGCCTCTCGTCTCATTTTCACCGCTTTTATACCCTTTGCCGATTGTTTGTAGATTGCACCGAGTGTCATCAAAACGGTGTGATTGTGCGAGTGAATGCGATTTTATCATCATTTTTCGATAAGGAACCCCTCTGGCTAATCGTATTTTACTCGTTTCCCGTCATTCCTATACGAAACCCCAATAGTCATCAAGAGTTGAACCGAATCGGTCCAGACAAAAAGTGAGTGTGTGTGAGGGGGGAAAACGGTTCATTGCAGTCTCATCATGTCGAATTGCTGCGAGATGCTCCTCGGAAAGAATTGCGAGTGGCTGCTCGTCGCGCTCATTTCGGCGTCTTTTCCGTCAGCTGCGTCGTCGTCGGCGCCGCTCGCCTGCTCGTCGCCGTTCTCCGACTCCTCCTCGATTCGGTGCAGCTGGAATTTCGAGGCGACGTCCGATTCGCCGCACAGGCTTGCCTCGAAGATTTGAGAGTCTGGAAGTCGAGGTGGGTGATGGGAGTGGAGAGAAAAAAAGACTTACTGGCCGCCGAGGAGATCACATCAAAGTTGTTGAGGTAGAAGCTGTCGCTGATCGAATTCGACGAGGAGTGCGGAGAGTTCGGATCGGAGATTTTCGAGAATCTGTGCAACAAAATACGACGTTTGGATCGACTCGATCAGAATGAAGACGTGACGACGTCTTCGGAATCGAATTCAGGATCAAAATGGATTCTGAATCGGATGTGGAAGAGGTCACGTCGTCATTTTGGCCGCATGACCCCAAAATGAAGGTGCCCTTGATCAAGTGGACAAGAAATCGCTCGCGACTCACTCGTAAATCGACACATGATCCTCATCGGGAATATCGATTTTTGTCGACGGGTTATTGGCCGGCGATTCCGATGGAAGTGACGGTGGTGAGTACGTCGGCGCGGGAAGCTGAAAACTTTTTCGAGTTTTCCGATTGTTTCAGATGTTTCAAGCGAATCGGACGAGACACTCTGGCTGGCTTTTACGAAAACGAAAAATGGAAAACAGTGATAAGAAGCTTGAGGCTTTTTTTCTTGGCAGAGCTTGTGCTTACCATCGGCGAGAAGCCCGATGAGGACGACTGAAAACGGTTTTTTTCGATGGCCTAGAAAACGCTGTGAGCAACTTCTAGTCCGCCACCCACCTGAAACTCTGGCATCGGTTGCGGCAGACACAGATTGTAGGCCGAGTAGCCGAACCTTCCCGACGGCTGCTCGTACACCGACAACGACGTCCGATCGATCGACAGCAACTCGTCCATCTCGTCCTCGTCGTCTTCCGGAATCGTCGCGCAACTCTTCGTCGTGCCGCACTCGAACGACGTCGTCAGACGGCTATCTGGAGTCCCCACGGCCCCGTTCATCGTCATTGGACTCCGGTCTAAAATAGTTCGTCGTATAAGGGGGGTCGTTGATGGAAGACGTGACGCCTACATCTCGACGCATTCAGCGGGACTATCAGCGTTTTTCCGTGATTGGGTCGTCGAGGTGGCGGCGGAGAGTCGGAGGAGGAGCACGAGGAGAGGACGGGCGGGATCAGTTGAATACGCGAGTCCGACGAGGACGACGTCGACGGGCTCGAGCTACCGTAGTTCTGCAATCTTGTTGTTGTCGGATTCTAGGCCACGGCCAAAACAAGGCTAACGTTGCTGTCAGATTCTAGATCACAATCGGAAAACAACTAAGTTTCTTAGAATGCCACAGTTATCGAAAAAGAATTTGAATAGTTGTTCTAATGGGATTCTAGGCCACGGCCATAAGATATAAAAGCTTAAGTTTTTTTAAAAACCTTATCGGATTCTAGGCCACCGCACTACTGATTGTGAGGTTGTTAATGTCGAATCCTAGGCCATAACTAAACTGGTTCTTGTCGGATCCTAGGCCATTACTAAAATGGTTCTTGTCGGATTCTAGGCCATAACTAAACTGGCTCTTGTAGGATTCCAGGCCATAACTACATAAACTGGTTCTTGTCGGATCCTAGGTCATAACTAAACTGGTCCCAGTCGGATCCTAGGCCATTACTAAACTGGTTCTTGTCGGATCCTAGGCCATAACTGAACTGGTTCCAGTCGGATCCTAGGCCATAACTAAACTGGCTCTTGTCGGATTCTAGGCCATTGCTAAACTGGTTCTTGTCGAATTCTAGGCCATTGCTAAACTGTTCCCAGCCGGATCCTAGGCCACGACCTCCGCCCCCCCCCCCCTCACCTTATAAGCTCCCGACGCGATGCTGACCGCAGGAGTCGTCTGCAACGGCGTCAGCACATCAAACTCCTCGAGCCGCGCGAACATCGGCCCCGAATCGTGTTTTCGCAGCGAGCCGGTGATCTTCTCGGCCGCCTTTTTGCGTTGCGCTCGCGTGCAACAAAACATGAAAATGACCCGAATGCACTGAAAACGAGAGATGAGAAAGAGGAGGAGGAGGAGGAGAGAAAGAAAGATAATGAGCAGCAAGAGAGGGGGGCTCTGCGTGGAAGAGCACATAATTGAAAGCGAGGAGCAGCGCGCTCTTCTTTCTCATTTCAAGCATCCTATACTGATAACTCGGCGGCTCACGGAGCCCCGCCAAAAAAAAAAAACCAGATGCTCGCCGAGCCACAAGAATGTGCTCTTTTTCGTGCTCTCTACAATAAGTCCCTGGAGAACACGCATTCCCTCTCTCTCTCTCTCTCTCAAACAACCGAAACCAGCGCGAGAAACAGAAGAAGACGACACACGGAAAAAAAAGAAAAAGAAAAGAAAATAACCAAACGCCTGCGCCTTTCCGCTATTGTCATTGTGAGAGAGAGAGAGAGAATGTGCGGTGGCTCACCAGAAAAATGAGCATGAATGTGGTGAGCATCGCGAGCGGAATGATAATGCACATTTCGAACCCGTCCATCACTCCGCGCATCGCTTCGATTATCCCCTCCAACGGATCATCGTCCTCATTTGTGTACCTCCTGGAAAATTGTTTTCTTTTTTTCAAAATTTTTAAAATCGGGCTCTCAGGTGATTTTTTTCATCGAAATTAGTCACAAAATCGAAATTTCAAATCGAAATTTTTTTTTTCAAAATAAATAAAATTTTTTTTTTGAAAATTTTAAAAATTTTTTAACTGGCTTATCAAATTCCTGAATATTATTTTTGAAAATTTTATAATTTTTTTTTCAGATTTTTAAATTTTTTTTGTTTGAGACAATTAGAAACCATCATTTATACTTTTTTAATAAAAAGTTAATTTTTAAAAAAATAATTTTTTTTCCAAAAACCAACTCACATGGCTCATCAGAAGGCGTCGCTGTCTTTTTCAAAAAAAAAAAAACAATGGGCAGGAAATGGAGACGCAGACAGTGAGAAGAAGAAGAAGAAGAAGAAGTCATCGACGTCTTCTGGCGCTTCTTGAAGACGTCGTCGTCGTCACACTATGCATTCTTTATGTTTCCCTTTTTTTTGTTTCTCTTCTCGCCTTTCTTTCTGAAAAAAAAAAAGAGAAAGAAGATGGGTAATGTGATGCGAAACAAATAAAAAACCATTGAAACAAGAATATTGGGAAATGGCCGAACTTTTTCGCCGGAGGTTTCTCTTCCACTAGGGATGCTCGCCGTTGTTCACTCATTTCAGAATGAAACCACCAGGAAAGATTCAGGGACTAGGAAAACTCCCGTGGCCGAACTTTTGAAGAGGAAGAAAATGCGGACTTCCTACCGTAACCCAGGCATAACCTCCGTAGAAGAGTTGATGCAAACTGGCGGCGGGTCTCGCCACGAAATCATCGGGCTACCATGAAACTTTTCCCGAATAATCGCGTGCGCCTTTAATCTCATCGAAGCGAACGCGGTTCGAGCGAGAAAACGAATTCGGGAAAAAAGTTCATGAAAGCCCAATATTTCGTGGCGGGACCCTCTCAAAGTGGACAATCCCGTTAACACGCCCTTTTTTCGGGTTTCGAACAGAAAACTACGGTGCCTCCGAATATTCTAAAGGCAGGTGCGGTTCCCGTTCGAGACCCGAAGAAAAATGAGGGCGTGACAATGGACTTTGGAGCTTTGCGTGCGCGCCTTTAATCATACGTTTCGAGCTCCAAACGGAGCATCATTTGCACTACAAAACGTGACGGGGGGGGGGGGGGGGGTACTAAACAGGAATGCGAATGAGAGGAGGCGAGGGTTCTTCTTCGTTTCATCGCCGGGTGGGGGTGTTGTCAAATGAGGGCAGCGAGACAATCCAATTCCAATTCTCGCGCAACATTCTTCGGCCGCACACAACTTGTTCCTCCTCCTCCTTCTCCCCTTTAGAGAGCACATCAAAGAAATCTGGGCGGGTGGGTGAGATTCGAGAATCGCCTCATTCCAAACTAATGGGGGTTTTTCGGTGGGAGGGAATGAAGAAAAACGAGAGAGAGAGAGAGAGAGGGCGATGCGGTCGAAAAGTTAATCTTGGCGCGTCGAAAACGCGCGCGAAAAGTTTTGGAGCAGCAGCGGATGGGGGGAGAGGAAATGAAAATGGAGCGAGAGCTTGCAAAACGCGAATCGAGTCTGGAAGTCAGAGTCACTTGTTTTCGAGGCGCCAGTTCTGAATTTCACGTCTAGAATCGAGATGTTTTTGTGAATATCCAGAAAGCGGTGCGAATTCTTCGTATATTGCCCAAGTTTCTCATTCACTTTCATTTTCGGGTGGATGAAAAATTGAGATGTTTGCAATGATTGGCTCGATTCAGCAGATTTTGAGGTGCACTCGTTGAACGTTTTGTTTGAAATCATGTATTATCGGTGAACAGGCGTGTAGTATCGTCCAAAAGTGAACATTAGAACAAAGTCCGCAAACACATCGCACGCGTCGCACGCACGCGACGCACCCAAAGGAGCTGTGATCAACGAGAAAAGAGTGTGGCAAATGAAGTGACTCTGCGTCTCTTCATTTGCCACACTCTATCACTCTCTTCTCTCTCCTCGCGGTGTTTGCGGACTCTTTTCTAATGTTCACTTTTGGCATACATACGCCCTATAGTATGCTCTATAATGCAGACTTTTCGCGTTCAAAAAACAGAGCTTTCAAAACCTGAGTACTGTCTTTTTTTACTGTAAAGCTAAGAATCGTACGCAAACGCCGAAAAATGAGTGATTTCTGATTTGGCGAAGGTCTCGCATGTAAGAGACGATTTGGTGTCGATTTACGGCTTCATTTTCATAGTGCCCGTAAATCGACACAAAACCATCTCTTCCGTGCGAGACCCTTGCCAATTCAAAAATTCGAGGCGTTTTCAACCGTAAAGTGAGAAGTTTCGAACATGGAGCACGAAAACTCAGTGGAACTCAGCAGAACATCGAAATTGCAGAGTTCAAATCTAGATCTCAATTTCCCATCCTGCCAAAAGTGGAAGTGAACGTAAAACTTTGGGATTCAACGAAGAAAGACGGCCATATAAATTCGCCACGCTTTCTCGATATAAAACGGCGATAAAATGGAGAAGTGTCTCTATCTTCTCGGCGATTTTCAACGAACTTGTTCCCTTTCTCTCTCTTTCTTTTGTCTTCTTCTTCTTCTTCTTCTTCTTCTTTCGCCCATTTTCGTAGTACGTGCATGTCAACTCTCAATCTCTTGGGAGCTCCAAAATCGGCGGAGAGCCGGAGAAATGTGTGACACTTTGGACGAAGATATGCAGATTTCGACAACGTTTTTGTGTCAAAGCGACGAGCTCATTGAGCAGCGCGAGCATGCGAGAAGAAAAAAAAACGACTGAGTGTGGGCTCTTTTGGGTAGGGGGGCTCAGAAGCTCGACATCTAATTATCTGTTTGGAACGGAGAGCCGCAGAAGAATATTGATGGGTAATTGAGAAGGATAGAGCACGAAAACAATTTCCAGTTTTGGGTGGGAGTGTAAAATGGACTACAAGCTAGCAGCTTCAGCGGGAGAAGGAGGAGGAAGAAGAAGAAGCCACCGGAGGAAATTCGATCGCCCGCCACCCGGAGCCGCCTAACACACCGCAGAAATCTCTTTGTTTTCCACTCTTCCCTCTCTCCCCGACCGCTTCTTCGAGTATCTTTTTGACTTTTGGCATCACCGCTTCACGGATTTCCTCGAGAAACTCGACACTTTCAGGCGGCCATTTGAACGCAGTCTAGAGCTGTTCGCTTTCAGAATCTACTGGAAAGAGAAACAAGGAAACTAACGTGTTCGATCTAAAAGGACCAAACCGCGAATAGAACGAAGCTAGAAGAAGGCTTTTGGAGCATGGAACGGTGTCCCGCACGTGAATACGGTATATTCACGGAGGAGGTACTGTAACAGTGATTTCAACTGTGTTTGTGTGTGTTTCACTGCTACAGTACCTCCCCCGTTCGCTTCAAGACCACGCGGTCGCTTGTCTGCGAGGTGACACGGTGTCACGTGACTATAACAATGAAGAGAGCGAGCCATCCAAACGATTCCAGCTTACAGCTGCATTCTTTTTTTTCACTTTCGAAACTTTCAGAGAAACACGGACTAGAACTCCCGGAACAGAATCAAAACCACAGAATCAAAAGTAGCGTTTGCCGTTTGGCACATCTGTATCCAAAGTTTCAGTTTGATTAAAATCAATACTGCAAACTTCTTTCGAGCTGTAAACGAGTTAGCCTGCACAAGAAAAAGCATTCGAATCAAGTTCAAATGGAACTGCGAACGCGAAACTCAAAAATTTCGAGTTTTCACTGAAAAAAGTGACTTTCTGACAATTCGCAAGCTCATAATGGTCCCGAAAATCGGTCCGGCCCAACAGAACAGCGATTGTATCTGTTTGAAAGGGGGAAGAAACCGTCAAACTGTGCCAAAACTGTCGAAAAGTTGGTTATTCGAGGCTAAGTACTGGTCCCTGCCCATGACGAGTCTGTTCTCCGGGAGGATCACTGATTCTTCTCGTCCCCTCCCCTTTTCTATTATCTTTTCGCGTCATATTCATAACACCATACTTTGTAATGTTCCAGTGCCTCCGTCGTAAACAAATCAACGAAAAACCCTGTTACAGGTGACAAACTTCACGTCCCGCGACTGTTTTTTTCATTCGATCGAGAACATCGAGCCCACTAAAAAAATCAATGATTTCCCGATCAATCGGATCATTTTTCAATCATTTTTTGCTCCAATAAAACATGCGAATTTCATTTATTTTTTAAATTTCTCCTCGGATCCTAGTTTTCTTGAGTCTGACACTTTTCCAATGAGCTTCTCGAAAAAACCACCCTTCTACTGTGAATTCCCGAAAATATCAACTAATTTCTTCAATATCTATCGTTTCCCCTTCATTTCCACCGTCTTTAATCGATATTTCGTTATCGCCGGCGCATCGGCAGACGTTGCGCGTAAGGTGTGGTGTTCGGTACGCATTCAGCTCATCCACTACCATCTACACCATTCTCCTCCTTAAATTTGAAATAAAAGCGACAGATTAATCGAATTAGGCCTATTTTTTAGCGGATTTCGCTGGTTTTTTCGGTGATTTCTTTTTTAAAAATTGAAGGTTTTGAGAACGTTGAAATTTTGCGACTTTGAGGGTGAAAAGTTGAGTTTTTCAGTGTTTTTCTTCAATTTTTGTACCTAGTGGTCCTACTTTTGCTTGTGCCGACCTTCTTTTCTTTGTTCGTCTCCTATTCATGTTTCTTTTTTTCAAAAATGTGTTTTCTCTTTCCAGTTCTAAGGATCAAAATGTCGAAAAGACAAAGACAGACGAGTGGTGATAATGCTGGCCCATCGAACTTGAATACTAAAAACTGGTTCGATGAATCGACGGATTCGGACGATTCGGCCGATTCGAAAGAATCGGAAGACTCTAAAGATTATAAGAAGGCGGCATATCGCCGATGGGGCATCGGTTCCCCTCAGCACTTCATGGGAGCGTTCGAAAGCGAATCGGACTCGGATAGTGAAGAATCATCGGACTCGGATAGCGATGAGGAACCGGAGGAAGAGGAGCCGTAAGATTGAGAAGAAGTGATTTTGAAAACGTTTGATTTCAGCGTCTCATTTCTTCTCATAACCAACGAACAATTGATCGCCCGCCAGAAGAGAGAACACGATTTGAAGGTCGCCAAAATGGGGTAGGATTCTTTTGTGGAGTCAG
This sequence comes from Caenorhabditis sulstoni, assembly GCA_963966605.1. Lineage (NCBI taxonomy): Eukaryota > Metazoa > Nematoda > Chromadorea > Rhabditida > Rhabditidae > Caenorhabditis > Caenorhabditis sulstoni. The sequence continues at coordinate 2,077,154 of OZ016476.1, read as the reverse complement.
TAGAACAAAAGTGATGATGTTTGGGGTCTCGCCACAAAAAACTGTGTGCGAAGGCGTCGCAGCGACTCTTTTTGAGCAACCAGTTTGTAGTGATTGTGTGGGTCTCGCCACGAAAACTTTGTACGAAAACTATCGTGGAAAAGCGTGGTTTCTGCGAAAAATGAGATGAAGTACACATCTGTAGTTGTGCACGACAATAGTCGTAGATGGAAACTGAACCAACACGTTGCAGAGCTTTCCATCCGTCGTGGCGCCACCCGTTGGATCCATCTAAGGGAAAACAAGCAACGAGCAGCTCGACAGAACAAGGAAATGCGTTGAGCTACCTCGTCATTCGCGCGGAGAAGACCGAATGGCCAGTGCCGACGGTGAAAGTGCGTTGTTTCCGATTGAAAACCGAGTATCATCATAAAACGACTTCAGAAAATCACTGGAGAGTTCGAGGCTCGGATCCCGGAGCAATGTTTCGAAGAGCTGCGCGCTGAAGCGTCATCCGAAAGTGGATGGAGACGCGATCCCGCGCACATGGGATACGGGCTACCGATGAAAAAGTTCGACGCGTCAAACTTAGGGGATGAAGTGAAGAAAAATGATCGGCCGATTCAAATGTTGTACTATGTGAGTTGAAACGCTCCGGTTTTCACTTCTACAACTCGAACTTTCAGAATGATGAGGAGAAAAAGGGCTACAACGTCCACTTTTCCGGCTGGACGTTCCAAACGAGTCTGTTCAATAAAGGGAAAGCCTTTCAACGCTTGGAAGTGTTCAAGAGAGCGCAACTCCGCACAATGTTCTTATTGAAGCGGTTCGGGCACCGAGTGGACAAGATGCAAGTCGAGGCGGCGCAGGACCCGGACCACTTGTTCTGGCTGCTCGAGGATATGAGCCATATCCACACGTTGGCCAACAAGGGCTACGGAGACGGATTCGTCTACTACATGACGACGGATACTGGGATGCCGCGACTGCCAATCTACAAGGTGAGATTGCCGAACAAAGCATCAGATCTCGAACTTGTCTTTGCAGTACACACCGATCTCGATCGTGACGGACACCGCGTACGAGCACTGCGCGAGAAGCCAATTCAGCAAGCCGTTCGAGACGCTGAAGAAAGAAAGCAAGAAGCAGTTGAAGGAGAAGAGCGGCGGCATCTGCGAGAATCCGAGTGGATGCGTGTGCGATAAGAGATACGACATACTGTTCGGTGGAAAACACGGTGTTCACCAGTTCCGCTACCACGAGGACGCCTCCGGCAATGCGGTTCTGAACGTCACACGCCACAAAGAGGAAAAGGCGGCGATAATAATGGAGTGCAGCGACGCGTGCGGCTGCTCCAGAAACTGTCCTCGCCGTTGCGTGCAGAAGGGCACCGCCTTCAAACTCGTCGTGCTCTACCTGTCGCCGCACGTCGGTAACGGACTCTTCGCCGCCATAGACATCGCCGCCGGCAGTTTCATCGTCGAGTACGTCGGCCTGATGAGAAAGGTCGACGAGGAGCACGGCGACCAATCGTACGAGGCGAGCACGACCAACATTCTGCCGGAGATCATCATCGACTCGCTCACAATCGGCAACGTCAGCCGATTCGTGAACCATTCGTGCTCACCGAACGCGCTCTTCCTCCAAATTTTTAGCCGAAAGACAGAGGAAGAGGTGCTCGTGCCCAAAATCGCCGTCTTCGCGGCTCAGGACATTGAGTACGGCGAGCAAATCACCATTTCCTACTGGCACAAGAGCCAAACGCCTGCCGAACACGAGGATCACAAGATCTGCGGGTGAGTCAGCGGGGAACTGATCATATACATCGCGCTCCACCGGAAATCCGATCCACAAAGTGCAGTGGAGCGCACTTTACGGCGCATTGAGCCGTTTGTATTAGTTGAAGTGCTAATTTTCTAATTTTCAGATGTGGAAGTTCCGAATGCATGAAACGACTTCCTTCGACGAGTTGAGTCCCTGACTGAAATTTGTTTTCTTAAAATCTTGATTTTTCAAAGTTGTTTTACATTGCAAATCATTTTTTAAATTGGAATTGTTTAATTTTTCTTTGTTGTTTTTAAAGACGAACTCGTTTTTCTTGATCTGTTTTTGAAATATGTACTTTTTGAACTGATACGATTGTTTTTATTGATTTTCACGACAATTTTTTAATAAAAACGAGAAAACTCACTTTGCTTTGGACGATTTTTTGCAAAATCGTTTTTCTCCCGGGAGAAAATTGGAGTTTTCGTCGGAAATTCCCAGAGAATTTTTTGGATAAAGTAGTTTTTTTGAAGGCGCATTCCACAAACGTTTAGTTTGGTCTTGCAACGAAACACGTTGGCGGCGCGTAACTTTTTTTTCTTGAGTTCAAAAAATGTTTTCCGACATGTTTTTCCCTAGAATTTTTCGTTTTTTCGCCAATTGATCTGCAAAAAACAAACGAAAAATACATTTTTTTAATCAAAACTTTCTTCAGTTTTTCTTTAAAACCCAACTTTCAACAAGTTTCGCGTCAGAAATTGAAGTTTTAGTGGATTTTATCGCGTTTCGCTGAAAAATTCTGATTTTTCTGATAAATATATTAATACTGTTCGATTCCGTGTCGTCTGAACATAAATTTACATTTTAAAAATTTGAAAAATCCGTTTTTCATCCATATTTCTTCGAAAAACAAACTCTTCTCACTGTTCCCATCAATTTTCATCTTTATCTCCCACTTTTTCCAGCGAAATTGCTGCAAAAAAGTGGAAAAATCGTCTTTTTCGTAACATCTGCCAGTTGAATCGTAGTCAAATGTTTGTTTTCCACTTTCTGTGGCAATCGCGCCCTGGCGCACTCGATTTTGGCGGCACGCAGAGAAGTTCGAATCGGCGCCGCGTCAGCCGTCCATTTTCTTCGGTTTTAAAGTATTTTCGCTCAGAATTCTAGTATTTTCGCTCTTTTTACGGATAATATTGACATTTTTCCAGCAATGGGTCGCCTCGGAGAGGCCAAGAAGATGCCGAGCGTCGACGCGGAGCCGACAACCGTCGGTCTGTACGACGTCAGCACAGTGGCTCGAATCGCACCACGTAAGCGCAACAAAAAAACGAAAAAGTGGCGGTAGATCGATAAATCTTGTAGTAATGAACGGTACGCAAGTCAATCGAGAGTCGGCCGAGTGGAAGCTGAAGCCGAAGAGCAACGATCGGTTTCTGGTGCTCGCCTCGTGCTCCGACATCGCCGTGTTCACGCTCGGCGAGACGACCGAGTACTTTTTCAACACGAGCCTCGGCGGCACCATCACCGACTTTGTGATCCTCGGCAGCTCGTCGTTCTTCGTCGGCATTATCGATAAACGGCAAGTGGTGGTGCTGTCGCTCGACAAACAGACCGTCTATTTCAACGAACCGGCACCCTATGAGGTGGACTTTGTCGCGTGCAGCTCGACACCCGCCGTCTGCTATCTGACGTTCGGAAGTCGTTCGGGCGAGTGGCACACGGTGATGATGCAGGGAGACGTGGCCGCCGTCAAAGAGAACAATCGCGTCGAGAACTGGCAGACCGATCAGATACAGGAGTATTTCATGCAGGCGATGCAAAAGACGACTTCGAAGAATGTGAACATGTCCGGAGTGCCCGACGATGTCACTCTGATCGCGAACGGACCGATGCAGGCGTTCGCCGCCGTTAACAGCGAGCAGTCGGGCCTCCACTGGTGCGGATTTGGCGCTTCAAAGTTCTCGGTGATCGGAAAGGAGAAATCGTGGGTGCGAGTTCGAGACGGTGGCCGATTCTCGTTGAATCTGGACACCGACGGATGGATCCACGTGTTCGATCCGACGACGCTCTCGTTTTGGCACGAATTCGATGTGAAACTGGCTCCCGAAGAGAAGATTCTCGATTTCGTTGTTATCGACAAAAACGAGGTGGAGGTGCCGAACCTTTTTGCGATCATCGCGACAGACGGAGTGGGATCGGCCACTCGGATGGTGATCTACGATCGGACGAAGCGAGAGAACTGTTTCTCGCTTCAATCGGTGCCGTCAGCGACGTTGTTTGCGTATGGAGGAAGCGATCGGGTCCTGATGTCTGTGGAGGAGGTGATCGACGATCTGGCGGAGGAAGAAGAGAAGAGCCGCATCGTGGTTCGTCAGGTCTCGCAGTCTCGACCCGAAATGCGGTTCGAGGCGTTGCTCAAAAGCAATCGATTCGACGAAGCCGAAAAGTTCGCAAAGGCTTTCAAGCTCGACGTTCAGAAGGTGTACAAGAGTCACGTCTACTATCTGACGGATCGGTGCGATGAAGACGACGAGTCGTTCGAGACGCTGATGAGAACGATGGATCTGATCACGGACCACAATATGGTCGCCGAGACCTACTTCACACTTGTCGGCATGAGTCGTCGGTGCGATCGCATTCGGACCTATCTGACGAACGCGAAGAAGCGGAAGATTGGAGACTTGGAGGTGCTCAAACTGATCGACGCGGTGTGTTTCACGTGGGGAACGTATCGAATTCTGACGGGTCCCGGCGAGAAGACACCGATGACGGAACGAGTCTGGGAGCTGTTCGTCGAGGCATTGCACGGCGGCGATCCGTGGATCGAAATGTACAATGAGTACATTTCCGATGCGCAATTCACGGTGAGAAACGCCTTATCGCCCTGGAACACTTTCAATTCTTCAGAGAGCTCGTGTCATCATGGCTCGACATGGTCAATCCATCATCGACTACCTCACTTCGGATGACGCCACGTCTTCGGGACGTCTCGAGGCGCTCTTCCGCATGTTCATCGATGCCATATCGGCCGATATCGGCAACTGGAGCAGTGTCGTCGAGCACATCACCACCGACATCTTTCCGGCGTGTGTGATGGCGATTGAAGATGTAAGGGAGGACTGGAGCTGTGAAAAGTCTGAAAAAGTTCCGGTTTTCAGCTCGTTCCGTGTCTCGAGGTGCTTATCACAACGCTGATTCCGCTGCTCGAGTACCGCGACGCCGCCAACTGGCCGGACAACGCGATCAAAGCGGCAAGCAGTTACGATACGATGGCGAAGGTGCTCGTTTCGAACGGAAACACTCCGGCAGCGCAGGCGATGTTCCTTCTGTTCGGCAGCAAACTTACCACCGCCCCCTCCTCGTCCATGTCGCGTGTCAAGAAGATTTTCTACGATCTGCACGAGCTGAAGCGTCTCAAAGAGGTGTACGAGTGCACGATCAGCTTCTCGACGTTCCAATCGCTCACCTCAGAAGGCATCTGCCACAAGATTTTGCAAAACGCGCTCGCCAATCCGAACACGACTAGCGCAAAGATCGAGAAGTTTGTGAAGCCGTTCATGGCGGAACGCAATCTGAATCAGGAGCAAACCATCGTCAACTACATCCAGATGATGTCTGGAGCCGCCGTGTCGCACGCGAGCATGTTCGGATGGGAAAAGCAGTGTGTGCAGCTGTGCGCGAGCCTATCGGACGAGACGCGTCGCTGCTGTTCGATCATCTCGATCGCCTCGTCGGCAAAGATCCCGTGGCCCATCGAGCTGACCGAGGCGGTCGACAAAATCCTCGCGAGTCGCACGCTGTCCCGCTCGGAAATCGAGGAGATGCAAATGGTTTGCAAGCGGACGGAGCTCTTCAAAATGCTCGCCTCGTACGGATACGGTCGTCATGATATTGAGCTGCTCACTCTCCCCGGAGCCAACTCGGACATCATTCTGACGATCCGATGCATGTTGGCTCAGCGAGAGAAGCCGTCCCGGTTCGTGGACAGCATCAAACTGCTCGAACTTCTCACCGCAATGCAACAAGGGGCGAAAGTTGGCAGCCTGAAGGCGGAATACGTACAATCGCTCGCCGTGATTCACATGATGTCGCACGACGACGTCACCACCTCCATCATCAACTACATTGACAGTTTGGCGGACCGCGAGCGCGTCAAGACCATCTCGCTCGTGTTTTCGTTCATCGAGCGCGTCGCCGACACGCCGGCCGCCGCAGAGAACATTGAGCATCGCGCAAAAATGCTCGGTGTAGGTGAGGAGCTGCTCGCGTATTACGCGTGCCGCGAGAACTTCTACGACGATCCGATGCGAAAGCTGAAAGAGGATCTCGTGTTGCTCCGCGAGGTTCAGGCAGAGCAGAAGACAGCAGTGCTCTTGTCGGACTTCCAGGACATGTACTGGCAGCGAGAGTTTTTGGAGAAACTGATCGAGCAAGATGAGCCGCTCAGTGTCGTGAGTCTCAGAATCTCTCCCAAACTCGAATCCATTTCGTTTTCCAGAAGGTCAATCGATGCAACTACATGGGAATCCCATCAGAACTCTTGATCGGGCTCGTTCTTGGCAACGCAGAGAAAACCGACGATGTCGAGGAAATGATCGACACGATCTCGTCGTACGTCGACACGATTCATCCGTGGAGCGAGCCGACGCGCGAGATGCTCGAGCTGATATCTCAACTTCTCAGCTGCATCACTTTCCGTCTTCCTGAGTTGTGGCTCAACGAGACTGACATTGTACGGGCGGAAAATGTGAGTTGTCGCGTAAATCACTTCTCGTAGTCCTGTATCCTCTCCTTTTTTCAGATTGCATTTGTGATCAAACGACTGGGTCGTGTTGTTCGTGAGACGATCCGAAAGTTCCCGTTCGATTTGCTGACGGAAGCGGACGACCTGTCGTATCTTCTGCAGCTGGAAGCCTTCTTCACACTCGGCGAGGCGATCATCAAGCAGTCGCTTCGTGGCCAGGAAAACGAGAACGAGAAGCAAGAGATGTTCGGAGCCGATGACCTCATCGCGCTTCCCTCCACCTCCTCTTCCTCGAATCCCGCCGCCGTTTCCATCGCGCCGTCCACCTCGACGCGCATTTTCGGATTCAAGCCGTCTCTCGGAACGTACGACTACTCGGGAGATCCGGCTCTGTTCGAGGGTGTCGCCGGAGTGCTTGCTTTGGCTCAAGTCGCTCCGTCAGTAGCACGACCGTTCGATTCGGAGATCACAGAGGAGGTGGCGAACGAATTCCGTGCCCAGTGGGAGGCTCTCATGATGTTCTTGTCTCTTCATTCGCAGGATCTGCTCGACATCTCGTCCAGAGTGTTTGCTGGCTCTCTGAGTGAGTCTTAGTGCCTTCCTATCGCAGAATCTCTCAATGGCTTCTTGTTTCAGGATGCTGGTCGGGCGAGTGGCGGCAGGCGATTGTCGAGATGGACCAGACGGTGATCTCGGTAGTCGAACGGATGCTGATACAGAAGAAGTTCGATTTCTGGCACGCCGTCACGCTTCTCAGCGGAATCCCCATCGAGCGAATCGATCGTGTCGTCTCGGAGCTCCAGCGAAGGCCGGGAGTGAAGAGTTCGACGAAGGCGATGATTCTCTACTTGCAATTCGCGTTTATCATGTGCATCGCCACAAACAATCACGAGAAAACGCATCTCATTATCAAATGGTACGAGCAAAAGTTCCTCGAAAAGAAGCTCGCCGAGGAGGGCATCCGCGCCGGCAGCTTGACGTCCGTCGATTTCGTCGAGAAGATTGTTCAGCAGGCGGCCGAGCTTCGGACTCCGCTGCCTCCTTACAAACTGTACGACTACGTCAAACAGTGTGTGGAGAAGTTCTCTCGGGGCTCGAAAGCGACCGTCGGCGAGTATATGGTTCGATACGCGACACTTCTCATCCGGAAGGCGTCGGCGGCCGGAAAACAGACGGACGTGGAAGTCCGCAGCGACGAGATCACCAAGTTTGTTGAACTGGCGAGGACGGCGTTGAGAATAGCCGAAGAAGAGAAGGCGACGTGTATCGCGAAGTATCTCCGCTCGCTTCTCTACGTGCTCTGCCCGTACAACTATGAAGTCGTGCAGTTCCTTGTCAATGTTTTTGGACGTCACGCCGCCGATACCGATGACGTCGAGTTCCACGCGAATCTGAAGGCGATCATGAACTTCTTGTGGACCTACAAACGAACGAATCACGTCAGCAAGGAGGAATCGATTTGGTTCACAAAGCGGGAAAGTCTTCTGGTGAAAGACGAGAAAGAGTACGAGAAAACGAGCCGACACGAACCGTTCGGATACTCGATTCGCAAGGCGTACGAGAACGACGAGAACTCGAACGACGACTCAACCGACTCGGCGTCGTTCCAGGCGGATGCGATGGTCTACGAGAAGAACAGTGTGATCATCACCGATATGCCGAGTCTGGCGATGCGGAATCTGCCGTTCCACGCGTTCCTTCTTCGCCGTAAAGAAGATACGGACGAGACGGTGATGAAGATTGTGAAGGCGGAGCTGTCGATCTTCAACGTTCCGATCTGGCAGACGTTCGTTCGAGAGGTCAGTTGGCTCTCGGCCCGAACCTCTCGCTCTCATCTCCTATCCAATGCGATCAATGAGCACGCGAACAAGTACGCCAAGTCGGGCAAAGTGCTTCCGAAGAGCGACCGAGAGGCCATCTTCCACCTGCTCAACTCGGCCAATCAACGCACCAGTGTCGTCTCGACGATTGCGCTTCTATTCAAGAAGATCCCACTATCGGACTGCAAAATCGAGCTTCTCCAGATGGGCGTGCAGGTGTCGGAGGGTTGGCAGTTGCACTCGGAAGACGAACGTCGCGAGGTTGACGATCAGTGTTCGCGCCTGAAAGATGGCATCGCCAAGTTCACGACAGAGTTGGAGCTCAAAAAGAACGGGCTCTACAACGAGAAGACGGCGGAGAACATTGAGAACGTCGAAGAGCTGTGCACACTGATCTACGACGAGATGGTCGAGTGGGCGAACACGACGGATGTGAAGAAGAAGTGTCAGGTCGTCGAGAACATCGCCGCCGCCAACGGGCTCGAGTTGGCTGCGCTTCACGAGAAACTGGTGTTTGGATGGGTTGAGGACACGGACACGACGGCAGTTCCGATCAGTCATGTCGATATGAACGAGGTGAGAGCGTTTGGAGAAATCTTTCGAACTTCCTGATCCTTTCAGTCTATCGGCGGCACCTCCTTTATGGACCAAAAGGACGACTCGGCGGATCGCGACGAGCTCTTGATGCCGCTGTTCGACACTGTTCTCGATAAGGTGATCGTGCTCTGCCAGAAGCTCGAAAAAACGCGTCTCCTCAACCGACTCGGCTCGATACTACTCAATAGCGGCCGCAAGGGCAGCTACACGGCGGCCGTCCGCGCCTGCTGTGTCATTCTGCGTGTGTTCACCGACGAAGACGTCGTCAACGAGTACAAGGGCGCCGACAAGGCGGCGATGTGCTCGCATCTCGAAATGCAGCTCTACAGACGATTGTTCGACAAGGCCGAAGTGAAGTGGGATCAGAATACCGAAAAGGCGCAGCTGATTCGGTCTCTGCTGCAGTGTCCGGTGCGAACGAATCAGATGACGGCACTCATTGCGTGTCTCATCATCGATCACGAATATCTCGACGCGAAGGCGATCGAGCAGGTCGCGTCGCGCCTCCTCCAGCAAAAGCAGTACAACATCCTGCGCTCACTTCTCAACTACATCCGCCTGAAACGCATGGACTCGATGATGCGATCGTGGTCGTCGTTGTGGTTCCGTGTGTACGACAACGGGCTCGGCGAGGTGAACGGATCGGCGATCACTGGCAATCAGTCGACGTGGAGCTACGAGCAATGTGTGATGCTGCGCAAGTGGACGCTCTGGGTGATGGGCAGCAATGTGGAGGGCGGCAGACAGCCGAACATTACTCGATTCCTTCGCGAAATCCAGTGTCCCATCGCCGCGTCGATCCTTTCAGTTCTCGTCAGTTGGACGGTCGATGTGAGTTGACTCTCTTCCCGATTGTATTGACTATCCCTGGCTTCTTTAGAAAATGGATGATGTAGACACTAGCCGGATGGATTCGCAACGCGATATGGATCTCGGATGGAACTTGACGGCCGTCGGACACGCCTCCAACGCCTAAAACGTCTAAGTCCCTTTCATTTTTATCGTTACCACTGTCAAATAGACTAACAACAGTTTAATCTCAGCAATTTTCAGTTTTAATCACCCTTTTAAATGAGATTTCGTGGTATTCCCCTCTCTTTTCTTTTGCTTCCCCACAACTGGACCTGTGAAAATGTAGAACTGAAATTGCTCTGAAGTTAGGGAAGATCTCAATGTTTTCCGATGAAAACTTATAAGCCGTTTTATTCTTTGATTCGATGAAAAACTGGGAGAGACCAAGAAGATTCGACTTCCAAAATTGCTAAAGACAGTCCTATTTTGAGGCTCTTTCTCGTTGAAGAACTGTAGAACGGCACAGAAAATGAGAAAAAAAAACTTTTTGAAGTTTCCAATAGGTTTATTTAATATTAAAATGAATCAAAAATACAATTAAATGGCAGAAATTAAACCGTAGAAAACAATGGACAAACGAGGTATTCACAAGGATTGCGGGGGAGGCACAAAGTCAAAAATGGTGTGAATCGGGGAATGATGGTCGAAAATAATGGAGGGGTGTGGGGAGATTCCATGGAGACGTCTACTGGAACATGTCCAGTCGATCGGCGAGCGTCCGGACCATCGGCAGACGGTCCTGGATGCTGATGGCCGCGTCGATCCGGAACGGCGTCTCGACCTCCTTGCACTCCTTCTTCGCGTCCGCCGCCAGCTGCTCCTTTTTCGCGTCGACCGCCTTCAGCGCGCGGATCTTCTTCTTCAGCTTTCGCGCCATCCTCCTGTACGCTGGGTTCGCCTCGTACTTCCGAAGTGCTCTTTCCGTTCCCGAGCTCTTGTAGTTGGCGGCGGTGGCGTTCAGCTTGAGCAGCGTTTCGAATGCCAGTTTGACGTGCGCCTCCACGACCAGCTTGCGAGTGTGCATCTGCACAAGCTCGGCCGTGTTGGGCGGTCGCTCCTCACTTGGCTTCGAGACGGGCTCTTGAACCGGCTCCGCGAGAACCGCCAGCTTTCCTTGCAGCGCATCGGCCAGTTTTCCGTGTCGTTTCGATCCTTTGTGCTTCCTGAGCGCTCTCTCAGTTCCGGCCTCCTCGAACTGCTCCAGCGTGGCGTTGATGGCGATGAGCTGCTCCAAGCTCTCCACGACGTCGATGTTGAGTCGGAGGCTCTTGGTGAGCATCTTCACCTTTTCGGTTATCGTCTCGAGGGCAGAAGTCGAAGCCATACTTAATCTGTAATAGTGGATAATTGAAGTAATCGGCTTATAATTGAGAAGAGAAAAGAGCGAAAGAAAGCGGAAAAGAAAAGAAAACGAAGAAAAGAAAGTGAACGATCTGTAGTTGGCTTAACGCGATCTCCACATGGTCGAGTCGCCACCAAGAGACGGGTCGAACAGGAAGAATAGGAGAGAGACGAATGAGGCAAGGACCTGCATCACCCGAACGAACCCGTCCGCTGAGAACAGTAAGTGGGCGGAGTTGGAGACATTAGAGGAGTAGAGAAGTCGGATGGACGAGAAGAGGGGCCCATCGAGTGGTTTGGTGGGATTAGAAGATAGCCTGTGGGAAGGCACATGTGCAATTTGGAGACAGAGAGGCACCCGGTCGGCTTTGTGTGAACTGGCGAGTGTAGATCGAGAGGATTAGTGTGGTTCGTTAGCCTATCTTGGTTCAGAGTGTTGTGTTTTAATGAGAGAGTGTAGGAAACGATCGATCCGAGTGCGACAGAAGACATTTGGCTAAACATTAGATGTAAATTTATTTCGAAACTGATAATGTTGACCCGAACTGCAAGTTCCTCGAATCTAAATCTGGTCACAATAGTTGCCGATGTCGCACGAGGCCACCTCACACACGTAGAATTGCGTGTTGCTGAATGGATCCGTGTTCTCCCATTCGGTCGCGATCTCGCATTTTGTCTGAATGTCGTGTCCGACATCGTCTATCCAGGAGTCCAGTCGCTCCACTGCTGCACCTTTTAGAGACGCCGGCCCATCGGCAGCTCCCACCACCAGGCGCCCTGCGAGTACGACAGTCCGATGTGATTGATAGGTGTACGGTTGTTGGAACGCCGTCGTGTTCTTCAGCAAGTCTGGAAGAGAGCACAGTGACTTTTATCAATTTTTGTTGCTCGTTTCTCACGAAAATGATGACTGTAATTTGATTTGACAGAGAGATTTGTTAGACAGTGATAATAGCACAATGAAATTCGATGAAAGGAACAATCCGCATCGCCAATTCCGAATCCGAAGCTTCTCTTTGCGAAGTGTCGAGTCGTGTACAGAAAGAGAGAGAGAAGGTGTTGGAAGGGACATGACGGTGTGATCAGGCGCCGAATGAACACTACATATCAGAAGAATAATGATTCATTTTGGAAGAAAGAAGGGGGTAGAGAAAATCGAGTGATCTACTCGCTGTCACAGAAATTCTCGGTATCGCACGCGACGACCTGACACACGTAGTTGGCTCCGGTCCTGAGCGGATCCACGTTCTGCCATCCGGTCTTCAGTTCGGTGTCCCATTGCTGATTCAATCCGGCCGTGAACGTTGACGAGGCAATCGGAAAGTCCGGATTCCAGTGGGTCCATCCGTTCTCGTCAATCGGAATCGGATCACTTCCCTTCGCCTGCTCCCAACTCCATTTCCCCTTGAACAGTGAGAGTCCGATGTGATAGGTGTACGGTTCGACGACGCCGGTGAAGTTCTGGACGAGCTGCATCACGTAATTGTGTTTATCGGCGTTGAACTCGACGACTAGATGCGATTTGTCCCTCCGATTTTGACAGGCATGTTGGGCGGCACGCCAGATGGCCTGGAGTCCGATCGCTTGGAGGCAGACACCGTAGCGGTACGAGAAGACGTCCGTGTAGACCTGACGTAACGGTGTCCAGCCGTTCGGACAGTAGCAGTTGGCTGGAAACAGAAACGAGCGATTAACTGGCTTGTGGGAGGCTCGATGAGAAAGGGGATAACACCTAAAAGTTGTAGCTACTTTCATTGTAGCATCTACCTCCAGCTTATTCGAAAGTTATGTGACCCTTGAATCAAGTTAAGTCTCACCTTGAAGCAACGCCGACTGAATCTCTCCCAACACGTTTCCGCCCAAATCAGTATTCGAAAAATTGTTGTGCGGTGTCGCAATCTTTGCGAGCTGAGCCATCAGCGAATCGTCGCCACCGCCCTGATTGTAGGCGACAGTGATGACCGTGACTCCGTGCGCTCTCAACCGTTCGGCCACCGGAAGCGGACTCAATTCGCCGGTCCCTCTTGAAAAAGGAGGTGGTGAAGGGGTTACGGTAGCTTTCATTCTTTTTCTTGTTGTTGTAAGACTCACTTGTAAGTGGACGCGTAGACAATAACAACTTGCTGGAATTGCGAACGATTTGCCGACTTTCTGCCCTCGGCGAGCACTTGCTCGGCGGCAAAGAGTCCGTTGGCCAGATACGACTCTTCGGTGTTGCTCACTTGAGAGAGAGCAGCGAAGACGCCGTCAAAGAGATCGTCGGTCGATTGAAATTGATCCAAGTTGGCAACCTTGAAGGGGACACGTATGTGATTACGGTAGTTGATGCGGGGCCTACAGTTTGGGCGGCCGCACTGTAGGTGACGATTCCGACTCTCGTAGTTCGGTCCGCCAAAGGGTTGATGCCAATTCTGCTGTTGGCGAAAACACTGACAATGTTGGCGGCGACCTGGAAATGAGAATGAGCTCGAGGAGCTCTAACCCTCTCTCTGAGCTCACGTCACTCAATCCCTGATTCGTCATTCCCATCGAATTGTCCACCACCGCCACCACTTCGAGCCACAAGTTGGTCAGATTGCCACCGCACAGACGATCCGAATGGACGGACGCCAGATGCTCAGGAAGAGCTGAAAATAGTGTTGAGCATTGACAGCGACCGCGACGCGACCGCCCCGCACTCACCACTTCTCGCATCGGCGAGCACAAAAGTGGACGAGAGAAGGAATAGAAAGAGGAAGAACATCATTTTCTTCGTGAGTTATCAGTTCGTCACCTCCGTGCTTTTATAGTTTCTCGTTCACCCGGGCGATCATCTTCCGATACTCACAAACATTTTCTGAACCGAGTGACGTATCACTGTTTCTAGCTGATAAGAGCCAAAAAACGGAACTTCGATTCATAGAAAATACAACGCGGTTCGATGTACTGGGCGCGCGAATTCAAGAAGAAAAACACAGAAACAAAAACGCGTAGGCGGGTTTCTAGACTCGCAGTGTTTGTTGCTCGTGTAAAATCAATGAAACTAAGGATAAGAAGTGAATAGGGAACATGGGGGAAATGGGAGAACTAACCTCCTTTTTCCTCTCTTTCTCTCTCTCTCTCTCTACTCGCCCTTCCTTCTTTTTCCCACCCTTTTCCGTAGAATGAACTTTTGCACTACGACGCCGGCTTGAATGGCCATAAAAGTTCATTGAGCCACGTCGACACTGAAAAAGGTCAGAATGAGCATAGTTAATTCCAAAGTATAAACTCACAGAGCGCCAGAGACACGCCAGCTTGGCGGGACATTGGCCAGGGTGGCGGGGAGGAGAGGCAGCACAAAATCTGGCCGATAGCTGGCGGATCTCTGGCTGAAATCTGGCCGATTCTGTTAAATAGCCGTTTTTGTTGGCTGTTTTTCGCCCGCCAACCTTGGCGGAAATTTGCCTGAGTAGAAATCCACAAAATTGGTTCCGCGCGTAGTCTAGTGGAGCGTGTTTTAGCCGACTACAGAAATGATGTAAATAAAACCTTTTTTTTTTAATTCAAACTTCGAACTGATCTACTTGTTTCTTTTTTCTCCTCCATGATCGAAAAGTGTCGAAGAACACTGCGGCAAACATGGAAATCATCGAGACGAGTGAGAATAGGAAGAAACCTGAACGTTTGAAAGTTTTCCGACGCCTTCAGATGCTCGTCACCTTTCAAAAAGAGCATGTGCACGAGTGTGGTCATGTAGATGGCGAACCAAATCGGCGGGTTCAACACCGAGAACGGAATCGAGCACGTCATCAGAATCAGAAGAAGTGTGTGGTATTCTGAAGACACTCTTCGTCTTCTTCTACTCATTGGGAACATCATCCAACAATGCTCCACCACTCCTCCCCGACCTACCGTAATCCAATCGGCTCCACTCGGGATTCGTCTGAAATTGAACGTGGGAGAACCAAATCGCCACAATCGACAGAAAGAACGCGGGAATGGGAAAGAAGAAGTTGGTGCTTCGGGTTGGTACAGCAATTGAGTCGAGCAATTTTTCGCTCATTTCTCGAAACGTTTGCAGAATGGAACAATATGTTAACAAGGAGAAGAGAGAGAGAGATTAAAAGTTGTAGTACGTGATAAGAGGGCAGCAACAGTTGGTGTTGATGTTTCAAGAAAACTTGATCGATTGATATTCCCATTTTTCAGTCATTTTGTGGAGTATCGTCAACGCATTTCAGACTAATAAACATAAAATTGCTGTTACAATGGAACTTTCAAAGACCATTGAGTCCGTTTCAGCTTATCAGACAAGTTCGATCGATCGCGTTTTATTGAAACGTCAACACTAACTGTTCCTCCCTTTTTGTCACGTGTAATTACTCCCACGAACCCATAAACTAATGCATGTGAGCCCGACGAAGACTTTTTACATTGAGCCTTTGGACCGAGTCTGAAAGATCCGATCACGTACTCAATAGAAACTTTTTTTCTAGACTGGGAGTCGGTGGAGCTTAAAAAATTATCTGAAAACAAAAATGAAGACCATTTTGAGAGCTTTCGAATGGCGTAGAGAGCATCTAGAAATCTTAATTTTGAATCAAGTTTTGCAAGTGCCAATAATCTTTCCCAAAATCTCGCATGACTCGCTTTGAAATCGAAATTGAGAGTTTGCGCTATTCGACAGACAGATCCCAAAATTATCTATAATTTTTTTGTGAAAAAGCCATTCTCCAAATGATTCAGCACGAGAAAGGTGTAGCCAATTTTTTTCGGATTGATGTCCAATTGATCCCATCGGTTTCGCTCGATAAACAGTGTTTTTTCTGCTCGAATCGCCTGAACTCCGCCCCCAATATGCAAGATTACGGTGTCTGACAGTGGTGGCCGAACTTGCGGATTTCTAGGCCATCCATAATCCTTATTCGAAAACGAAGAGAAGCTTTTATTCAAAGTACGAACAGTTCTGCCCGTTTTCTCCTCCATGATCGAAAAATGTCGAAGAACACTGCGGCAAACATGGAAATCATCGAGACGAGTGAGAATAGGAAGAAACCTGGACGTTTGAAAGTTTTCCGACGCCTTCAGATGCTCGTCACCTTTCAAAAAGAGCATGTGCACGAGTGTGGTCATGTAGATGGCGAACCAAATCGGCGGATTCAACACCGAGAACGGAATCGAGCACGTCATCAGAATCAGAAGAAGTGTGTGGTATTCTGAAGACACATTCGACGATGCTCCACCACTCCTCCCCGACCTACCGTAATCCAGTCGGCTCCACTCGGGAATCGTTCGAAAATGAAAGTGGGAGAACCAAATCGCCACAATCGACAGAAAGAACGCGGGAATGAAGAAGTGGTTGTGGCGGAGCAAGACGGTTTCGAGCGGCTCCACGGTGCTCATTTTGGAGCCAGAGTGCGGGGCAGCAGGAGCCATAAATCAACGAGAAGCGATTATGATTATGAAACAGTGGGAGGAGGGGAGCGATGCGGAAGGAGAGGAGTGGCACTGATAACACTCTGCTTCTTTGATCGCATCGTAATCTTTCGCCTCCAAATTATCAATTAGGACCATCTTATTGCTCAGCAATTCATTTTTGAGGTGGCCTAGTGTGGCGGAGCAAAAGGAGCCATAACGAGAAGAAATGATATAGCTCGGTTAGTTTCGAAAATTGTGCAGTGTAACAGTCACGAGGTTCACACGGTTCAAACGAGCCATCCTTTACTCGCCGTGGCCGAACTTTCTCTCCTGCTTCCTCTCAGATGGCCTAGAATTCCAAACCCTGTTGAATTCACGAAATACGACGTATTTCAATGTTCATTATCAGTGTGCCGTCCATGACACCAAAAAGTGACGAAACTTCCGATGGCTGAAATCATTTTCCTTCCGACTTTTGAGTGCACACTATACAAACAATCCACTATCATAAATCATTCGAAGGCACAAGGAAGCGCTGATTGTATCTTTGTGGGGAGAGGCAGTAATCGCGCACTCCTGCACCGAAATCAGTGTAGTTCGACGGAGCGCACTTGCAGACCATGCCATTCATGAACGTTGAAATCATTCTGAATGCTGCAAATGTATAGAATGCGGGAATGTTTGAGGCGTATCGTTACGCAAGCGCGCTCCATTGGACCAACCACACCTCTGGCTCGCTGTATCGAAAATTAAAAAAAAAGAAAACAAAGCGAAGTGAGGTATTCTTGGATCGGATCAAAAACGAAAACACACGGAGTCGACCTTCCGCTAACTTTTCTTTGTTGCACAAGAACCGTCTCATCGTTTCCCTCGGAAATCGTCGATTGTATGTAGTATTGAAAAGTATAATACACAAAAACTTTCTCGATACTTCTGCATCAAGAATGGTTCGGTCGCATTCGTACACACTTTCACTCATCGAAATGATCTCGATCATTGTAACAAAAACCAATGAGATCTCTGTTCTCTTTCCTCTTTTTTTGTCGGTTCCTCATTTTTAAACTCAAATCATTACGCCGGATTCATCTGTATTCCCTTTAGATACCATTTTCATGTTCATCAAAAACGATGAGCTTCGTCCCAAATCATCCCGATCATCGTCGTTTTGTGGTGCCGGCTGTCGGCGTTTCGGTGATTCTGATGGTGTTCGTCTACTTTGCCGGTTTCGATGAAATCGAGGTGGATCATATTAGTGAGTTCACGTGCGAAAAGTTTGAGAAGAGCAAATGCGCTCTACCGCTCGACCAGTGGCTTTACTTTTTGAAGAGCCATCTTCTCTGGATGGCGATGATTGGTTTTGCTTTCTAATTTTCTGCATTCGACTAACTGTCCAGGTTATCGAATTCTTTTCAATAGGGCGCGTTTGCTGAGCGTCCTAAAACACGCTCCATTGGGCATACCTAGTTCAAGGGAGCGCGTATTCCAAGTACTCAAGGACTCGACAAATGCGCTCGACTGCGAAAAGAAACCAGGAGACTTGCTAGCAAACACGCTCTATTGGACGATTTTCCGATAGGTACAATAGAGCGCGTTTCCTCAAAGATCGAAAGCTGGGCAAACGCGCCCCACCGCAAAACGTGACTTTCTCGTGGAATGCGGGCCGTCTTGTCAATGGAGCGCATTTGCTGAACATCCCCATTTCTTATAACATCAACAATTCCCCCCAGTCAGTCCAATAGAGCGCGTTTTCACTGCGCTCCACACACTCCGCTAGAGCGCCCTTGCAGACTACTCGTGGCTCGTGTTCACACTGCTCACCGTGTCGATTCCGTTCGCTCTGTTGGATCCGCCCGTCTGGTTCGCCCTCCACATGACCACTTTCACACATTTCATGTATTTCCGAGGTATTCGCCGCTCTGCGAGCATCCGAGTCAGTGGCTCTTTCCAGGAATGTTCACATTCTCCGTCGTCTCCATCTTCGTCACGTTCCTCGTGCTTCTGGGTTCATGAATTTCGAAAAACGGAAGAGTTTCCAGTGATCAATCGATATTCGAAAAGGCACGGACACTCGACATGGGAGAGCAAACAATCCCTGAAATCGGTCTCATTTGATTTTAAAAAGTGCCTTTCTCCCCAAAAAGATAAACGTTCTATTGATAACGCTGTCACGTGACCCGACCCGACCCACCGAAATTCCCGAAACCCACGTGTCCCCGATATCGATCTAACGGCTCGGAACGTGCGAAACCGTCATATCCGGATACTTGACTCCGAAGTCGAATCGAAAGAGCTCTTTCCAATCAGAATAAAAAAAGCGATGGCGTCGGAAAACGCGTCGGATGATGTGAGTCTCACTCAGTTCAGATGACGTCGTCGACGCCGTCTCACTTCAGATGGAGCAAATCGAGCGATGTCTGAGGGCTTCGGAACGGGCGACGATGGTGATTCGCGAGGCGGACTACGCGCGACGCTACACTGCTCTGGAGCTACGCGAAACGCAAATTGCTCTCGAGGAGGACTATCGTCGACTCAACGAGTTCATGGAGACGTTCGAGAAGCAGGTGAAGAAGGAGACCGTCGAGAATCGCAAGTGGGTCGAGAAGAAGATTGGCGAGGCGAAACGGATGGCCGAGGAGGCGGTGAGTGATTGGCGACACTTTTGATGGCGCCACTGGCGTATGTCAAGCCGATGACTGGCCGATGTTTTGCTTTGCAGCTGCAGTCGGTGCTGATGGTGGCCGATGTGCAGGGACTGGAGAAGAAGGTGGAGGCGTTGAGCGAGGCGGTGCTGCGAGCCAACCGGCTGTACAACGAGTACGCGTCGGAGATGAACACGAAAGAGTTGCTCGACGAGGTGAAGGACGTGTTTCGAGCCGTCGAGCACCGCGAAAAAGTGGCGCTGGAGGGCGTTGAGACGGACGAGGCGACGGTGAGACACTTGACGCGCTGTATCTTTTTTGGGGTTGGGCCTAGAGAAATTTTGTGAATGGAAAAAGTGTAGGAAATTTTGAGAGCTTTCGAATGGCGCAAAGAACGTCTGGAAATCTCGATTTTCAGCAAAGTTGTGCGAGTTTTTAACTCTAGAGCTTTAAAATTGGTATAGGTGGCTCAAATTTTAAGATTTTCCTTAGCACGTTGGAGCCATTTCAAGACAAACTTTCAGTTGGAGCACGTGTTTCGTGCGGCCATCGAGCAACTCTACGGGCTCAAATCGTCGAGCCCAAAAGTGTTGGAGGAGGCGAAAAAGTTGGCCGCCGAGCTGCGTCCGTTGCGCGACGCGGCCGCCAATCACAACTTTTATGCGATGGTCGCCCGGCCGACGGAGCACCAGTCATCGTCGGGCTCGTCGAGCTCGTCGAGCTCGAGCACCGAGCACAGCTTTAGCAGCGTCACTTCTGCTTCTTTGACGGGCAGCACGGAGCAATCGACGGGCTCGCGGAGCAACTCGAGCTCGGCCACCGAGACGAGCAGCACTTCGTCGGGCTCTTTGAGCTCTTAGCTCCTGGAGACGATATCATTGAAAGCCGGTTTTCGTTGAAAAGGAAGGGTTTAAGAGGATTATTGTATTGTATTGTCTTTTGTTTTTGATGAATAAAGAGGAGAGATGATGAATGGAATGGCGCTCTGGCGCACTTTGCCGTGGGGCGCATTTGCATCGAAGTTAAGACTTTGCAGATTTCATCAAGCGAATGAGGAACGAGGTAAGAGGTCATTGTCTGATTAGAATCACTTGTTTATCGATTCGCTCGATCTTCGACGCGCTTCGAACATTGTGGGCGAGCAGTGACAGGAACGTGACGACGATGGAGACGACGGAGAATGTGAACATTCCTGGAAAGAGCCACTGACTCGGATGCTCGCAGAGCGGCGAATACCTCGGAAATACATGAAATGTGTGAACGTGGTCATGTGGAGGGCGAACCAGACGGGCGGATCCAACAGAGCGAACGGAATCGACACGGTGAGCAGTGTGAACACGAGCCACGAGTAGTCTGCAAGTGCGCTCTAGCGGAGTGTGTGGAGCGCAGTGAAAACGCGCTCTATTGGACTGGCTGGGGGAATTGCTGATGTTATAAGAAATAGGGATGTTCAGCAAATGCGCTCCATTGACGAGACGGTCCGCATTCCACGAGAAAGACACGTTTTGCGGTGGAGCGCGTTTGTCCAGCTTTCGATCCTTGAGGAAACGCGCTCTACTGTACCTATCGGGAGATTGTTCGATGGAGCGTGTTTGCTAGCAAGTATACTCTCATTTGTCAGAACGCACGCGATGGCCTAGTTTCTCGAACGCGAAAAGTTAGTCCCTCCCTCCCTCCCCAATCGCATTTCCCGGATTTGTGAACTCACCATAAACCATTGCAATCTCACTGAAATCCGGAAACACCCAGACGAACACCATGAAGAAGGCGGAGAGCAGAATGGCGGGAACGAAGAAGTGCGGATGGCTCCGGATTACGGTAGCCGTGTGATTAGAGCGGGCCTGTGGCTGCATTCGGAAAGCGCGTGCCACGTCGAAAACTGATCGTCTGAAATATCGAGGGGCGATAAATGAAGGAGTGATTGTGGCAGAGCCATCGACGAGAAGCGATTATGATTAGGAAACAGTGGAAGAAATGCGCGCGAGTTTTAGGCCGAAACTAGAAGAGCTACCAGAAAGTTGTCAACTACAAAACGATAGAAAATTTTATGCTGATCATGTTTGTAGTTGACAACTTTCTCATGACTTTGCTGGTTTCCGAGATATTGCAGTTTGAAGTTTCCTCACTTCAAACCGTAATATCTCGGAAACTAGAAGAGTTATGGGAAAGTTGTCAACTACAAACTTGATCAGCATAAAATTTCCCATTGTTTTGTAGTTGACAACTTTTTTCTAACTATTCTAGTTTACGAGATATACCCCCGCAAAGTTGAACTTCAAAGGCGCCGTTCTCTTCGAGTAAATATGGAACATATTCTATGGTATCTTGAAACAAACTTCCGAAGTCGCTTAGTTATTTTTTTTTAGAATTCTGAGGTCTAAAAATTATCCGTGAGGCCGTCTTCCGGTGACAGTTGGCACCGTGCCAAAAATTATCTTTTCGAAAATTTGAGAGCCTACATGATTACCGAACCAAGTCGGCGAGCTTGAATATCTCGAAAACTAGGAAGTTCACAAAAAAGTTGTCAACTACAAAACGATAGAAAATTTTACGTTGATCAAATTTGTAGTTGACAACTTTTCGGTAACTCTTCTAGTTTCCGAGATATTGGCGAATCGAAAATCAGCAGTTCAAATGAACGATATCTCAGTGAAATGAGGATCAGAAGATAGGAAGAGCTGGCAAAATGATTTGAATTTCAAATGAGAAACGGTTTCCATCGATCATCTTTTGATTTTTTACGATATTGTTCGAGGATCAGAAATGGAAAAATCAAAAGTTCGAGTATAAACTGGGAAGACAGTGTTGCTAAAAAGTTTCCTAAAAGTCGATGTTTCACCAAAACACAATAGGGAAAGGGAGGAGAAGAAAGAGAAGAAGAAAGAGAAAAAGAGGAAGAAATGTGTACACGTGAGAATCTCGAGGATGGCTCTCTCTCTCTCTCTCTCTCTCTCTCTCTCTCTCTCTCCGCCGTCTCTCTTCTTTTTTTGCTTTGACGACGCATTCGCCATGAAACGCTCTTTTGAACTTTTGAAATGCAGGCTCTTTTTCTTTGACTTTTCCGTGAAAAGTGAAGACTTTTTGAACAAAATGTTTCGAATTGAAGCTCAAATGTTGATGAATCGGAATGAGGAACGTAAACGACAGTCCTTCTTATGACGATAACACAAAGGGAGCCGAAACTGTCGAGCGAGTATATTATCGGATTTTTTTGAATGCAATACGCTGCGGAAGATTTTTTTTCGAAATGTCGATTTACGGGGGTTGGTCTCGCCACGAAGAGAAAGAGACGCAGACGACGAGAGATGAAATCTCTTCAATTTTTTCAAATTTTTTCATTTCTCGTCGTCTGCGTCTCTTTCTCTTCGTGGCGGGACCAACCCCCGTAAATCGACACTTCGAAAAAAATCTTCCGCAGCGTATTGCATTCAAAAAAATCCGATAACACTTGCAGGAGGACCCTTGTTAAAGGGAGGGGGAGGGGGTTACTGTAAGGTGGCCAGGTGTTTGGAACATTGCTATGGAGGGGGGAGTATACACTGGAGAAGGGGGGCGCGGGTATAGGAATGCCAGATGATGTGCCAAGTTCCCAGCTGATTCGAGGCTCCATGGGAAAACGGGAGAAGAATCAGAACGGCAAATTTCCGGATTTTCCGAATCAATTTCGGCAAAAGTGCGCAAATTCGACTCAAAGTCCGAATATGAAATGTTTTGACGTTTGTTTCTTTTTTTTCAGTCAAGATCTCCACAATCATTTTTTATGAACCGTTGTTCCCTTTTTTTCAAAAAAAAAAAACCTTGTTTTTATCTTCTTGAAGGAAAACCAGAAAATCAAAGTTCCAGTGGGGAAAAATAACCCATGCGCCTTTAATATTACTGTTTTCAACTCGGCAATTTCCGAGAAATCGTCCGGCAAACTTTCCGTTTCCGGGTTCTCCGACCTAATTTCGGCAACGGCAAATTTTCCGTTTTCCGATTTTTCGCCGAATTTCTGGCAACACACCATGACTCGGAAGGTTCATTGCAGAGGGGGAGAGAAGAAATGAGCAATGAGATGGGCTCAACGAGCCGGTCCGAAGCCCAATGAAAGAGAGAGAAGTCGCATTTTCAATTACAGAACAGAGTTCCCAGAAACCAGTGGATAACCGAATCTTTTCGAAATACCTTCCGAGTCATGGTGCGTTCTGATCAGAGTTGCACGGAATTCCGAGTTCCGAGTTCCGAGTTCCGTGTTCCGCAGAAAAAGTTTCTGTTCCGAGTTCCGTACTCTGTATTCCGTAAAGTGGGCCCTCTCAAAATCAAACCCAAAACAGACAAAACAGAGAGAATCTTATGACTAAGCCCAGTTTCTGATGTCTAACATCATTTCCGAAGGCAGAAACTGTGACTAGGGAATGAAAAACCTCCAGGGGGCGCGAGGAATTCCGAGTTCCGTATTCCGGGTTGTTTTTTGTTCCGCGTTCCGAGTTCCGTGTTCCGTAAAAAACTTTTACTCCGCGTTCCGTATTCCGAGTTCCGTAGAAAAAAATTTCTACTCCGTGCAACTCTGGTTCTGATCTTTCTCCCGCTAGTATGTTCCCCCGTTTTCCCATGGAACCTCGAATCATCTGGGAACTTGGCACATCATCTGCCATTCCTATACCCGCGCCCCCTTCTCCCAACCTTACTGTAATCTTGTCGATGGGATAGTGTATACTCCCCCCTCCATACCAATGTTCCAAACACCTGGCCACCTTACAGTCTCCTCCTCCCTTTAAGGGTCTTCCCACAAGGATATAGTATACTCGTTCGACCCCGCCCCCTTTCGATTCCGTCTTAGGATGGACTGTCATCCACGTCTCCGTCGCTCGTTTTTTTCCAAATTTCTCGACAGTTTGGCAACAGTCTGCTTTGTCATTTTCGCGTAAATCTCTCTGTTTCACTGCGGTTTTCCTCGAATTTTGTTCGAAAGTGTGCAATTTCGCGTCAAGACCTGCTTCTTTGACTTTCTCGACTTTCCAAGTGCTCAAATTCTTCCATTAGCTCAAATGTTTTCAGCACTTTCAACAACTCGGCGCACAATGTCATTCTTCGGCAACGAGTACGCGTTCGGCCTTCTCGACGACGCGGATTTTCTGGATTTCAATGGCCGCGCGGACAAATGGGACTGGATCGGAGTGGACGAGGAAGAGCAGAAGAAGAAGAAGAGAGACGAACCGGAGCAGGTGGAGCCGGTCGAAGAGGGATTCGAGTGGAACGACGAGGACTTTGGAGCCGTCGAGGAAGAGGAGGAGGAGCTCGAGGACGACGTCGACCGAACTGGGCTCATGGAGTTCGAGCGGAGCATCGAGGTGTTCCGCATCCGATGCTCCACACCCATCGTGCCCGAGGTGGAAGACGAGGACCGCACGCTTCCCTCGTACCTCGACGGCACGTTCCTCGCGACGTTCCCGGACACAGTCCGCGTCGTGTTGGCAGCGCCGAGCCTGCCGCCGCCGTCGGAACACCGGCTGTTCCTGAACTCGAAGGGACGGCTCACGTCGAACTTCGCGCTGCCGACGACGAGGGATGTGACGGAGCCGACGCAGACGGACCACTATCAGTGGCCGACGTGGGATCGGTCGAGCAGCGGCGAGTACACGAGAGAGGACGAGGTGATCGAGGAGCCCGACGAGCATGGCCACTTCCACTTCGACGTCTTCGCCACATCGACGAAGAGGAGGAGGAGGAGAAGCGGCGACGACGACGACGATTCGGACGGACTGCCGCTGACGAAGAGATCGAAGGTTTCCTTCGATGAATGATGATCAACACCTGGCCAGATGCAATACATCAAGTTTTTATTTTCTGTATTCACCCCCCCCCCCCCCCACCTTTTTTTTCTGTAAATCGTCCCATTCCCATTTTTCCTTTTTCAAATTTTCTTTCAATGTTTTTTTTCCTTCTAATTTTGAACTTCAATAAAAACCCAAAAACCCCAAAATCTGTGTTTTTTTTCTTCGACACAACTTCAAACGAGTACTTGACATTACAGCTGTCGGTCCTTCTTACGATCTCAGGTTTTTCATGGCTTAGTTTTTTTCTAGGTTTCTAGGTCATGACCTAGTTTTTTCTCAGTTTCTAGGTCATGACCTAGTTTTTTCTCAGATTATAGGTCATGATCTAGTTTTTTCTCGGTTTCTAGGTCACGACCTAGTTTTTGCTAGGTTTCTAGGTCATGACCTAGTTTTTTCTCGGTTTCTAGGTCATGGCCTAGTTTTTTCTCAGTTTCTAGGTCATGGCCTAGTTTTTTCTCAGTTTCTAGGTCATGGCCTAGTTTTCGTAAGTTTCTAGGTCATGACCTAGTTTTCGTAAGTTTCTAGGTCATGACCTAGTTTTTCTCGGTTTCTAGGTCATGGCCTAGTTTTTTCTCGGTTTCTAGGTCATGACCTAGTTATTTTCTCAGTTTCTAGGTCATGACCTAGTTTTTTCTCGGTTTCTAGTTCATTTCATCGGCGTTATCCTTCCACAGTACACCTCCACATCTGGTGATTCACCGAATTCAAAAAAGACAAAACTGGAATTGACGTGGCACGACCACTTCACACCTATTCTTCTCCACCTCATTCATTCTTCCAATCGAACCCCTCGCAAAAGTTGTCCGTGTCACACGCGGACACCTCGCACACATAGAAATCGGCGTCGCCGACGCGATTGATGTTCTCCCATCGGGTCTCGTTGTTGTTGTTGTTGTTGGCCGTCTGGCGGTTGGCGACGACGACTTTCGTCGAGTCGGGCACCGGAAAGTCGGGCAGCCAGTCGGTGTAGTCGTCCGGCGAGAGGCGCCGAGTGCTCTTTCCGTACGGCTGCTCCCACGACCAGACGCCGTTCGAGTAGGACAGCCCGATGTGGTATTTGTAGGGCCGGCGGAGTGCAGCGTTCGATTTGACGAGCTCTGAAAGCGCTACTGTAGGCGGGGGGTGTAGGGGGGTACTGTAGATTGACCTAGAACAAAGTCGTGCTTCTGCTGACTCCCCTCGTTCACCAGATAGCCGTTTCGCACTTCCACGTGGCACGCCTGTTTCGCTGCGATCCAGTTGGCGGTGATCTCGGCCGTTTTCAGACAAACTCCGAATTTCAGACCGGACGCGTCGAGCAGTTGAGTCCAGCCGCGACGACAGAAACAGTTGACGCGCAGCATTGCGTTCTGGAGCACTGTGACCAGATTCGGAGACGACGTCGTGAAGTTGAAAGAGGGCGTCGAGATGGAGGCGAGCGGCGCGACGACGTCATCGGAAGACTCGACGACGGCTACTGTGGAGACGGTGACGCCGTCGGATTTGAGACGTTCGGCAACAGAGAGAGGACTCGTCTCGCCGGTGCTTCTGGAGAGAAAGCTGGGGGTTCTACAGCTTCTAGACGAGGATCTAGATTCTCAATTCAGTTTCCAGGTCATGACCTACTTTCAAAACCAGCTTCTAGGCCATGGCCTAGTTTTGTATATTCTAGGTCATGACCTAGGTTTCTTCTTCAGTCTCTAGGTCATGACCTACTTTCGAAACCAGCTTCTAGGCCATGGCCTAGTTTTGTATATTCTAAGTCATGACCTAGGTTTCTTCTTCAGTTTCTAGGTCATGACCTACTTTCGAAACCAGCTTCTAGGCCTTGGCCTAGTTGTGTATATTCTAAGTCATGACCTAGGTTTCTTCTTCAGTTTCTAGGTCATGACCTACTTTCGAAACCAGCTTCTAGGCCTTGGCCTAGTTGTGTATATTCTAAGTCATGACCTAGGTTTCTTCTTCAGTTTCTAGGTCATGACCTACTTTCAAAACCAGCTTCTAGACCATGGCCTAGTTGTGTATATTCTAAGTCATGACCTAGGTTTCTTCTTCAGTTTCTAGGTCATGACCTACTTTCGAAACCAGCTTCTAGACCATGGCCTAGTTGTGTATATTCTAAGTCATGACCTAGGTTTCTTCTTCAGTTTCTAGGTCATGACCTACTTTCAAAACCAGCTTCTAGGCCTTGGCCTAGTTGTGTATATTCTAAGTCATGACCTAGGTTTCTTCTTCAGTTTCTAGGTCATGACCTACTTTCGAAACCAGCTTCTAGGCCTTGGCCTAGTTGTGTATATTCTAAGTCATGACCTAGGTTTCTTCTTCAGTCTCTAGGTCATGACCTACTTTCAAAACCAGCTTCTAGACCATGGCCTAGTTGTGTATATTCTAAGTCATGACCTAGGTTTCTTCTTCAGTTTCTAGGTCATGACCTACTTTCGAAACCAGCTTCTAGGCCTTGGCCTAGTTGTGTATATTCTAAGTCATGACCTAGGTTTCTTCTTCAGTTTCTAGGTCATGACCTACTTTCAAAACCAGCTTCTAGACCATGGCCTAGTTGTGTATATTCTAAGTCATGACCTAGGTTTCTTCTTCAGTTTCTAGGTCATGACCTACTTTCAAAACCAGCTTCTAGGCCATGGCCTAGTTTTGTATATTCTAGGTCATGACCTAGGTTTCTTCTTCAGTCTCTAGGTCATGACCTACTTTCAAAACCAGCTTCTAGACCATGGCCTAGTTGTGTATATTCTAAGTCATGACCTAGGTTTCTTCTTCAGTTTCTAGGTCATGACCTACTTTCAAAACCAGCTTCTAGGTCATGCTTCTAGGCTTCTAGGCTACTTTCGTTATTCTGTCCCTAGCTTTCAAGTTCTCTGTCCATGGCCCAGTATGTTTTCCCCAATTCGTTAGGTGATGACCCACTCACTGATAAGTGCTCGCGTAGACAATCACCATCTTCTGATAGACATCATCCCTCGATCCGGTCTTCAACACCTCCTCCGCCGCCTCCAGACCCGCTGCTATAAACGAGTCCGCGCTGTCCGAGACGCCTGTCAGTCTTTTGTCGAGATAAGTGGCCAGTTGATCGTACGATTCGAACATGTTCAGATCGGCTCTCTGAAATATGTAGAGATTCGAGCTCCGGATCGGAGTTTCGATGCTCACAACGGTGGCCTGCGAGTTGTAGGTGACGAGTCCGACTCGTGTGCTCCTCGAGTCTCGCGTGCCCGTTCCGATCGTCGTGCCGTTTCCGAGGATCGTCGCGATGTTCGCCGACACCTCGGCCATGCCGGCACTCGTCATCCCCGCCGAATCGTCGATCACGAACACCACGTCCAGCCACAGGTTTCGCAGGTCTCGACCGCATTCTCGATCCGTCAAGTGGCCTCCGGCTGCGGAGAATCGGAGGGAAACGAGTAGGAGAACGGAAAATGTCGAAGAAATACGTGTCATCATGATTGGATGGATTGCGAGACGGGCGGTGGGGTGGGAGGTGAGAATGACTTGTTTGTTCTGGAAGAGAAGACACGATTCTCCTCTTATCATAAGAAAAAGGGAATAGTGATAAGAGGAAAGGTCATACACACTTGGAGTGACGTCTGGGAAACGAGGAGGTGCGCGCCGCTTTCTGAGTTAAACCGTCGAAATAAGCCAGGGTAAAGTGCAGTTTCTAGGTCATGACCTAGTTTCCCTCCTTCGTTGGGCCTACAGTTTCGGAGGTTCTATCTAGGTCATGACCTGGAAACTGGATTCTCATTTTCTAACTCACGATGACCTAGGTTTCCGCTTTCTAGGTCATGACCTAGTTTTTTAATTTCTACTAGATCGTCATCTTGTTTTCCAATAGTTAGTGCTTTTTCAGTTTCCAGGTCATGGCCTAGTTTTCCACTTTTTAGGTCACGACCCAGTTTTGGAGTTTAGGTTTAGGTTTCAGGTCATTTACTAGTTTTCCAGTTTCTAGGTCATGACCTAGTTTTTCAATTTCTAGATCGTCGTCTTGTTTTCAAGTAGTTAGATAGTAACTTGTATGGTTTTTCAGTTTCCAGGTCATGGCCTAGTTTTCCACTTTTTAGGTCATGACCTAGTTTTTCAATTTCTAGGTTATGACCTAGTTTCTTAGTTTTTAGGCCATGACCTAGTTTTCTAGTTTCTAGGTTATGACCTAGTTTTCCACTTTTTAGGTCATGACCTAGTTTTTCAATTTCTAGATCATGGCCTAGTTTCTAAGTTTCTAGGTCATGGCCTAGTTTTTTCTCAGGTCCAATGTAGGCCATGAACTAAGTAGTTATCCAGTTTTCAGGTCGCAATCTAATACAGTGCGTTTCAAAAGTATAAGTCCACCCCTCAAATTTGCGATTTCGGTCGAACCAGCAGTTTTCGTGCCAAACCAAGTTGAAAAACGAAAAGAACTCGTAAAATTAGGCCGGGAAACCCGTTCCCAGGAAGAAATATGAAAAATGAAAAATTTTATTGAGAAATTTCGAAAAAAAGTGATTTTCAACCGTTTCAAAAGTATAAGTCCACCCTGCAGATCACTGTAGTTTCGAGACCCTGCTACCGTATTTTCAAACATTTTTGAAAATACAAACTTGTTTTGATGTTTTTTATTGGTTTCACCCATTTTATTCCGTTTTTCTTATGCCTCGCGGTGCCCATCTCTCTCAATCCGAGCAGGATCAGATCTCGGCTTTCAAGACAGCCGGATGGTCAAATAGACGTATCGCTAAGCATCTCAAGAGATCCAAGTGCTGCGTGGATCGTTTTGTGAAACATCCGGATCACTATGAGACCAACAAGAAGTCTGGAACACCGAAAAAGTTGACGAGTCGAGACGAAAGAGGCATCCTGCGACTCGCTTCCAACTCAATGAAGAGCTGCAACGACATCAAAACCGAGCTCGGATTGACTGTCAGCAAAGCAACGGTCTGGAGAACCATTGATGGATCGCCAAACATCGTGAGAGCGAAGTTGAAGACGGCTCCGAGGCTCACCGACGTCCACAAGTTGAATCGTCTCACCTTCGCTCGCAACAACATGGCGACGGATTGGAATACGGTACGTCAGGACTAGTTTCAGAAGTAAAATCACTTAAAATCCTTTCAGATCATCTTTAGCGACGAGAAAAAGTTCAATTTGGACGGTCCGGACGGTTTCAACAGCTACTGGCACGACGTCAACAAGGCGCCACTCAACTTCTCGAAGCGCAACTTCGGAGGAGGGCGACTGATGGTCTGGGGAGCGTTCTCGGCGGCCGGTACTCTCGAACTGGCATTCGTATCTTTCCGAATGAACTCTTCGGACTATCAAGACGTGCTTCAAGCACATTTGATTCCTTTCATCCGCCGTTTTCGCCGTCGTCGGTTCACTTTTCAACAGGATAATGCTGCCATTCACGCCAGTGCCTCAACTATGGATTGGTTTAAATCCAAAAAAGTTGACGTGATGAAGTGGCCAGCGTGTTCTCCTGATCTTAACCCGATGGAAAACGTGTGGGGAGAGCTCGTTCGGAAAGTATACAGCCAGGGAAAACAGTATCGCACCACCGCAGAGCTCCGAGATGCCATCGAGAATGCGTGGGCTCAAATTGGACTGCCGTACATCAAAAAGTTGCTCGAATCGATGCCTAATCGGCTCTTTGACGTGATTTCAACTAAAGGAAGCGCTACAAAGTACTAATATTCTCAAATCATTCCGATTTTTTCACTTTTCTATAGGTGGACTTATACTTTTGAAACGGTTGAAAATCACTTTTTTTCGAAATTTCTCAATAAAATTTTTTATTTTTCACATTTCTTCCTGGGAACGGGTTTCCCGGCCTAATTTTACGAGTTCTTTCCGTTTTTCAACTTGGTTTGGCACGAAAACTGCTGGTTCGACCGAAATCGCAAGTTTGAGGGGTGGACTTATACTTTTGAAACGCACTGTATTTCTCGAGTTTTTCGGTCACATTTTCTGAAAAGTTTGTATCAATGAGGTTATATTTCAAACTCACACCGACTCATATCTACATGTAGACCCGATTATCTCTCTCTCCCTCCCAATTGAGCCGAATTGGCCGATTCAGTCCTCCGCGCAGCTGCTCGACGTCCCTCCAATTTGCTCCGTCCGCCGTGCTCTCTTTGTGCTCCTACTCTTCGCCCTCTTCTGTTTCTCGGCATCCCCCCCCCCCCCCCCCCCCCGGGTATCCATGACGACGAACCCTTCGTCGCGTTCTCCCTCGCCACTCTCCTTCTTCTTCTTCTTCTCCTTCTTCATCGCTTCATCGTCGTAATACATGCGCCCCTCCTCGAGCACGCTCTCCTCTTCAGCATTAGTGAGTATATCATTTCTCTCTCTCTTTTTCTCATCCTCATCATCATCATCCTCATCATCACAGAATTATCTCGAATCCCTTGAGAAGAACTCGAAAGCGTTGCGTAGCAACAACAATGCACAGCGACGCGATGAGCATGCACAAAAGGCGACGAGGTTCGGAGATTATTTCGTTTCTTCTTCTTCTTCTCATAATCTAGAATACTAGGCCACCGACAAACGGGCGGTCGGGTCTCGACACGAAAACAAAACGGCTACCATAAACTTTTACCGCATTCTTGGTTTCCCGATATTTTCGTGGCGAGACCCGCCGAAGTGTGTATCAACTCTATGATAAAGATGATTTAGTGTCGATTTACGAGCGCTATTGTTAGCAAGTTATGCTTCTGTAAATCGACACCAAACCGTCTCTTCCGTGGGCAAACTTCAAACCGTAATATCTCGGAAACTAAAACAGTTATCAAAAAGTTGTCAACTACAAAAATATAGAAAATGTTATAAAGATCATTTTTGTAGTTGACAACTTTTCGATCACTCTGCTAGTTTCCAAGATATCACGGTTTGAAGCACACATTCGACGCTCACTTTGCCTTTTCCAGCCACAACACACAATCCGCGGTTGGCACGCCGACGAAGCGACGAGAATCGATATCGGAGATTATCAGTCAGGCACGTCGTCAGACGTCGTCGTCACTCACGAGAACCGATTCAGATGACGTGGATGTTCTCAAGTAGGGGGGGGGGGGCTTCATCGTCATCTTCGTCGTCATCTTCATCGTTTTCAGCGAATCTCTGAAATCGTCGGTTTTCGACGAATCCTCCTCCTCTTCTTCCACTTCCACGTCTTCTTCTTCCGAAAACTCGAGCGACGCGCCGAGCGACGAGGAAGCCGGCGTCGCGCGAATCCTTCCGTTGGAGACGCCCGGCTCGCAAGTGGGAAAAAAGAGCCTGCAGGCCATTCGAGAGCTCCGCAACTCTATCGATCAGTCGCTCATCAAACCGCCCGAGCTCATGATGCTCCGCGCCAAGTCTGGATCCGAGGAGGCGAAGAGAAAAGCGGTGAGACCATTTGGGACATCGTTACGAGAGTCACGTGACTACCGTAATCACTATATAACATCCATTTTTCTTTTTTGGAAAAAACTGATTGAAAGTGAACATGTCGAGAAAACATTGAAGATTTCGCTAAACACCGCGCGATTACGTCACTCCGCAGCGTTATTTCGGAGTCTCGTTGAGAGATCTCTCGGAAAAATCGATATTTAGCGGTCGAACACGCAAATGTGGCTTAATAACCGCCGCGGGGCCGTCGGAAAACTAGGCCATGAGGGGCAGTCACGAGATTTTTCGTTTTCCAGAGACTATTGAAATGTGGGAAATTTTCAATAATTTTTTCCACATTGCCCATCGTTTCACCTTCAATTTGAGCGGTTTTCTACGATTTTTCAAACATTTGAAGCCCGGAAAACTAGGTCACTCTATAATTTTCAGCAATTCGCGATTATCAAAGAGGAGATCGCCGAGGAAACGCCAAAGACCACCGCCAGTGTGCCGACAAAGTCGCCGTTCAAGAAGGCGATCGAAAGTGGAAGCGAGAGCTCGTCGGACGGCGAATCGATCGTTTTCGACGAGGTGTTCGAGGAGGTACTGCCGTCGCCGCCGAGAGGCAGGCCTCCGCGAGCACCGGTGGCTCCGCCGAGCAGACCAAAAGAGCCGACTCCGATCGAATCGTCGCATGATTCGGATGAGTCCTCTTCGTCCTCTCCGTCCTCTTCTTCCTCTTCTTCTTCTGATGATGATGATGATGACGATGAGAAAGGCTCTTCTGAATCATCGGATTCCGATTCCGACTCGGAGCCAGAGACGGAGTCCAAAAAAGAGCCAGAGTCTGAAAAGAAGACGTCAACGTCCACGTCTTCAGAATCCGATTCCGCCTCCGCCTCAAAAAAATCATATCGATTCTCGGACTTTGAGTCGGATTCGTCGAGTTCGACGGTGAAAAAGTCGAAGAGCTCACCGCTGCCCTATGAGGATTTTGTGCCGAAACTGACGTCTTCATCGTCGTCTTCTGGAGACGACGACGACGACGACGAATCCTCAAAGTCCACGGTGCGTGACATTCGTGACAGTCAGAAGACTTTGGTGACGTTGAAAACCGACGGTGTGGAGATGGTGAAGAAGACGAAGAAGACGTCGAGGACACCGAAGCAGGAGACGACGTCGATTGCCACGTCATCATCTTCCTCCTCATCTTCGCCTTCATCCACATCGTCTGAGGAATCGAAGAAGAACAAAAAGAAGGAGAAGAAGCAGAAGAAAAACGAGAAAGGTTAGTGCACGCGACGCGACCGCAACGCACCCCCATTTGCACGCTTGGCCATTGGCCGCTAAACATCGGCCAGTCATCCGCACGACATACGCCAAAATGAGCTCCCCAGCCCGCCAGTGGCGCCTTTCAATAGTTTCAACTTTCCAGAATCGTCTCCGAACTGTCAAACGAACCTGCACGAGGCGATAAAAACGCTGACAAACACGCACGTCGAGCTGCTCGCCGAGTTCTACAAAATCGAAAACGACACTGTGAGCCAGTGGATGGGAATGCTCAGAAACGCGCGGCGCGACAATCGTCCAAGCACCGAGCGGCTCAAAGAGCTCATCGAGCAACGGCTCCGTCGCAAATATTGATTGATTTCTATCGATTGATTTTCGAATAAAACACGTGGCATCTACCCCTCTTTTTTTCTCCGAATCTCAATCATTTCGCATCGAGTATTAGTTTGAGAGCAGCAATATGGAGGAGGAGGAGCTTTCCACGGCGATCACCTGGGATTCAGAAGACGACGACGATGACGACTACGATGAAGACGTTGACGATGAAGACGATGACGACGAGGACGACGACGACGCAGAAGACGTCGCAGACTCGGAGGAGGAGCTTAAAACGCCGCTGTGGGCTCAGCGGAGTCAGCGAGACGCCGTCGGCTCGCCGAGCCACAACCTCATCGCCGAACAAATTCGACGCGATTTTCCGCGATGGAAGAGGACCGACGCCGAGATGACGACGATTTTCAAACGACGATTCCCGTTCATTTTCGATCAACCATTCGTGAGTGACGTGGCACACGGTATAACTTGGAAACTAGGAGAGTTAGAAAAAAGTTGTCAACTGTAAAAATATGGAAAATTTTATGGTGATCATTTTTGTAGTTGACAACTTTTTCACAACTCCTCTAGTTTTCGAGATATTACGGATTGAAGTGCACTCACTAAAGGGGGTCTTTCTGTTATACGGGGTTACGGTAACTTTGCTCACAGGTTACTGTAATCGGACGTGTTGGCGAAGAGAGGTGCACCGGATACTTTGGAATTCACAATGATGCGAATGTGCCGCAAGTGTTCAAAGTGAAAACCTCAAATAATCGATATTTCAAAGTGGTCCCAGTGTTCGGATGGTTGTTTCCGGGCGATCGCGCCGAGATTACGGTATTCGCTTTTATCGATTTTTTTTTGAGATGAGCATTGTACGCAAACACCGAAAAGAGAAGCGACAGTTCGGTGTCGATTTACGGGAAAACCCTATCGCTCGTCTCCCTCCCCCGTAAATCGACACCAAATCGTCTCTTCTCTTCCAGACGAGACCCGTGACAACTTTTCGGTGTTTGCGTACAATGCGCAGACTAGAAAATGACCGTACCCATATACATTATATACTTCCAATTCGATAGGTAATATTCCTGGGAACGACGGTGCCGGCGCCCTTCTACCACTTTATATCGGTTCACGGAATGGAGGCGGACCCGAACGAGATGGATCTCGAGATGACGTATCGCGTCGAACGAGAAGTCTACGAGTCAAAACAGAAGATATTTGTCGAGTTTGTTTGGGTACTTTTTGCCGTACTTTGTATGTGGAAAACATGTCCACCTTTTTTCGGGTCTAACTTTTTTATGTTAAACACTAGAAAATTGGTTCAGTTATACTAAATGAAGTGCGTTTTAAGACCTTCAGATTGGCGCAAAGAACGTCTGAAAATCTTGAATTTGAAGAAAGTTATGCTAGTTTTAAAGTTTATCTCGATTTGAGCCCACAAAAACAGTTGTAACTCGCTTCAAAATTGCGATTTTTTGACGATCTTTGCGCCATTTTAAAGGTCTTAATGTGCTTGTTATTTTGTTAGTTGTAATCATTTTGATAGAAAAACAAACAAAAAAGTTATGGCCACTTTTATATCTTTTCTCAGTCCAGCTCAACTTCGGACGAGCTGCCGAGCCGCGTCTGGCACCTCATCAACGACACGATTTCACCGGACAACGAGGCAGTTGGAGAAGTGAAAGAAGAAGAAGAAGAAGTGGAAGAAGCGTCGGATCGGCTCCAACTCTCGATGCACTATCGACGACGGAAGCAGCGCGAGATGGGCGAGCTCAAAGAAACGACGGCTCGATCGTGGAACGAGATGGAGCAGGATGCGTCGAGAAGACGTTGGTGGCACTACACACTCGATCGCAGCGCGTTTGACGACGAGAAGGACGTTGTCGAGAGTGAGACGGAGACGGCTGCGACGACGTCGTCAGAAGAGGAGACGTCGAGTAGCGAAGAAGAAGAAGAAGACGTGAAGAAGAAAGATGGGAAGGTGACGGTGACGACGACGACGGTCACGACGACGACAACGGAAACGGAGCAGACGACGAAGACTGTCGGATGATCAGTGGGGAGGTACTGACTGGAATAAACTTTGAACTAATCTATCACTCGAAAGTTTGCCATTTTGTGATTTTGCGATTGTCAATGGAGCGCGTTGTCTTCTTTCATTGTTCACACTTTCCACTTTCCACCTTCCACTTTTCTAATTCCTTTTCGTGGTACCGCGCTCCACTGCACAAGAGAAAGAGAGCGACGAAATAGTGGGCAGTTTGAGGAGACGCAGCAACTATTTGAAAGTGCGACGGAGCGCGTTTTATCGGATGGAAGACTCGACTACAGACTATCGAAAGTGGGGGGTGGAGAGTCGTTCCGAAAAAGATCAGAAAAAGCGCGCCGCAGTCTTGCGAAACAAGTCCCGCCCCCATTTCTTCCGAGATAGAGTGTTGTTTGAGGAGACGCAGCATTCACAGGAACAGTGCAATAGGGCGCGTTTTGCCCGATGGAAGACGCGACCAACTTGTAGAAAAAAAGACACGCAAAATTGCAGACTTTCGGAAGAAAAGAACAGAAAAAGCGTGCCGCAGTCTTGCAACATAAGCCACGCCCCTTTCGCTCCTGGATTTTGTCATCCCAAAAAATGGGCTTCTTAATCCGCTACCGTAATCTTGTCTGCCACCTTTAATCCGTCTCCTCCTCCTCCTCCTCCTCGCTGCATATTGTTCGTGACTTGTTGACACTCGATCCGGGCTCCGCGAGCATCTCCATGACGACACGCGTCCCCCTGGCCTGGCAACATGTAGTGGGAAGAAGTCGATTCTCTCTCTTTCTTCTCCCTCTCTCTCTCTCTCTTCTTGAAAATGAATAGAGAAGAAAGAGAGAGAGAGAGAGAAAGTAGGTCAACCACACCACACAACCACTTCCTCTCTCTCTCGCCAATTTTGCGAATTCGAATCGCATCGCATCAGCACCTGCCTCCCATTTCTACGCGGTGTCTTCGGTGGTCGAGCGATGCAAAAAAAGTGTTCTTTTCAAGGTTGATTTTCGATGTCGACGAGATAGAGACAGGGCGGTACTTTGTGTTAGCAGCGGGTGGCCTTTCGATCTGACTTCCGCACTGTCAAGGCTGAAAGCGAAGAACACACTGAACCGAGTGGACTTTGAGAAGAGTACTGGAGCTGTTGACCTACCTTCTAGAAGTGGAAGTTTTTGGACGACGGTTTTCAAAGAGACTGCTCGTATTATAATGCACCCCTCGGCATCCTCGGAAGTGCAACTTTGCCGGGGTATATCTCGAAAACTGGACTTGTTGGAAAAAAGTTGTCAACTACAAAACGATGGGAAATTTTACGCTGATCAAATTTGTAGTTGACAACTTTTCGATAACTCTGCTAGTTTGCGAGATATTCTGATTTGAATGTCGCGCACTAGCTTTTGAAACTTTTCTCGGTTGAAACTTTTCTCTTTTAGTTTAGACAACTTTCTACTGCTAACCTCATGTCTCACAAGTGTTTTCTCTCGTTTCAAATTTTTATGTCACGTCACGCTTATAGTGGTTAGCCCATGCCAAATGACCATTGGTAGACTTTGATTGGTAACGGGTAGGGGAGCAATGTACAGTACTCTCTTTTAGGATGTGAACGGTGATTTTACCCATTCAAGAAGTTCGCTAATCCGTGACAGATGTGTAACGTATGTATACTGAACAAATTGTTCAGGGCCAGTGAGTGATATTTGCACATCGCGCTCCATCGCACTATTGGCCTTTCTCGGTGTCTTCAAGATACTGGAAGATGTTGCGGTGGAGCGCGAGATATCCCAGTCCATGCCACCTGGCAAAGTGCACAGTCCAGTATGAGGTCATCTCTCTCTCTTTTTATTCGTTCCCCCCTCTCTCTTCCCTGGCACCCTCCCATCCATCTTCATCCACCTAATCGCCGTCGAACATTCTCCTCTTCAATCTGCTGCTGCTGTCCACTCCTTCAGCAGCAGCAGCAGCTACTGCCACCCATACCCGAAGTTGACCTCGACCGAGAATACACGAATTGAGATGAGATGTGAAAAGAGAGAGAGAGAGAGAGAGAGAGAGAGAGAGAGAGAGAGAGAGAGAGAGAGAGAGAGAGAGAGAGAGAGAGAGATTCGAGCGGGGAGGTCTCTCAAGGTTACCTTCGTCTGTCTCCCGATCTCCCACCGTCGGACGGCGGCGGCGGCGCCCCTCTCTCGCTCCCGTCATCATCGCCGTCGCTTTCCATTTTTTTTTTTGATTCCGCTTCGGGGTTCATCATTCTCAGCCATCCCCTTTTCAATGTCACCGTACTACTTTTCTACTTTCCAGCCAATCCCAAATTGCATGCGGTAAGCTTAGGCCCGCCTTCACAAGCCTAAGCTAGGCACATAGGCCTACGTAGGCTCATTCGACAAGCCTAAGATAAGACGGAGTGCATTCCGTAGGCCTAAGCTAGGGCTCGGAGAAAGTCAACTCCACAGGTCTATGCACATCGACCCTATTAGCCTACATGGGCTCACTTCATAGGTCTAAGGCTAGACTAGATTCAGGCTGACTCTGTAGGCCTAAGCGAAGTCTGGGCTCAATCCATAGGCCTCAGCTAGGCTTACACACCCTCCGGAGTTGTTCAGCTTCGGCAAACTCCCACGGGCACATGTCAAACCCATTCTTCATCTCTGTCGAGAGATCACAATGACAAGGGTTCTGTCAGTAAATGGAACAAGTATTGATTAGGCTTAGGCCTAAGCCTTAGTCACGCTTTCCATAACACCGATTGTTGTTGCTCGAATGAGCCCCCCTCCACCGCCCATTCAGAAATTCAGTGCAAATCGTTTCGAATTTCAAACCGCTGTGCTTTGCGTCTTTGTGTGTAGGCCTCTATGTGTATCAATCTTCCACCTTGTAACAACTGTCTCTCTCTCTCTCTTTGTGCCCCCCAACCAGTCAATTTGCATTTCAAATGTCGACTTTCAAATTCGCACTCCCCTCTCTCTCTGTCTCTGTCTCCAAATTCGTTGTTCTTATCACCTGTCTACAAGAACAGCAGTGCCACCATGTACCCGTCGTCGTCGTCGTCGCGGGGAAGGAGGAGGAGGAAAAGAATGGCTGATAACGCCGAAAGTGACCACACTCCAGCCCGCCCGCCAGTCTCGTCACGTCAATACAATCGAAAATTATTACAGCCATTCTACATTTCTCTGTGTGTGTGGCGTTCCCATGCGCGCGCAAGGGGGGTAAAAAGCGAGAGCACTCATCATGGTTATTGTGTAAATAAATAAATAAATGTGCGGGTACGCAGTGGCACTGGTCGCGCGCGCGCGCGCATTGGCGCATATGCTTAGGGACAGAGAGTGAGCCCCCGAGAACACACCTGCCACCTTCTCTTTCTCTCTTTCTCTCTCTCACTTTTTGTGCACATGGTGTCGATTTACGAGCGTGGTGACCTAGTTTTTAGGTTTTTTGCTCATAACTTTGTCATATTCACTGTTTTGGCCAATTTGCGGTCTATTTGAACTTTGGGGCTTTTAGCTCTTTTCATTTTGAAACATATTTTTCAGATGGTGTCGATTTACGAGTGAATTGACCTAGTTTTTGAAATATGTGTTTTTTTTCAGCGAATCGGCGTTTAGCCTCGGCCTAGAGCTTAGGCCTATAGCTTGGGCCTATAGCTTGGGCCTATAGCTTGGGCCTATAGATTGGGCCAATAGCTTGGGCCTATCGCTTAGGCCTATAGATTGGGCCTATAGCTTAGGCCTATAGCTTGGGCCTATCGCTTAGGGCTATAGCTTGGACCTATCGCTTAGGCCTATCGCTTAGGCCTATAGCTTGGGCCTATAAATTGATTCCATAAGTTATAGACTATAATCTGAGTTCTTCAATTGGTCTTATAGCACAAGCCCTTGGGCCTAAAGCCTGGGCCTAAAGCCTGGGCCTAAAAGTTTGGCCTATAGCCAGGGCCTATTCGGCCTACATGAAAAGTCGGACAGTTTGGACTGTGGAAAACAGAAAGCAATCTTAAGACTTCCGTCCTTGTTGAAAAATAGAAAGTACCGAAAGCTATCGAAGTTGCGAAACTTGCCTAAGCCTAAAAGCAGTGATCTTCCGATCTTCCAAGCTTCTCTTTTCCCTCATCTATGCAAAGTGGAGAGGTAATACATTTCGAGACCAGTTCGTTTTGCTCAAAAACCGTTTCCCCCTCCCACCTCCATGTTTGCTCATACCTTGGCACCCCCCGCGGCGGCTCTATCCTTCCTCTCCGAACCACCGCTCCTCTTACGCAACACACACCCTCCCTTCCTTCCTTCTTCTTCTTCCCCCTCCCCGTCCCGCCCCAGCAATCGGTCGGTCGAGACGTCGGACAGCAGGCGGGGAGGGGAGGGGGGGAAACATAAAAAGAAGCGAAGGCGCGGCGGCGGGCGAAGAGAGAGAGAGAGAGAGACGCAGACGGCGTGGCGTGGCTAGCGGTGCCAGGCGTGGACCCCAGTGCCGACCCCCCGCCTAACACCGCCGCCGCCTCTCTCTTTCTCTTTCTCTCTTCCTCTCTCTGTCATTTCGTCGAGACGAGCAGTGGAAACGAGGAGAAAGAGAGAGAGAGAGTGCGCGATGCGCTTCTCTCTCTCTCTCTCTCTCTCTCTCTCTCTCTCTCTCTCTCTCTCTCTCTCTCTCTCTCTCTCTCTCTCTCTCTCTCTCTCTCTCTCTTTCTTTTTTGTGTCTGGCGAGGAGACACGGAGAGTGAGTGCGCTATGCCCCCCTCCCTCCTGTCCCCTCCCCGTGGAGGCCGCCGCCGCCGCGCGACCCCCTCTCTCTCTCTTGGCTGCTCCGTGGTTCTCTGGCCCTCCTAACCTACTTTTCTCTCTTTCTCTCTCTCTCTCTCTCTCTTCTCTCTTTTTGTTTCCAGATTTGTGCTGAAACTGTGAAAAGTTTTCAGAGACCCCCTATCATCAAATACAAACCAAAGAGTTTTCATCGGTGTGTTCGAACGCGCGCGCAACGATGTCGAACGCGAACCGAGACAAGGGTACGTTTTCAGTTTTCAGCTTTTAGTTTCCATTCTCGATTCTACACTCTCATCTGATAATTATCATTTTTCCCGAAACACTGACCACCTCTCGTTGTTTTTCTTCTCTGCGTCTCTCTTTCACTGTTATCATATCATGTTTGAGTTCTTGTGCGTCTAACTTTTTTGTGATTAATTTTATGAAAAAATTTATAATTGCAAAAAGATAGTGCGTTTTGAGATCTTCAAAATGGCGCAAAGATTGTCTAAAAATATCAATTTTAAAGAAAGTTATACAAGTTTTAGTGGACCTAGTTCGGTGTTTCCACTAAAACTGGCATAACTCTCTTTAAAATTGATTTTTTCAGCCATTCTCTGCGCCATTCGAAAGGTCTTAAAACTATCTGTATTTTACTCAACTATCTCATTTCTCTAGAGTTAACCACAAAAAAGTTACGGTCACTTTTCCCACACATCAGATGTGTGTCTTTCAGTTCAAGACGAGTTCGATGGCGAACACTTCAACATAATGCACTTCATAATGCCGGACGACGACTACGAGACCGGCGAGGACGCGTCGTCGATGATCTCGCCGGCGTCGTCGTCGGGTAGCTCGAATCGACCGGGAGGCAATCAGGTGCCGGGCATGCATCCGCACCAGCACCCCCAACACCAGCAGCAATCGCATCGACAGGGCGGACAGCAGCCGAACGCCATCTTCCAGGTGAGCCACTGATATCGGGCAGGGTTGGCGCCATTGGCGGGTATGTATGGCATGGCATACGCCCGCCAATGGCGCCTTCCGAGTTGACACGGGGGCGATAGCGCGTATCCTCTGGTTCTTGCAGACGCGCCGACTTCTCGACTCGCCGGCGAACACCGATCGGTGCGGCAACTCGTCCTCCTCCTCGTCGCACCAATCGGATCCGATGTTCTCGCCGAACGAGTTCAACAACTACAACGGCGCCAACAACAACAGCACACATCCGATCCTCCAACAGCTCACCCTTGACCAGAACATGGGACAGCCGCCGCGGAGCAACGCGAGTGCCACGCCCCTTCTCGCTCAGCACCTTCAGCAGACGCCGCAAAACTTCTGGAGCCAGGGAGGCGGCCAGGCGCCGAGCCAGGCGCCGAGCAACGCTTCCATGAAGTACTCGGGAGCGATGAACGACATCTACAGTCTGCTCCAGGGCAACGACATCGGGCTCGCGAGCCCGGAGCTCGACGAGCCGTCGAATCGGAAACGATCGCGGATGGTGGACACGCCGAGTCTGCAGAACTTTGTGAACAACATGAGCGGCGTCGACGCGTTCGCCGACGAGAACTACAATCATCAGCAGGCGATCAAGTTCAGCAAGTTCCAGGAGGGCGACTGGAACACCCTCTACGACATCAACGGAGGCGCGCTGTCGCAACTCCAGGTGCACGTCATCGCCGACAAAGGCTTCAACTACAGCAACACGGACAACTGTTTTGTGAACCAGAAGAAGAATCACTTCCAGGTACTGTAACACTGTGAGAGAGTTTGACGGAGAGGCGCGAAAATTTGAACTGAAATGCGGATTTCTAGGCCATGGCCGAGGTTTTAGCCCAGGTTGAGCGGTGAGTTGTACCTAAATTGGTTTCCGTTGAAAACGGTGACTGAATAGTGTATTGGTTGTGAGTTAGATTAATAAGCGAGTGGGTTTTGGTTCGAGCCCATTCATCCTCAAACGTTTTTAGTCGAATTATTCATTGATTTTTCCAGGTGTCGATCAACGTGGAGGCTTCCGACGCGATGCCACCCAAGTATGTTCAGTGCAACGGATCGCTCGTCCCAATCCGCGACTTCAAGCTCGCGTTCTCCGGCGTCAAAGCCGAGATGCCATCGTCGGAAGTGACGATCCGTCAGTCGCGCGCCGACCGTAAACCCCATCCGCACACGCCGGTCGTGTTCGAGGTTCACGAGCGTCGTCTCACCAAAGTCACCGTGCCACGTCTCCACTTCTCCGAGACGACGATGAACAATCAGCGCAAGAACTTCCGTCCGAATCCCGACCAAAAGTATTTTCTGCTCGTCGTGCGCCTCTTCGCCAGCATCAGCGACGATCACAGCGTCCTCATTCAGTCGTACGCGTCGGAGAAGGTGATCGTGCGCGCCACGAATCCGGGCAGTTTCGAGCCGCCCGACTCGGATGTGGCGTGGCAACGAAACGGCGGAACCCTGTACACGCCCGGCTCGGTGGCGATCGGCACCGATCGTCAGATCGACTCGGCGCGTCTGGCGGTGGCCGGCGACTTGTACGTCGGCGGCCGCATCATCAATCCGTCCGACATTCGGCTCAAGGAGGCGATCGCCGAGAAGGAGTCGCTCGAGGCGATCGAGAACGTGCTCAAGCTGCGCGTCGTCGACTATCGCTACAAACCCGAGGTGGCCGATCTGTGGGGTCTCGACGAGAACGGCCGTCAGCGGACCGGGCTCATCGCTCAGGAGCTCGCCGCCGTGCTCCCCGACGCCGTGCGCGACATCGGCGACTATTTCACGATCGACGAGTCGCGCGTGTTCTACGAGACGGTGATGGCGATGCAGCAGTTGTGTCGGATGACGGGCGATCTCGATCACAAGATCGACGAGAAGGTCGCCGAGATCTCGAAACGGTTGTCGGAGTACGCGCGTCGCAAGAAGCTCGCCAGCTCGTGCGGCTCCAATCTCAACGCCGAGAATCGGAGTCTGGCGCTGTCGCGTCTCTCGCTCACCTCCACCGCCACCAACGTCACCGGCGCCGTCGTTCCGGCGGCCGCCGCGTCGCGACGCCAGCCGACGCGTCGCGAGCGCGCCTTCCGCGCCGCCCAGACAATCGGAAACAAACTGTCACAGGGGACAATTGTCACGCTCGTCTCGGTGATGGCCGCGTGTCTGCTCGCGATGTCGGCGCTCTACGTGCTCGATTGGCACAATCGCAACTACGGATACCATCAGAATTTCGACGCGAACGCGACACCGACAAAGGGCGAGCCGGCCAATCTTGTCGTCTCACCGTGTGAGTCTAGAATTCGGCTTTGTGTCGATTTACGGGCATCTGACGATTCCCCCCGTAAATCGGCACCTACTCACCTCGAAAGTGAGTTTTGCTGAAAATGAAAAGAATGATTTCCAGCCGACTACATGCCCTCATTCCAACCCGACGCACCCGTTTTACTCGACAAATGCTGGACCACCAAGTGCAAGACGTACTGTTGTGTCGACAAACCGCCGGCGATCGAAGAACCGAAGGCGGCCGGAGCCATCGCCACTCATGTAAGATATCCCCGAACGGAGCAACGTAGGTGCGCGTTGTTTAGCAAAAGAGTCGGCTAAACAACGGCGCACTTTCGTCACTAGCGTCATTTCGGAGCCTCGTTGAGTGATCACTCTTCAGGGCCTTCACAACGGTGAAGACATGCCGGCGCCGTCGGACCAATCACCCAACAAGACGACAGCCGACCGTGCTCCGATCGTCGAGCATCTCGGATTCGGCACCGGCGTCGAGATCCGAATCCCGATCCTCAACGTGACCATCGATCAGCGTTACTGCATCGAGCGCAGTTGTCACAAACGAAAAGGCATCTACAACCTCTACATTCCCGTCTCGCGTTTCATGCCGAGTGTGCCGATTGAGATTGAGATCAAGTGAGTTGTCACTTCAAACCTGGATATCTCAAAAACTAAAAGAGCTAGGAAAAAGTTGTCAACTAACAAAATGATCAGCGTAAAATTTTGCATCGATTTGTAGTTGACAACTTTTTTCTAACTCTCCTAGTTTCCGAGTTATACCATGTCAAAGTTAAGCATAGGGAGTTGACGCTAGTTGACAATGAATCGCTGAAATTTCCAGAACCCCGGTCTCGAAAGTCATCGGAAACTGCGGAGCCCATCCGGATTTCGCGCACAAACTGTGTCCACTCGCCAACCAG
Organism: Caenorhabditis sulstoni; assembly: GCA_963966605.1. NCBI lineage: Eukaryota > Metazoa > Nematoda > Chromadorea > Rhabditida > Rhabditidae > Caenorhabditis > Caenorhabditis sulstoni. The sequence goes on along the minus strand of OZ016476.1, from coordinate 2,032,355 downwards.
AACCAGCAGTCGATGAGCCAGGTGCCCACTTCCACAAGAGTCAGTTTCCCTCTCCCCTCCGTTGATTTTCAGCCAATTCCACTTATGTTTTCCAGATTTTCGAGAATTTGTTCGAGGTGGCCGCCGGTCGATTCATCCAGTCGGCGTACCGATTCCGCGTCGGATGGTCCACCGAAACGTGCTATAGTGAGGACGCGAACGGCGAGTTCGAGGAGTACAATCTCATTTTCTATCGCATGTGTGAGTTTGTTTTAATTTTTTCTATTCAATTCAAGTTAAGGAAAAGATGGAGCATTTTGTGCTCTTTCAAATGACACAAAGAGCATCTGAAAATATCGATTTTCCGCGAAGTTACGTCGATTTTAAGGTCCAAGGGCTTAAAACTTGCGTAACTCGGCTGAAAATTGAGATTTTCAGACGTTCTTTGCGCCATTCGATAGATCTTAAAAATTGCTACAACTTTTGTGTTAAACTCATTTTTATATAATGCTGCACAAAAAAGTTATAACAACTTTAATTTCAGGCACACTATCATCTTCCTAAATTCAACTCTACCATGTTCCATTTCAATTTTTTTCTTGTTTTTTTCCCGCCGTTGCAACGCTTTCTTTCTTCTCCGTCTCCCAAAAAAAAAATCCCAAAAAATCCGAATGTGTCTTTGTTTTCAATTACCTTTTTCTTTCCTTCCGCCACTCTCCCCGCATTTTCCACAAACTCCTCCCGGTTTTTTTTTACTTCTTCTTCTTCTACTCGAAATGTTTCTATAAAAACCGCCGAAACCGATTCAAATCTCATTTTCAATTTGTATTTACCCCCGCAGGCGCAGGCGCGCTCCATCGCACAGCGCGCCAAAATTCGAATTTGAAATTTTCGCGGGCAGTGTTCGGTGGAGCGCAAGTGCATTATCTCTCATAATACCTCACACACACACTCTTTTTCTGTTCATGTTCTCGTCGTCTTTTTTTGTTTCTTTTCTCTCGTTTCGAGACCCGAGCTCCTTTCAAACGCCAATATGTAAAAATGTTGAGAAACCCAGGAAATGCCCCTTCATTCAAAATCTATGTCATTTCTCTCTGAAATTTTGCTGAAAATTATGCACTTTTTTACCCCCTCCCCCACAAATCCCTCCCTGAAAAAACAATGGAATGATATCGATTAGGTACACCTTTTTTCTCTGTTCCCCCCAAATTTTTCTTCAAAATACTGATTAATCTGTCCGTTTCTTGCGATGATCCTTCTTTTTTTTTTTGGTTTCTGGAATCGAAATCGAAATCAAAATAATTATTATTTAAATAAAAATGAGAATAATTTATTTTTTTTTTTCGAAAATCGGGAGAAATGTGTTGACCGAATCATTTTCGATCGATCAAATTAGGAAATGAGATAGGTACGGTGATCGGGAAACGAAAACTCGTTTTCATTTCTTCCATTCGTCTTTAATTTCAGATTCCTCTTCAATTTCAGACGTTTTTTTTTGGTGGCCTCTCTTTTTTTTTGAATCTTGCCGCCGACGCGACGAGCCCGCCGGTTTTTCGAGCATAAAAAATTTCAGAAAAACGCTGAAAAGTCAGTCGACCTCTTAAATTGTAGGTATTTTATCGGGCAATTTGGTAAAAATAACCCGGAGAAAGCCAAATTTCTCTCGACTCCAAAAATCGCCGGCTCGTCAAAACCACAGACCCGCCTGTTGACGGGCCGGCGATTTTTGGAGCGCAGAGAAATCGGAAAAATTTCCAATAAATTTTACCGAATTGCCCGTTAAAATATCTACAATTTAAAAGATCGACTGACTTTTCAGCATTTTTCTGAAATTTTTTATGCTCGAAAAACTGCAGGCCAGTCGGGCCATTGATTTGCAACTCTGGTTTTCTCGGGCTTTTAGGCTTTTAGGCTTTTAGGCCGCTTTTATTGGAAAGTTTAGATAGGCCTGAAAGTTATTTTGGGCCCATAAAAGTTTTAGAATCTTTAGGCTTAGGCCTCGGTTAGGCAAACTTTGGTGGTTTTCGCATTTCAGTCTGAAAACATGGAATGCCGTGATTTCAGACTTTTTTGAGCATTTTTCCGTGTTAAACCCAATTTCGTTTCAATATTAAATCAAAAACTAACTTCCTGAGAGAAAAGTATGTATACCGTAAACCCTTCAGGTCCCCTTTAGTGGGTTAACTTCAAACCGCAATATCTCGGAAACCAGCGGAGATATCAAAAAGTTGCCAACTACAAATATGGTCAACATAAAATTTCCTATGTTTTTGTAGTTGACAACTTTTTCGTAACTATTCTAGTTTTCAAGATATACCCCGTCAAAGTTCGAGTACCTCTCCTCTCTGAAAGAAGTCAGCGAAAGAAACCAAACAATGCAGTTTCCCTATCCTCGGTCACGATGTCACGATGTCACGATTTCCAGAAACTATCGAGCTCTCGGAAAAGTCAGAATGAAGAAGATGTCAATGTCGCCGATCGAGGGAGGCCTGCGAGCGGACGTCGAGGAGCTCATGGAGATCCGCGAGGAGGAGGAGGAGGACGCGAAAGTCGAGAAGGAGTCGAGCTCGATTCTGAAGCTCGTGCTGATACTGACGATCCCGTACGCGATGATTCTGCCGATCTTCTCGAAGAACCTCCACGACTGGTACACGTCGGCGCTGATCTGCCTGCTCGTCAGCTTCACACTCGACCTGCTCGCGATCGCCGCGCGCGTCTACCCGCTGCTCAGGCCTCTTTCGTCGCTCGAGGCGGCCTCGCTGACGGCGATGCTTCTGTTCTACGCGAAATACATTTGTGAGAAGTACGACACTCCGCTCTCGTACCTACTGTTCGCGCTGTTCTTCGCACTCCTCCTGCCCGCCTACTATCGATGCTTTCTGTTGTTGAAGTTGAAGACGTCGCACAAGAAGATGTTCAAGGCGATGGTCGAGGACGACTTCTGATTGCGACAGAAACCCAAATCACTTAATATCAGTCTATTTAGTCCAGTGGAGCGCGTTGTACTATGTACATACAAGCCGCCTGAGACAGTGCCATACCGCAATGGCCATAACTTTATCGTGTTGAGTTCTATCAAAACAGTCTAATGACAACAAATAAAGACCGTTGTAAGATCTATCGATTGGTTCAAAGAACATCTAAAAATCTCAATTTTCAGCCGAGTTACGCAAGTTTTCGAGAAAGATCACAAAAACTTGCGTAACTCGGCTGAAATTCAAGATTTTCAGACGTTCTACGCGCCATTCAAAAGATCTCAAAAAGCTCTATATTTCATCCAATTGGATCGTTTTTCTAGACTCCACCACAAAAGAGTTATGGCGACTTGCGTGTCGTCGACCGTTCAATCCCAGTCATAAACAACATCACCATCTCCATATCAGGCCCCCTTTAATTGTAAGGCTAATCAAGTTTTCCTTGTATAAACATTCGTCGATTCGATGACACAACTGTTCATCGATTATCGATTGATATCCGAAGAAAGCGTTCCGTGTTGTGTTGTTGTTTTCTTCTCTTCACATGAACACTTCGTCGTTTCTCTCGTGCTTATGATTCATAAAACGGGACGGCAACGATACGATTTCAGCCCCCTTTCTCTCGCCTTTCTTTTCGTTTCTTCTCGCCGCTTTTCGAAGCAATCGATCGATATGGATGGTGTTGTGTATGCTCCGACGAGCACCGAGAAGCCGATTCCGACCGGTGAGTTCGCGTTTTTGGGGCTCTTTTTTGAGAGATCAGGTCTGAACTAGTTTAGGCCGTTTCGGCTCGAAAACAATCTTTAGACTTGTCATTTTCAATGGCTAAGTACAGTAGTCCCAAGTCCACGTCACCCAGACTATCTATGACTTATGAACCTTTTAGTAGGCCCTGTTTTGTTCTGCATGGGCCTAAAACTCGTTTGATGGCCCTTTTGCGCGTCAAATCAGGTGTACTGGACGCGTCTGATTAGGCGCATTGACCGTGATTTCAAACTTGCGCGTCAAATCGGGTGTAATTGACGTCTGATCAGGCGTCTCAACTTGCGCGTCGAATCCAATGTATCCACCGTGGTTATTCGAGTCGCGCGTCAAACTAGGCGCATCGGACGTGGTTTCATTGTTGCAGTGTGCGACAACGTGGAGATGTACTCGGACGGTGGGCTCCGCGAGCCGCGAGCCCTCTTCGGCCTGCGCCGAGCCACTTCGGTGTTCTACACGCTGTCGGCGCTGATCTTCCTCCACCTCCTGCCGATCTTCTCGTTCTCGGCGATCGAGCCGCTGCTCGCCGGCCTCTGTCTCAACCTGCTGAACGTCGTCACGTGTCTCGCCGTCCACCACCGCGTCGACGTCTTCGTCGGCCTTCTCTATCCGGTGGAGCTCGTCGTGTGGACCGTCGTCTACGCCTACCTCTCCTACGTCGTCTGCAGCTTCGCGACACTCGCCCAAGTGCCGCACGTCGTCTACCTCTACACGCTCGTCTCGTTGATGGGCGTCTATCGGGCACTGCTCGCCAGACGAATCCACGCCTGGATCGTCAAGTGCGACACGGTCGTCATGGGAGTGAGTGCGAGCACCGTTTGAGTTCGCCTAATAAATATCGATTATTGACAAAAGCTTTGCCACCCACCAACCTCTGTGCAAAACCTGTCCCTTGAAGTGCGCGCTCATTGTGCACACCTGATTATTTGATTGCATACATTATTTGTCTGTGTTCGCCAGAAATTCGCCAGAGAGACAAGTTTTCGCTGTGACAAGCCTTACGCTGAACTAAAGGTGAGAGGTGAGGTACAGTAATCGTGTCGCCTCCCCCTTTAAGGGCATCATCCGGCCGCTATCATATTCACAAACGAGAGAGTGTGACGATCGAGGAGACGTAGTCGGCTAAAGTGCGATGGGGGCGCGGTTTCACGGACCCGTTTGAGATGATACTAGCAAGCTACAAGAGGGACAGTAATCCTTCATGATCCCCTTTAAGGACAGGAATGAGAGTTTAGACCTGGAAAGATCTTAGGACCAAATGATCAAAAGTTTTCAGGTATATATGTAGGTCAATAGGCCCAAAGCCTCTTAGGCCTACAAGTCCGCAGGGCCTATGGCTATAAGCCCATTGGTACCGTAACCCCTCCCCTTGCCCCTTCTCAAAAAAAGAAGGCGCGTTTCGCACCTGTTCAAACTCTCACAAAACACAATTCATCGACACGATTCCCTCCCCCCCCCCCCCCCCCCATTTTCATTTTCATTCACGGGGGGTCATCAATCGGTCATCCACTGTGGTGGTATTTACACAAAATACACACACACACACCGAAACGCGTCCGAGATTTATAGAAATTTATTAATAAAATTTCGACTTGAGCAAATATTTACAGAAAAAAAATGGACAGTTGGGAGGGGGGCGCGCGATGCGAAACAAAAAACGCAGAAAGAGAGCGAAGTTGGTAGTGGGTTCTACTGGACACAAAAAAGAAAAGAAAACGGAACCGAGAAAGCTGAAGAACGAAGCAAGATAGGTGTGAAAAAGAGAGGAAGAAGAGCGAAAAGAGGGGAGAAGAGTCTCAGTATCGGTAGTTGTCGCGATCTCTCGCCGGGTCGTACGAGTATTGTTCGGCCGGGTAGTGGGTCGGAGTCGGCTGCGGGGTCGGCAGCTGAAAGTGGATACGGTTCGTTGGGAGGGTACAGTAATCCAGGGTGGGTCCTCCTTAAGGTTTTCGAAAGAGCATACAGTAATCCAGAGGGGTTCTCTTTAAAGTTTTTGAAAGAGCATACAGTAATCCAGGGTGGGCCCTCTTTAAGGTTTTCGAAAGAGCATACAGTAATCCAGGGTGGGTCCTCCTTAAGGTTTTTGAAAGAGCATACAGTAATCCAGGGGGATCCTCTTTAAGGTTTTTGAAAGAGCATACAGTAATACAGGGATTTCTCTTTGAGGTTTTCGAAAGAGCCTACGATCTCAGAAAAGTTCGCGGCAGGGTTGGCGAGCGAATTCGGTAGCCGCCTGACATCGGCCAGTCATCCGCTTAACATACGCCAAAATGCGCCCCCGACCGCCAGTGGCGCTTCAAAGTCGGCCAGTGGCGCCGGAATAGCGCCAGTGGCGGGCTTCACAAACCCCATCAAACTTTAAAGTGCAATGGAGCGCATCTGCAACACCGACAAAGAACAATCCGATCTGTTGACATACAGTAACCCTCGGAAATCACTCTACTGCTGGTGGCTGATTAGAAAACTAGAAAGTGCGATGGAGCGCACATGCATCACTGTCGCATCTTTTGTGCGACGGCAAATATTTGCCATATACACAACTCTCACGTTTTTTCTTCCAAACGAAAACTAGACGCGCCGTGTGTGACTATTTCAGTTCGACACAAGATTTGACACCTGTACCATCGTTTTTCGAAACAAAAAGAGCCCCCCCCCCCCAAACCTGTCACTTTTTCGTCGCGCTCTAATTTGTTGCTCTTCCTCTCTCTCTCTCTCTGTCTTTCCAGTGAAAAGTGGAAAGACAGAAAAGAGAGAGAGCAGGAAGTGACTCAACTTTTTCTCCCCCTTCCGCGCCCACAGATCAGAGTGAATCTCTTTCCGAGAGAGAGAGAGAGAGAGAGAGAGTGTTTGCTCGAGAAAAAGTTGGCGCGGAAGGAGGAAGGAAGGAAGCGAGAGAGCGGGTAGATCAAATATACAATGAGGTGTCTATGTGAAATGATGGGAATAAGGGGGGTCATGAGACGTCTTTCAGACCGTTTCTAGGCCAAGGAGATGAGATGGAAGGGCCTTTTAGGCCTGTGAACAAGGCCTATTACACTGAAGGGCTCATAGAAATGCTCGGACTGAAGACTGAATGAGGGGCTTTGCCTATCTGGGCTTCTAACATTCAGGCTGACTTGAAGACGAAAGACTCACCCCGGAATAGTTGTTCTCCTCGTAGTGCTCGTAGAGCTCGCGCTTCTGCTGCTTATCCTTGGACCGATTGAACAGCCACACGACGAGCCAAATGACGAACGCGACGATGACCAGCGCGCAGAAGATGACGATCAGCGCGACGGCCCAACCGTACCGATTGTGCCAGTAGCCGTTCTTGCAGCACCCGTCCGCGCAGCATCCGATGTCTTTGTAGCAGCGCTCGATGACGGTGTTCGCGCTGTTCGCGATGCCGTAGATGCAGTCGTAGAACGAGGGGTCAATCGCTGCAAAATTGGGTTTTTCAGATGACGTGGTTGGAAAAGAAGGCGACTGACTGTTGACTTGCTGCCCGACGAGACCGCTTCGGACGAAGCTGTCGGCGGCGAGAAAGTTTGATTGGGTGTCAAACTGACGGTTCTGGCCCACAATTGGCGCCTGTGTCGGCGTTTCTGGAAACCAATCGATAAGTGAGCGGTCGGCGGCCGGGTTACTGTAGCTTACGGTATCCAGCCCATCTCGAGTTGGACATGGTGCTGAGGAGGAAAGTAGAAGTTGGTGGATCGAAACGAGGTGGCGAGTGCGCGCGAGAGAATGAGAGTGGAAATGAGGCAGATGCGAGTGCGAGAGGCGGCGGGACGAAAGACGCCACAAACGCTCCTCCCTTTTACTACAGTACTCGCTGCGTCTCCCCCTTAAGCCCGTCCTCTCTCTCGACATCAAAAACTGGCTCCGAGGACGCGCTCGGATTGTTGACTTGCGCGCGCGCGCATTCCGCGCGCACTGCCGCGCATGTACACGTTTTACATCGCACATACTCGAGCGGATTACGAGTGTGCTCCAGGCGACGGGCGGCGGCTCCGTGTGAGCAAGAGCATGAGCAACAGCAAGAGAATGAGCAAAAAAGTGTTCATTTCGTAATCGAAATCGTCGAAACTCAAATTGGAGGGGAGGGGGAGAAATGAGGTGTGGTATTGCGAAATCAACAAAGGAAACCGGGAAATGAGATCAGTGAGACTCTGTCGGGAAACTTTCGTGTTTCCTCCGCAAACACCGCGTCGTCGTCATTGTGCATTTACATATGTGTACAGTAATCCCGTCACGTGTCCTTTAACGTGTTGTTTTGTCCGTCGGATCAAAGATTGATCACCGTCAGTTTTGAGTTTTGTGAGCTCGTGTGCATTTTCACGTCGGGTATCGTGTATACAGAGTGGGCGGGGCGAGCCGAAGAGCACGCCGATGAGGTTGACGTCGGCGCGTTCGCGGAGGTGGCGTTGGAGCTCGACTTCTTTTTCAGCGCGTCTTCGTAGCTCGGAAGATCTTTCTCGCTGCCGGTGGCGCGGACGCACGCGTTGTAGGAGGGTGGCGACTGAAAAAATTGATATCGACAGTGTGAGGAATCGAACCAAAACACCCCCGCTTATCAGTCAATCCCACAAGCAGGTAAGCCACACGCAACACTCTCTCCGAGCACCAATCATTTAGGTAGAGTATTCGGCGGAACGCACCTTCTCCAAATTGGCGTCATCGTTGGCGACGGCCGGACAGCATATTTTCTGCCACGCGGAGAAGAAGACTCGCGCCTCGACGGCCAAAACGATGGTGCAGGCGACGGCGATGAAGGGGAGCATCGGATACTTGCCCGCCAAATCCTTCCACACCAACATCGATCGACTCTGCTGCGACGACGACTGCGGCGACTCCTGGAAACTCATATTTGTTTGAGAAGACTAGTCTTGGAGCGCTGCGCCAATGGCGGGGTCCACCAATCGTCATTGGCGTATGTCGCGCGGATGACTGGCCGATGTCTGGCGGCTGCCCCCCCCCCCCCCAGTTTTTGTTAATTCACCCACCACAAGATGATGATCGGTGTCGGGCACCTGATAAGCGTCCACCGAGATGCATCCCAAGAAGAGGAGGAAGAGAAGAAGGACGCACTTCCAGACCAGCGCCGGCAGTATCATCGACGACACCTTCGAGTTGATGCCGAGGAGCGCGAGGAGCACGAGCGAAAAGTTGAGGATGAAGAGGGTGGAGGGCAGAAACGAGTCCGGGTAGATGAGGTAGAGCATGACGGCGAAGAGCGAGTCGGCCGGAAGGGTGCACGCCGCCGCGACGACCACCTGAGATGGAAGAGGATTGAGGATGCGCTTTGAGATTGAAGACCCCCCGCTCCTCTCAACCTTTCCATGAGCGATCTATTGTCGAAATGCCCTTGTTGGAATGTTAGATGAAAACAAGTTGAGTGGAGGAGGAGAGGGGGGGATCACTTGCTGTATTATCATACAGATGTCCATGGTAGGATGTAGGAGTCAAAGTTCATGGACCAATAGATTCTTAGGCCTAAAGGACCTATGGACCAGAGTTGCACGGAGTAAATTCCGGAACTAACACGGAACTCGCCATAACTTTTTTGTCGTGGATCCTACAAAAATGATGCAGTTACCAAAAGCATGAATCTTTTTGACACCTTTCAAATGGTTCAACGAAATTGTGAAAATCTTAACTTTGAAGAAAGTTATGTCGGTTTTAGTCGAATTTTTTCCGAGTTGCGAGTTTATCTCCGGCATAACTTTCTTCACAGTTAAGATTTTCACAATTTCGTTGAACCATTCGAAAGGTCTCGAAAAGCTTCATATTTTCGGTAACTGCATCATTTTTATAGGATTCACGACAAAAAAGTTATGGCGAGTTCCGTGTAACTTCCGGAATTTTCTCCGTGCAACTCTGCTATGGACTTATGGGCCTGAGGGCTTTGAGGCCTATGGGCCTAACTACGGTCTTTGGGTCTACTGGCCTAGGCCTAACTTCACCCTCTGACTACAAATATTCAAAGGTCGGGTCGATTTGAAAGAGTTGAAACGCGCTCAACCGCACTGTCTCATCTCTCGGAAAGTGGCAATGTGCGGTGGAGCGCGTTTCCGTTTCTATCTGTTTTCACGAGAACTAGCAGATGAGACTTTGTAAATTTGTGATCGAATTATAAAATCTCACCGAATCGTACTGCTGAATGACTGGCGTGTAGGTCAGAAAAATCATTGTTTCTTTATTTTTTGGGGGGTGGTGGTGGTGGTGGTGAAGATGAACAGAAAATAAAAGAAGCAAAGTGAGGAGACGAAGAAAACGAATGGAAAAGAGAGAGAGAGAGAAAGAGAGAAGTGACCACCCTCTTTCTTTTTACTGCCGACCGACCGATCCGCAAAAAAATGTGATCGGAGAGAGAGAGAGAGAGAGAAAAAGAAGAGGGGGGACAATGAAAATAACTTCTTCTCCACCTTCTTGTTCAGCTGATTCGGTCGAAGAAACAGAAAGAGACTATAAGAAACAGAAAGGGAACTTGAGAAAGAGAAAGAGAGAGAGAAAGAGAGATAGAGAGGGCTGATGGTCAATGGGAAATGAAGAAAAGACACCTGATCTCTCTCTCTCTTTCTCTTTTTCTCTTTTTCTCTTTCTCTCTCTCTTTCTTATGTTCCCTTTCTCTTTCTTATGACCTCTTTCTCTTACTTCAAAACGTGATTTCTCTCTCTCTCTCTCTTCTTTCCTTCCTTTTGTTTTCTATTTTTTTTTGTTGTTTTCTACTCTCTTTCGGGTCATTTACACATTCTTTTTGAACGAAAAACAATGTTTGGGCGGAAATTTTTTTTCTGTTTTTTGAACTAACCTTTTTATCGCTGAGATTTGAGAAAAGGTTTGGTGTCGGCTCGCCGTACATCTGAAAAAAGTTTCAGAAAAAAATCTGGACAAATTCACGGTAGGGTAGATCAAAAACGGAAAAGATGGGGAAAGAAAAATTAGGCTCCGCCCACAATTTTGCGCCGCCCGTTTTCTCATGAATTTCCGATTTGTCACGTTTTCTTTTGATTTCGGGGCCTTTGACTCACTTTTTCGCCGATTTTCTACAAAGTTGCCTAATAATTCGAGATAATGTGCTCTTAAAGGGGGTCGAACTGAGACTAAAAATGTCGTCGAAAAGTTATTTATAGGGCGGAGTTTATGCGAAAATTTATGAAACACGTGACAGATGAAACGGGGGGAAAACACACTGTGACGGAACAGATTAGAGTTTCTCGCCACGCACCACCTTTTCTGCATAACCGGAGTTCCCCCTTTTGTTTTCGGAATGGGATTACGGTGTTTCCTAGTGTGAAGTGGCAGTGCCACGTCAAGTGGCAGTGCCAATTTCAGCTATGAAGTGGTCGTGCCATGCCGTTTTCTAATCACTTTTGACTATGAAATGGCAGTACCACGTCAGACACAATCTAACTTTTACTATGAAATGGTAGTGCCAGGTCATTTTCTGACCATTTTCAAAAGTGAAATGGCACTGCCACTTCATTTCCTAATCAGCTCTAACTATGAAATGGCACTGCCACGTCATAGCCTAACTAATTGTCAAAACTCTGGAATGACACTACCACATCAGACAGATTCTACTATTCGACAGTGAAATGGCACTGCCACGTCACTTCCTAATCAGCTTCCACTCTGAAATGGCACTGCCACGTCACGTGACCTACTTACCGGCAAATTCTCGGAACTCTCCGCCGTTCGCGACGCATTCGGCACCATCAAATGATAGTTCGCAATTGTGATCATCATTATTTCTAGGCGCGCTCAAGTGAGAAAATAGGCGAGTGATTCATGTTTTCTAACAAAACTATATAGTGTATGTATTAGATGGGTGTCACGTGAGTGACGTGATCAAAAAAGTGTCACATTTGAAAGAGGAATAGTTTATTTTTTGTGATCTACATCACGACGATCAATATACATACATGGAGAACTTTTTTTTTTTTGGAAATTTTGCGAATTTTTGGAAATTTCACAGAGATTAGGCTAATCCTCCAGTAGATTTGAATGTTTTTTGATGTTTGAAATGAGAAAAGCTATTGGAATTGGTATGAAGTGGCACTGCCACGTCATGGTCAGTTTCGGGTTTTAGCAGTTCGATCGTACTGCCACGTCATTTTCTAGCTATTATAACTGTGAAATGGTAGTGCCACGTCATTTTCAATCAATTTTCAGTTATGAATGGAAGTGTCACCTGATTTTCTAACAATTTCAAACTATGGAATGGTAATGCCACGTCGTTTCCTATTCATTTGAACTATGACGTGGTAGTGCCACGTCATTTTCTGATAACTTACAACAATGAAGTAGTAGTGCCACGTCATTTCCTAACATCTTTCATTTTTGAAATACTAGTACCACGTCATACTTTTTTTTGATTTCAATCATGAAATGGTAGTGCCACGTCATCTTCTTATAACCTACAGCAAGGGAATAGTAGTGCCACGTCATTTCCTAAGAACTTAAAACAATGAAATGGCAGTGCCACGTCATTATCTAACGACTTTCAACTATGAAATGGTATAACCACGTCACGTTGATCTCAGAAAACCTGACTTTTGTGGAGGAGAGGGGGAGGAAAAAGAGAAAGAGAGATCTAAATGAATGTACACAGACACTCATACTTTGGTCATCTAGTTCTTCGAACTGGTATCTGTATCTTAATGTATCATGAAATGGCAGTGCCACGTCACAGTTTCTTCGTTCTTTGAACACGCACACGCACTCACAATGATGCAAATCTAGTGCCACGTCATTCTGATCCCATCCCCTAAAGGGTATGCACATGGGATTACTGTAGTTTTCGAAACACTCACATAATGCATCACATCGGCCATTTTTATCGGCAAATCAATCGGGTGACTCGAATGTTCGCGCCTTCCTTTTTTATACCGCAACATTTTTGATCTTCAGACAGACAGAGCAGACATGCCAAAAACACGAGAATTTATTCAAATTTGAAAAAAATTTTGATACCCGGCGGGTTGAATACATGTGAGTGTATGTACATTTTTGTGTTCCGCGAGAGCCAGACATAGAGAACCCGGAAAAAAAAAACATATTGTAGATCAAAAGTCGATGTCGGGAAGGTAGTCCGAGTCGGCGAACTGCGAGTTGTGTTTCGTTTTCGACGGTATCTCACTGCAAAATGCACAGTAATCCTGGTATGAGGGGCGGGAAAAAAGTAGGTCAAAACTGACAACTTTGAGAAACTAGGTCAAAAGTAGGTCAAATCTCGAAACCAATGAAGAAATGGGTCAAAACTAGGTCAACGATAGGGGATATGAGAAAGTAGGTCAAAACTACCGTAATCTTGGAAAATATGTCGGAATTATGTCAACGATAGAAATCTAGGTCATACATAAGTAGGTCAAAATTGGAAAGATTGTAAAAGTAGGTCAAACCTGGAAACTAGGTCAAAACGAGGTTGAAGACTTCGAAACTACAGTAATCCTGAAGTGTAGATCAAAACCGAACTCACGGTCGAACTTTGGCGAAATCCATCACGGGCACATATTTCGGCATTTCGGCCGGAGTGGGAAAGTCCTCGTAGGCGACGGAACGTTCGTATCGAAGGACGCGACGCGAGATCGGATGCTGGAAGAAGAGAAAAAAAAAGAGTTGAGGGTGACGTGAGCAGGGAGATTACGGTACCTTCAGATTGGCTCGGATCGTTTTGTCCTTGCTGACGGAGAACTTGTCGAACGCGTCGACGACAAGCGAGCCGATCGAGAGGATGAGAAGGAGAACGATCGGAAGGAGGGTGTTCATTTCGAATGCGGGAATGGAATGGAATGAGATGGAATGGAGGGAGAAAGGGGGGAAATGAGGTCAGGTGAAAACGGGAGAAAGTGGAAAACGGAAGAGGAGGAGGCGAAAGTCGGTCAGACTTGTTCGATCGTCGGATCCGATGTGGCGGCAGACGTGACGACGACGACTCGATTGTAGGCGTCCAGAAGGCGTCTGCAATCTTTTGATGAGGGGAGGGGCAGCGGCTGGGGTTACTGTAGGCACCGGCTCTTTACAGAGTATGGTCTTGAAAAACTGAAAGAAAGGTTACGGCAGAAATGACTTCTTAAGAGGGATCAGATAGGATTACGGTAGCCACGCTTTCAAAGAAACTAGGATAGACGAGCTTCTGAAAGAGGTTCGGGAAGGATTACGGTAGCCGGATTGTTATGGAAGCTTGGATAGATACCCCTTTTCCCCAACAGGATTACGGTAGGGACAGCCAGGAATTCTCGTCTCTAAAAGGGGATCGGACAGGGTTACTGTAGTATGGGAATCTCTCGATTCTCAATTTCCGCCCGCAATTTTCAAATTGAAAGTGTCCCACCCGAAGAAAAAGGAAAGAGGCCGTTGGTCACAACAACAGTCCGATGAAAATAATCTCGAAAACAGGAATCTTTTCTCGGTCGATGGGGGCGTTTTTTGTGCGAATTCAATCGAACTTACTGCAATTCCAGCGTCCGTGCCATTCCGTTCGCCTCGATTTTCTTCTCGACGAGATGAAGTTCCCTGTAGGGAATCGAATTGGATTGGGTGACGAGTGTGACGTGGCACTGCCATGTCATGTAGTTGGAAATATCTAGGATATCATGTGGCAGTGCCATGTCATAATTGGAAATAGCTAAGATATGACGTGGTACTGCCATGTCATAGTTGGAAACAAACAACTTGGATATGATGTGGCAGTGCCATCTCATAGTTGGAAAAGTTTTATATGTATATGACGTGGCAGTACCATTTCATACCGGAAAACTGGTAACAAATGACGTGGAAACACCATTTACTGGTTCAATAAGGTTGGGAAATGACGTTACACTACACTTCAATAGGTGATAGTTATTGGGATGTGACGTGGCAGTGCCATTTCATGGTTCAATGCCTCAATGACTTGGCAGTGCCATTTCATCCTCCAAGCTCAGAATGATGTGGCAGTGCCATTTCATACACACATAGTTGAACCCCAACATGACGTAGCACTATCAATTTGTAGCAGAACCCTCAAATGACGTGGCAGTGCCACTTCACTACTCACATCTTATGAATATAGCAGCAGTACATAATCCAAATCATCGAGACGATGACGTAGAACAACAAGACGACCCAAAACGTCTGGGAGACCTCATCGAAAAGCTGATCGATCGCCGGTTTTGGCTCGAAATTCGCCATTTTTCAGATGCTCATTCTGTCGAAAACATATTTACTTGCGAGTAAAAATGAGAGAGGGGGGGGGGTAAAAGTTGAAAGACAATTGAGAGAGAGAGAGAGCAAAAAAAAATAGGGAAGGAGCACACAAAAGAGCAAACAATTCGGAGCCCAAGAAAGAGAAAGAGAGAGAGAGAGAGAGAGAGAGAGAGAGAGAGAGAGAGAGAGAGAAAGAGAGTGGAAACGGAAAAGGTGTCGGATTTCGGTGTTTGATCGGAAGGCAGCTAACTTTTGGAGTAGAGAGACAATTGGCAGGATGGCACACCGGAAACGCGCCAAGCACTCGGAATGCGCAAATGATCCAGAAGTGCGTAAGTGAGTTAGAAACGTGCCAGGGCACTGAAAACGCGTCAGGGCACTGGAAAAGCGCACGAGCACTTGAAACGCGTCAGGGCACTGAAAACGTGCCAAGCACTCGGATTGCGCCAAGCCAATGATCCAAAAGTGTGTAAGTGAGTTAGAGGGCACTGAAAACACGCCAGTGCTCTGGAAAAACGCACGAGCACCAGAAACGCGTCAGGGCACCGAAAACGCGCCAAGCGCCCTTTCTCACTCAAACTTTGCGAACCAATTCGGAATTTAAGATTCTAAAGATTCGAAAAAGAAAAGGGGGATAGAAAAGAGACAAGACAAGACGATTCTCTCATTTTCGACTTAGCCGCCGCGGGGGTTTCTCGAAGGCCATCTTTGTGTCGGCGTCTCGTCGTTTCGCACGCACTCTCGTGTCTCAGTTTTTGGACAGATCAGACGACCGGTCCGACGATGTCATATTTCTTTTTCTCTCTATCTCTCTCTCTTTCTCTCTCATTTGACTTTCTAATCACTTTGCGATTGGAAACAGAAGGCGGTGAAAAAAGACAAGACAAAAAGAAAAAGGGTGTGGTTCGAATGGATGTGTTTTTGGGTGTGTGTGTGTGTACAATCAATATGGGTCTCGAAACGAAAAGTGGGAACGAGTGAGAAATGGAGAGACGGGGAGCCATCGGCCGTCTAATTATAGGGACTCGGAATGGAATGGAGTGAGGAATGGCACTGCCACTTCACATGCCGTCCTTCTGACTCTTCGAGGAGGAATTGGCACGGTTACGGTAGCTTTTTGAGAGAGCGGAAATGGATTAGATTGGAAAGTCATGAGGTTGTCTTTAAGGTGGCCCAGGCAGGATTACGGTAGGGTTGATTACAGTCTCAAATCATTTTTCCATTCTCCGTGTGCTCTGAAACAGTTCATCTGTGACAAGTGTACCGTGACATGTCCAAGTGTCCCCCCTTCCATCCGTCCACCGAAATTGAACCATGAAGTGGCACTGCCACGTCAGTCTATGATCGAACCATGAGATGACACGACACTTTTACAGCCGCGCGTGAAATCGCGCCAGTAGTTGCTGATGGGTTACGGGTCTCGCCACGAAAGAAGAAAACAAAGTTAGGCATGTGCCTTTAAACCTTTTGGGCGACAGTGCCTTTTCGTTGCAAGACCCATCACCACTGTTTTCCTGCGAACTGCCATGATTCTGCTCTTCGAGCTTCTAGAAGAAATCAATCGATAATCGGCAACTATCTCACTGAAAGAACTTCGAATACAACAAGACCATCGACTATCCAATGAACTTTTTATTCTGTTTTCAAGAGATAAAGGGAATACATAGTAGAAGACGTGGAAGAAGGCGTGGAAGTGGAAGTGGAAGTGTGGGGGACGGTGAATGGGAAAATCGGCGGCGGGGGGGAGGGAAAGATTTCACGGGTTTTGAAAAAGAGAGAGAAAACACGGGATGGGAAGAGAAAAGAAAGAGAGAGAGGGACTAGTACAAGTATTGCGACGAAAAAATGCGGAGAGAACACAAACACTCACTACAAATTTGGAACGGAGAGAGAGAGAGAGACATTTCATTCTGTTACTATCGGTTCACGGTGTGTGTGTCAAGCGAAAGTGAACATTAGAACTGGGTCCGCAAACACATCGCACGCGTCGCACGCACGCGACGCACCCAAAGAAACTGAGCGACGAGAAAATAGTGTGGCGAATCGAGAGACGGCAGGCGTCCGTGACTCTGCGTCTCTCAATTTGTCACGCTCGCTCTCCTCGCGGTGTTTGCGTACTTTTCAAAACAGGCAATAAAACGATAATAAGGGGGGAGAAAGGGAGAGAGAAAAAGTTGGAGAGAGAGAGAGAGAGGGGCAACGTTTGGGGCAACCAATTTTCTTCGTTTTGGGTGAAGACGAGAGAAAAACAAATGAACACACAAATGACGAGTATAATTGAGGAGGAGTAGGAGCCATTTCGAATGGCCTTGCGAGACTCGTCGCAAGTGCGCTCCAATGACAATGATGGCTCGGCGGGGTGGGGCGCACTTGCAACGAGAACACGTTGGGAACGGAATGTGGCTATAACTTTTTTGTGGTTAGACATAGAAAGATAACGTGCACATACAAAATGTAGAGCGTTTTGAGATCTTTCAAATGGCTTAAAGATCGTCTGAAAATCTTCATTTTGAAGCGAGTTGTGTGAGTTTTCAGCCTTTGTACCTTAAAACTGGCATAACTCGCTTCAAACTAGATATTTTCACCCAATTCTTGCGCCATTCAAAAGATCTCCAAATTTTCTACATTTCATCTGTTGACACCAAATTTCTAGAGCCCACCAAAAAAAAGTTGAGAGCCGTTCCATTTCCGCGCGTCCGAAGAGAGGGCGGGGGGGACTAGGTGGAGTTTTCTAGGCCAACCGCTGCATTGGATGTGCGTGACCTAGTTAGTAAAAGGGGGAGGGGGAGGGGAGATCGGTTTTGGAACCGATCGGAAATGTTTAGACTCCCATTTGATGAGAGTTTGGCGCGTTTTTTGAAAAGACGCCGAAAAATTGGGGGGAACGGGGGGAAGAGGTACCGTAAACATCACAATATCTCGGAAACTAGCGATGGTATCAAAAAGTTGTCAACTACAAAAATGATCATCATACAATTTCGCACATTTTTGCAGTTGACAACTTTTTTCTATCTATCTTAGTTTCCGAGATATACCCGGTCAAAGTTCGGGATTTTCTGCTATGGAAGGGTTTACGGTGGAAAAGGGGGGAGAATTGGCGGTGGAATTGGAATTGGAACTAGAAAACGGATAGTAAAGCCAGGGGAAGGGGAGAAAAAGAGACCGACCAGCAGCGAAACAACATCACAGAAGACGTGTGGAAGAAGTAGAAGTAGAAGACGTCGTCAGGAATCTGGAGACTCGTCCTTCATCTGCTCGATGAGCGCCGCCCAGCCTTCGGGTGGAATCGGCTGGAAATGTCGAACGTCGTGTTCAGAACCCGTCACACTCAAAGCACCTTCTCGTCGTCGCCGCGAAACGCGCCACCACCGCCACCGCCACCGCCGGAAGTGCTCGCCTGATGCTCGTCGAACTCGTGCTCGTGGTCTCGCGACGACGACGGCGGCGGCGGCGGCGACTGGCTCGGCGAGCTGAGCGGACTGTGCAGCAGATCGGCGGGATCGCACGGCCGTTTGCGGCTCTTCGCGTAGTTGTAGCCGGCGTCCTTGACGACCTGCCGCGCCAGCGGGAACAGCTCGTCGCGTCGCGTCAACAACGACGGCACACGCAGACACAGCTGCGCGGCCGCCTCGTTGACGCTCGTCTCGTGAAGCGTCAGCACCTTGTGCGGCTTGCGTTTCGTGTCGAAGCGGCCGTAGATCGCCGAGAAACGCCGGAAATCGTTGATCGCCGCCGGATTGCCCGGCGTCGTTTTCAGCAGATCGTACACTTCTCTGCAACACTTTTTCGTTGTTTCTTTTTGAAAAATGTCTGTTGTGCTCTCACTTGGAAACGCGTTTCTTGTTCTGGACGAGACGAGGCGGTAGATGGGGCAGATTCTTGGAGGCGGCGAGCGAGCACTCGGCGATGCGAGCCACCTGAGCCGACGAGAGCACCGGATTCTCGGTGGACGACGGGTTGTCTGCAGAAGAGAATCGTTGGCGGGCAGAATCGGCCAATGGCGGGCAAAATTGGCCAATGGCGGGCAAAATCGGCCAATGGCGGGCGAAATCGACCAATGGCGGGCGAAACCGGCCAATGGCGGACGAAATCGGCCAATGGCGGACGAAATCGGCCAATGGCGGGCGAAACCAGCCAATGGCGGGCGAAATCGGCCAATGGCGGGCAAAATCAGCCAATGGCGGGCAAAATCAGCCAATGGCGGGCGAAATCGGCCAATGGCGTGGGAAATCGGCCAATGGCGTGGGAAATCGGCCAATGGCGTGGGAAATCGGCCAATGGCGTGGGAAATCGGCCGATGGCGGGCGAAATCGGCCAATGGCGGGAAAAATCGGCCAATGGCGGGCGAATTCGGCCAATGGCGGGCGAAATCGGCCAATGGCGGGCGAAATCGGCCAATGGCGGGCGAAACCAGCCAATGGCGGGCGAAATCGGCCAATGGCGGGCAAAATCAGCCAATGGCGGGCAAAATCAGCCAATGGCGGGCGAAATCGGCCAATGGCGTGGGAAATCGGCCAATGGCGTGGGAAATCGGCCAATGGCGTGGGAAATCGGCCAATGGCGTGGGAAATCGGCCGATGGCGGGCGAAATCGGCCAATGGCGGGAAAAATCGGCCAATGGCGGGCGAATTCGGCCAATGGCGGGCGAAATCGGCCAATGGCGGATGCGGATGCGCCAGACATCGGCCAATAGCCACTTCACTTCCGCCATTGGCGCAAAAGAGAGGAGCGCCTCTGGCGTCCACAGTGGCGGGCTCAAGGTTTCTAAGCCTGACGGCCAATGGCGGCGTTTTTAATTTGCCTGGCCGCCTGTCTGCGGTCGATGGCCTAGAAAACAGACGGCCGCGTCGCGGAGCACTCACTCGGATCGAAATCGCCCAACGACACGAAATCATTGCCATAGGGTTGCTGTTGCTGGTGTAGTCCACTTCCACTCGAACCGGCGGGGACTAGAAAAGGAGAGGACGACCCCTCTTTTTCTTGGCCGGCGGCGGCTGCGGCTGCTGATCTGTTGGGCAGAAACGGAAGTGAGGTGGAGGTGGATGGAACTGCTGATGCTGCTGATGCCGATGCTGCTGATGTTGATGATGATGATGAAGACGGTGCTGATGGGTGGAGGTGGCGAGCAGCGCCGCCTGATGCACCAAAATTGAGGCCAATGCTGTTTCCGGCGAACACGTTGGCGGTGGCGGCGCCTCCTCCGCCTCCTCCTCCTGTTCCTGCTCCTGCTCCGGCTCCTGCTCCGTGAGCAACTGATGGCTCCAGATGGTCGAGTAGAGGAGCGGCGAACTTGAACGCTGCAAACACGCTCCATTGCGAACACAGAGATTCGAATTTGAACGTTCGCGCCGAGTGCAGTGGAGCGCGCAATCACTGAGATGAGATGCGAAATGGGCGGTGTGCAAGGGGGGTGGACAACACGAAACACAAAAACGGGCGAGACTTCGAACCGTCATAGCTCGGAAACTGGGAAAGTTAGGAGAAAGTTGTCAACTACAAACATGATCAGCGTAAAATTTCCCATGATTTTGTAGTTGACAACTTTTTCCCAACTGTTTTAGTTTCCGAGATATGCCCCCCGATCGGAGGGTGTACGGTACTCAGAGTGCAACCAACAGCCCGGTGTGTGCGCGACGAAGACTAACCCAACGGTACCGAATTCGACGACGTCGACGTCGACGTCTCCGTCTTCGTCGCGCCATCCGAAGCCGATGACGATGACGTCGTCGTCGTCGTCTTGTCGCCGCCGCCCGAAGTCGCCGACGACAACTGATTCAGAAAGCGAAGGCTGGGAAAGTTGGGCGAAGTGGCGGCGGCGATGCCCGGCAACAGAAGCGCCATCGGATCGGCGCCGGGCGGCGTGTAGTTGAGCGGCGGCGGCGGTCCGATCTGCTGAAGTGCCGCCAAATTGAACGCAGTCCGATCGTGACTGTACTCGGTGAGCGCGCGCTGCATCCGCCGCACGTGCAACGGTTTGGCGAGCATGCCGACGAGGTTCATGATTTCGAGAAACTCGCGCTCCTCGCACGCCATTATCTGATTGATGTCGTCGCCGCCTGGAAGAAGAGAAGTAACGTGTCACGTGACGACGCGTTTCAAAGAAACCTTGCGCAATGAAGACGTCGTAGTACTGGACGAGGTTCGCTTTGCTCAACACGGCCAACAGTTGCCACTCGGACAGCGTCGTCGGCGTCGGCATCGGTTTTGGCGATCTGCGCGAAAAATTTCGTGTCTCGTCATTGCACCCCCCTTCCAAGAGTCATTACATACATTGATCGATCGGATGACGACGTCGTTGACGGCGGATGATGTGGGAGGGGAAGGATGCCCTGAAGCTGATGCTGATGGGTCGACGACGATGATGATGATGATGTGAATGATGACGATGAAGTGGAAGATGTTGGCGGGTAATGGGAAGATGAACAAGATGAACAAGATGAAGAAGAGGCAAGATGGCGTGCCGCGGATGATGACGTGGCAACTCCAGAAGTTGAAGTGGATGGGGATGACATTGAAGTGTTAAGGATGGACTCCAAAGATTGTGCTGAAACGTTTCCAATTGGATCTTTAAGTCGCCCCAGATTGCTCATATCAAGACAAAAAATGAAGAAAGTAAAGTGAGGTCTTTCGAATGGCGCAAAGATCGTTCAAAAATATTGATTTTGAAGCGAGTTATGATAGTTTAAAGGTGCAAAGGCTGAAAACTCACACAACTCGCTTCAAAATGAAGATTTTCAGACAATCTTTGCGCCATTTTAAAGATCTCAAAACGCTCTACATTTTTTGTGTTAAAACCGTTTTTCTAAAGTCAACCGCAAAAAAGTTAGGAAAGTTTCAGCGCCTTAACTTTGAAAAACTAGCATAACTCGCTTCAAAATCAATATTTTCACTTGTTCTTTGCGCCATTCAAAAGATCTCAAAGTGCTCTACAATTTTTATAATTGTATCATTTTTCTAGAAACAATGACAAAAAAGTTACAGCCCTTCCGCCCCCTCCCCCCTTACTTACATGCTGGTTTAGAAGGTGTCGTGGGCGGTGGTAGTGGAGCCGATGATGTTGACGACGTCGTCATCGCTGACGACGTCGACGTCAACACCGGGATGCCTTCAGAAGGCCCACAAGTCGAGGTACGCTCCCGGTCCAGGATGGAATGCGGAAGCGGCTATCGGATAGCCTCAGTATCCTGGAAGAAGGCATCGAGTGATAAAGGGCAATGGACACGATTACGGTAACAACCCTCGCCTTTAGATTAAATGGGGAAAGAGAAAGAAGAAGAAGAAGAAGAAGGAAAAGAAAAGGAATGGAAAAGGAAAAGAAGTGGAGCGGGCCGCCCGTCCACCTCGGGGCACCCCCCTCACCAATCCATTCCGTCTGTCCGTCGTTCTTCCACTCCTCCTCTTCTTTTTTTTCGGTTTTTGCAAAGAAAAGAGAGAAATAACACTGTGATGGGGAAGAAAGAGAGAGGGAATTCTAAACTATAGGGAGGGTGGAAAGGGGGGAACGGGCAAAAAAAACTCCGCGAAACGCGGGACGCGCCGCTGCCCTCGAACCGGAAAGAGAGCATACACCTGAGAAAGAGAGAGAGAGAGAGAGAGAGAGAGAGAGAGAGAGAGAGAGAGAGAGAGAGAGAGAGAGAGAGAGAGAGAGAGAGAGAGAGAGAGAGAGAGAGAGAGAGAGAGAGAGAGAGAGAGAGAGAGAGAGAGAGAGAGAGAGAGAGAGACCCCCGTCCATCGGTTTATTATGAAATGCGAGTGTCTGGGTCTGTTCGGAGGGGGAGGAGCGGGGCGGTTTAGTATGCGAAACGAACGTCTTTCTCTTTCTCTGCCTCTCTCTCTCTCTCACTGTCTGTGAGATGTGTGTACAGACACTTTTTCGCACTTTGAAAAAGAGTCGCAAGTCCCAAAGGAGCCGTGGCAAGGGTTACGGTCAGATCGTTTTCGGCCCGTGTCGCCCCAACTCAACTGGAGTGACAAGTTGGACGCTCTTAGTGCTTCTTGCGGATGGATAATCCAAAAATGTTAAGAATCAGATTAGAATGATATGTTGCACGGAGTAAATTCCGGAAGTTTCACGGAACTCGCCATAACTTTTTTGTCGTGAATCCTATAAAAATGATGCAGTTACCGAAAATATGAAGCTTTTTGAGACCTTTCGAATAGTTCAACGAAAATGTGAAAATCTTGTCTTTGAAGAAAGTTATGTCGGTTTTAGTCGATTTTTTTTCCGAGTTCCGAGTTACGGGTTTATCTCGGAAAAAAATCAGATTTTCACATTTTTTCACAATACCCCACACAACTACTTTCAGGGAACCGGGATCTTTTGGCAATGTTCGATTCCATCCAGGAAACGAACATTTTGGCAATGTAGGGATACGGTGGTTTTGGATGGATTGGGAATCCTCAAACTTGGTCGTTTCTTGCGGGATCGTTCTGAAAATGCGATCAAAAAGCGACTAATCGTGGCGAGACCCGGTCCCTCGGGTTTTTCGAAACATTTTTCAAGTTTCGATTCGAGAACATTGCGAAAACAGGGTAAAGAGCGGAAGAAGCGCGCGGCACTCTTGCGAAATATAGGCTCCGCCCCTTTTCTCGGATACCAAAAGTTTTCAGAGTTGAGTCTCTGGGATCAAACTTTTTGACCTTGGGCCTAGAGAAAGCTGAAACTGTCGACAGTAACCTAATGGAGTGAAAGAACTGGTGAATCGTGGATCGTGGCGAGACCCGATTCGTCTGGAAACTCCTCAAAAGTTCGGGAAAAGTGCGCCGCACTCTTGCAACACAGGCTCCGCCCCTTTCGTTAGGGAGGTTGAGGAACTTTTGGTGCCACTGAAAGCTGAGCAGGTAGGAGGAAAGAAAGGACGGGCGATGGATCCCGGTGACCTTCTAAGGGGTCGCTTCTGCTTCTTCTCAGCGCCAGCTGTTCTCTGTCTCTCTCTCCCTTTTTCTCTCTCTCTCTCTCTTTCTCTTTCTCTTTCTCTCTCTCTTTCTTTCTAGACGCTTCTTCCCTTCATTTCGCGCGCACCCGTCGTCCCCCTGCCCTTCTCCCGCCTAAAAAACCATGAAATTGTCTCGTCTCGGGCAGCACACACACACACACACACACACACATGCATGCATCCGTTCGACCCAGATGGAGGCAGGCAGCAAGGTCAAAGCGAACGATCGGAAAAACGGAGAGAAAAAAGAACCGACCCTAATTAGGTCTGTGGCCGAGAACAAAACCTCGGCCACGGCCGCGGCGACCCAACTGATCTTTCGTCTTTCTTGAAAAGAAGCGGGGAATTTGAAGTGGAAAGGAAATTGGGGATAACTTCTCGCAGGATGAGAGTTTCTGGACGATCTATGAACCAAATGAAAGATCTAAATGTCGGCTATCGATTGATTTTTGGAAATCCAAATTTGGTCGAGTATCCATCGAGTTAGACCAGTTTCAGTGGCGAGCCCCACTAAAAGGGGTCTAACTCGATGGGTACTCGATCAAATCACAATTTCTAAAAACCAATCGATAGAGTACATTCAGATCTTCAATTTGGTTTTTAGATCGTCTCAAAACGGCGATTACAGAGAAAGTTGTGCGGCGCGGCGTTCAAGTAAGCACGTACCTGATACAATTCTATCTCCTTGAAGACGTCCGGAGTGTTGGCGAATGTGATCATCCACACACGCCAGAAACCCCGTCTCCGTTCTACAATTCACGTCTCTCGAGAGTGAGAGCGAAAGAGAGGCGGCGGTGAAGCCGTGTCGAAGCCTCTTCGTGGACGCCGTCTCCTACTCCTCCTCCTCCGAAACCGATTCCTTTTTGTGTCGACACCGGCGGGTGGGGGGCGACGCGAGAAGACGTTCAGGGGGCCGTGGTCTATGCAAAAAAAAAGAACAAGTGATATGATAAGAAAGAGAAGGGAAGAAACAGAAGAAGAAGTTGAAGACGTCGAACGACGATAATACAGCGGGGGAAAAAAAAAACGAAGCGAGCGAGGCGACCCCTCCGATGATCAAGAAAGAGAGAGAGAGGGAGAGAGAGAGAGAGAAAGCGCTTGCAACCAAAAAAAAAAAAATGAAACACAACAGAGCGATAGGATCGAGGAGAGTGCAGGCACTTTTCTCTCTCTCTCTCTTTCTCAACGCGCCTAGGGGACACCGCACTATCAGCGCGGGCGCGCGCGCGCGCGGCGACCGGCGGTACCGGCCGCGGACACTGACCCCCAGACGTCGACGCGCTCGCATACAGCACTGGAGAGGCGAGAGGGCGCCAGAGAGAAAAGGGCTGGCACCGACTGGACGACGCGCACAAAAAGTGCGCGCACCCTTTCCTTCTCTCTCTCTCTCTCTCTCGCCGCCACTCTTCTCTCTTTTTTTTTTCTTCTTCCTTCGTCTTGCTGGCTGCTGGCTGCTGGCTGCTGACTGCTGGCCGCGCCGGGGCGCGGAGGGCAGTACCAGGCTGGTGCCGACCCCCGTAGGGAAAGAAGAAGAAGAAGAAGAAGACGGAGCGAGGAGAAGAAGAAGAAGAAAAAGAAGGCGGGGGGGGGGGGGGGGGGGGGCTCCTGAGATGATAAAAAACTCTGGAGAAGGAGGAGGAGGAGGTGGTGGTGGGGGGAGAAGAAGGCAGGAAGGCAAAAAGAAATGAGATGGAGGGGAGAGTGAGGGGGTCATGTGGTAGTGTAACAGAGAGAAAGAGAGAAAGAGAGAAAGAAAGAGAGAGAGAGAGAGAAAGAGAGAAAGAAAGAGAGAGAGAGAGAGAAAGAGAGTTTCTTGATTTGATAAGCGCCCCGGGGCACGGAGCGGGGGGTTTAGTGGTTTTCCGGACAACTTATCAGTGTCAGCGTTATGAGAGAGGGGGGTGAAATGGAAACGGAAAAGTGAGAAAACGGTGTGCTGAGTATGGCCTATGAGAGTCTACAAGTCTAGAAACGGCCTTCAGGCCTATGGATCAAAGCGAGCCTTCCGGGCTTTAGGCTTGTTTGGCCTAGAAGCCTGTGAGCCTATGTACGGCCTTCGCACCAAGTCTTGCCTTTTGTCCTTTTCGATGGACATGTATATATACATGGGCCTAATAGCATACGGACCCTTGGGCCTATCGGCCTAAGTACGGATCTTAGGACCAGGCCGCCATCGAACCGTTTGGCCTATGCCACATTTTATTGAAACTAGGCCTATCAGTGTATAGACGGCCTGTGGGACTATAAGCTTTTGGACGAAATTTTTGGGCCAAACCACTCAAATAGTTTTATTTTGGCTTATCAATTTGTCCCTATTGGGGGCTAGACAGGATTACGGTATGAAGATCCTAAGATGGCACAGTGTACAGCAATCTTTCTCAATAGTGTAGTCAGATTGGCTCCATTTATAGCATCGTATTGGTATGTATGTCATGGTGTTTGCGTACAATGTTCGTAAGCCAGATCATCACAAAGTGAGTATGGAGGCGGTCATAGGATTACGGTAGCAATTATTCACGTGAACCTATCGCCGATCCACGTGGCAAAGGGGGCTCTTGTCTTCGACTGTTTTGTTGTTGACTTGTAGGCATGAACTTGAATGCCTTGTTTCTTTTGCTATTTCTTCATGTGACCTACATTTCCGCCGCGTTAAATGGTAAACGATTTCCAGTCTCCCACTCCCTCCGCTCAACCTCGAATCGCTTGCAGAAACGTTGCTCCGCCGCGCCTACTACTACTACGACCGCAATCTGACGTCACTGCTCCAGCTGACCAACGAGATCGCCGTCTACAATGTGGTGATGAGCGGCGCGGTGCGTCCCGACGACATTCTGAAGGACGCGCTTCAGCTGGATGTCGACGTCGACTTGACGAAACTTCGCGACGTCGAGCTGAATAGTGAGAAGATCGAGAAGGCAGTGAAGGGAATCGCGGAACTGGAAGAGTCCGACGACTTTGAGAAGGGCGTCCGACGGATGCGGCGGATTCAGATGGAGACCGAAGACGTCGCGCACTTCAACCGAACGATCGAGACGTTCGACAGATGGTTCCGAGGATGGGATGAGTCGAAGATCATGGATCCATGGAAGGAGGTGCTCGCCAAGCTGTCGGACGATCGACAGGGTCTCGTCGCGTCTCTGGAGGCATCGATTCCCCGCACGACGCCGCCGTTCGAGAATGGACTCTTGGAGTTTGACACGTTTCTCCGCGAGGTTCGAAGGTTCAGAGCTCACGGACTGCACGACGACATCGCCAACGTTTCGGAGCGCTTCTCCCTGAAGTTGACCGAATTCGACGTGTGGAGCGAGAAAATCCGGCAGTTCGAGATGCCGATCGCGAAAAAGAGCATCTCGCTGCTCGAGCACGTGCTCCGAAACGTCGAAACGCCGCGGCCAAAGGTCTACACAGTCGGCTATCATCGCGAGCCGAGTGTGGAGCAGCGAAGGCGGACGTGGCTCACCGAGGTGCTCGGCCGAGATTCCGAGATGTACGCGCAGTTCGCGCAGCCGCTGATCGACTTCCGCAAGTTTCACGAGAAGATCAACGCGGCTCACGAAGCGTGGCGGGAGTTTTCGAGGGCTCCGCGCGAGCAGTTGGCACTTTTGCTCGATGGGCTCACGAGAATCGGGGAGCTCCGCGAGCCCGACGAGATGAAGAGGTTCCAGGCGAGTCTAGGAGTCGTGGAGAGGTGTCTGAAGACGTTGCGCGACTCTGCGTTGCCTGTGGAGCCCGACGGTTTCAAGGATTACCTAGAGGCTCTGGGCTCTTTGAGCAGGGCAGAGCAAGCGGTGATTGCAGTCGCTGAGGTGGTGCACGACGGGCTCAAAACGTCGGAGCGGACGATGAGCGAAGAGCTCTCGAGACTTGAAGAGTTGCTCGCGGAGCTCGTCGCCGCCTTCCGACCGATTCCATCCGCCGACGTTGAGAAGTATGTCGGAGAGCTGCGAAACGTGGCGAAAGCTCTCGGCGAGACGAGATGGTGCATGGAGCCGGCCCATTTGGAGCATTTGGAGCAGCGCGTCAGACATCGCAAAGCACCGATTGCGTCCGAAGTGGAAGACGTTCGGCAGCGCTTTGATAAGTTCCGGAACGAGACGCAAGGGCTCGCGGTGCCAAAGAAGAAGAAGAAGAAAAAGAAGGAAAAGAAGAAGAAGACGAATCGAAAGAATGACACGTGGCACCTCGAGCTCGACGCGATGAACGCCACATGGAACCTGCTGCACGGCATCGAAACGATGCGACAGATCAATCGAACCGTGTACGTGAAGGAGCGAATTCGCGACCGCGCGTTTCGAAGAGCACTCGAACGGATGCAGGTGTCGGTCGTCGACGTCGCCTTGAAGTACCATGTCAGACATCTCGCGACGCCACTGCGACACGCGGCGAAACTTGCCAAGTTCGGAGGCGAGGACGCGGAGGAGGTGGCGAAAATGATCGAGTGGAGGAAGTTTGAGCAGGTTGGAACACTTTGACGGGGCATATCTCGGAAACTAGCGTAGTTGGAAAAATGTTGTCAACTACAAAAATGTGGGAAATTTTGTGGTGATCATGTTTGTAGTTGACAACTTTTCCGTAACTTTTCTAGTTTTCGAGATATCGCGGTTTTAAGGGCTCACAGTGCGATACATCGCGCTCCACTGTACTAGGGGCGCGAAAATTTAGGGGGCAGATTTATCGATTGATTCAATTGCAGGAAATGGAGGGGATAAAAACGGCTGTCCGACAGATGAGCCGACTTCTCGACAAGTATGTGAGGAGAAGAAGAAGAGGAAGAGAAAGGAAGAAGAAGAAGAAGAAGAAGAAGAAGAAGAAGAAGAAGAGGATGAAGAAGAGAAAGGGAACGAGGAATAAGAGAAGGAGACGGCTGAATCCGAGCGGGCGGAGGAGTAGGAGGAGGAAGGGCAGACGGCTCGACAGGTGATTCTCAGATAGAAGAGGAGAATCGAATGATGGAATTCCAGAACGGAGACGTGGAAGCGGTGGATCCATCCGTTCTTCTTCTCCAGCTTCATGGCCAGTCTCTCGCTTTTCGTCGTGATCGTCGCGTTCGGATGGCAATAGATAGAACTTATACGGTTTTTATCGTTTTCAATTCAAGTGTTTCTCAAGTGATGAAGGTGTCGAATCATTCAGAAGGCTTCAGAAGACGTGGAGCCAACTGCTAGTTGACTTCTACCCAGATTCTCTTGAGGCTAGGAACTCGATGATTCGGAAGAAAACGAAAAATATTCCATCGAGAACACATGTACAGCTCAATCATCTTCAAGCAAAGGTGTATTCAGAACACAAACGTTGGAAGTTCGAAGAACTGTCCGAGACATGATTTCGTCTAGAGAAGGAGCTCCTCGAGGTTGGCGGCGGAAGAGTCGAAGCCGAACGGAACCCAGGCCTGAAAGATAGGGGTTATTGATCGGATCGTCGGAAGATCCCAAAAGAGATCTTTACCATGGCCGAGTAGGCGAGGGTCGAGGCGACGAGGACGGCGGTGTAGATGGCGTTCATCTTGGTGGGTTGCTTGGATGCAGTGGGATCTGGATGGATCTTGGATTTCCCCATCCTGATCCTCCTCCTTTTATACACCCCAAAATTGTCATCTTGTTGACTGATAACGCCACGTGGCAGGGTCAATCGATAAACAAACTTTCCGATTAGAGGGGGAGAGTTTGTTTATCGATTGACCGTGCCACGTGGAATGATGACAATTGGGAAGTGTATAAAAGGATGGCGATCGGAACGGGAAATCCAAGATCCATCCAGATCCCATCCAAGCAACCAAGCCCACCAAGATGAACGCCATCTACACCGCCGTCCTCGTCGCCTCGACCCTCGCCTACTCGGCCATGGTAAGGACCTCTTTTGTGACCTTCCGACGATCCGATCAATGACTTCCATCTTTCAGGCCTGGGTTCCGTTCGGCTTCGACTCTTCCGCCGCCAACCTCGAGGAGCTCCTTCTCTAGACGCTCCGCACGCTCGCTCCCGTCGAAAGCTCAATTACAGTATACCATCTGAATGAAAGTTTAAATTAGGTGAAATATTGGTTTTTATCATTATTAAGTGGTAATTGGCACACAATCATCCTGTACATAAGACACATTGCGGAGAGATTCATCGGAAGACGACGGTTCTGAGAGTATCCTCGTCGCGCACCTCCATTACCGCCTCCGAGCCGTCGTTGAAGCGGTACGAGATGCCGCCGTCGATGACGAGGTGCGCGTCGTAGCCGCGCGATTTGATGCGAATCGTGTCGGCGAACCCGCGCGGATCGGTCGGCGGGAATGTCGCGTTGAAGATCGGATCGCGCACCGAGAATGCGAGTTCTGAAACGAATCGACTTTCATGGATGGAAACGATGATCGGAAACGCACGTCGTCTGTCGGGA
Organism: Caenorhabditis sulstoni; assembly: GCA_963966605.1. Taxonomy (NCBI): domain Eukaryota; kingdom Metazoa; phylum Nematoda; class Chromadorea; order Rhabditida; family Rhabditidae; genus Caenorhabditis; species Caenorhabditis sulstoni. The sequence continues at coordinate 2,002,150 of OZ016476.1, read as the reverse complement.
TCGAAGATCAGTTGCTGATTGAATTTGGTGCAAATCTCGCTGACCGCATCCTTGTCCTCGTGCGGTATTTGCGGCAGTTTGCAGTGCTCGGCGACGATTCGCATCAGATCCTGAACACACTGCTCGGTGAGCTTGTTGATGTTGAAGTGCCACGACGTCGAGCCGGTTCCCGTGCAAATTGTGATTCCGGAGCTCTTCTGTTTGAGCATCGGCTCGTTGTTCAGCCCGATTTCGTAGTAGGAGACGCGCGACGAGAGCGACTCGCCGATGAACACCTCGTTGAGCGCGAGCACCGGCAACTCGACCGTCTCTTTCTCCGGGATTACTGTAGTCGTGGTGGTCGGCTCGGAGAGGGTGCGCTTCTTTCTGAAAACAATCCAAAGAGTCTAGAAGAAGATCAGTTGAAGAGGACTGACACTGGCGGTGACAGCGACATGCACTCCTCGACGTCGCGCTCTCTCGCCGGACTCCTCGGATTGTCGGTCCAGCGCGTCGTCGCCGGATCGCGATTCAGCTGCTGATCGTGCAACTCGATCGCATCGCTCACACCGTTCTCACCGGTCACCGTGATTCGGATGCGTTGACGGTAGAGCCATCTGAAGACGTGCCATTGGCGAGCAATGTCGAAGTCGACTGAGAACTCACTCGAAGTTTCCGCTGAAGAGCTTTTTGAGCGCGCCGGCAAGACTCTCCTCGGGCAGCTTTCGCATCAGACACATGTATCCCTCGGAGCCCTGCGGATCCGTGTTGATGCCGATCACCGGCTTCTGCTTCGTGCGCACCTTGCTCGACGCCATCAGAAAGGTGCCGTCGCCGCCCGCCGAGAAGACGGCGTCCGCCCAGTCGACGGCTTCCTGCGTGTATCCGAAGCGGCGAACGAGACGCGACTCGATGCCAGCGTGTCTGCAAAAGAGCGAGGGCGAATGAGATTCTGCGAAGGGTCGCCGAGTTTTCTCACTCGAGTTCGCGTTGAAGTGTGTTCAAGTACGAATGATGGATTTTGTGTTTCGACAGCAGACGATTGTAGTCCGAGCCGCGTTTTTTGAGCTGCAAGACGGTGAGCACTGCGCGGAGGATCGTCGCGAAGAGAAAGAACGCTTACAATTTCAGCCAACTGCTCGTCGTCGCACCCCTTGTTGACCTTCTTCTCGAACTCGAATCTCGTCAGTTTGCTCAGAATCAGCACTTTTTTCGGCTTGAAACTCGGCTTCTCCTCCATATTGTTGCCGATCGATCGTTTCGATTGCAAGTTTTGCGTTTGGTAGAGGGCGGCGGCCAGTGAGCGCGGCAGTCTCATATGGTCTGAACGAGAGGAAGATGTCGATTGATTCGGGAAAAAAAACGGGGGAGATGGGGGAGTGGCTGGTGGCGGAGCCGACTGAATCAACGTTCTCGGACTGAGGTCACGTGACTAATGCACTTCTCGGAGGTTTTATAACGGAAACGGAGGTTGATCGACATTGGTGTCGATTTACGGGCACCTTCTCTCAGCTCGTAAATCGACACCAGTTTCGTCTCTTCCATCCGAGACCCATGCCAACTCATCGGCCGCTCTGAGGGTTTTTTCACTCACTCGTCGGATCGACCCAATATCTGCTCGACGCGTTGTCGTCGATGATCTGCGGTGCGGCCGGTGCCACCGGAGCGACCACTTGTGCCGCTGCGAACTTCGGGGCGACAGACGGCTGAGCACTGCAGAGGACGGCGTTTCGCAGCTGCTGATTGACCTGCAAACCGAACCCATCGTAAACGCGTCAAATCTCTTCATTTTTGTTTCGGCTATCGTTGATCTTTATGATGACCTTCCCCTCCTGAATGATTGTGATGGGTGGCCATCGAGATCAAACTTCATACATTCATCGTTTCAAATGGTTTTGTCTGTTTTGATGCGGGAGGGGGAGGAAACGGGAAACGTGTTTCATCTTTAAAGATCGTCAGAAGACGAAGACGTCGTCGTTGTTTATGACATAAGTGGAGAAGTGGACGAGACGATTTGTTGTTGTCACGTCTTGTGATTTGTAATGTAGAATGCGGAAGACCTTTAAAGATCACAAGCGGTACCTGTTCAACGTGCTTGATTCGAATCCGCATGATTGGTTTTCAGACGTTTTTGTTTCTTTCAATTTCAGTCTTCTTCTTCTTTTTCAGCTCGTCGAGCCGCGCTTGTTGCTGCTGCTGACTGGCGGCGAAAAGTAGTGGGGAAGGTTTTTGAACTTTTCCGACTTTCGATGCATTCGCCGGCGTGGCAAGCACGTGGCACTTAGAGTGAGAGAGGGGGAAAAGGGGGGCTGAAAAAAAGAGCAACTGGAGGGCGTTGGATGAGAGATGAGGATTTGGAAGAGAGGAAGATAAAGGACAATGACAAGAAATGGGGAGGAGAGGAAAGAGAAGAGGACGTCAAGAAAGAAAGAGAGAACAGACTGACACGCTGCCGATTCGTCTCGTCGTCGGCCGTCTCCTCGTCTCGCACACTCTACTCCGACAGATTCAAGAAGGAGAAGGGGGGGGGGGGGTTGGTTTGCAGCAGATGGACATATCACCTTATCAGTGGGAGGAAGGGAGAAGGGAAATAAATAGAAACTGATGGGAGATGGCGAATCAGAAGAGTGACGAAGACGAAGATGTAGAAGAAGAAGAAGGGTTTGATCTATCGGCGATCCAAAGAAGGACCAAGTGTCGGACGGGCACACGGCTCGCTGACGCGGATTGTCGAGGATCACAATTGACCTAGTTGGAAGAAGAGGTTTCCGAGTTATCGCTTCTAGCATCCGATGAACTTTCGATCGTCTCTAATCAACACCTAGAGATGACCGGTTGGTTGAGCGAAGAAGGTTCAAGGAACCGATGAATCTCGCATTGTCAAGATGGAGAATCATTAGGGCTTTGCGGAAACTCTTGAGTCACATAGACTGCTGAGATTCTGAAGCTGGATCATGTGACAAGCGAACGTTTCAGGATGATCGTGATGCCCGTAAATCGACACTCTCTTCCATGCGAGACCTCGGCCAGTGAGGAACTGTAGGCTACAGTTTGACTAGAGAATCGCAAAGAATGGAAGGGTTTTTGATGGAATACTGAAGCGCGAGCTCGTTATCAAAAGATGAAAGCCCCGGAATCACAGGAAGTAAAAGCCCATTGGAGCTGGGATCCCTGGAAGCTCATGCCTACACTTCCTGTTTGCGACCCCCCTCTTGCATTAAAATAAACAAAGCCGAAAACAAAATCGAGTTATGTCGAAATAGAAGCTTCCGTGTTGAAGCAGAAGAAGACCGTCCGACGGCGTCTGACGACTGACTGAACTGAAAACGATAAGAAGAAGAAGGAGAAGAAGGAAGAGGGACTACAAAGTGACTCCGCCCACTTTTCCGTGTGGGAATCGTGTGGGAGGGGTGAGAAATTGGCGCACGAAAAAAGAAGCGGTATCAGATGGTCGAAAGTGTCACGAGGAGGCGAACTGTCCGAAAGATCAGAAGCAAAATGATAGGGATGAGCGGTGGAAACTGGTTTTCTCGTCTTGTTGTTCTCAGGATTCGCGGAGAGAGAGAGAGAGAGAGAGAGAGAGAGAGAGAGAGAGAGTGGGAAGCCAGACGAAACTGTACAAAAACATTTGCTTTGCCGTCTTCTTTCCTCGTTATCATTTTTTTGCAACCGATAAGATAAGGTTAGATGGAGCCTACTCTAGAGCCAAACGTTTACCGAGTGCTACAACGCGCCCTATCGCACGACAGTCTTTTCAGTGCAATAGAGCGCGTTTTACCTTCCCTGGGAATCTAGTGAGCGCTACATCGCGCTCCACCGTACTACAGCTTTCACAGTGCGCTGGAGCGCGTTTCAATCTTCCCATGTAGATCACTGTCTTTCCCCCCACTCATTAAGTCTATAATTTGTTATTTACAGATTGACCGCGGGGCCAACTGGTCATTATTGAATTGTAGGGCACCAAAGATCACAAGGTGATCGTAGGCAGAAAGATCAAGGATTGGTGACGTGGCACCAAGAGAACACCGCATTCCTCCGCGCGACTATCCATAGCTAGAGTGTGATAAGATGAACAGAGACGGAAGAGAAACGAGACAGTGCACGCCACGTGACAACTCGAATGAAACATGCGCAAAGAAACGAGTGATTTGATCTAGTTTTTGGTGTCGGAACGTGGCCGAACTTTCGCTTTTCCCCCCACAAACGCACGCAAACTTCGGCCGCGTGCTGCAATCCGCGCTGACTGTGTCATCATCCCAAAATAGATCATAAGCGACCACGACTACAAACTACACGACGACGTCTTCATCGACTCTTCCCGTTTCCTGATGCAATTCGAGATGACGTTGGTCTTTCGATCGTCGCCTCCCTCTCCACGTGGTAATGGTTTGATCTACACTTGTACAGTCCGATTCTCGATTGTTTTTCTCGATCTCGAAATGTGGAAATGTCGAAAACATATTGCATCAGGCTCTCTTTTTTGCGGATTCCCCACGTAGGCCCATTCGAACACACACAACAGTCTATTTCGAGAGAAAGACGGGTGGGAGGAGGAGGAGGAGAGTCAGATGATGAAATCATCTGATAACTGTCCGATTTGATACAACAAACACACATGATGTGATGACCGATTCGGCGAAACGGGGGGTCCGAACGTGATTGACCTTTGGAAGAAGAAGAAGAAGAATATCGAGAACAGCACGCACTTTTCAGATTCCGCAAAATTTAAAAATTCTGGGAGGAGGGGCTGTTTTGACGAAAAAACTCGCGGAAGCTCAAAAAATATCAGTTTTTCGGTGAATTAAAAAAAAACAAATTTCAGTGTGAAACGATGCTCCGTCAATTACGCATGTGTTCGTTTTTTATCGTAAATCGCTTGTCCGTGTGGAGTACACGACGCGTTTCTTTCTCAATTTTTGAGTTTTTTCACGATTTTTTATTATTTTTAGAGAAATTCCGGCTAAAACTCACTTTTTCCTCCCGTTTTTTCCTGGAAGTTCGATTGATAAGAAGAAAAACAACGACTTTGACCTGTTATTTTTCAATTTTTTCGGAAAATTTTTGAAAAGAAACAAATATCTCAACTGCGCTTTTATTCTACGCTACTCTCACTATTCAACCTGAAAAGAACGATGAAAAACCTTGATTTTCATTATTTTCAAGTGAAATCTGAAGAAAAACTGAATTATAGATGAAAAGCGACCGGCATGACGAGTTTCAGTGAATGGATTATGCACGCGCGGCGGTGAGAGGGACGCGTAACGCGGAAAGGAAGCGGAAAGGAAGCGGAAGCGGACAGATCAGGGTGGATATGTTTCTGGGGAACTGAAAATCACAAAAAAAAACAGGAACGTTCCGGAAAAAGATGAGAAAAACCCTGTGCAGCAGCGAATATTAAGTTATCGAGAAAAGAAAAAAACAACGGGAAATGGTAAAAATCAACGAGAAAATACATGGGGATTATCGATTTTTCGACGGTTTCCATCAAGTTCGGCACGGTTTGAACTTTCCGTCGGACTCGCGTTCGAGCCGAATCAATTTGACGCCCGACATGAATCTCGCGTGCGAGTTCGTCAAGTTTTTCGGCGTTTTCGGATCCAAATCGACGATTTTTATGGAGAACGCGAAGAGACGACCGTTCGGCAGGCGGATCACTTCGGAAGAGCGAGAAGTCGTCAAGTGGAGGAGGCGCAGCGAGATCATGATCTGGAAACAGTGGGTGAGAACGGCTGAAAAGGTCGCGTGCTCACCGAGCAATCCTTCATCGTGGCGGCCACAAAGTAGCGTCTCAACTGCTGCACCGCCTTCCTTTCCTCAGCGTCCTGCTCCAAACAGTGCGGAGCCGCCGTGCTGCTCTCCGCTGCTCGGTGCTCTCCGAGAATCGCGTCGAGACCTATTCGAGTCAACGCGGATTTGTCGAGCAGACTGGCCTGCACTTGCGGCTCGAGTCGCTCGTAGATCGCGTGAGCTCGCACGATTCCGAGCTCGTCGACCTTCTGAGCACGAAGAATCTGGCCGAGCACCGAGTGCTCTCGCAATCGGAACCTTTTCTTCGTCTGATTTCCCGACAACGCCAGACACAGCTGAAATTGGGCAGTTTCAGTCGGTTTCCGACGTTTTGTCTCACCGCCGCTATCAAATCGTCGACGGTGGCCTCTTTCCGCGGGAAAAACGTCGGATTGAACTGCGCCTCGTCGAGCGGCTTCTCGTCCGAATGCACCTGGTTTCCGTCGACGAAGACGCGCAAATTGCGGTGGGGGACGAGGAAAAGCGAGTGAATCGCGCGTCGCATCCGCGAGAAACTGCCGGAGAACAGATCAAGCGGGCAGAAGTCGTACATTTGAGAGAAGTGCGCGCCGCCGCACGACTTTTCAATCTGAAAGTGGCGAGAGTTTGCTGGAAGAGCCACAGAAGGGGTCAGCGAACCTGTAGGATACAATTGTTGCAGTGAGGAACGTCGATGTTCGGATGATGTTGGAGGAATCCTTGTTTCGGCTTGATTTCCACCTAAACCCCCGGGAATCTTCAGAATCTCAGCGTTTTCAGTGACTCACAGTGATCGTGGATCCGTGAGCCTCCTCGCAAACACTCATCGGCAACTGTGTCGCGTCGAGCATCTGAAGTGCGGTGAGCCGTCTCGGGCTCGTGACCATCGTCGCGTCGTGAGCCCGCTGGAACGTCGTCGTCGGCAGAAACGAGCAGTCCTCGGGTATCGCGTACAGATCCTCGAATCGCTCGACCTTCTGGTTGGCTGGCAGGCTCGGGATCTTCGCCAACTGATGCACATCGGCGGTTTCGAACTCCACAATGCTCATGTCGACGAGGTATTGCTCGTCGAAGAACGGCTCGACTATTCTGAATGGGTGGGAATAGGGTCTTTTGAGGCTGGAAGAAGGCCTACCGTTCCATGTAGCTGTTGACGAGCTCACTGCGCGCCTTCACCGTCATCAGCCCACTCTTGCGAGCTTTCGCGAATCGCCAGACGATGCGAACGCCGGTCAGACGGTGTCGGGCGCTGATCACAATGTTCGCGCGTCCCTCGCCGCGAAAACAGAACGATCGGTAGTCTCGCGGCTCGACGAGCACCTGAAAAGCCGTCTGTTCGACCTGACACCAGTTGGTTTGACCTACTTTCGCGGACGGATTCAGCAGCTGCATGTGTTCAGACGTCTTTTTTTTCGTCTTCAAGCATCTGAAACGTTTCACTTTTATATTGCCGCCATGAGAGCCGGAAAAAAAAGCGCGATGATTCACGGGAAAACATTACGAAATCCGGTGACCGAGCGCCGATTCGATCGAGAGGAGGCAGAGAAAAAAACGCGTCGCAAATCACCTGACGACGACAGTTTTTGTCTGTTTTGGCACTGTGCCAAGCCCCCCTTTCGACAAACCTTGTGATAATCGGGTTTCGAACCCAAAAAACGATCAAAGATCGCCCGGAAGTGATGCGGAAGACATTTTTGAAGCGGAAATTGTTTTCTTTTTGATTTTCACGATGTTTCTCCTTCTCATACACCTTTTTTGCTGGGAAAAGTGACGAATTTGATCGGAAAAAAGAGAAAAGCCAGGGAAAAGAAGCCAGTTGTTTACAATTCAACAACAATTGAGGGGTCTGCAAGTGCGCTCCATCGAACAGACTTGGCATCGTGCCAAATCTACTGCGCACGCATTTTTCGCGAGCTTTGTCCAGGAAATCGGCTGTTTGTCCGCGTTTTCCGGCGATTTGCAAAGTCGCAATTGTGTTTTTTGGTCTTTAATCCATTTGTTCTTTGATTTTGCCGCTTTTATTGACAAAAACTTTGAAAAACGATATGAAGAATTGATAGCGAGGCTTGCGCCAAAATAAGACAAGAAGCGAATGAAACCTCGAAAAAACATGTTTTTTATGTTATTTCAGCCAGAATCTGCGAGAAATAATCCGGAGTGTTGATTAATGGGAAAAGGATTAATTATCGTTGCGAAAAGCAGCTGACTCTCTCCAAAAATATATTTTTAGCCATTTTCATTCGATTTTTGTTTTTTTTTTCAGTAAATCGAAAGACAAAACAGTGAACGCCTGAAAATTATTCTTTCCCAAGGAAATTTCCCGTATTTATTTTCGGCGAATTTTGTTAAATTTGCACAAAAGTTTAAAGGGACATACCCCAATAGGGCGCGCGGGTCCCGCCACGAACGCGTTCTCGCGCCGATTTAAATTATTTATTAAGAAGCGAGAGTTTTTTAATTCGTTTTTCTTTTTTTTTTGACTATTTATTTCTCAATTAATTGTTCAAATATGTGTTTAGGCAGAAGAATGCCTCTGAAAAAGGGTGCCGACCCGTACAAAATCCTCGGATTATCCGAAAAACGGTCCGCAAAAGATATTCGAGAGGCCTATCAAGCACAATGCGTCAAATGGAGTCCGGGAAACAATGCGGAAAACAAGGAAGAGGGTTTGAAAACGAGGATTAGAAGGTATAATTTGTGGTTTTATCGCTTTTCAGCCGCGAAAAAGTTAGCCGACGTCAAAGACGCGTTCGAACTTCTCTCAGACAAGGAGAAAAGAGTGAGTTTTTTGATAATTCCGTTAAAAACATGTGAATGTCATCTTCGCAGACGGCATACGACAAAAAGAAGGCGGAAGTCCGTAGGGCGGTGGAATTGAAGCTGCGGAACCAAGTTCAGGAAGCCATGTCCAGACGACCCGAGCTCAATTTCCGCATTCCATCGTACGCCACAATCCAAAGAGACGGAGACGTGAAACCACCGTCGTTCGACAAAAGCGACATCAGAAATATCACTTTGAACGAAATCAAGAAAATGCCGAGTGAAGAGCAAACCAAAATTCTGTTCCCGGAGATGTTTTAATGTAATTAATTATTCGTGTTTCATACATTGTGCAATGTCGATCTAATGAATTTCTTCTCTTTTAAAACTTGACTAGAAAAAGAGGAAAACAGGTGGGAGCCCTGAAATGTTGATACCTTCCTACTGCAATATCGAATTAGACGGGAAAGAGAAAATGCCAGAAAACCGCCGAAAAAAGTTGTATCACTGGAATCCTACAGCATGCTCAAATCCATTCGTAATCCCTTCACATTTATCGATTTTGCATCTTGTTTACGGCCCGTGGCGCCCATCGAGAACATCACAAAATACGAAATACGTGCCACTTCGCACTCCGACCTCTCTGCGTCTCCCCGCTCGATGTACTCTCTCGCCTCACTCTATCTCTCTCTCTCTCTTTCCCGCTTTTTCGGCCGTTTTCGAAAGAAGGCGGCAGTGGCGCCCATGTTTTTCTTATCGATCGCGCCTTCTAGAAGGTTTTCCAAAGTGTTGTTTGATGCCTCTCTGTCTCCTTTCCGACCTTTAAAAGTCATTCGATCACTCCTCCCTCGCATCACCATTTCTTACCTTCAGAACCCCTTCCCTTTCATCATGGCTCGCAAATTTTTCGTCGGCGGCAACTGGAAAATGAACGGCGACTTCTCGTCCGTCGACGGAATCATCGCGTTCCTCAACGAGTCGGGCGGCAACCAGTCCGTCGACATCGTCGTCGCGCCGCCGGCTCCGTACCTGGCTCACGCGAAGGCCAACTTGAAGGCCGGCGTGCTCGTCGCCGCCCAGAACTGCTACAAGGTGCCGAAGGGCGCGTTCACCGGCGAAATCTCGCCGGCGATGATCAAGGATCTCGGACTCGAGTGGGTCATTCTGGGACACTCGGAGCGTCGTCACGTGTTCGGAGAGAGCGATGCGGTGAGTCTTTGAGGGCGAGAATCGGAAATTCCGCGTGTTTGAGGTGTTAGGCCATATTTTCTGTGCCATGCCAGAACTGATGGGGGCTTTTCCGGTCCGGACGGCACTGTTCTGTTCTGTTCTGGTTTGGAATAGTTCTAATCCACTGCAGACGGTGCTGTCTCACATCATGAGGCAAAGATCTGATTCGCACCTCATTTTCCGTTCCGACTATCCCTCTCGATTTCCAGTTGATCGCCGAGAAGACGGTGCACGCTCTCGAGTCGGGCATCAAAGTGATCTACTGCATCGGCGAGAAGCTCGAGGAGCGCGAGGCGGGACACACCAAGGACGTCAATTTCCGTCAGCTGCAAGCGATCGTCGACAAGAACGTCTCGTGGGAGAACATTGTGATCGCCTACGAGCCGGTGTGGGCCATCGGCACCGGAAAGACGGCGTCGCCGGAGCAGGCTCAGGAGGTGCACGAGTGGATTCGCGCGTTCCTCAGAGAGAAGGTAAGTCTCTCTTTCTCTCTTTCTCTCTTCAAGCTCCCGTTCTCATTTCTACTTCTCTTCAGGTGTCGCCGGCCGTCGCCGACGCGACCCGCATCATCTACGGAGGATCGGTGACCGCCGACAACGCGGCCGACCTCGGAAAACGCGCGGACATTGACGGATTCCTGGTGGGCGGCGCCTCGTTGAAGCCCGACTTTGTCAAGATCATCAACGCCAGATCTTAAATTATTTCTCCATTCTTTTTTGTAGAAAACATAGAAGACGCTCCCCATTTTCCATGTAAGAACACAGTGTACTATTACAATGAACATTCTATCTTGCCCCCCACACACAAGTTTCGCCACATTTTCACACGATTCAAAAGTGTTTTCTCTCAGAAATCACACTAATCACACGAATATCTGATTGTTTTCTGGTTTTTCTTGGAATTTTGAGGAAAAAAAATTGAATGAAATTTCCAGGAATGAGCAATCAATACATCAATGAGCCGATTACAACTGGAAAGGTATCGAAAAATCGAAAAATTATTTTATTTTGCGAGAAAAAAACAAAAATTTAATTTTTTTTCTTCTGAGAAATTCCGGAAGTTTTTAAAAATAAATAATATTTGAAAGAAAAAGTTTCTTTTTTTAATTTTTGCAAAAATCAGTAAAATTTCCGACTTTTTTCCATAAAAATCAGCGAATTTTCGAAATTTTTCCTATTTTTGTAATTTTTTTCATAAAAATGTTTGAAGTTTTGAGGAAAAAATCAATTTTGAAAAAAATTAGAATTGCAAAATTTTTTAAATTTTACGAAAAAATTCGAAAATTTCGGTGAAACTTTCAAAAAAATAAATCAAAAAAATAAAAATGAAAGACGAACAATTTTTTGCAAAATTTGGTGAAAACTTGAGATTTTCAAAAAATTTTCGGTAAAAATCTCAAATTTGAGAATTTTCGTGATTTCTCTGGAAAATTTCGAAACGTCGCAAAAATAAAATCACTTGATTTTCAATTTCTTTAAATCCTTTTTGGGTCTCGAACGGAAAAGACGGACGATTGATTGTGTTGAATTTAAATTTTCGCGGTTCAAAGTTTTTTCACCTGTATGTTCCGTTCGAGACCCAAAAAGGGACGTGCCAACTGATCATCGGAGTTTCTTCGCGCGATATTAAAAGAAATGAAAGAGTTTTGTGGCAGGTGACACTCGAAACGACGGCCGGAGACATCGAAATCGAGTTGTGGACGAAAGAGGCGCCACTGGCGTGCCGCAATTTCATTCAATTATGCATGGAGAACTACTACAAAGGAACCGTCTTCCATCGGCTCGTCAAAAGTGAGGCTCACCAGACTTGCTCGCGAAAATCGCGGCTCCGGAACATTTCGAATCCATTGAGAGGCTCAAAAGAGGCGCTGAGAAATGCTTTTAAAGAGAACAAACTGAAGTTTGGGTTCTATTCCCGTTTCACCAGTTCTAATCTGTGTCAATTTGAATTCGCTGCGACATTTCGGAAAAAGTTCGGGAAAATTCAAAAATTTTAGCACTTTTTATCGGTCTCGGAGTGTCCGGAGCCAAAAATCGGTCCGCGACTCTAAAAAAGTTGCCCAAAACATTCGACATTTTGTCATAAAAAATTGTTTCAAAACTATGAGAATTTGGGAGACAAGTCTCGTCGGCCTCGATGGGGCTGAAAACTGACTGAAAACGGCTTGGAAACTGGCGAGCTCCTCTTCTTCTTGCAGACTTCATCCTCCAGGGCGGCGACCCGACGGGCACCGGAACTGGCGGCGAGAGCATCTGGGGAAAACCGTTCAAGGTGAATTTTTGCGCTTTTGTTTTGAGAATTGGACAATATCGTGAGCGAAGGACGGATCCACTAAGTCACTGAGTAACTTAGAATGTTTGGTCAAATCGCCGATCACAGAAGAGCTACGAATTGAGCAAATCTCTTCAAATATTCGATTTCAGGACGAATTCCACCAGCGTCTGAAGTTCAACCGTCGCGGAATCGTCGGAATGGCGAACGCGGGACGCGACGACAACTCGTCGCAGTTCTTCTTCACGATCGGCGATCGCGGCGCGCCGGAGCTCGACAAAAAGCACACGGTGTTCGGAAAAGTGACGGGACCCACGTTGTTCAACATGCTCAAAATCACCGAGGTGGACGTGGAGGAGGGCGATCGACCCGTCACTTTCTACAAAATCACCGGCGCCCGAATCGACAACAATCCGTTTGAGGACATCAAACCGAGGTGTGGCCAGAATGGCGGGATGAGTGGCGAGAATTCGATGTAATTGTTGCAGAGAGAAGCGAAAGAAGGAGAAGAGCGAGCGGAAGAAGGAGCCGAAGCGTGTCGAGACGAAGAAGACGAATCTGTTGTCGTTCGGCGACGAGGCCGACGAGGACGAGGAGGCGTTGGACGTCTTCAACAAGGTGAGCCGCGATTCGGAAGAAAAAGAAGAAGAAGAAGGCGTTCATTCATCGTCAGTGTCAGCCCATTCGCTGTAGATCGAAATTGCGGCGGAAATGTTTGAACTTGATGTTCGTCGGCGTCTGGAACACGGGCAACTTGATCTGATCGTTGAAACCGCCGCAGTTGTGCTCGAGAGTGTAGGCGATCTCGTAGTTGTACTGGAAATGAAATGGGATTCCTGACTGTGTGTGGGCGGGTGTGTATTCTCACGTCGAACCATCCGTCTCCGTTCACTTTCCCCGTCGCCGAGTAATCGGCGAACGGGGTGTTCACACAGCCGGACGTCTCGGCGATCAGGTCATCCGGCCTGAAAGCAATCGGTTGGGCCCGCTTTTTTGCGCTGATTCCTATCGAAATGGTTGGAACACGAAAAGGATAGAAGGTTTTGGGATCTATCGAATGACAAAGCGAGTTATAAGAGTTTTTTGTTGTGATATTCATCAAAGCTTGCACAACTCGCTTGAAAGTCGATATTTTCGAAAGCTCTTTGCGCCATTCGAAAGATCTCGAAACGCTCGATCTTTTTTGTGTTCACCCCATTTTCATAGGTCTCATCGGAAAAAAGTTAGAGGCCAGACGACCCACCCAGGATCCACTTCGTTGACGGTGATCTTGTAGCACCATTCCTTTCCCTCCTGCACCGATCCGCACTGAAGTCGTCCCGAAAACGCGAATTCGGTGGCTTTGGCGAGACAGAAAGCGGCCGAAATCAGCGAGAAAACGAGAGAAACTCTTTGCATTTTCTCGGCGAAAAAGTGAGAAGCGACGCCGCTCTGCGGACGCTTTTCTACGCCTCTCGATAATCGAATCACGCACTGTTTTTTTTCTCTTTTCCAGAAAACCGCCCACAAACCGAAATCGGCGCACGACGCGCACGACAATGACACGGTGGGACTGTCGAAACAGGCGGCCGTGACGCGTGACGAGATGAGCAACTATTGTCCGGAAGACGATGAGGGCGCGGTGAAGGACGCGTCGAGTGTGTCGTCGATTCGTGAGAAACTGTTGAAGAGGAGTCAGAAGCGGAAGGTAGGAGGAGGAAGATTCTGAAGACGATGTCGTCTAGCTCCTCTCGTTTTTCCAGCTCGACGATCCATCTCAAGGCGAGCAGGACGAGGACTACGAGAAGATGATCGAGGACGATCGGAAAGCGAAAGAGCAGGGCGAGATCGACAAAATGAACACGGAGCTGAAGGAGATGCAGAAGGAGTACATGAAGGCGTTGCGGCCCGTCAAAGAGAAGAAGAAGAAGGTGAAAGGTAACGAGAAAAGAGTTGGCGGCAACACGTTTCGAAGTGGGCTCCTTTTGCAGACGAGTCACTGTCCGAGGCGATGCAATCGTATCAGGACCTCAAAATGCGCTTCAAAACAAAGACCAAGGATGTGGTGAAGCAGAAGGACGCGCAGCGCGAGAATCAGACGATGCAGATGCTCGAAAAGTTCAAGAAACGGCTCGGCGCGTCGAATCAGGACGCGATTCTGTTCGATCGGAAGGTCGAGGTGAAGGAAGAGGAGAAGAAGAAAGAAAAAGAAGAGGAGGTGGACGGCGAGGAGAAGAAGTTTGGAGTGATCGATTTGGACGCCGAAGATCTGCAGGGCACCTCGTGGTGAGTATATTCAACATCTTCAAGATGCTACCAGTCTACCACCACTTGAAGTTGCACAGCCAGTCAAGGTTCCAAGTGTCCCGTGACACATGTCTGTGACATGACAAGCTGTTGTCACCTTAGTTTGTTTTTAGGGAATTGAAACATTCAAAAGGGCTCCAAAGTTTTGATTTATTGAAGTCAAGTTCTGAACTCCCGGTCCGGCCCGCTCATCGTCGCATGTTTCAGGATGGCGCACCGCTTCAAAGCAGAAGACGTGCAATTGTCGTCGAAGGCAAAGGACGCGAATATGCGAGAGGAGAGCGAGGACTGGTACCATATCACCGATCCGCGCAACAAAATGGCCAAGCGGCGGCGAGGAGAGATCTAGGAGCGACGTCTTCTTTCACTTTCTTAACTTATTCCCATTTCCCTCCGTTCTTTTTCATTTTTCTCATCTGTCCTATATCATTGCTGATCTTATTTAACTCTATGCAAATCCTCCCTCTTTAATCTGAAAGAAAATCAGACAAGAAATTCGAAGAACGCGTTCATTCGATTCGATTCGTACGGATTGCCTTCTGGAGAGGAAGAAGTGACGACGACTTCTAGAGAAGCAGCTCCTCGAGATTGGCAGCCGACGAGTCGAAGCCGAACGGAACCCAGGCCTGGAATTGAAGGTGAATTGGGGAATCGGAGATTACGGATGAAAACGAAAGACTATCCTAGCTGAGGTCATTAAAGCTAGAAAGGCCTCAGAAAGCTACCAATCTAATGATAAGGAGTCTGTCCGAAACCAAAATGGCTCTGTTCTAAGATCCTTGATCTTCAGGACTCTCTAAGGTTCGGAAGGATCCTTACCATGGCCGAGTAGGCGAGGGTCGAGGCGACGAGGACGGCGGTGTAGATGGCGTTCATCTTGTTGGACGGTGTGTGGTTGCTTGGATGCAGTGGGATCTGGATGGATCTTAGACTTCCTATCCCGATCACCCTCCTTTTATACACCCCACAATTGTCATCTTGTTGACTGATAACGCCACGTGGCGGGGTCAATCGATAAACAAACTTTCCGATTAGAGGGGGAAGTTTGTTTATCGATTGACCGTGCCACGTGGAATGATGACAATTGGGAAGTGTATAAAAGGAGGGTGATCGGGATGGGAAATCCAAGATCCATCCAGATCCCATCCAAGCAACCACACACCCCCTTTCGAGATGAACGCCATCTACACCGCCGTCCTCGTCGCCTCGACCCTCGCCTACTCGGCCATGGTAAGGATCTCTTTGGGATCATAGGCAAAGTACATAAGAATTCTGGAACTTATCGCTTCATAATCGCCAGAACCACTTCTGAATCCCACATCCAAAACATCTCCAATTTTCCAGGCCTGGGTGAACTTCGGCGCCGACGCTTCCTCCAACATCGACGAGCTCATTCTCTAGACCTTCGCAGAGCGGATGGTCGGTCGATAAAACAATCTTTCTGGTCTGATTTCTCAATCAATCGATAATAAATGATTTGATTTGGAATTTGAGCTTGTGAAAATGACAGAATTTGAAAAAGTCGCATTTCGAGAGAGCTTCGAATATTTCGAGATATTGTTATGTGGCAAGGTGCCGTGGAGTGCGTCTCTCGCAGCCACCGCCGATGAACATTCCGTCTTGTGGCTCCATTTGTCTCTAAAAACGAAAGATTCGTCTGAAAATGTATGTATTATAGAGTTGAAAACCATCGAGAGTCCTCAGACAAACGCGCGTCAGGTCTCGCGACGATTCCATAAACTTTCCGAATAATCATCCGCGCCTTTAAACCATTTTTTTCAAACCGCGCTTTTCTAGATCAAATTTTTCAAAAAATGATGAAAGTTCGAGAAAATGAGGTTAAAGGCGCATATGATTATTCAAAAAAGTTTATAGAAGCATGGCGAGACCTGCCGCCCGTTTGTCTGAGGACTCTCGATGATTTTTAACTCTATAATAACGTCATTTCCGACGAGCAAAATGGCCAGAAATCGACGAGAAAACGGATCGGATAATCGACGGAAAACTATTTCTGATACCATTAGCGGCGGCGATCTCTCGCCAGCCAGCGCCAGCGAGTAGCCATTGGCGGATGTCTGGCGCCTTCAAGCTTCGGCAGATGCGATCATCCATCTGAACCCGTGATACAAAAACGAAAGATTTTCTGTTATTGGCGGCAGAGTTGCCGAGAAAATAAAGAAAAAGACATCAAAAACAAGCATTCATTTGTGGAAACGATTGTTCCAGTGTAAGATTTATATGGCTGCTTCCTTCGTCTCTAGAGAAGGAGCTCCTCGAGGTTGGCAGCGGAAGAGTCGAAGCCGAACGGAACCCAGGCCTGAAAGATGGAGGTCATTGATCGGATCGTCGGAAGATCACAAAAAAGATCCTTACCATGGCCGAGTAGGCGAGGGTCGAGGCGACGAGGACGGCGGTGTAGATGGTGTTCATCTTGGTGGGCTTGGTTGCTTGGATGGGATCTGGATGGATCTTGGATTTCCCGTTCCGATCATCCTCCTTTTATACACATCCCAATTGTCATCATTCCACGTGGCACGGTCAATCGATAAACAAACTTGCCCCTCTAATCGGAAAGTTTGTTTATCGATTGACCGTGCCACATGGCGTTATCAGTCAACAAGATGACAATTGTGGGGTGTATAAAAGGAGGAGGATCGGGATGGGAAGTCTAAGATCCATCCAGATCCCACCACATCCAAGCAACCCACCAAGATGAACGCCATCTACACCGCCGTCCTCGTCGCCTCGTCCCTCGCCTACTCGGCCATGGTAAGGATCCTTCCGAACCTTAGAGAGTCCAGAAGATCAAGGATCTTAGAACAGAGTTATAAGAGCCTAGAGTTATTTTGGTTTCCGATCAGAGGCTCTCTTGAGATCTTGGATGATGTAGGCCCATGATTTGTTTATTACTTGAGTCGAATCCTCCTCTCACGCACCATCCGAATCATTCTGTTTCAGGCCTGGGTGAACTTCGGCGTCGTCGACTCCTCCTCCTCTGCCTCCAACATCGGCGAGCTCGTTCTCTAGATTGCGTTTTCTCTCTCTCTCTCTCTCTCGAACAAATAAACATGAATTGGAAGAGAAAGAGAAAATGGGTCAAAGTAGAAGAGAAGCACCAGAAAATGCGATGAAATCATGCGGGAAGAACACGGCGGCTCCCCAACCGGCCATTGTTCCCAAAACATGTGAGTCAGGAATCGAATCTTCTCGACACAATGCTCACCTGTCTCTGAAACGAAACAAAACAAAACACAGCGCGGGCGGTATAAAAGGGCGTCTCGGGCGGGAAGGAGACGTCGTCTTCTTCTTCCTCTCCAGAAGCCATGAAGTCGTCGTTCGCCATCTTTGCCCTTGTGACGCTCGCCGCCGTCGTCGTCGCCACCGTTCCGTTCACTTCGTCGGAGGAGCGCGAGGCGCGAAAGCCGCCCACCATTCTCGACGACGGAAAGTTCATTCTGTGGAGCGGTGAGTCTGAATGGACGACGACGACGTCAGTTGTTCGACTTTTATCGAATAGCTTCACGAAAACTGGCATAACTCGGCTGAAAATGGATATTTTTAGATGCTCGTTGCGCCATTCGATAGATCTTAAAACGTTCTTTATTTTTTGTCTGATGACCTTTTTGATGGGGCTCATCGCAAAAAAGTTATGGTCGTTTTAACACAATAGTGTTTTGAACCGTGTTGCATCGCGCGCTCTAGACTAGACTAAACTGCGAATTTGAATTTCTAGGTTATGGCTGTTTTTTCGGAAGATTTTTCGTAAAACGTTGGAGCGCGATTTGCCACGTTGGGGAAGGCTATTATCAATGGAGCGCGTTTTGCAAACACTGGCATCGTCTCTAGTGCTTTGCTTCCAAACCGCGATATCTCGGAAACTAGCAAAGTTAGAAAAAAGTTGTCAACTGCAAACATGATCAGCGTAAAATTTGCCACGTTTTTGTAGTTGACAACTTTTTTCTAACTCTCCTAGTTTCAGAGTTATACCCCCGCAAAGTTGAAGGACTGCAAGTTCACGGTGACTGTTCTCAATGGAGCGCGTTTCAAGCAGAGGGTGTCGAATTGAATTTGCAGAGTGGGGATTCACGTGCGATCAGCTGCGTTGCGCCGGCGAATGCATCCAGGCGGGTCACGCGAAGGGCGAGTGTCTCGTTCGAATGTTCGTGCGCACCAAGTGCTGGTGCACTCCCGTCAAACGTCGCGACGTCAAACCGATCGATTGAGCGAGAGAAAAAAGAAATGAATTGGTTACGCTGACTATCGATTTCTTTTCTGTTCTTCTTCTTTTTCTTCTCCTTCTTTCAGTCATTTTCAGGCAACCTTTCTGAAATCCAACAGCATGCTCGCGCGCGTGCCCTTCAAACCGCCATATCTCGGAAACTAGCAAAGTTACAAAAAAGTTGTCAACTACAAAAATGATCAGCGTAAAATTTCCCATATTTTTGTAGTTGACAACTTTTCTCTACCTACTCCAGTTTCCGAGATATACCCCGTCAAAGTTGAACCTGATCGTAGTTGTGAAATCGCGCTCCACCGCACTTTCTCCGTTTCGTCGACAAAGTGCGATGGAGCGATATTTCAGAGATCTTATTCATTCTGCTCTGAATTTCCAACGCAAAATCCAAATATGGGCGGTCGATGAGTTGGCATGGGTCTCGCCGGGAAGAGACGAAATTGGTGTCGATTTACGGGCGGATCCAGTCATACTGTCTTTCAGGAAAGTGCGGTGGAGCGCGTTTCCTTCTCTTGATGAGTGCTCCGTGAGCCCCGAGCACACTTTTCTGCTCTTTTCGAGTTGGGGCTGTGAAGCTACAGTAACCGCAAATTGTCGTCAAATCGGATGCATTGAAGAAAAAAAACGAAAACTCGGTTATTATTCACAGTTTATTCTCCACATTTCTTTGTTTTTGTTTTTTTTTTTAACTTTGCTTTTTCTTTTTTTAGATCTTTTCAGTACTTTTTCAAAAACCAGCAAAAAAAACCATAAATCATTCTAATTTCTGTTCCATTTTTCGTTTAAATTTAGAGGGAGAGAGGGGGTGGGGGGAAATAAATAGAAAAAAAAAACTTTGGAAAGGGGAGGGGGGGGATATAAAATATATATATATAGTAAAATTTAGGGAGTTTTGAATTCTGGAGACGAGGAGGGAGGTGGTGGTGATGTTGAGAAATAAAAAGGAGGACAAAGAAAATAAGTTATAGGGCGTCGGGGGACAGAGTGAAAATCGAAACGAAGCGGAGAAGAGAAACAGAACGCGAGAGATGGGTCTTTTTCAAAAAAAAAAAAAACAAAAAAAACAAAACAATCGAGTGTGTGTGTGGAGAGAGAGAGAGGACGAGAAAAAGATGGCGTGGTGGTGGTGGAGAGGCCGTGAGTGTGTATTTCAAAGATTATCTTCGAAAACGTCCGTCGTTCTGCCCGTGTTTTCAAACAGGTGGGAGGAGGGGAAGGGGGGTTGATTTGGGGGGAAAAAAACGAGATATTTGAGAGGAGGGGAGAGAGACGGGGAGATCGTACAAAAAAAACAAGGAAAAAGGTCTGAATCGGGTGGTGGAAAACACGGGCTTTTTCAGGCCATTTCAGGCCGTTCTAGGCCGTCGCAGGCCTGGGGGAGGGGTAAACTATGAAAAATGAGGTGGGGAGGAAAACACTAACTACTGCCTTTTTTTTTGGGTACGCACCTTTCAAAAAGGGCGATTTTCTAACCATTTTCTGCGTGAGAGGGGGGCGGGGGAGGATGAAAAGAAATCTAGGAGGTGTATCGAAAAACGCGCCAGCCAAACAGACTCGAATCGTGTCACTGCGTTTCGCTGGCGCGTTTCTAGTGTCTACAGTAAAACGAGGTGATGGTGTAACACACACATACACACAAAAACATGTACAAAAACGGAAAACTGGAGGATGGGGGGTACACACACGCACACACACACAGAAACACGATTATCAAACATCAATCAAGTGCCCGAATTCGAGCGAAAGAGCCATTTTCGAGACGAATCGACGCGAGAAAATCGATTGGGGAGATTTCAAATTTCGCGCCAAAGTCTCAAGAATCACTCGATCGCGAAAGAGAATCGGCACGCGTTTAATCAATTTTCCGACTAAAAAGCGGGTATGTACACCGTGATTTTTGTACACTTTTTGCAGATGGTCTCAGCATTTTTTGCTGTTGTTGTTGGGAGGTGGGCGGAGATTATCGATTGATTTCGCCGGTGCGGGGAAAAATCAATCGATAATTTCGGGAGGTGACATAATGTTACGAGAAAGGGGGGGGGGGGGCGGGAGGGGAGAAAAATGATAAAAAAGATGTGTGTGGCAGGGGGTGGATACAAATACACTGAAAGTGGGCGGGGCGAAATGCTCAACTCTTTTTCGCGCTTTGGCTCCGCCCATCGAAAAGTGGGCGTGGCCAAATCGATGTGTTCGCTCTGAGATTCGCCGCCGGCGCCACGTGTCAACAACAAGTGAGAATGAGAGAAGAAAAGAAAAAAGGGGGGGGGGGGGAAGAAAAACAAGAGAAAAGAGTTTGGGGGGCTTCCTTTTGTCAACATTTTCAGTCAAGGGGGCGGGGGGGGGGGGGGTTGAAATTTTCAAAAAAAAAAATTCAGCGCGGACAAATTTCAGAGGGGATCGGATGGCGATTTTGTAACAAAAACAACACACACACACACCAAAGTGACGAGAGTTTTGAGGACGAAAAATTGGAGAAACAAAAAACATTTCAGACAAAAAGTTTGTTTCTCAAATCGTTGCCCAGCAAAATTCTCGTCAAAACACACAGTGTCCGAGGCGGTTTCAGAGTGAAAAGAGGACAAAAAAGAAAAGGGGGCGGGGCTTGAGGGGAAGGGGGCGGGGTTTACGGGTGTCGATTTTACGCGTTTTCTTCACGAGTGGTATACACGTTTTCAGTGGTAAAATAAAAACAGAAAGAAAAAAACGGAGGGAGGAAAAGGAGAAACAAAAGAAGAGAGAGAGAGAGAGAAGGAGAGAGTGGGCGGGGCTTGGAGGCAATCGGAAAACAGAAAAGAAGTTAGAGAAAGAGAGAGAGAGCGAGAGAGGAAAAGAGATTTGTTTCTATTTCCGGGGGGCTATTTACAACATTTACTGCAACTTTGTGAGAGGGAAAAAAGATGGGGGAAGGAGAAAAACAGAACAAAACACACTAATACGTTACAAAAAAGAGAGAGAGAGAGAGGGATGAAGCAATTAAAAGAGAATAAAAAAGAGGAGATTTTGGGAGGGGGGGGGGGTACTAAATACATAAAAAAGATTAGAGAGAAGAGAAAAGTCAAGTGTTGGTGGAAAACGTCTTCTTCTTCTTCTTGTTGATGATGGTGGTGATGATGTTGGCCACTAGACGTTCACTTGGGTCTCGATGCGACGGATTGGCTTTGCAGTCTGAAGATGTGAGGATACAGTAATCCTAATGTACCCTCATACGCCGAGTCTCAATGAGCTACAGTAATCTTTGCTTGACATGTCAAGATCCTATCGATATGATAGCAACTACAGTAACCCCCTCTCCTTTCACTTCTAGCAAAAACGTTTTGGTACTAACCTCTTGCGCGGCCTCCTCCAACGCGGCCTTCAACTCGCTCGACTGCTCCTCCTCTTCGGTGGTGTGTCGCGGTGTCATCTGGACCACCGAGCTCAGTTCACCGGCTCCCGCAGCACTGCCGCCGCCAAACAGTTGAATCGGCTGGACGTCGACGAAGAGCATCGCCGGCGGTGGTTGTGGCGACGGCGAACCGACGGCGATTCCCTGTTGCGAGAGCGGCGAGAAGAACGAGAAGCCCGAGTCGTCGGCGACGTGATGACGGTTGACCATCGGCGAGCCCGTGTCCATGCTCAGATCGAGCATCGACGGCGGCGGCGTCGTCGGCGACGCGCGCGATATCGGCGGCGTGAAGTCGACGTTCTTCTCGATGGCGATGCCGCCGACGACGGATTTCTTGCGCGGAAAAGTGCCGAACGGGTCGCCGCCAATCGTCAGGAACGATCCGTTTCCGCCGTCCGTGGTGCACTCGCTCATCGTCATCTTCGAGTTCGAGTCGAAGCGAGCCGAAAGACGGCGCGCGTCGGTCAGCCGATTCATCATGCTAAAGTGATCCGACATTTGTTGAATGTCACGCGCCGAATCTTTGCGATAGACCAGATTGCTCGGCGTCTGAAGTTGTATCGACGGCGCCGACTGTTGAAGCCAGGGGTGAGCGAGAATCTGATCGGCGTTGTAGCTGAAAACAACAAATGAATGGAAAAAAGTGATTGTTCAAAGTCACACAAGCGCCGACGTCTTTCGGGGAGACGTCTTCAAGCAGTATTCCCCCGACTCACACTATCTCCTCCATTTCCAGGCACCGCAGCCAGTGAGAATGCTTGCGGGCAGGATAGGGAGGAATCGAACTCGCGACGAGCTGGGCAACGGACGCGCCCACTCACCACTAGACCACCGAGATCCAATCGGCGTCGCGCACTAGAGACCCTAGATATTCGCGCGGGAAGGGGGAAGAGGAGAAAACAACTCACCGCTCGATGGGATCACGCTTCAGAAGGCTCCTGACGAGATCCTTCGCCTCGTCGGAGATCATTCCCCACTCCTCTTCGGGAAACTCGAAGTAGCCGTTTTGGATGCGATTGAAGAGCAGCCCCTGGCAGTCATCGCACGGTTGACCTTCCGACCATCTGACAAACAGGAAGCGGATGAATTTGACAGCCGCGAACCGCTTTCAGACTCACCCGCAATCCGGATCGGTGCACTCGCCTTGAAACGGCGCGTAGCCGGCGAGCATAATGTACAGAATGACGCCGAGACTCCACGTGTCGCACTTCTTGTCGTATTTCAGCGCGTCGCCGACGAACGCGTCGACCACCTCGGGAGCCATGAACTC
Organism: Caenorhabditis sulstoni; assembly: GCA_963966605.1. Classification (NCBI taxonomy): domain Eukaryota; kingdom Metazoa; phylum Nematoda; class Chromadorea; order Rhabditida; family Rhabditidae; genus Caenorhabditis; species Caenorhabditis sulstoni. The sequence continues at coordinate 1,978,969 of OZ016476.1, read as the reverse complement.
GGCCGATCCGACCGGCGAGGCGAGATCGGGCTCCGACGAGTCGTCCGGAATGATGAATCGACCGCCTTCGACCAGTGTCGACGAGTAGGCAGACGACGAGCTCGTCTGGGGACGTCGTTGCGATGCCAGATCCAAATCGCACAGCTTGACCGGCGACACTCGACTCGGATCGGTGCACAGCACGTTCTCCGGCTTCACATCGCGATGCGCTATTCCGCGATCGTGCATGAATTTGAGCGCCGACGCAATGTCTTTGGTGACGCGACGCGCCTCCTCTTCGGTGAAGTAGCCCTTCGAAAGGATGTGCTGAAGGAGCGGCCCGCCGCGCATCTTCTCCATCACCAGATAGAAGTTGGTGTCGTCCTCGAACCAGTCGACGAGTTGCACAATGTTCGCGTGCCCCTTGCACTTTTTGAAGATTGACACCTCGCGAAGGATGCGTTTGCGCGAGTGCGTCTCGCCCTGCTTGTCGACGATTTTGACGGCGAACTCGTCGCCGGACGTCTTCGACTTGCACGTCGTCACCGATCCGTACGCGCCGGCGCCCAGATGCTCGTCCGTTAACTTGTAGTAGTCTGCAAGAAAAGCCAGCAGTTTATCGATTGATTATCGATTGATTTGAGAGGGGGGAGGCAAGAGAGACTATCGATTATCGATTTTCAAGTCCACAACATCGTTACCTTCCAACCGTCTTCTGCCTCTATTCTTCTTCCTCTCCGCCTTTTGAACACGTTCAGTTTGTCGTCCGACTGCCATTTTTTCTCGCTTTTCGTTTTTCAAACTAACAAAATCGCTAAGCTAGGCTTGGTTGTTGGGGTAATAATAGATAGTGATGAAGCAGAAAAAAAGTGAATTGAATTGAACCAATAACCATTTGCATCATTGGAGCGAATCGAATTTTCGAGAAGCGTCGAGATTGTTCGATTGCGTCATTTCGCTCATTTCTCAACAAAGTTCGACGGGGAAAACAATTGTAGGGAAAACTTTAACAGTTTCAAAGTTTTCGATTGATCCGAATCTTCGAAAATGTCTTTGCAGACCGAAAAAATCCCGGAAAATCAAGCTCAAAAGCGGTGAAATGAGTCTCAAAACCTTCGAAGTGTGCTCTATAACCCTTCAGAACCTTCGTATTTTAAACTAGAATCATTCTAATCCCTCCCTGATTCCTTCCAAAAAGAATCATGCCTAGCCGAGACTCCATAGTTTTAAGACGTCGGAAATCGCTCAAATCTCATCAAAACCGGTTGAAAAGCGGTGAAAGTTGCTCCAAAACCCTAGATTTTACTCAAATTTCAAGCAGAAACCATCCAAACCTCATCAGTCACCTTTTCCATTAACTGTACTGTTGGTTTTTATAAGTTTACACCCTTCTATCTACTACTAGCCACAATTAATGTGAACAACTACAAAAAGGCAAGTAGAACAAGTGGAAGTAGAACGAGTAGTCGTGATGGTCCTGTCCTCCACCGGTTACTGTATTCTTCTTCTTCTTCCGTTCCCAATCTGTTCCCAAACATGTGTTGTATTTCGACCCCCTTTAACACACACACCCACATATGTTACCATTCACTACCAATTTCAAAAACAACGTCTTCTTCTTCTTATTGTTTCCTTCGCTCGTTCGCTCGTTCCTTCGTCACTTCCCCCTCATTCATCACACTCAATTTCCGATTGGTAGAAACGGAGGGGGAGAAGAAGAAGACGAAGGGGCGAACGAAGAAAGGCAAAATGAAAATGTATCTATATGGATGGTCTCTCTCTCTCTCTCTTAGCCGATTTTCGATTTGGCGTCCGCGGCGGGCGGGCGCGCGCGCACGCGTCAACAACAACTACCGACTTTCAAACATGTCGGATAGCAATTTGCATGCGAATTGAAAAATTGAGAGAGAGAGAGAGAGAGAGAGAGAGAAAGAGAGAAAGAGGAAGAGAGATGATGAGATAATTGCACGTTTCTTCGCCCTGCCAGAGGTAAACATGGAAATGGATCATTGAACATCAGATGGTCACAATGATGACGGTGGTAGTCGTAAGAACTTGTAAAACAGTGATCAGAGGGTGGAATAGACGGAAAATTAAACTCTAGGTCATCCTAAATCTAAAGATCTAACCTTATTGACCAAAAGAGAGAAAAACCCTTCGGAATTCGCCCATCTCGAACCTTCTACGCCCAGATTTTTCTGAAAGCGCCCGTCTAATCCCCTCGCTCACTCGGACAGCTGTTTCTGTTTCCTCCAAAACAGACACATCCGTTCGCTGCTTTCGGTTCCGTTCCGTTCGTCCAACCAACCAATCAACCCATTCAAAAAGCTAGTCAGTCACCTGCATTGCGAGACGAGCCGAAAACGAATCAAGCTGTTCAAACAAACAAAAGACCGTACGCGGAAGAAGCGGAGAGATGGAAAGCACAAGAAGAAAAAGAAGAAGAAGAAGAAGATGTGAAAACAAACAAAACGAGAGAGAGAGAGAGAGAAAGAAAGAGCCACTCACCAAAGAATCCGCACTTGGACGAGCTCTTCCTTCTCGGGGTTCGCGGCACCCGACGAGTTCCTCCCCCGAGTGTCATCAGCTCTCCCACCGGCTCCTCCTCGTCAACGTCTTCTTCTTCATCGACATCATCATCATCATCATCGACGTCGACGTCTTCTTCCACTTCGCCATACTTCTTCACCTCCTCCTCGTCGTCCATCTCAAAGTCAAACACGTGTTCCGTATCACGACCCGCATAACGAGCCGGCGGCGCACGTCCGCCGAAATCCTTGCGCTCGGCGTCGTCGTAGTCCGACGACGAGGCGGCCGACATTTCCTCAAGTTCGCGCTCGTACGCGTCACGCTCACGCTCGTTTTGACGGTGACGACTCAAATTGGCCATCATCATTTTTTCGTGCGATCCCGAGCAACCGGCGCCGATCGTAATGCCGCCAGTGGTCTTCGCCGTCGAGCTCTTCACCGAACCAACGACAATCTCGTCGTCGTCGTCGTTCGAAGAGTCCGGATGGTGGTGACGATAATGATGGAATGCTCCAGCAGCAGCACCGCCAATGCCGCCGACGGCCGAGTCTGGAAAAGAAAAATGCAAACTTTTTGAGCAAGGGGTGGAGATCGAAGAATTGTAAAGGACAGGGGAAGTTTCAAAGATACCGTAACCCTTGCCGACGCCTTTCAACCCGGCAAGTCCAGGCCCACCTTCACTACCGTAACCCCCCTTCTTAGACCCTTCCCTTCCGTTCGCGGACCACTCTTCCCCCCATCTCAATTTTCTTTTCAAAAAGAAAAAAGAAAAGAGAGAGAGAGGGTAATTTGGTTCTTCCTCCACTACTTCCCCCCTCTTTTCTTTCCCGCTGCCTGCCTGCCTGCCTGCCTGGATGGATAGATGTGTCACAAGACCAGTCAGCCGGCCATCCGGCCTGCCAGCCACCCGTGTGGAGAGGGTGGCGGGAGGGCTTTGTTGCACCCAGAGAGGAGAAGAGTGACAATAAACACGCACACTCATACACACACACACACACACACACACACACGGGCGGTGGGGCGGCAACCGTCAGGATATATTCAAAATTAGACTGCCAGCCATCTGGAGCGAGAGGGATCCATTACAATACACATTTTATGACGGCGTGGCGGTTATAAAAGAGGGCCGAAAAGTCATTCGGAATGGCTAACTGGTGGCCAAATGTGCACCGAACGATTTGCGGAAGAGAAGTGCTCCGTGGAGCCAACAATCATTGTCATTCTGAATGACCAACATTCAGGAGGACAATCACCTACGATTCTTCTGATTCCAACACATCATTTCAGAATATGAATAGCTCCAACGGTCCTCCTGAATCAGAAGATCAAAAGTTCTGATCCCTTCGGAGCCAGTAGTCCCGAAACTTTTTCGAACTATAGAACATAGAAAAGTATCGTCCGAAGTGCCGCCCCCGTCTCTTATCTCGCCTCAAATGCCAATCATATTGCATCAGCCGGTCAGGTCAGAACGACAAAATTTGGAGAAGAGAGAGAGAGAGAGAGAGAGCGACAATTTCAAAAATAGACTGATAACAATGAGTGTCATCAGCATCACCAGACCGACTGGCTCTCTTTTTTCTCCTCATTGACTCATATGCGCCGTCGAATGGACAACGCAAAGTGAAACGAAGCGATTTCGGTTATCAGAGACAGCGGAAAAAAGGCAGTTTCCGTTGGAAAACAAAACCCATTTGCAAGGCCAGAAACTCGTAAAATAGTCATGCGAGGAGACAGAGAGAGATACATACATATGTAGATCAAAGAGGTACGCGTGACAGAGTCAATGAAACTTACTGTTGGAAGATGACGACGACAGTGTTGATGTCGGTGGAAGCGGTGGCGGAGACGTTTGCTCCAGACTCAACGGAGTTGCCGCCGCCGCCACCATTGCCAAATGATGGTGATGGTAATGGTGGGGACGTCCAAAGTGGACAACCGGTGATTGCGGATAGCCGGCGTGAAGGATCGTCATGTTGTGTTGGATGAACGGCAGAATGGTTGACACCAAGAGGATGGATCAAAGTGAGACAGAGAGAGAGAAAGAGAGAGAGAGCAAGAAAGCAAGCGAGAAAGAGAACGAAGATGGGTGAATCTTCCAACTCTTCTTCTACTTTCAACTTCTTCTTCTTCTACTTCTTCTTCTTCTTCTCACAATCGACACAGACAAGTCGTCGCACAGATGGATGGGGGGGAACAACGCGCACGCTACTGTGACGAGAGGCGAGGGGCGGTCGGTCCATCCTCCGGGCAAGCGAGAGAGCGAGAGGAAGCGCGAGGAAGAGAGAGAAACAGTGGGCGGAGACAGAGAACAGACCACGAGACATCATCAGCTTCTCCGTCTCTTCGCTCCCCCCTTGGTTGGTGTGTCTCTCGCCGTCTGGCGCTCTCGCCCAAATGTTCGAGCGTTTTCTATCGGTCGGCCCCCCTCTCCTGTCAACACCACCACCACTCTCTTCTTCTCCTCGTTTTTCTTTCTCTTTCTCCTTTTCTTTTCCTATCCTGGCGCTGGTGCCGAGTGCGAGGCGGAGGCGGAGGGAAAAAAGTTTGGACAGATAAAACGGACTCCCATGCGGAAAAGGGAGGAAAGGAGGGGATCGTTTGCAGATCCGATTAGGATGTTCACATGATTTTTTCAAAAAAAAATCATCCGATGCACTCTCTTCAATCGTCGTCTGTGTATGAGTGTGTGAAATCACACTCATCACGGGAGGCAGGTAAAAATGACATCATTCCGCTCTCATTACACTCACTCATCCACTTTCCGTCCGTCCGTTCGCTTGGTTTCTCGGTGGTAAGAGAGAGAACGAGAGATTGAGACAACGGAAGATATCACACCACAAATAATAATAATAATAATAATAACCATGCGAGAGAAATTGTGAGTGTAAAAGCCCGCGCTCTCGAGCGTACAGTCACACACACACATGTTGACCCACTGTCTTTCTTTCTTTCTTTCTCGAAAGCCGAGGTGAGGAAAAAGAAAGAGACGACCCTTCACTCTCCGTCCCGTCGACACGGAGGTGTCCTATTGCCCCGTTGGCGAACTGTATACAACAATAACGACGACACGGACGCGGACGCTTCTCGTCATGTGATGGGGCCTCCTCTCTTTCTCTCGGAGAGAGCGAGATAGTGAGTGCCCCATTGAAGCGGAAAGAAAAACATCTGGGCATGCTCTAGAGGTCAAACTCGTTCGCCAGAGGTCAAACTCGCATGCCGCTCGGAGAACATTCGAGAAGGCCACGAGCGAGAGGGAGGAATCGACGAGAACCTCGCGGAATGAATCTATGTTCGATAGAGCGCACTTCCAACTTCCGCCAGAACCTACTTTCAATTTGAAACTGTACTAAACCACACTCATTGAATGGTAGAGCGCGCTTTCAGATGAACAGTCCAAAGGAAAGAAAGCGAGCCAGCTCTCAATAGAGCACATTTTCAACATCACAAGAGGAAGGAGAAACTGAAGACGGTTGAAAAAATCCACAAATCGGAGAAAATCTCTTCACGGCGGAGTTAGGGGGATCTGTCGAGAAGCCGGAAGGGATTATCCATCGCTTGTGTCCCGATTTGGGAACGAACAAGACAATCTCGCCCACTCGCTAAAGCCAAAAAAAAGGAGAGCGAGAAAGAGAGAGAGAGAGAGAGAGGATAAAATCCGTTGAAAACGTCTATGAAAACGAAGAAGACGACGAAGAAGAGGAAAAGGAGGGGGGAAAAAGCGGAAAAAAAGAAGAGAAAAAGTAGAAGAAGAAGAAGAAGAAGAAGAAGAAGGAGGAGGAGGAGGAGGAGGCGTTCTGCTGTGCCTAATCTCCTCACTCTCCAGCTTCTTCTTCCTCTTTTTTTCTCATCTTCTCTCTCTCTCTTTCCTCTAGTTGGCGACTGGACATGTCAATGTTTTCAGACTTCAGCGACGACCAACGACAGACGACGACGCCGACGGGGAAGAAGCGAATAACCAGTGAGTGGAGGGGCCTCGTCTGTTAGGTGGACGCCTCCACAATTGCTGTATTTATAGCGCATTCTCTCTGCGGACAGACCAATTTCAGCAATAATCGTGGCCAATTCAACTCGTAGTTTGGTTCTCAACTGCTCTCGGAGCAGTTGGGACGAGCCTTCAAAACCTTCAAACTGAGCACAAGCAAAACTTGTGCGGCTCGTTCTAAGGGTGCTCTTCTCCTTCTTCACCCTTCTTTCCGTCGTCGTCTTCTTCTCCCTATTCCGTTGTGCGTCCAGTCGGCTAACTCTATTCATCCATATTGGAAGAGAGAGAGAGAGGTTGCGCGAGGGGAAAAGGGGAAATAACAAGTGTGACTAACACACGAGAAGAGAAAGAACGAACAACGGACCGGGCTCCTTTCTTTTTCTGGTTCCCCTCCTCTCGTTTTCTTGCCTTTCGTGCGTGCGAGAGAGTGAACCCGAGAATTCGAAGATCACAACAAAAGGACGGCACGTGGCTGCGTGTCTGAGTGTGGGTAATTGAGGTTACTAGACATGCCGGAAAGAGCGTCGGGGGGAGACGACGACGAAAAACAGGAAAGACGACGAAATGAGACAGAGAGAATCGGTGAGCACCTGACTGACTAACTGACTGACCAATCAGAAGTTGGAGTGTAAACCGTTCCAGGCACTCTCTGAGCTGTGTTTTCCCTCTTCCCGTCAACTTTTTCTCGGGAATTCGCATCGAATCATCATAATCTGATGGCCCGTTCTCGTTCCGAATGCGAATGCTCTATGGGCTAACAAGTCCGTCGACATCTTACTTATTCCCTCCATCCCAACTCCATGCAATCATCCAAAAAGTGCTCCGTTTCTGTCGTCAATCGCCCGTTTCCGTCCAAATCCAAATCTCCGAGTGATTGGTTATTACAAGCGATGGATGGCCACGGGGATTTGATCAAACAGCTCTACATACCATCTGTGTCTGTTTAGTTGAGCCAATCTGTGCTATTTTCGAATCTAATCTCTCCCTTTTTCGAGCTCATCATACCGGCATTTAGCCAAAAAAAAAACTCGTGCCACCGGATATAGGTGTGTTTTTTCTAAAGGGGGGGGGGGGGGGTGTGTGGGCGAGTCAGCCCGCCTGCGCGCGCCCGACGCGTCAGATCTGGTCATCCGTCCAAATAACCAACTAAATAACAACCGGAAAATCATGCGGATTTCTTGTCATGTTGCCAACAAAAAAGGCTGAACAACTCTTCTGTTTCCCAGTTTGCGAAAGAGAGAGAGAGAGAGAAAATGAGATAATGATCAGATATTACTCGTCACCGCCACCTGATTTTCTCTGCCAAAAACCTTGGTTCAGAGACGCAGACACTGCAAACTTTAAGCGGACAAAAAATAGTGATATCTTTTGTTTTCCGGCCCAAAAACGCACTTTTTCCCGTGTTCGTGTTTAATATCCACCACAGCCGGAAAGAGGAGAAGAAGAACAGTGAGTTCGGCGTGCGATGACGTCTCCCGACCGTTTCGGGAGCACGAGAGGGGGTTTCCGATCTCACGTGAATTCTTTTCAATTTTCACCTAACACCACACACACAAAAACTTTTTGGAAATTCGAAACGGACATATGTGTGTACACACACGCACACTTTTCCTTCCACGGATCGCCGAGTCGCCGCAAAGTTCGGAAAATCGAATTAGAGAACGAATATTGCGAAGGGATCGCTCAACTACCGTAATCCCTACCCGTTCCCCTTCAGATGTCCTTGCTTGCAGACGTTTGCGCCCAGCAAAAAAAAACTCGATCAACATCTTCTTCTTCTCTTCAATCTTCAATTCTCAAGGTTCTCCAACGGAAGAGAGAGAGAGAGAGAGAAAGAAAGAACGAAGAACATTGAATCCCGTCCAACGTCTTCTAAATCTCACGTCTTCTCCTATTCATCTTCTGAAGACGACGAGAATCACATGATTCTCCCCTTCCTATCCGCCCGTTTCGGGTCCCATTTCTCTGCGTCTCGTTTTGTCCACAAAAAAAAACGAATGGGACTGGCGGAGAAATGCAAAAAAAAAAAGAAAACGGAGAGGGACCGACCGACCGCTAGAGGGACCCTTGTGACTCGTTTTTTCCTTCGTCCCAGCGACCAAAAAGTCAAAAATCGTCGCGTCGCCGCGATAAAAACATGTGACCGAGAAGACACTTCCAAAATATCATCCGTTTCATCTTTTGCGTCCATTTTTCTCTCTCTCTCTCTCTCTCTCTCTCTCTCTCTCTCGTTTGTGTTTTGCAAAATAAAAAACGTAGTGCAAAAAGGGAGAGTGATCGGATTACTGTAGTAAAAGTGGTCATGCTCGAAATAAATATGCTTATCTGTTCACTCTCTCTCTATCTCTTTCCCTTCCTTTTGTGCAAATATTTGTGTGCGTGTGTGCTCCTGGAAGCGTGAATACTGCTTACAGAGAAGACAGTCTGGCTGGCTGTTGGCCGACTGTTTTCGTGTGCGTGTGTGTGCTCCAAACAGTTACGTCACCATCCATATGGCTCTCACAACTCACAACTCGCGCCGAGCCAAGAGCATTGTGTGTGTGTCAACTTTCTAGTATAAACACGGAAACCGGTAAGAGATTATGGGAGCGGCAAAAGGAAACAAAGTTCAGGTCAAAGACCAACGATGGACCAGCTCCGGGAGAAAACTTGCTCTTTTCAGCCAGGAATCTCGAATGACCCTGGACTTCACGGCTCCCAATGATCATGTCAGAAGAGCTCGAAAGAGCTATTGGGTTGGGCTCATTGAGCATCCTCTCACTCGTCCGAACACTAGTAATTGTTAACATAGTTTCAAAGGGCCGGGCTCTGTCCACATCAAGCCAGTTGAATACATCAGGGGTTTCGAGTCGGAAAGCTGTCAGAAGAGCTCAAAAGAGCCATTGGGTTGGGCTCATTGAGCACCCTCTGACTCATCTAAAAACCAGTCATTACCGATGACTACTGACAACATTCCCGCGATTTCTGTGGAGCCCACTTCAAAACTCTCTCTCTCTCACACAGTTCTCGCTGCTGACCGAATCGACGACAACAAACGAGCGATAGTGACCCGGATCTTTGCATCTTTGACCGATCAAGACTCGGTCGCCCCCATACCAACACTCACAAATCACACAAACACCTTATCAGTTATACAGTTCATGTCATTTGAATTTAATTCTTTTTTCTTTTCCGTCTTCATCTCTTTTTCCCAGATGCCTTCGTGTTGATCATTTAAAACAGAAAAAAGAAGGAAACTTCGAGAAGAAGTGCAACGCCCTTTTTCACGAAAACTGTTTACGTTTGGGAGTTGAGCCGCGAGAGAGGAAGGGAGAAAAAACGAAGAAGGATTTTTGTTGACCGAAAAAAAGTGGGCAAGGAGAGAATAGAGAGTGTGGAGGGTTCAAATGTTGACCCACAAGAGAGAGAGGGACAGGCACTGTGTTTTCTGTTTTGCCGAAGGGAGCCAGAGAGAGAGAGTGAGAGAGAGAGAGAGAGAGAGACAGAATGAACGAAGGGAAAACAAATCCAGAGTTTCAGACTCCAAACCAAAACTACCAAATCAGCAAATATCGACAACATGGAAGTCAGGTCTGTCTTCATATAGGCCAAGTAGAACTTCTCTGGCTTTTCGGAACTCAACAGTCTTACATCGAAAGATTCCATTCCAGACGTTGAGAGACATCAATTCGACTTGGATAAAGTTTCAGCTCATCCTTGATCTTGTCAAAATCGTGGCCAAGAAGATCCTTTCTACAGATTACGGAATTTTTAAACCTGCCAAGTTTCTACTCCTTCATCTTCTTCTTCTTCTCTTCCCTTTCCTATCACAACCCTTCTACCGTACCCTCCCGTTCTAATATTTTCCCTTCATTGTTCTCCCCCCGGCATTTAGCCGAATATCATCGACCAATGACGTGTGATCCTCCTCTTCAGCCCACCTTTCATATCACTGATCACTCTTTTTCTCTCATTCTCTACCGGGACAAAATGCTATCATCTCCTCATCCTCATCTTTGCGACAAGGGAACGAACTCATCGGGGAAGGGAAAGAAGGAAGGAAGGAAGAGAGAAAGAAAAGATAGAGCCAGTCAGCTGTTCAACAAACATCTCTCGTGGCGAGCGGCTCGACGAGAGCACCCGACTCGTCATAACTGCCATGATGATGATGGTGATCAGAACGGCTGCTCTAGGAGCAACCCAAAGGTGTGTCCCTACTGGATGATAGTCGAAAACAAGCGAGAGCAACGAAACAGAAGAGAGAGAGAGCTCAGATTGCAACGGATCCAGGCGAATATGAGAACATCTCAAAGTCTCGATAGCTAGCGATGAAACTCAAATTCTAAATGGGATTCAAAAAGTGAAAACTCGATCGTGAACACTCATAAAGCGCCTTTACCAAGATTTCGTCGTATTGACGACCAACAATTTCTCTAATAAAACATATCAGCACTGTTTGGATTTCCACCAAACGTACTACGCTCTTCAAGAAGAAAACCCCAAATCGGTCCAGAAACAGTAGAAAACCCGGTCGGAACCGATTGTTTCCCAACTCCGAGCCCTCAAAACAACTCACAATCGTGTTGGATTCCGATTTTTCGCGGCGAGAATCCTCCTAAGTCGTCGTCGTCGTCATCGTTTCTCTTGTTCGTCGGAATCATCGAAATCGGACGGCTCACCGTCGAATCGCGCGAGTTGTAGTCAAAGAAGGACATGTTTCGGCTGTGGTGGAACGGTGTGTTGGAGAGGCGAGCGGGTAGGGATCGTGGGTTTAATTCAAGTCTGCAAGAAACAAAAAATGACAAGATATTCATTGAGGGGGTTTTATATGGAATCCGGGGAGTTTGGGTCTTGGCACGAAAATGGAAACGTCACGTTTACTGTAGGGACGAGAAAACGGTAGAGCCGCTACTCTTCTTCTTCTAAACTTCGCTGAGGTCCTTCAAGTTTTCAAATTCAAATCCAGACCCGTCAAAAAAGCGTTTCCTGGTCCCTCCTACAGTAGGCCAACGAGCCATCGAATCAAAGTCCAGTAGAGCGCGATTAGCAATCTCGCTAACCCGCGGAAACGAAGAGACTTTTTAGGTTTCACGAAAGGCCGATTTCATCATTCATGCTATATATAGTGCCTGCAGAGAGTAACAAAATGGCTATTTGGTTCGATTTCGCAATAAGGGGGTAAGCGTACAGCTCTTGCCAATTTCCCATAAACATCGACTCTCTCTCTCTCCGCTTCTCTCGACGACTTTTATGGATCTCTTGGCCCGTTTCGCAATCAACAAACTCACACCGTTGGTTCGTCGTCGTCGTTCTCCTCCTCTTTTTCTTCGTTTCTTTTTTTGTCTCTCGGATTTCAGTTCAAATAAACAGTAAGGTAAAGACGCGGAAACAGAGAATTCGATTCGTTTTCCAGTGAAGGGGGATGGTTTTTCGAAATGACGGTGGGGGAATACGTCATGCATGTGCGGCGCCGTCTCCGAAAAAAGAGCAGATGTTCATCGCGCGGGGTCATTTGTGCGGGTCTGCCTCTCTCTCTCTCTCAAGGACGAATATGCATTCAGGAGGACGCGAGAAGTCACGAGACTCGCATGGATCTGCCATCAATAGTCATGCGATGGGATGTTTCGACGAGTTTGAAATCTGATGCGAATTGGATTTGAATCGCCGGCTTAGACCACTCACGACTTTCAGACTTGGCTAGAACATTCCAGAACAGAGATCAGTTTTGTTTCAGTTGTAAATAACTAATCATCGCGTCTATGGTCCACAAGCCGATGGAACTAGTCCAAATTGAGCAGATCCAGTCTATCATACCCTTCAAGAAACCCGAAAAAGGAACGATAAAAAACTAGAGAACGTCATCGTGCTGGGTTAGCTTAAACTAGCTCATTCTGATCCTTTCTGGCCTTTTAGATCTCTTCATAACTATCCAGAACGAAAGATGGTCTGATCCCCTCTCGAACCATATAACTGAAGGGTTTCAGGCCGGATTGAATAGAACTTGTTCGTTTTAGGTAACTCTGCGCAGTTCTGGACCATTCTAGTTTTCCAGTCCTTTCAAAACGCGTCGAACCGAATTCTCACCCAAACACGTCCTAAAGAGCATTTGGACAGGCTTCAAACAGTACAAATCATCAAACTCTCTAGAAAACCAACAATTTCAAGACAGAGAGAGAGAGCTCACGAGATCGTCTGAAAGTGTTCGTCCCCACCGACATTCTCCCTTTTTTCCTCCGCCCACCATTGCTGTTTTTCCATTTTTCGTGCCAAGCGAGAGAGAGAGAGAGAGAGAGAGAGAGAGAGAGAGAGAGAGAGAGAGAGAGAGAGAGAGAGAGAGAGAGAGAGAGAGAGAGAGAGAGAGAGAGAGAGAGAGAGAGATTCCCATCTTTTTCGTGCCAAGACCCATTAATCTCTCAATTCCCTCGGTCTAGCCATCTGGCGGTGGTCATTCATAAAACCAGATGGACTCTGGGGAGACGGAATCGGAGCAGAAGCCAAGGGGGAAACGACGGGAGCCTCTGGGCGATGGCAGGGATGGAAATACTCACCTGAAGAAGGGGAGGGACCTGGTGTTGGTGGTTGTGACGGATTTCTTGGGAGGGATGAATCCACGTGTCACGGTTGCGAAAAGACGCCTTCTCTTCTCTTTCTACGGCTTGTCTGCTAGTCTGCAAAACACATCTTTAGCAACAAGAAAACAACAATAAGAAGAGGATTGCGGTAGATAAAACGAGAAGGAAACTGTGGAAGCGATAGTTCACGAGCCATTTGGTAGGCCCAAAGAAAGACTCACTAGTCAGAACCTGCCTATTCTAGAGAAAGTTCTAGCCGATTGGCAATCTCGCCCCATTGCACTCAATTAGTACGATGAAGCTGCGTCCCCGCCTCACTATCAAATGTATGACGAGACAATGCTTCTTCTTCTTTCCTCTCATTACTTACATCAAGCTCATTTACCCACTTGGCACGTGAGACAAGCGGACGGAGAAGAAGAAGGTCACGAGACAAGAGAAGAGTGCGTGAAAAACGTAAAATATCACGCCTGGAGGGGGGTGAGGAGGTGGGCCTTTGCGTCGCACGCTGAGACAGATAAAATGGCGCCATCACTCGCGAAAAGACTCTCGTCGTCTCGCCTCTCTCGCCTCTATTTCTCTGTCCGAAGGGCACTGTGTGTTTGTCTGTGCGTCTCTATGCCCACCGCTTGGCCTCGCGCCCATTCATTTCTTTCTCCTTCGCCGCTGCCGACGACGACGACGAGGGAGATCGCACAGTCGCACTTTGGCGGCCAAGAACGAGCGGAGGAGAGAGAGAGAGAAGATCTCAGAGAAATCAAGTGAAAAACTGACAGATTTGTTTCTGCGTCCCTTCCTTCTCACTTCACATTCAACTTGAAACTGATGCAATTTGGAAGACGCAGGAGGCGCCCCCCCCCCCCCTGTCCCCCCGCCGACTACTTAGAACTACGACGACGTGCCGAGGTCACTCTCTAGGTCGTCGTCGTCATCGACGACGACGTGCGCCGATCTACGTGCATGATACTAGAATATTCGAGAACTCTCACATTCTAAGGTCGCGCATTGTTTGACAATGATGGTGGCCTTGTCGGATCGGGCCTAAGCTTTTCAGAGGTCAAATTAGACAAACGAATTGTTCGAGCTAGACAGTCAGAGTGCCTCTGGGCTACTTTCAGCCTGAACAGACCAATCAACTATCGACCAAAACAGTCGAAAACGGTCCGACTAGAACAGGCCGCAAGATTTTACACTTAAGCGTTCAAGCTTAACGGCCTAATCGACCTCTTCTAACTTGAAAAGACTGAATTGCCAGTCCAACATGGCCCACAGACGAATCAGACAAACAGACTAATGTCTTCAGACTATTTCGGGCTTCCTGAGCTTGAACAAACTGAACTACCCTTGCCAAGCAGTCCGATTCGGCCCAAAACCAATCGGGCCGTAAGTTTGCACAATCGAGCTCGAAACGTTAGCCCACCAAAAAACCGCCTCTTTTTGTATTTATACCGACGCGATATGTAGATGTTTGACCTACAGCGGCGGCGGCGCGCAGCGCGGTGATAAAACCATATGCATAAATGAAATGACCCGAGGAGAAGAGCGGGAAGAATAAACAACTCTTTCTTCTTTTCTCTCTAAAAAATGAGAGTGAGAGAAAAAAAACCGAATGCCCGCTTTTGTCCGAGCGGAAGCAGCAACCGGCGACCGTCAGCCCCCCGACAGTTTGTGCAAAGTGAGCGGCAGGGAGAGAGAGAGAGAGAGAGAGAGAGAGAGAGAGAGAGAGAGAGAGAGAGAAAGAGAGAGAGAGAGGCATCTCTTCGCAGAGAGTACTCTCCTCCGCCGCCGATAACGGTCGAAACGAGAGAAAACGCGAGGATCATTGCGGAGAAGAAGCTTCAAGGTGCGACACGAGAGAAACGAAAGAGAGACGAGCATCGAATGGTTTCTTCGATGTGATGATTGATCGGCTGATGATGATACTCTCGATCAGGCAAAAAAAAAACGTGGCCGGCAAAACAGGAAGCACCGAGGAGGGGGGAATGGAATGGTGGGGTGGAACTTCCGGGAGAATCTTGGAAAGGATTCCAGATTCTCGGCATCTTGATGGAAGATTCGCAAGCCTTTCGAGGATCATGTGTATATTCCAAAGTTTTTTGAGCGATTCAAACTTATTTAGAAGTTTTGACCGATTTTCAGTAGACAAAATGAGATTTAACTCGGATATTTGAGCTCCGCTTCGAAGAAAACGCGCCCAATCGGGCGTTAAGCGGCTGTTGGCGATTCAGAATAACTCTGTGAGCATTCTAAACTCATTTCCCAACTTTTATCAGTTCAAGGGATCTCCCGGATCTTTCAGAGAGTTCCAGTCAATCAGAAAGTGCGCTCCATCGCACTCAACTCGTCCAAGTGCACTGGACCATCCAATACTTCTTCCTCCCAGACTGATAAGCGTGCCAGTCCAGACGTTTCGTAATTCGAGATGTTTAAAACACAAACATCACACACTTTCTTTCTACTTTCTCTTTCTTCTCGACGTTTTCAAAAAATCAAACGTTTCGTGTTGCGCTTGCGACACGAGGATGAGATAGATCTAGAGAAGAGAGTGCAGATACTCTCCTCCCTCCTCCCACCTCCACGTGACAATGAGACATCACGTGGTGTTCTTCTTCTTCTTCTTCTCTTTTTCAATGACTTCTCACCGAAAAAGAAGAAGAAGAAGAAAAAGGAAAAGGTGTTTCGAGTGACAAAAAAAGGAGAAACCTCGTCGTGTGATTCGTTGTCAGACATGACGAAAACCGAAAACGAAAAGTGGTTGACAAACAGTCATCCGGCTCCGAATCATCCGGTTTTTACGCGGAAAACTCTCAAAGACCGCGAGTTTTTTTGACATTTTCCGGATGATATCTCTTTGCAATCTAGCAGAAAACCAGAAAAATCTGGGGAAATTCAAAGTTTTCAAAGAAAATCGATGAGCGAAACCGAACAAAACAGGGGAATCTGATGAAAACCGGAGAAATCGCGAATAAACGGACAAAATTGCTGAGAAACTTAAATTCCAGCCATCAGGTTTCAGTTTCTGGGCAAAAAAGCATTTTTCGAGTGATTGTTCCACGAAAACCGCTTTAAACAAGCTGAAAACGTGTCAATAGCCAGAAAAAACCCCGAAATTTTGAACAAATTGATGGAAAACATGGAAATCTAGTAAACGAAGATCGGAAAATTCTCTCGGAAATCGAAATTTCGACGAGCAGCCAATGGTGATCCGAGCCGCTTATCTCTGTCGGCAATCGAAAAGTGGGCGGAGCCTGAGAAGTGCCACGTGAGCTCCTCCTCCTCCGGCTACTGCTGCTCCGCGTGCCAGCGAGAAGAAGAAGAAGAAGAGCGAAGTGGAGCGGAGCACAGACACTAGTGCTAACAACTGCCAATGAATATATGGGACGGGCCCTCCCACCACCACCACATGTCCGCCGGCCGAGCCGAGTGTCCCATGACTTTCGAGCTCGCGAGGAGCTCACCGAGTCCAGAGCGGCAAAAAGTGCGAGAACTTTCGAACCGACGTTGTGTGCAAACCATTCTTTTCGCCGATCGAGCTCTTTTGGCACTGTGCCAAGTCAAATATAGACAGAAAAAAGAGGAGCGGCGGTTTACCACTCAATATGCATACTCTCTCTCTCTCTCTCTCTTTCCTCGTGACACCAATCCCAGAGAGAAAGAGAGAGAGAGAGAGAGAGAAAAGCGATTCGGAAGCGGCGACGGCGGCGCCGCAGTGTGTCACGGGTCACCGGTGGGCCAGTCTAGACGGACAAATTGTGCGCACTGCGCCACGAGAATGCAGACTTGGCATCGTGCCAAGAATTGGAAACATCGAAACGAAAAGCCAATTTTTTCTAAAAGCTCGAAAAAAAATGGGAGAAAATTGAAAATTTTTGCGATTTTTGTGCCTAAAATCGCGAAAATTCAAAATTCCAGTGTTTTTTGTGTCAAATTCAAAGGAGAAATTTCACAAAAATTGGCAGAAAATGATCGTATTTTTCACAGTTTTTCTTTCCCAAATCGTCCAAATTCATCAAAAAAAATGGAAAACAAAGTGAGAATCCAGAAGATGTTTATGTTTTCTGATCTAATTTCGAATCGAAAACGGCAATTTATTTTCTGTTTATTCGTGGAAGAATGGGAAGAAAAAGTCATGCGACTCGTCGATTTTCCGAAACGAACCGCCTTTTTTCTTTGTTCGAAATTCCGAAAAATCACATTTTGGCAGAAAAACTTTTTGTTTCTTTTCCAATATTTCCCGAATTTTTGTTCGAAATTTCATTTTGAAACTGATTTTTACTAATAAATAATGAAAATGTTTGGGAATTTTTCAAAAAAGTCACGATTTTCAGGCGGAAACACAGAGATAAAGATCGGAAAGTTTCGACTGTTTTGACAACAATTTTTTGTCGACTTTTGATGATCATGTGATACGGTGAGGGGCCGGAGAATAGAAAAGATGAATTTGAATGAATGCGATTGGGAGGGGGCGCGCGTTCAAAAAGTTCAAAAAAGGGAGACTGATAAGCCGTAGTGCGTACGAGGAAACGCGTTGTTTCTTTGTTGGCACGAGAACTCATGACTGTGCACGAAATGCGTGCATTTTTCGGGAATGAGAGAGAAACGCAGAGAAAAGTGATAAAACGAGAGCATCGAAAGATCAAACAAGCAGCAACGACCAATCGGGAGGGCTCTTATCCTAGAAGCCTCGTAAATACTTTCAGTTGGAATCAGGTGACCGGCAAACTTCCGAAATAATTACACAATGCATTTATATGCGCGTACTCAGACAATAATACACAAAATTGAGAGAAGGGAATCTTGGGGGGACTGGGACGGGGAGAAGAAAACGATGGTGAAATTATGGGGACGGGTGCAGCTGAACGGGGAAGACCGTAACCGATCGTTTCTATACCGAAAACGTCGTCTTTACAAATACAATAAATAAGGATAAATCTGATGGTGGGCGAGGGGAAAAAAGAGAAAAAATGGGTAAGGGCGAGTAGTGGAGGGGGGAAATAAAACAATATCATACAGATAACCAGTAGAAGAGCGGCCGATTTAACTGTACAGATCATCGTCGTCTTGGGCCGGGACTGCGGCAGGAACACTTCCTTGTTGCTGTTGCTGTTCTCCGGGGAACTTGAAGTTGTTTCCGAATCCACGAGATTGCTGCAGCGTCTGGGCGAACATCTCGTACCTGAGAAAATAAACAATGAAACACTTTCAAATGCGGGATGTAACTCACTTTCTGATGTCGTTGTCCGACACAGAACGTCTGGCAAACTTCATTGATTCTTCAAAGTGAGCACGGGTGATTTCTGGCACCGGATCCGCGGTGTCGTCGTCCATGAGCTCTTCACCACGCGCGCGACGCTCCTCCTTCTCCTTCTCAATGCGAATCTCCTTTTCAATCGACTCACGAATGGCCAATTTGCAAGCACTGAAAATGTTTTCATTTGACTTTAAAATTCGAAACCTCGGAGGCTAGTCATGACTTTTAGAGGAGCCGAATGAGAAAATATCAAACGAAGTGTTGCTTTCGCACAAATATGACACTCGTGTGATCATGAACACTAGACTTTACCAGAATTGAACTGCAAAACGCAGTTCAATAACGGAGAAGAACGCGTAGACCGTCACAAGTTCTTAAGTTGTGCTCTAACTATGAATTATTGTGCATTCCAGAACTCACCGTTGGCAAATTTCAGTGAGATCGGCTCCGGAGAATCCGACGGTGTTCTTGGCCAGGAAGGTGAGATCGAGATCTTTGGAAAGCGGCGTCTTGCGAAGCGAAGCCTTCAAAATCTGGTGACGGGAAGCTTCATCCGGAAGCGGAATGTAGATCAGTTGATCGAGGCGTCCCGGGCGGAGGACAGCTGGATCGATGATGTCCGGTCGGTTGGTGGCTCCAATGATGAAAACGTTCTTCTTAGCGTTCATTCCGTCCATCTCAGTGAGGACCTGGTTGATAACACGATCAGAAGCACCTCCGGCATCGCCTCCGCTGGATCCACCACGCGACTTAGCGATCGAGTCCAACTCGTCGAAGAACAGAACACATGGAGCAGCAGCACGAGCCTTGTCGAAGACGTCACGGACGTTAGCCTCGGACTCTCCGAACCACATGGTGAGCAATTCGGGTCCCTTGATGGAAATGAAGTTCGCCTGGCACTCGTTTGCAATAGCCTTGGCGAGAAGAGTCTTTCCGCATCCTGGCGGTCCGTAGAACAGAACTCCGCGCGATGGCTGCATTCCAAACTTCAAGTACTTCTCTGGGTGCTCGACCGGGTACTGGACAAGCTCCTGGAGCTCGCGTTTCACGTTTTGGAGACCTCCAATGTCGGCCCAAGTAGTGTTCGGCGTCTCGACGACAGCCTCACGCAGAGCAGATGGTGAAGACTTTCCTTGAGCGAAACGGAAGTTCTCCATGGTGACGGCGAGCGAGTTCAGCACTTCAGCGTCAATTTGATCGTCCTCGAGATCAATGAGCTCCATCTTCTCGCGAATCTGCTGGAGTGCAGCCTCGGAGCAGAGAGAAGCCAAGTCGGCTCCGACGAATCCATGACACTCGTTAGCGATCTGCTCGAGATCAACATCTTCGGCGAGCTTCATGTTCTTGGTATGAATGCGGAGGATCTCAAGACGTCCAACAGCGTCTGGGATTCCGATATCGATCTCGCGATCGAATCTTCCAAAACGACGGAGAGCTCCATCGATGGAGTTCGGGCGGTTGGTAGCAGCAATAACGACAAGGTTCGAACGTCCCTGGAAAAATAGTTAGATTAGACGATTTCAAAATCTGCAATCACCTTGACTCCGTCCATCAATGTGAGCAGTTGCGAAACTATTCTGCGCTCGACTTCTCCGTTTGTCTTCTCACGCTTCGGAGCGATGGCGTCGATCTCGTCAATGAAGAGAATAGCTGGCTGGTTCTTCTCGCACTCCTCGAAAGCCTTGCGGAGATTCGACTCGGACTCTCCCGACATTTTCGACATCACCTCGGGTCCGTTGATCAGGAAGAAGAAGGATCCAGTCTCGTTGGCAACTGCACGAGCGATGAGCGTCTTTCCAGTTCCTGGTGGGCCGAAGAGAAGAATTCCGCGCGGCGGCTTGATTCCAATAGCTTTGAAGAGTTGAGGGTGACGGAGCGGAAGCTCGACCATCTCCTTAATCTGAGCCAGCTGCTTGCGAACTCCTCCGAGATCGTCGTATCCGATGTCGTTCATGCTTTCTTCCTCCTCCTCTCTCTTGATCGGGTCTCCTTCGTAGTGAATGATAGTGTCCGGAGAAACGATGCACGCCGGAGCTGGCTCCGTCTCAACAACCTTGAACTCCACAGTGCGCATAGCAGCTTGCACGGTGAATATGTCACCCTTGTGCACCGGCCGGTACGCTTCGAGGAAGTAGGGCTTCAGGAAGACGTCGAAAAGGTTTCCAGTGAGACCCTCGATAGTGTCGTCAATGGGAAGGACATGGATTCTGGTTCCGTAGCTGAGATTCGGAGCCGGAGTGATGCTGACGACATCTCCGAGCCGAATGCGGAGGTTGTTGCGGACGACACGGTTCATGCGGACCTTCTCGTTCGGGCACGCCTCATCGGCGACGATAATCGCGACTGACTCCTTTCTCTTCTTTCCCTTGAGGATCACAGCATCTCCTCGGAAAAGGCCGAGCTCGTCCATCTTCGCTTGCGAAACGGCCACAACCGAATTGTCATCCTGTTCGGATTGGTCAACAATCAGACGATTCGGCTTTGCCTTGTCCTTCAGGATCGCGGTGGACAACTCATCATTTTTCTTTTGTTTTTCCGTTTGGTGCGTCGGAACAGAGGCCATTATGTACAATACACAACCTGAAATCGGATAGGTAATGCAAATGAAAAGATACGGTAAGTAAGGAAGAGGAAATAGTGAGAAAGTGCGTACAATGGATCAAACTGAGTGACGAATCCAGATAATAAACTAAACCCTGTAAAAAAAGGAGTAATCATTTGTGAATTTGAGAAAAGAGTATGATCTGTTTCGTAACCTGACGAAATCTTTAAGTAGAATGAATCGCCGAGAATTAACTCCTTTTTCCAATTGCCGAAAAACAATGAAACAAAACATCTCATGAGTCTTTTGAAAAATTTTAGGACAAGGCGATTTCATCGAATCAAAAAATAATTAATTTTCGAAAAAAAAACTGATGGAATAAGGCAGGGAACTGATTGATAAAGGTTCAAAATTAATTCGAGTGATTCTGAATATGGAAAATCTCAAAAAAGAAGAGGAAAAAAGCGGGCACATCATCGAAAAACTAAAAAAGGAATGAGGAACGCGAACCGAAACGCGATGGGAAAATTCAAAAATTGTCATCATCCTCGTGGAGCGTGTTTAGTCCAAGTGTATGGGAAGTGTATGATGACATTCGCAACGGAGCGCGTTTGCATTACGTCATCGATTGGCGCCAATTCAAATCGGATTTTTTCTCTGGAGAGGATGACGAAACAAATCAGAGAAGAAATTGAAGACAATAATAACAGAAAAGGGGTTAAAATATTTAAATAATAACAATAGCAATAAAAAGCGTTTTCATTTGCATAAAATGACGGTAAATTCGAAAAATATTAGAAGGACTGAGAAAGCAAACTAAACTGGAAAATCGACTGGAAAAAACCAAAAGAAAATAAAAAATGTCAAAAAAAGTTATAAGCTTTGCTCCTGCAGAAATTTTTTCAAATTCGAAGTTTCGTTCTCAGGATTTTCAATCAGTTGTTCTTTTTTTCAGTAGGATCCAATTTTTAGACTTTTCGCCCATTCTGAATTAGCTGAACATCATGTTTTCCGATTTTTCCAAGCAGATTATTCTAATTTCAGTTAATTTCAGCTAGTTTTTGGCAGTTTTCATTGTTTTCTGTCCGCACTTTGTCGTGACGGTGTTTGCAGATTTTGCGCGTCAGTTTCGAAAAAAAATATTTTTTTGTTCAAAAAACAACATTTTTCCGTATTTTTTGCTGTTTTTTCAAGCAGTTAAGCATTAAAAAAAATTTTAATTTAATTTTTTACTGGTTTTTTCACAATGGTTTGTTAATTTTCTCTCGCTAACCTTAAATTGACACCTATTTCGATTTTCTGCAGAAATGTCAGTGGAACAGTTCATCAACGACTCACTACACACTCTAGTTGGGATCAGTGACCGCACAATCTGTCAATACGTGCACGCGTTAGCCAAAAAGTCGCAAAATGCGGCGGATTTGGTGGAGAAACTGCGAGACGCCGGCGATTTTCCCATTTCGGCGGGAGTTCAGGGATTCGCGCAGCAGCTGATGGATCGGATGCCACAAAAGAGTGCTCCGGTGCGGCAGAGAGGTCCGACGGCCGCAGAGTTAGCCGAGCAGAACCTGCAACGGCTGAATCGGGCAGTCGGCGTGCTGGAGGACGAGCCGAGTGCGTCTCGGAGCTCCGCGCGCTCGAAAAGCAGCAGAAACTCGCGAAAACGAAAAGAGAGCAGCAGTGAGGACGAGGCGCCGTCGTCGCGAGCACAGAAGAAGGTGGCGAAGGCGTCGGCGGATTCGGACGAGTCGGATATCGAGGTGATGGAGGCGAAGACCGATGCGGACATCCAGGAGAGAGACGCGATGGTGGCGCGGATGAACAAAAAGGACAAGGAGAAAACGAGAAACATCATGGAGAAGAAGAGAGACGATAATAAGGACAAGGAGGGCACTTCGATGGACAAACTGAGGGAGGAGTCGAGGCGGCAGTACCTGGCGAAGCGGAAAGTGGACAAGTTGGACGAGTTGGCGGCGATTGTGCACGACGATCAGACGATGTTCGCGAACGAGAAGCTGACGAAACGCGAGATTCAAGATATGGAGTACCGGAAAAAGGTGTTGGAGTACGCGACGGCGCACGAGAAGGCCGGCGATGTGATGAAGATCAAGAGGTATCACTTGCCGGACGCCACACAGAAGACGATTCCGTCGGCGTATGTGGAGGATGAGGAGGACTTTCGGCCGGGAGGCGACGGCGCCAAATGGGAGCAGGAGCAGTTGATGGCGGCGATGTTGCACCTGGGAGCGAAGGATGCGAAGAAGCAGAAGGAGCAGGAGTTCGAGCTGCTGCTCGACGAGCAGATCGACTTCATCCAGGCGTTTCAAATGGCTGGAACCAACGAGGAGGACGATAAGAAGGAGAGCGAGGCGGAGAAGAAGAAGATGTCGATTCAGGAGACACGCAGGTCGCTGCCGGTCTACGCGTTCCGCGACGCCTTCATTGAAGCTGTAAAAGAGCATCAGGTGCTGATCATCGAGGGAGAGACCGGGTCGGGGAAGACGACACAGTTGCCGCAGTACTTGTACGAGGCGGGATTCTGTGCGAACGGGCTGAAGATCGGATGCACGCAACCGAGAAGAGTCGCTGCGATGTCAGTGGCGGCGAGAGTCGCCGACGAGGTCGGATGCAAGTTGGGAACGCAGGTGAGAGGAGAAACTTTCGATTTCAGTAGCAGAATCGCTGGCTGCCGGCAATTTGCCATACTCACCCGCACATGGCCGTTAAATCGATGCTCGATTAAATTCCGCTTCCAAATCCATTCATCCCTTTCAGGTCGGTTACAGTATCCGCTTCGAAGACTGCACATCGGAGAAGACGGTTCTCAAGTACATGACGGACGGAATGCTTCTTCGCGAGTTCCTAAACGAGCCCGATTTGGCCAGTTACAGGTAGAACTGTCTGAGCTAAACTTAAATTGATCTCCTTTCTTCCAGTGTGATGATGATCGACGAGGCGCACGAACGGACACTTCACACAGACATCCTGTTCGGTCTTGTGAAGGACATTGCGCGTTTTCGGAAGGATCTGAAGCTTCTGATCTCCTCTGCCACTCTGGATGCCGAGAAGTTCTCGTCGTTCTTCGACGACGCTCCGATCTTCCGAATCCCGGGACGTCGGTTCCCGGTCGATATCTACTATACGCAGGCGCCCGAGGCGGACTACCTGGACGCGGCGATCGTGACAGTGATGCAGATCCATCTGACGCAACCGCTTCCCGGCGACATTCTCGTCTTTCTCACCGGCCAGGAGGAGATCGAAACCGTCCAAGAGGCGTTGATGGAACGATCGAAGGCGCTCGGATCGAAGATCAAGGAGCTGATCCCGCTGCCTGTCTACGCGAATCTGCCCAGCGATCTGCAGGCGAAGATCTTCGAGCCGACGCCGAAAGACGCGAGGAAGGTGGTGTTGGCGACGAATATCGCGGAGACGTCGGTCACAATCGACGGAATCTCGTTCGTAATCGATCCGGGTTTCTCGAAACAGAACTCGTTTGATGCGAGAAGTGGCGTCGAGCATCTCCACGTCGTCACCATTTCCAAGGTGAGATTCAGAAGATTCCACGTGGCCTTAAATTCTCGAATTCCAGGCAGCGGCGAATCAGCGAGCAGGCCGAGCGGGTCGTACTGGACCGGGCAAATGCTTCCGTCTCTACACGGCTTGGGCCTACAAGAACGAGCTCGAGGAGCAGCCGATTCCCGAGATTCAACGAACGAATCTCGGCAACGTGGTTCTGATGCTCAAATCGCTCGGCATCCACGATCTCGTCCACTTTGACTTTCTCGATCCGCCGCCGCAAGAGACACTGGTGATCGCGCTCGAGCAACTGTATGCTCTCGGAGCACTCAATCATCGTGGCGAGCTGACAAAGTTGGGACGGCGAATGGCCGAGTTTCCGTGTGATCCGTGCATGAGCAAGATGATCATTGCGAGCGAGAAGTACGAGTGCTCCGAGGAGATTGTCACCATCGCCGCGATGCTCTCGTGTAACGCCGCCGTGTTTTATAGGTGAGTTGGGACAACTTCTCCAAGCTTAGGACTTGACTTTTTATTACATCAGGGTGTTAATGAAACAACAAAGAAGAAGGAGAACAAGAATAATTAAACAGAAAAAGGGCTTCAGGCAATAGTGTGGCTGGGTCAGTGTAGGCTGCGAGAAGAGTTCCAGTAGTTTGTACTTCATTTGCTGCTGAAATATTGCGATTTTTCTCAGTTTCGCGCCTCTGCGCAGCTTATCTTTGGTGATGGAAGCATCGCAGTTGAGTTGTCGGGCAGTTGTCCTCGACGTTCATTTTTCTGTAAAGAAGTTTCGGATTCTCAAACGATTGGGCCGTTTTGAAAACTTATCTTGCTATCAGGATTCATCCGATCGTCGTCGAATCCTATTCGAATCCATTCATCGTCCTTGCAATCCATTCGTCCCACTTGCTCATTTGGGTTTTAAGTCCTTCCGATCCTTTCCATCGTCGTCGTCGTCGATTCCTTTTACTTTCCAATACTTCTCCATCCATCGTCGTCGTCGTCGTCGATTCCTTTCCCTTTCCAATACTTTTCCATCCATCGTCGTCGTCGTCGTCTCCAGAAGCGCCCGGTCCTCCGGTCCTCCATCATCCTTGTCGTCGTCTTCATTGTTTTCCGGATCCTAGTGGACGGTCACAACGAGGATGCCCGGATTGCCTCGTTGCTCCTCCACAGTGCACTTTCGGCACTTTGCGAAGAACCCGATCAGACCATCCTTGATGATCGGGTTCTTCGTCTTCGAGTGGTGACCCTGACCGGTCACCAACTCGATCCTCCTCATCGACTTTCGGCTGTCGTCGATGAGCCGACGGACGAGCTTCAGTGCTCCGAGCCACGTCATTCCGTGGAGGTCCCATCTGTTCTTGTTCGCCTGGGACCTCTCGTTCCACTCGATCACCGCCTCATTGATCTTCGCTTCAATGAGACGGCGCTGCCCCTCGTCCTGGGCTCCAGCTCTTTGCGCCTGAAAAGAAGCGAAGATAAGAGAAGTCTATTCAAGAAGAGTGTTAGAGAACTTACGTAGAGCTCGTCCAGCTGCTCCTGCAGAGCCCGCTTCAGCTCCTTGAACCGCTCGCTCTCCAGCACGAGCGTCTGCGGGGCGCCACTGGTCTTCGGATGACTGGCC
Organism: Caenorhabditis sulstoni; assembly: GCA_963966605.1. Lineage (NCBI taxonomy): Eukaryota > Metazoa > Nematoda > Chromadorea > Rhabditida > Rhabditidae > Caenorhabditis > Caenorhabditis sulstoni. The sequence goes on along the minus strand of OZ016476.1, from coordinate 1,952,989 downwards.
TGCAAAATGATTTTTTTTTACTTCAACGCCCCAACCATCTCAGTTTCTCACCTTCGCCATCCTCTTGAGCAACGCGCGGCGCGTCCGCTGCACGTCGCGTCCGTTGTCCTCGAAGGCGGACTCGACGAGCGACCTCGTGCAGGTCTGGAACTCGCGCCGCAGCTGCTCCACCTGCGCCTTGCTCTTCTGGCTGCATGGTCGCGTCATTGTCTGCAAAAACGGAGTTTTGTTTGAGACGGAATGGCATGAAAAGAGGGAGAGAGTGAGATTTTAGTTGTTGAGGAAAGTTCAAGCTGATTGGGAGAGTTTGGGAATTTGAAACTCGGGCCTACTTAAAGAAAAAAAAACGGTCACCTCCTGTTTCCAGCGTGAACGAATCAATAGAGGGCTGTCAAGGATAGGACCCATCAAGAAATGAGAGACGGTTTCCAGAATGGTCCGCCCGTCAGGGTCTTCTCCACCTCGCCCCCCACCGTAACACTCTTTCATGGTCCCTCCCCCCCAAGACAGGGTACTAACCTGGAATCGTGTGTGTGTGCCCCTTCTCCTTCCAGTTTGCTTCTGGGAAGGATTCGTCGAGATGAGAAGTGTGGCATCTGCTGAAAAGGTGTGAAAATGGATTAGCGAGGGGATTGGGCCCTGAGATTTCGGTGTAGATACTTTAAGAGTACCGGTATTTTGGTTCTTTTGAAACTTGGCACCTTCCTATCGCTCTGAAACTTGGGCTCCCATCTGAAATGATTTCGCCCGGTTGGCCTAGTTCTCACCGATGGCCTAACTTTCCCACCATCCACTTCCTCTTCCAGACCGAAAGCCCAAGTGATTCACGCGGATTCGGCGCGTAAAGGCTTCTGGAGTCCTGCCGGCGACCATATCACACTGATGAACGTCTACAACAAGTGGGCCGAGTCACAATTCTCACAACGATGGTTTGGTTTTTTTTTGGGGCCGGGAAGGCGTTGCAACCAGGATTACTGTACTTTCAGGTGCGTCGAGAACTACGTCCAGCACCGAACGATGAAAAGAGCGCGAGACGTGCGTGATCAGCTTGTCGGACTGCTCGAAAGAGTCGAAATTGAGCCGGTGAGTGCGTTTTTTCGGCTGAAAACGTCTGAAATTGCCTAAAACCGGTGTTTTCCTATTCCAGAAATCGTCCACAGACACTATCAAGATTCGAAAAGCGATCACAGCCGGCTACTTTTATAACGTCTCGAAATTGGATAACACTGGTCAGTTTTGACGCGCGGAATCGCTGAAATTGGCCTGAAAACTGCTGAAAACACAGGAAAACTTGGCTAGAACATCTGAAAACTTCTGAAAGTTCCCATTCTGCTTGTCTTGAAATCCCTCTGGAACTGTTGTGTTTTGAAATTAACCTCAAAACCTCACAAAACCCAGAAACAGTGACTAAATCTCTGAAAACGTTGAAGTCCTCCGAAAATCGCATTAGAAAAGCTCGTCTAGACACAAAAACGCCCCTAGAATTGTGGAATTCGTTCGGAGAATGCACCGCCGCGAGCTCATGGGCCCGGCTCATCATCAGTAGTAATGATAAATCGGCTCGGCTCTTCCCACACTTTCGTCGTTCCGTCCATTCGCGCGATTCGCTCGCTTTCTCAATAACAACAACAAAAACATCGTCGCCTTCGTTTTTCGTGGAATTAGACCCGCTGGATATTGGACCTTATTAGTTGATGGCGTGAAAAACGCGATGGTTAATTGATGGTCACTTTTTGGGCACTAGAAAGGCAGAGAATAATGGCGATGGCCTAGAAATCGCACTGGATGGACGAGGATTTCCGTGAACTTGACGCATTGTAGGCCAACAAATGATTATGTACAAGCTTGGTAACGTTTGGATTTGACGGCCGAACTTTGAGATTGAAGCAGAAGGTGACATTTCTAGGCCACTTGAGCACGGGGTTTATGAGCCAAGAGATGAGCCGACTTTGGTGGAAAACCGATAGTCTTACGAGTCTTAGAACGATGAAAAAGATCTGATCAAAAATTTCATATTGAAAACAAAGTCTGTGACCGAACGTTTCTAGTCTATGGCCGAACTTTTCTGAACGCGAAATGATCAGTTCAATGGAGCGCGTTTGCGCAACGATGATTTGAAACGTTGAGGGAGGTCGATGAAACTCGTTGCAGGTCACTACAAAACGGTGAAACACAAGCACACAACGCATCCGCATCCCAACTCGTGTCTTTTCGAAGAGACTCCTCGCTGGGTCGTCTACTACGAGCTCGTCTTCACAAGCAAGGAGTTCATGCGAGAGGTACGGTATCTTTTGTGACGTGGCACTCGCATCACTTCCGCTTCCTCTATTCCTCGCCGCTTTTGTTGACATTGGAAACAAGACGAAAAGAGTCTCATTATTGCGCTCCTCATTGTTTTTTTGGCTTGGCTTGGCTGCTCCAATAGATTCAAAAATCACATTTCCATTCCTTAACTTTCAGATGTCCGAAATCGAAAGTGGATGGCTTTTGGAAGTGGCGCCACACTATTATAAGGTAGAAAAAACGAGTGTGCTCAATGCTCCCAATGCTCCCTACCCCCATTAATTTCAGGGTCGCGAGCTCGAGGATTCGACGAACAAGAAGATGCCGAAGCAGCGAGGAAAGTCGGCCAAAGAGCTCGAGAGATGATTTCCAGGCTCTTCTCTCTTCTCCGAGCCACCCTAACGTGTGTATTCGTCATGTTCATGTACCTACGTATAAATGTTCGTTGAAAACGAGCCCAGGGAATGAGGTTTCTATTTCGGTCTCGGAGTTTCCTAGTCCCTCCCGACGCTCCCTTCATTCAGAGTCTCACTTTAGAATCGTAGTTTTCTCACCCCTCTTTAATTTTTGATCACTATACACTTCCGATTCGTCACTTTGCATTCTTTTTCGATGATTTGCACGTGTCCACTGCTCTGCTTTCCACCCCCTTTAACACGATTTGAAATGTGAAAGTGTGCTTCTCCATCATCATTTTATTCGATTTTCTGAAGTACGTCTTCTACTTCTACTTCTACTTCTTTTTGTTATCAGAAGACACTTGAGAAGACAAAAGAAGCTGTTGTGACACTCGAGGCCTAGAAATTGCAAGGATTCTAGGCCATGTGACCCAGTTCCAAGTTTCCTGTTTTTTTTTTTCGCGGCATGTGGGAGTCTGAAAATTGAGAAATGAGCTGAAAATGAGTCTTTCGGAAATCCGCCTTCCCACGCCTTCAAGATTTTTTTTCTTGCGGCGCGTCATCGGGATTTTCGAGATTTCGTGTTTTTCGCACAAAAAACCGAGCCAACCCGGCCATTTTGCACACAACAAAAGGCCTTTTTCCATTTTTTTTTCTGCTTTTTTTCAACACAATTTTTTTCCCGTTTTTGAGCTCAAAAATCAGTGTGGTGAGTAACAAAAAAGTGCGTTTATTTCGTTATCAAACGAGCCGATGAGGATGAGGATAAGGATGAGGATCACCATCCGGACGGCGAATTGAATCGAAACTGCTGATTGTCGGCACCATATCCGCGATAGAAGCTGTTCTCGTAGCCGTCGTAGGCGGTCGGATCCGATCGAATGAGACGAATCGAACGGGACGGCAACTCGAAGAGGCCTACAAGACTTCTTTTGATCTGTTGATGATTTGTATTCTATTTGTGTGTTGTGTGAAGGAAATAAAATTGCATTGTGTTAAATGTGGTCTAATTGGCATTCCGGGAAAGAAAAGTTCGGGAGGACTATGTCGATTTACGTAAATCGACAATGAATCGTCTCTTCTGTGCGAGACCCTTGTGGAAGTGGAGAATCCCAGAAGTTTACTGAAGATTCAGTGATCGAGGGACTTTCGGGGGGAAATGCCATGAATTTCATTATGTCGTGAGCTCAAAGGATGACGATGCTCAGTGAGCACAAAAGTCGTGGTGGGAAGAATATTGGAAATGCTAAGAGAGACGGTTTGCTGTCGATTTACGGGATTGGGGGCACTTGGTCGTAAATCGACAGCGCATTGTCTCTTTTCCGTGATAGGGAACTGTCTCAGTTTCATGGCCTAACTTCCCAATTCCATGGCCTAACTTCCCACCTCCCCATCGAAACCAAGTGACATACCTGGAGCGGCTGTCACGGACAGCGTGACGACGAGCAGCAGCACGAAGAGAATCTTGCACACGGCTCCGAACATCTTTTACTTTTTTGTTCCCTCTCTGCAATTTGACAAGAACGGAATATGGAGAGAAAAGACACAAAAAAGGGGCGATTAATTCGATTTGACCCCTTGCTAACAAAAAAACGGATTATCTCATGTATATTTTGTTTCTCTCCACGAAAGAGAACAAAAAATGAAAGGAGGACGTGCTCGGCGAGCTCTGTTTGTGTATGTGGGCTCGGTGAGCCGTGGAGCCAAAAGTGGGCGGAGCTTGGTGGAGAGGGAGAAGTGGGCGGAGCCCCAGCCGAGCCAACGCACACAAAACACGCGCGGAGAAGTGCAATAACGGAAGGGGGGGTAAGAAGAGGAATTGATGGAATATTGAATGATTTGTGATGATGACGATGATGATGATGATGACCATCATCATCATCATGATCATGATGTTTTCTTTCTTCTCGGTCGAGAATAAAAGAAGAAGAAGATAATCCTGAGAAAGAGAAAGGAAGGAGGAAGAAGGAAAAGAAAACAAAAGGGAAATGGAAATAGAAATGGGAATGAAAATGAAAATGAAAATGGAGATCACCGATGTCGCGAAATATGAGTAATCAGAGACGGTGGCCGAGGTTTTCAGAATGGCGGCCTAGATTTCCATTTTGACAACCTAACTTGCAATACATAGTCGATGGCCTAACTTTTCCAGTCCATGGCCTAACTTTTCCAGTCCATGGCCTAACTTTTCCAGTCCATGGCCTAACTTTTCCAGTCCATGGCCTAACTTTCCGAATCAGTAGTACCACTTTTTTGCGCTCAGGCCTATGAAAATGGTGCAATTACAAATAATCTACAACTTTTTGAGATCTTTCGAATGGTGCAACGAGAATTAGAAAATGGAAAATTTGATATAACCCACTCGAATAACTAGCCTAACTTCCCAAGTCCGTGGCCTAACTTTTCAAATTCGTGGCCTAACTTCCCAAGTCCGTGGCCTAACTTCCCAGTTCTATGGCCTAACTTTCCAACCTGATGGCATAACTTTGCCAGTTCCATGGCCTAACTTCTCAAGTCCGTGGCCTAACTTTCCAACCTGATGGCCTAACTTGTGCTTCTCAACATAATGGCCTGACTTTCCCAGTTTCATGGCCTAACTTTCCGACCCGATGGCCTAACCTTCCCAGTTCCAAGGCCTAACTTCTCAAGTCCCTGGCCTAACTTTCCAACCTGATGGCTTAACTTTCCCGGTTCATGACCTAACTTTCCAACCTGATGGCCTAACTTTCCAACCTGATGGCCCAACTTTCCCAGTTCCATGGCCTAACTTTCCAACCTGATGGCCTAACTTCTCAAGTCCCTGGCCTAACTTTCCAACCTGATGGCCCAACTTTCCCAGTTTCATGGCCTAACTTCTCCCCATTCTCTTTCCGTCCTCCGGTAATGAATTCTCCTCGTCTCTTCCCCCCGTTTCTTCTTGTTTTTCCTCCTTCTCCTTCTCTGTGATTCATCTCATTTTCCAATCTAGAAAAAGGCGCAAAACTTCTTTTTTTTTTCTTCTTCCCGCCGCCTTTTTGATTTCTGACACCCAGACACAATGTTATTGTTGAGGAACGGCGGATGGAAGAGTTTTCGACCGGGGGGGGCAAAAGTTAGGCCATCGAAAGATCACACACTCTTCGCGCCGCGAGACACAGCAACCACTCTCGAGTAATTGACGATTCGCTAGGGGATTTTCAGCAGATTTTCAGCTTTTCCGCCAAAATCGCCTTTTTTCGGGAGGAGGGAGGCGATTATTTCGATGAAAATGCGGGGAGCGGGTATAAAAGTGGGGATCCGAGAGAGAGAGAGAGAGTGTCGATTTAAGCATGAATTTCTGGATATTCATCTTCATTTTCATCATTTTCTCCTATATTCCCACCGTTTTGACGACGGAACAAGAGAAAGTTGCGGTGAGCAGGGACTAGGTTTTCATTTCGGTGGCCTAGGATTCCGTTTTGGTGGCCTAACTCTCCAATTGGATAGGGTGACCGAAGGATTTTGGAACTATGGCCGAAGTTTTGAATGATATGGCCTAGGTTTTCATTCGGATGGCCTAGAATCTTTTTCTTCATGTGGTGGCCTAGGATTCCGTTCGGGTGGCCTAACTTTCCAATTGGATAGGGTGACCGAAGGATTTTGGAACTATGGTCGAAGTTTTGAATGATATGGCCTAGGATTCCATTCGGATGGCCTAGAATCTTTTTCTTCATGTGGTGGCCTAGGATTCCGTTCGGATGGCCTAACTCTCCAATCGGATAGGGTGACCGAAGGATTTTGGAACTATGGCCGAAGTTTTGAATGATATGGCCTAGGTTTTCATTCGGATGGCCTAGAATCTTTTTCTTCATGTGGTGGCCTAGGATTCCGTTCGGATGGCCTAACTCTCCAATCGGATAGGGTGACCGAAGGATTTTGGAACTATGGCCGAAGTTTTGAATGATATGGCCTAGGATTCCATTCGGATGGCCTAGAATCTCGCCTTCATGTTGTGGCCTAGGATTCCGTTCGGATGGCCTAACTCTCCAATTGGATAGGGTGACCCAATGATTTTGGAACTATGGCTGAAGTTTTGAATGATATGGCCTAGGATTCCATTCGGATGGCCTAGAATCTTTTTCTTCATGTGGTGGCCTAGGATTCCGTTCGGATGGCCTAACTTTCCAATCGGATAGGGTGACCGAAGGATTTTGGAACCATGGCCGAAGTTTTGAATGATATGGCCTAGGTTTTCATTTCGATCGAGATGGCCTAGATTTTCATCCAAATGGCCTAGAATTAGGATTCCATTCCGATGGCCTAGAATTCCATTCTCATGGCCGAACTTTTCTCTCAATGATGTGGCCTAGGATTCCGCATACATGGCCGAACTTTCCAGTTGACCAAACTCTCGTTTGCTATGGCCGAGGTCTCCGTTCTTGTGGCCTAACTTTCGTATGGCCTAGAAACCCCCAAAAAAACAAGACTTTTTGCGAAATTATGTTGAAAAAATAACAAATTCAAGTGAAAAAATTCAATTTTCGGTTGAAATTCGAAGAAAATCTTGAAAAAACGGCGAAAACAAGACACTCCAAAAATTTTCGTTTTTTTTTTTGACGTAAATCGGAAAAAATTCGTATAGTTCTGGAAAATACGAAAAATTTTTTGGAATTTTTACGACAGAAATTCGTATTTGGTACTATGACGGCGGCGAAAAATAAACGGAAAATTTTCGAAAAAAAATTTTTTTTTGGAAAAATTGAGAATTCTATGACTCGAAAATTAGGCGAAAATTAATTTTTTTTTTTTTTTTTTTTTTGGAAAAAATTTTTTTTCATTGCTCCAGAAAGTTGAAATTTCGAGAAAAAAAATTATTTTAAAAATTTAATTTGAAAATAATTTTTCTAGATTTATGTCAAAATTTCTCGAAAAAATTCCAATTTTTCCAATTTTTTCCAAATTTTTTCCCAAATGACTCACAATTTCCCTCAATTTTTCCATTGAAATGAAAAGAAAAAACTTCCTGAATGCGCACTAAAAATAACAAAAAAATGAGAGTGAAATGATGACTCTTGTGCACTTATTGAGCCAATTTTCATTATAGCTTCGAATCGGAAACATTGGATCGAAAGAAAATGGGAAAATGTTGGAGATGATCATGGAAATGGCGAGGAAACGAATGATACGAGAGCGCATTCTTGATGAGCACCTCGAAATCGAGTGAGTTTCGGGAACTGGGCACTGGAAATGCGCAAGGACACTGGGAATGCGCCAGGGCACTGAGAATGCGCCAGGGCACTGAGAATGCGCCAGGGCACTGAGAATGCGCCAGGGCACTGAGAATGCGCCAGGGCACTGGGAATGCACCAGGGCACTAAGAATGCGCCAGGGCACTGGAAATGCGCCAGGGCACCGGAATCGCGCCAGAGCTCCGGGAACGCACCAGGGCTCTGAAAATGCGCAAGGGCACCGGAAATGCGCCAGGGCACTGTGAATGCACCAGGGCACTGAAAATGTGCCGGGGCACTAGGAAAGCGCCAGGAGACTACAAAATTAGGAAAGCGTCAACGCACTTAAAATGCGCCAGGGAACTAGAAAAGTGTCAATCATCGTCAAAACTGTAGGGCACTAGAAAAGCGCCAGTGCACCTAAAGTACACCAGAAGCACTAGACAGAAATCACGTCAATGCACTGAAAATGCGCAAACCATAAAGTTCCAAAAACGCGTAAGGAGACACTACTAGACATGGTATACCGTATTGAAAATGCGTCAAGGCTCTAGAAACGCGCCAAGGCACCGCAAACGCGTCAACGCACCAGAAACGCGCCAGCGCTAACAAAAGCGTAGAAGTCACCGCAAACGCGTCAACAAGTTCTCTCAGAGTGCTTCACGTCGAAGGATGCGGCTCGTCGTTCGAGGGCGTCGCGGCCGCGGCCGAACTTTACCACGTCCACAAAGTCGACGCGTTCTTCGGACCCTACTGCACCAAAGGTGACCTCTTTTCTCTTCTTTTTCTTCTTTTTCTCTTTTTCACACAAAAAGAAAGAAAAGAAGAAATTGAATTCATTTGCGTCATTAAAAAAGAGCGGAATGGTGAACAATTAAATTCGCAGAAAGAAGTTTTAGTTTTTCTATTCGAAAAACGCGAAAAAACGTGAAAAAGGCGAAGAAAAAGGAAAAAGTGAGGAACGGAAAAAAGGAGGAAAGAAATGGGGAGTTTGACGTGTGTAATGGAATAATTTGAGAGCCGATTTGAATATTTATACGCTTGATATGACTACTGCGACACGGAAGTGCGCGTAACTTTTTTGCGCTGAAGTCTAGCAAAATGGTTTCAACACAAAAAGTGAAGAGCGTTTTGAAATCTTTCGAATGGCGCAAAGAACGTCTGAAAATCTCAATTTTCAGCCAAGTTATGCTAGTTTTTAGTGTTGGCACTTTTCAAACTCGCATAACTTGGCTGAAAATCGATATTTTCAGACGTTCTTTGCGGCATTTGAAAGATTTTAAAAGCGCCGAGTAGTTTTTGTGTTATAACTTTTTTGGAAGAGGAAGATAGGGCAAGTAGCACGGTGTTATTGCAGAGCTATCGCCGGTGGCCACAATGGCCTCGTACTGGAACATTCCAATGTTCGCGTACACTGCCACGTCATCGTCCGACGTCGTCTTCTCCGATTCGCACGTCTTCAAAACGCTCGTCCGCACCTCGTTCCAGTCGATCGACGCGATTTGCGACGCCACCGCCGCGTTTCTCGCCGCGCACAATCTGACAAAAGTGGCGATCATCGCGAACGTCGGCGGCGAGTCGTTCGAGAAAGTGCAGAGTTTGGAGACGTCGCTGAGAGCCGCTGGGATAACGGTGACGAGACGGATGATGGTCGAGGAGACGCAGACGGCGCAGGATCTCGTCGAGAGTGGCGTGATGGGCGAGCTGAGGGACAACGCCAGAGGTTCGGGTCTTCAACTTTTCCAGTCGAGTAGTTAGATCAAATTGACTAGATCAGTCGTGTAGATCAGGGCCGGTCGGAACGAAATCGAAACGTATCGAAATATTCCGAATTTCGCTTTTTTTTGCTTTCGGAACGTTTCGAATTTCGTTCCGACTTTTCAACATTCCGACTTCGAAATTCCGAGATTTCGGAAAAAAAAATTCGAAACGAAATTTCGAAAAAAATTTCGTTCCGACTTTTTGAAATTTCGTTTCGAATTTTCGAAATTTCGGACGAAAATTTCGAAATTTCGAAACGAAATTTCTCCGTGCGGGTCTCGCCACGATTTGCCGTTTTCAGTGTTTCTGGGTACGGTAATCAATTCGTTTTCGAAATTCATGTCGAAAGTTTAATTTTAATTCTTTCTCCGCCGTTTTTCTTTGTTTTTCAGTTGGTAAGAGTGCCTGGTAAATTTTGCGTCAATGTTTCGAAAGTCGGAATATTCCGAAATTTCGGAATTCCGAATTCCGAAATATTCCGACTTTTTAAAATTCGAAATTTCGAAATTTCGGAATATTCCGACTTTTTCAAATTCGAAATTTCGAAATTTCGGAATATTCCGACTTTTTCAAATTCGAAATTTTCGAAATTTCGGAATATTCCGACTTTTTCAAATTCGAAATTTTCGAAATTCGAAATATTCCGATTTTTCAAATTTCGAAATTTCGAAATTTCGAAACGTTCCGAATTTTGCATTCCGACCAGCCCTGGTGTAGATCACAATCAGAGGAATCGATTGATATCCCAACCTGACTATTTTCAGCCAATATTCAGTGAGATACAGGCTTTTGAAGTTGTATATATCTCGATGCTCCTAACTCTAAAACAGTCAAGTTGGGATATCAATCGATTCCTCACATCTAGATCTGTCTGGAAAACTTAAAGAAAATAGGAATTAAAGTTTTCGGGTCAAAGATATATGTGATTGACCAAGCGAGGACCGATGTACATCAGAGTGTGAGTTTTCAAGCTCTAACTTTTGGGAGCCAGATGACAGATCATTTTGATCAGGCTCATTTGGTAGATCTTGATGAGAGGAATCTATTGATATCCCAACCTGACCGTTTTAAGCCAATACGAAGCGAGATCCCCCCAATTACAGTGATCGTGCCGCTGTTCTCGCCGTCCTCTTCGGGTCGAGACCTGTCGTCGGTCTTCCGCAACGCCTCCCTGCTCGCCGGAATCACCGCCCCCGACTTTCTCGTCGTCCATCCGCTCATTTCTTCCGACTTCCTCGGCAAGTCCGCCCAGTCGACGGTCAGATCGCTCTTCGCCGACACCGTCCAAGTGTACACGTCGGCCGGCTTCTCGGACGATCTGCTCAACGAGTTCATGCACATATTCGACGGCGCACCGCGCGTCTACATCGACGAGAGCGCTCTTCTCAGCTACGTGGCACTCTACGAGAGCTTCTGTGTGTTCGCGCGGCTCGCGCGACGCATTCAGATGACGACGTCCGGCGGCGGCGGCGGCGTCGTCGACGGGAAGACGTGGAGGAATCTGGTGCGGGGAGCGAGTTTTGACGCACTCCTCCGTAACGTGACATTCGACGATTCGGCTCAGCGGATGGGCTCTTTCGCCGCGTTTTTTGTGGATTCGAAGAGAGATCAGGTGGGAGAGCAGGGGGTTGCAGTCAAACGGCCGCAACTTTTTTGTGGTGCAACCTAGACAAATGGTCTTAAGAAAAAAAATTCAGTGAGTGTAGAGATCTTTCGAACGCCGCAAAGAACGTCTGAAAATCTCAATTTTCAGCCGAGTTATGCTAGTTTAAAAATGCTAACACTGAAACTGGCATAACTTGGCTGAAAATTGAGATTTTCAGGGGCTCTTTGAAACATTCGAAAGATCTTTGAATTTGCTACGTCTTTTGTGTTAAAACCGTTTTTCTAGCATTCAACACAAAAAAGTTATGGCCACTTTTCTAACGCGTTGTGTTTGCGTACAATGCATCAGACCTTACGACACTTTCAGATCCGACCAGTGGCCTTTATCAATGCAACGAAGACGACGAAAAACTGCGATAAAGTGGTCTGCACTGAGATGGTTCCAGTTCTTCCCACCCATAGGCCTGTATTTCCTAGATTAATTTCAGATTGTGACCGAAACCGTCACCAAATACTGGCCGTCGGCGTCCGGAACATTTCCGGACGCGGATCCGGAGTGCGGATTCCGCGGCGAAAACTGCGATCACACGTGGACAATCGTCGCAGTCACCGCGCTCACGATTCTCGTGATGCTCGCAGTGTTGATGGTGTGGCTACGACGATTTTGGTGCGTGGCACGAAATGAATCTACAAAATACGCGGAGCGTTTTTGCAGTGAGACACGCGATTTGGACAAGATGCCGTGGCGAGTGTTGCGCGACGACGTGCAAATTCTCGACGAGGAGCAGGCGAAGTCGGTGGTGAGCTCGGCGGAGCCAACTTTCTCGGGCAACAACATTTTGCGCAGATTTCGCTGAACTCGGTGACGACGAAAATGTCGCAGGTGGAGGCGAAATTGATTAAAAATCATGCGATTGTCGGGGTGAACACGCACGCCGTGTATGATTTCTACGAGCAGAGACAGTTGATCAAGTTCAAACGAGAGGATTTGGTGCTGCTGACGAAGGTCAGTATCGATTGATTGCGAAATTATCGATTAGTTGTGAGAAACTATTGATTGATTGCGAAATTGTCGATTGATTGCAAAAATATTGATTGATTGCGAAATTATCGATGATTGTGAAACTATTGATTAGTTACGAAGTTATCGATTAGTTGTGAAACTATCGATTAGTTGTGAAGTTATTGATTAGTTGTGAAGTTATTGATTGATTGCGAAATTATCGATTAGTTGTGAGAAACTATCGATTGATTGTGAAAGTATCGATCGATCTTGAAATTATCGATTAGTTGCGAAATTATCGATTGATTACGAAATTATCGATTTGTTGTTAAATATTAGTTAGTTGCAAAGCTATCGATTGTTTGCGAAGTTATCGATTGGTTGTGAAATTTCCTGGTGATTTCACAACATACAGCAAAAGCTGCCCACGCGGTGCGGTCGCGTCGCGTGTCCCGCCAACTTCCCCCAATGTTGTTCAGATGAAGCAAGTGGTGCACGACAACGTGAACCCATTCATCGGCATCTCGTTCAACGAGAAGAGCGAACTGCTGCTGCTGTGGAAGTTCTGCTCGCGCGGCACCCTCCAGGACGTCGTCTACTCGGACAAGTTCACGATGGACGAGAAGTTCCACGGCGCGTTCGTGCGCGACATCACGATGGGACTCGAGTATCTGCACTCGTCGCCGATCGGCTACCACGGCGGACTCTCGTCGTGGACGGCGCTCATCGACAAGAACTGGATGGTGAAACTCACCGACTACGCGGTCGGCGATCCGTTGCGGCGGTGGGAGAAGCACGGAAGGATCAACTGCAAGGTGGACAACGAGTCGGAGCGCATGTGGCAGCAATCGGGTGCGTTGCGGTCGCGGCGCGGTCCCGGGGGAACTGGCTTCTTAAGATTTCCCGATAGATCTGAACGAGGCCGTAATCCCCGTTAACCCCCTTTAGTGGGTGCACTTCAAACCGCGATATCTCGGAAACTAGGAGAGTTACCGGAAAGTTGTCAACTACAAACATGATCAGCGTAAAATTTCCCACATTTTTGTTGTTCACAACTTTTCTCTAACTCTTCTAGTTTCGGAGATATACCCTCCTGACTTTTTGAGTCTACGAGCTCTTTGCTCAAAGTCACAAGCCAATCAAAAAAAAAAAATCGATAACTCTTCGTGTCAGCAAGTCTCTACGTGCCGCCGGAAATGCGTCTGGCGAACGAGAAGAATCGCGCGAAACGAATGGATCAGTCGTGGCAGGAGCAGACGATTCAGCGCCGCCAGCAGGCCGACATCTACGCGTTCGGCGTCATCATCTACGAGATCCTCTTCCGCAGTCTGCCCTACGACGAGAAAATCGATTTGACGGGTTTCCGAAGCGTGTTTTATGGCGGCGTCATCGTCTTTCTTCTTGCAGAGTTGGCACAGAAGGCCGCCGAAGGCGAGAAGGTTCAGAAGCCGGCGATTCAGAGGAACAAAAAGTTGAATCCCGATATGATTGCGTTGCTGCAGGTATTAATGACTGGAATCGGCCTGAAACGGCCTAAGAACGGCCTGAATCGGCCCGAAACAGCTTGTAACCACATGGAGCGGCCAGAAACAGTCTAAAACGGGAAGAATCGACTCCAAATGACCGAAACCGGTCTGAATTGGCCTGAAACGGCCTGAACCGGCCTAAATTGTCTTGAAGCGGTCTGTGGCGGCCTGAATCGGCCTAAAACAACCTGAAACGGCCTGAGCAGGCGTCAAACGGCCAGAAACGGCCTAGAACGGCCTGATACAACCTGAATCAGTCCAAAAATGGCCCGAATTTGCAGGATATGTGGAGTGATCATCCCGACATGCGGCCCACCATCCGACGCGTCCGAATGGCCACCGAAATCGCTTTGAAAACGTAGGCCCAGTGTGGAATTGGCTGAAATTGAAATGGATTTTCAGAAAAGGAAATCTGGTGGACAGTATGATGCGAATGATGGAAGAATACGCGAACAATCTCGAGAAACTCGTCGGCGAACGGACGAAAGCCGCCCAGGAGGCCAATTTGAGAGCCGAACGCCTTCTTTTTCAACTTTTGCCCAAGTGAGAACGTTTTTTCGGGGATTGAGAGGTTTTGGAGAGAAACTATAGCCGAAAATAAAAGATATTTATGGTTAAACTGGAAAAATCTAGGCGAAAACTGCTAGAATTTTATTTCTTCTAAAAAATGCCGTTTCGAGACGTTTTTATGCAAGGTTTTAAGTATTTTTTTTGTTTTTAGGCTGAAAAGTGATAATATTTTTGATTATTACTTTTTTCTTGCCTCTTTTTTGGCTCAATAACGCGCAAAAACGAAGGAAAAACGAGGAACTTTTGAAAGATACAGTAAAACAGAGAAGTTTAAAGGCGCATGACTCGGTTTTGTTTTTATTTTCAAAGTTACTGTAGCTGTTTTCGCTGTGAGACCCTTCGAATTTTCAAACTCATTTTTTAAACAAACCGACGGTTTTTTGGACATAGAAAATTTCTAAAAAAAAGGTTTAGAAGCCGGTCAAACCCCCAAATGAAAACTATTTTGATGGCCGATCGAAAGAAATTCAAAAAAAGCAGAAAACTTCCTCGTGTCTCGAAAATCGCCGGTGTTTCGTTTCTTTTTCGCATTTTATCGATCGAATCCCGTAATTTCTCAATTTTCCGTCAATTTCAGAGACGTGGCGATAGATTTGCAAGCGGGCCGATCGGTTCCTCCGAAATGGTATTCGTCGGCGACGGTGATGTTCAGCGACATCGCCGGCTTCACGAAACTCTGCTCGACGTCCACACCCATCGAGGTATTTGACATGGGAATTCGAGGAAAAGCAACCTCGGTTGACAGGTCGTGAATCTTCTGAACAAACTCTACTCGGACTTTGACACCGTCATCAATCGGCACGACAGCTACAAGGTGGAGACGATCGGCGACGCCTACATGGTCGTTTCGGGTGTGCCGACCGAGAACGGACGACGTCACGTCGCGAACATTGCGATGGTGACGCTCGAGATTCGCGAGCTGCTCAAAGAGTTCGAAGTGCCGCATCGCAAGGGCACGCGGCTCGTCATTCGGCTCGGATTCGCGTCGGGCGGCGTCGCGGCGGCCGTCGTCGGCCTCAACGCGCCCAGATATTGTCTATTCGGGGAGACGGTGAGAGGGGGACGAGGAAAAGCTAGGCCATCGACATTTTCTCTTCCAGGTCAACATCGCGGCGATCATGGAGTCGTCTGGCGAGGGCGGACGCATCCAGATCACCGAATCGTCGAAGAACCTTCTCGAACAAGAGTACCCAGAGTTTGTCGTCGAAATACGTGGCATCAATAAGGAAATCGTGAGCGATCCGTCTCCTTTCTTCAAATTCAGTCGATTATCGATTGATTCCTCTTTTTTGCAGTACCAAGACGATTTCGTGACATTCTGGCTGACTGGCAAAGATGAGGAGTATTTCAAAAAGAAGACTGGAAACTTTTAACTCATTGTTCATCTATTGTATTTTGAAGAAACTTGTCTGACGGCAGGACGACGAAATAGAACTGCTCGAAATAGAACTGGTACGAAATAGAACTCGGTACGAAATAGAACTGCGCGAAATAGAACTGCTCGAAATAGAACTGGTACAAAATAGAACTGGTACGAAATAGAACTGGTACGGAATAGAACTGGTACGAAATAGAACTGGTACGAAATAGAACTGGTACGAAATAGAACTGGGGGCAGCTTCATTCATTTCTTCCTATTTCTTCGTTATTTGCGCAATTTATCGACGCTAAATTGGATGAATTATATGATAGACACATAAGATTTGTTTTCTATACGCGAAACACCACTTTTCCCGACTAGAAGCGCTGAAAATCAAGAAATAAATTTGAAAAAAATGATGCAAACGCGCTCCATCGCACAAGAGTTCTATTTCGTACCAGTTCTATTTCGTATCAGTTCTATTTCGTACCAGTTCTATTCCGTACCAGTTCTATTTCGCCCAGTTCTATTCCGTACCAGTTCTATTTCGCGCAGTTCTATTCCGTACCAGTTCTATTTCGCGCAGTTCTATTTCGTACCGAGTTCTATTTCGTACCAGTTCTATTTCGAGCAGTTCTATTTCGTCGTCCTGCCTGTCTGACCGCATTTATTGGGATTGATTGCATTTATTCTGTTTTTTATTGAAAAGACGAGTTATCGAATACAATAAAAGTTGTGTTGTGATGTGCGGCTTGCGTATGGCTTGCGTACAATACGCGTCATTTGACGACGATTCCGCGGAAATCTCCTGCGCGAGGAATGCGCCAGCGTATTCTAGGCCGTGGCCGAGTTTTTCAACAAACAACTGAACACGCCGTCGCCTTTTCTTCATCTTTTCTCTTTTTTACTACTGCGCGTCGTGAAAAAAACACCGTGGTGCCACGTGGAATTTGATCTCAAGCGCTAAACACAGTGCTGTACAACACTCCGCAATGCCGCTTTCTGTCCGCCGGACACCCGTCGCCTCAGAATGTTTGATTTTTCCAACAATATCATCATTTTTCTGGAATCCCCGCAATTTTTCTCGTCTTTTCTTACAGGTTTAGTGAAATGGCGTACTTGGGAGTGGACACGAGTCGAATCGCCGGCACGCAGCCGCTGGAAGTAAGAAAAACGTCGAAATTACGAGCAATCAATGAACATCGGCTTTCAGATGCTTCTAGTGAGCAGCGCGAGCCCCGATCCGCACTCGACCATCATCATAGATCCACGAACCGGCGTTTCGGCGTGGAGTTACAAAGGATCGGAACTTCAGAGCGCCTCGACTGGGCTCGTCGAGCCGCTGGGTAGATTCCCATGATAATCTCCGAGTTCTCATCGATTTTCTTGGGCAGGAAAAAGTGGTGAACACCTGATCATCACCACGAAGGATCGTCCGTTGGTGCACGTGCTCGCCGTGCACAACAAAGATCGATTCCATCAGAAGTGCGTGCTCCCGGGGCCCGTTTCGGCGGTTCGCACCGATAAATCGGGCCGTCTGGCGATAATGAGCATCAAAAAGCAGCTGTATTGCTGGCTGCTCACGACCGGCGAGCTCCTCTCGGTCACCGATGCTCACTATCAGAATATCACGAAAATTGTGGTGTCCGACGACGATTCGATGGTTTTCACGGCGTCGCAGGACGGAGCAATTCATGGATACCTGCTAACTGAGTGAGTTTGATAGAACATGTCCGAAAACTGCAGAAAACCGTTAAAAATTCAAAGTTTATCATGAATCTTCTTTTCAGTTTGGTGTCATCTGACCGAGATCACACAGTCGCCCCGTTCCGAAAGTGGGCCTCGCACACCTTATCGATTTCTGACCTCAAAATAACGAACGGCTCGAATCCACGTGTGCTGTCTTCTGGAGCCGACCACATTGCGTGTCTCCACTCCATTTCGATGGATTCGGTGATTCTGAAGGCGTCCGCCGACCGACCGCTGACGGCGTGCGCCATCGATCCGGCCGAAACACGCGTCTTTGTGGGAACCGACGTCGGCAACATCGCCCAAATCAATCTGTATCAGTTGGTACGTCGATTTCGAGAGTTTCCAGCAATTTTTCCCGGGTTTCAGAGTCGAGAAGAGCGAGATTTGTTGGTGCAGACGGGCGACGAGCACAATTCAAAGTTTCCGGTGCTCAACGGCCATTCTGAAGAGATTAAACGGCTCGCCGTCAACACGGACGGAACGCTTCTTGCTTCGGGAGACGCCGTCGGAAAGTATTGCATTTGGGAGATCGCCAGCCATCAGTGCCTCAAGGTTTGCGCTTTTTCCGGGAGAAAAAGTTGAAGAAATTTGAAGATAAGGGCAAAAAAATCATTTCCAAGCTTCGGATCAGCCTTTTTTCACATTTTAGGCTGATTTCTGGGCTTCCACGCTCGAATGGATTCATTTTAGAATTATGAAGTACAAAATCTACTTCTCCAGTCTTCCAGAGCCTGCAAATGGTCCTATTTCCATCTTCATGTTCCCTTTAGGCTTTTCCGACTGTTTTTTGGGCTTCTAGGCTCCAAAACGATCGTTTTTCTGGCCTAGGAACCGCCTATCACGAACTCCTCTTCCAGGTGTCCACTATGCGATCCTCCATCGCGACGCTTCTGTTCATTCCCTACTGGCCCTCGATCTCCGGCGCCTCCACATCGAATCCCGTCCAATTCCGACCCGTCTGGGATCTCCGTCGTGAGCCCACCACATCGGCTCGGCTTGCCGTTGAGCCCTCGCCGACCGATTTCAACTCGGACCGCCAGCTGTGGGCTCAAACGATCGAGGATCGCATCGATCAGCTGCTGCTGGAGTTCGGCACGCCGTCGTCGGCTCAACTACAGTGGGAAAGCGAGAAGAGCGCGCGGAAAGCGGCCGAGAAGGCCGAGAAGGCGACCGAAAACGATAACGGAGTGATAACGTTGGGCGACGACGAGGACGACGCGCCAGAAGTGGGCAATCAGAAGCGGAAAGGCGGACGGAATCAGAAGAAGAAGCTCCGGAAGCAGCAGCAGCAACAGATGCAGAAGCACCAGAATCAGAAGACGTCCCAAACGAAGGAGGATGATGAGGATGTGATGGTGGTTGACGAAGGAGACGTTCCGACGACGAGGACGTCTTCAGCGACGAATTCAGAGGTGCAGAAGGAGTTGGGACAGCTGCGGGCCGAAAACGAGCGGCTCAAAGAGATCAATCGGCAGATGTACGAGTTCGTCGCCAAGGAAATTGTCGACGGAAATGAGAAGTAGACCTCGTTTTTGTTCTTGTTTTCTTCTTTCTCGCCGTATTCGTTTCATTGTTATTGTTGACTATGTTTTTCGATCGAATTGTTTTTTGGTTTTTCGTTGTTATGAACTGAAATCTCGATATTTTCGCCACCTTTTCTCTTGTTTTTCATAATTTTTCCGGTCGAGACAACCGTTCGAATATCGATTTTCTCTTATTTCTCATTTCATTCATCTCATGGCCTAGAAAAAACCTATCGGCTTCTAGGCCACTTCGTGATTTTTCGTTGATGGTCGAAGATTTTGATTTAGAGGATTCTAGGCCAGGTTTTTGAGTTATAGTGGCTCAGAATTGGTACAAGGGTTTGTCGGATTCTAGGTCACCGAAACTAAATGGCCTAGAAACTCAGAATTGAGTCCTAGGCCATCCAATTCTCTTCCACTCGATGTTTGCAGGAGAGGAGACGAGATGACGTCGGCTAACACAGAAATGGCCGTCTACTGTTTCGACGTCATCCGCGCCGAACTGAATCGCGAGAAGGAGCCGCCCGTGCCGCGCGAGATTCCCAACAACGTCAAACTGTCCGTGGTTTCCCGACTCCGACGCCTCTTTTCTATCGATCGATTCGTTGCAGTCCGCTGTTCGTGACGTGGAAGAAGGGCGAGCGGCACGATTTGCGCGGCTGCATCGGCACTTTCGCCGAGGATCTGAGACTGGCGGACGGGCTGAAAGAGTACGCGAAGACGTCCGCGTTTCAGGACTCGCGGTTCAAGCCGATCTCGAAGGACGAGGTGCCGAGCTTGCAGTGCGGAGTGAGTGACTCTTTTTGGCTGTAATGTATTGGACGAGTCGGTGCACTTTGGAGCCCGTCAGTGGCCGAGTTTGAAGGCTTTCTTGAGTAACCATGTCAGCAAAAGAAGAGTCTCCACGAGTTCGTGTTCGAGCTGTCGAGACACTCTTCGCACCCGAACCGGATTTCTTTCAAGGCTCTCGGCCCGGTCCATTGTGCCTGGGCTCATTTCGTTCTCCAATTTTCGGCGATAAAAATGCTGAGAAGCAACGAGTTTCAGGTCTCCCTGCTAGTCAACTTCGAGCCGATCGCCGATTGTCTCGACTGGCAGGTCGGCACACACGGCGTCCGCATCAATTTCCCCGATCCGCACACGCGTCGCGGCCGATCCGCCGTTTTTTTGCCGGAAGTGGCTCGCGAGCAGGGCTGGAACGGCATCGAGACCATCGATCATCTCATCCGAAAGTCCGGCTACAACGGCCCGATCGACGATTCACTCCGCGCGAGTCTCCGCGTCATTCGCTTCCAGAGCTCGAAAATTACTCTTGATTACAAGGTCAGTGCGCGCTTTGGCGGGTGACTGGCGGATAGCCGCTTGCCATACGCCCAAAATGAGCGCCCCTACCGCCAGTGGCGCCTACCTACTCTCGCAATGACGCCAGTGGCGGGGTTCACAAACCGTTTGACCGCTGGCAGTCGGCCGAAGCGTTTGGGCGTATGTCAAGCGGATGACTGGCCGATGTCTGGCGCCTGCCCGCCAATGGCGGTTCCCACGCCGCCAGTGTCCTGATTTCGGTTATTCTTCAGGACTACGTACACTATAAACAAGCTCACGGACAAGCGAACTGACAAGAACCTGGGGGACAAATCAATCGATATCTAACCTGCCTCACTGTATATTTTTTAACCGAATTCGCTCCGACTCTGCCCATTTCTCTGTACACCCTGGACATTCTTGTGAAATTTTGTAAATCTGTAAATTTCCTTCTTAAATATTTAAAAAATGATGCGTTTTTCTTGGCGTTGAATTTGAATTTTGTGTGTTTAACATCACTAACCAATTACATTTCCAATTTTTTTCCATTTTTCATTTTCAGCCCCTAATAATCTGCCGTTTTCAGATGGCCGACGTAGCTGCAGCTCCGGGAGCCGGAGCCGAGCAAGCGGGTGCTCAGGCGGCGGCTCCGCGAGGCGTGTGGAGCATCATTTCGGGAATACTGAAGCAGGCGATGTTCTTCTACTTTGTCACCTCGATGATGAAGGGATTCTTCAATCCGAACTCGACGGGACCCGGCGCCAATTTGACGGCGTCTGCGTCGGGAAGCGGCGTGAAGGCGATGAATATATTTCCGATGCATCAGCTGTTCGATTTGTACGTCTACATGGATGCGAGTGTGAGTGGCGAAGCCGGAAATTCGGCTGAAAAAGGGAAATGGGCGAGAAAACGCAGGAGGGAAAGTTAGGCCAGAAACCGAACAGCCCTAATTAGGTCTAGAAAACCCTCCGCGAAAAACTAGTCCGCAATAGCTTAGAAATGGCCTAGAATGCGTGTTGAAAACCTAGGCCATGGATTCCAGCTTTGTTTGAGGTGCGACCGATACGAACGAAAAATCGCGCGGCGAAAGTTAGGCCGCAAACAAAAAAATCACAGTTTGACTCAGAAAAACGCCGAAACAACTGGTCTTTATGATCGGAACCGGCCTAGAAAATCGGCAGGAAGGTTCTAGTCCATCCACCTCTTCCAGGATCTGCCGTTCAACCAGTTCGACTCGTCGCCGGAAAAGCTGATCTGGATGCGAAAAGCGATGAAATACGACGATTGGACGTCCGGTGACAGCGGCGACGGCTCTTTCGTGATGCACAAAACGTTCAAGACGCCCGAAGTGTTGCAACGGAACGAGTCGATCTATCTGCACACGTTCATCGTCAAAACGGGCCAGTCGCCGAATCCGCGAGACCGGAACTACTTCAAGAATCAGGTATTGTTGGGCATTCTGAGAATGGGAAGCTAATGAGGCGGTTTTCTTGACAGGTGGTCTACAAAAAGTATCAATTGAACAAGTACAAGAAGAAATACTATCGAAAGACGGCCAACTTGTTGACCGGAGAGAGTGAGCAGAGCGACGAGGATCTCGCCAAAGCCGAGATTATGAAGTTCGAGGTGCGTCCGATCGCTCTCAAGAGATGCGATCCGTCAAAGTAGTCAGGCCAGACACAACGTGTGATTGTCGGTTTCAGGTTCTCAATCACTGGCACCCGAACATCTCGATCTCTCTGGTCGTGGATCAGACGCCCTGGGTGCAGGGATCGATTCCGCCGCCGCTCAACGAGGACATTGAGTTCGTCGACGCCGGCGCTCACTACAAACCGATTCTGTTCTACAACAACTGGTGGAACCTCGCGAAAGACTATCAGCCGATCAACGAGACGGTCGCCGAGCTGAATCTGACGGTCACCTACTATCCGATCTCGGTGTTTAAATACCAAATGTACGCGAGTCAGCGAATGCAGTCGCAGTGGCAGACGATGTTGTCGATGGACGGCGCCGCCGACGCGGACGGTCTCGACGACGGGCACGACTCGATGAAGCAGGCGCTGTTGGAGACGAATCCGATTCTGCTCGGCGTCACCGTCGCCGTCTCGATCCTCCACACCGTCTTCGAGTTTCTCGCCTTCAAAAACGACATCCAGTTCTGGAACAATCGCAAAGATCTCGTCGGTCTGTCGGTCCGTTCCGTGCTCTTCAACATCTTCCAATCGCTGATCGTCTTCCTCTACATTTGCGACAACGAGACGAACACGATGGTGAAGGTGACGGTGGGCGTCGGGCTGCTCATCGAGTGCTGGAAGATTCCGAAGGTGATGAACGTCGAGTTGGACCGCGCGAATCCGCTGCTCGGCGTGATCCCACGCGTTCGCATCTCGGACAAAGGATCGTATGTCGAGTCGGAGACGAAGGTCTACGATCAGATGGCGTTCAAGTATCTCGGCTGGGCGCTGTTCCCGCTTCTCGTCGGCTACGCCGTCTACTCGGTCATCTATGTGGAGCAGAAGGGATGGTACTCGTGGCTTCTGAACATGCTCTACGGCTTCCTGCTCACGTTCGGCTTCATCACAATGACGCCGCAACTGTTCATCAACTACAAACTGAAGTCGGTGGCGCATTTGCCGTGGCGAATGCTCACCTACAAGTTCATCAACACGTTCATCGACGATCTGTTCGCTTTCGTGATTCGGATGCCGCTGTTGTATCGCATCGGATGCTTCCGCGACGACATCATTTTCATTGTGAGTGAGAGACACAGAGAGATTTCGAGAACGCGATTGTTGATTGTGTCATTTCGCAGATCTACCTGTACCAACGATGGGCGTACCGTGTCGATCCGACGCGTCTCAACGAGTTCGGAACGAGTCTCGAGAAGGAGGCGGGCGCCGTCGAGCCGGCCAACCAGGAGCACACCGAAGAGCCGCCGAAAGAGTCGGTCGAGGAGAAGAAGAACAAGTAGATCTTTCGGCCGCTCAATTCATGTCCGTTCGCCCATTTCTCGTTCCATAGCTTTAACACTCCCCTCTCTTCCAGTTTTTGTTTGTGATCATTCACATAGCTTTTCGTTCTCTTTTCTCTCTAATCGCCGAAACTGTAGAATTGTTTCGGTTTGTTTCCGGTTTCAATAATAATCTCAGAAATAAGAAGGTATTCGTAGCGAAACTATCGAAACTATTCAGTCGGTTTCCATATGTAAGCTGTGGGAAGAGAAAAACCAAAGAAGATTGGGGAAAGGAAGGCGGAAAAAGAGAGGGACAAGTGAAAAAGGTCAGAGGGGAAGAGAAGGGGCGCGATATTTACAAACAGAAAGGGCAAAAACAAAAGCGATAGAGAAGAGAGAGAGAGAGAGAGAGAAAGAGGAATCAATCGATAATCGATCAAATCTGACTCGGCTCCGAGTCGATTTTCAGCGTGCCGACGTTCCTGATTTTGGCGAGCTTCTCGTTGGCGGCTCGGCGAGCAATGTCCGATATCACCACCTCGACCGTCTCGTCCATCGGATTGTTGTAGTCGGTGTTGAACTCGTTCCGCATCGTCGTCACACGGAATCTGCAGACATTGCACATTGAACACCGGATGTGACGCGCAATCGCAGAAAGCTTCAAAATTTGGCGCGAAATACAGAAAAACATTGAACTCGACGCAACATTGCAGACTAAACAGTTGATTTGACGCGCAAATGTAGAGATCGACTAAATTTGAAGCGAAAATGTTTTTTTGAGCGGGAAAAAACTGACAGTGTGACGATGTCGGCGTGCGTGCACTCGACGGCGATGTCCAACGGCTTCTTGCCGTCCGCATTCGTCACGTCACTGTCGGCGCCGCGTTTCACCAGTTGGCACACTTGTCTGAAATTCGATTGGTCAGGCGGTTGGCAAATCACGGGTCGGCGCCAGACATCGGCCAGGCATCCGCCAGAAATGAGCATCCTATCCGCCAGTGGTCAACTTGGAAGGCGCCGTCATTTCGTCGCGTGGAAGACTGGCCGATGTCTGGCGCCTCAAGAACGGCCAATTGGCGGCGAATCGGCGCCACTGGCGGGTCTCGCAACTGACTCGACCCATCCGAACCCCGTCACTCACAACGTGTGTCCCTCCTGTGCGGCCAAATGGAGTGCCGTGTTGAGCTTCTCGTCGAGCATGTCTACTTTGGCTCCGTTCAGCAGCAGAAACTCGACGGCGGCCGTCTGTCCGCTGCGCGTCGCAATGTGCAGCGCCGTCGTTCCGTGATGCAGACAGTTGAGGTCGAATCCTTGCGCGTGCGCCTTCAGCAGTGCGAGAAGGTCGCCGGACTCGCACGCCTCGCGCACCGCGTCCCACGATTTGGCGTCTGGAGGCGTCGGCGCCGGGCCGCCGATCGTGTCGAGTGCCGTGTCGGAGCCGCACGCGGAGAGACGTTTCGATGCGGCCGAGACGACGGGCGTGAGATTCAAATCGGCTGGAAATGGAAGAGTTGAGAGATGGAATGGGATGATGGGTGGCCTAGAAGACTCACACGACCACGGATCGGCGTTGAGAAGCGCCTCCTCCTGCACATTGACACACGACGAGGATCGGTTGACACCGGATCCGAGGGCCGAGTGCCCGCCGCCCCCCAGATGCTCCTGTCGGCTCGTGGCCGTGCTTCTCGCGCGCTCGTCCTCGGCCACCGCGAACCGCCGCTCCACATACTTGGCCTTGATCCACGCCTCGCGCGCGGGACGTGTGGCCGATTCGTGCGCCGGCGGCGGGACCACGTCCGCCGCGGGGAGGTGCGCGAGGAAGATCGCGTTGACCTGACGATTGCCGAGCGAGAGGAGAACGTCGCGCAGCTCGTTGTCGATCGAGTCCATCGTCAGCGAGCGCACCTTCGACATTTGCACACCGAGCGATCGGTGCACGCCCGAGCACTCGATGCACAGCACGACGCCGAGATTGATGGAGACCCATTTGGGCGACGGCGAACCGCAGTCGGCGCACACTTCGTTGCCCGGCACACGACGGATCTGCTCGAACGTCGAGGTCTTGGTCGCGGCGGCCGGCGGCGAGAGGACGGCCGAAGTGGAGAGAGCGGTCAGCGAAGTGGAGGTGTCTGGAAGCAAAAGTTCAAGGATCGGAAGAGTCGGACCGGGGGGAGCCTACCGGAACACGTGGCCGGGTCGGAGACCGATCGATTCTTGGTGATGTCAAAGTCGGAGGCGTTCGGAGCGGCTGACGAGGTGGCGCCCGAGGAGACGGATCCGGACTTGGTTCGCACAATGTCAGGGGTGTCGTTCTGAAAACAGCTTGGTGGGTCTGGAAGTTCGGAAAAGGATGAAAGATCAGCCTGGGAAGGTTCAGGCCAATAGCCTGGAAGGCCCGAAGTCCGATAACGAACCATATTGTCGCCCTCGTGCAACGCGAGAATCGTCCTCTGCAACGCCCTCATCCAGTCGTTGCACAACGATTCCGAGTCGGCCTGAAGGATGTGGTGGCGTGTCGGCGTCACCAGCTCGAAGCATCCCACTCGATCCACGTTCGCGCCGGCGGGCCGAACCAGACACAGCCGCAGGTTCTCCTCCATCACCGTCGGCGGCTCCAGATCGTTGAGACGATGCGAGTAGAGCTGAAAAAGGAAGAGGAAGAGTGGAGAAGGAGGGATAGGAGGGTGGAGACAGGGTTACGGTACCAGTTTGTTGTCCTTGATCTGAAACCATCGGCGATTCCACGTTTTGAAGGCGTTCGAGGAGCGTTTGTAGAGGTAGCCCTCCATCATCACGTCCGCCTCGATCGGCATTCCCGACGGGTGTTGGAACATCTCCTGGAATCAGAAGAGAAGAATGCGTAGGGCGATTCTTGTGGATTCTAGGAATTCTGATGTCCCGGGAGCCCTGAACAACCGATTACCATCAGTCTCGAGTCGGAGACCGATCCGACGAAGCGCTGCGATTCCAGCGGCGACGTGTCCCACTCCAGCGAGTTTCCCCGCTTTTTCGCCGCCCGTCGTCCCGTTTCGAGGTGCACCGAGTCTCTCAGAAGGCTCGATATCTTGCCCTTCGTCCGTCGAGCCGCCCGCCTCATCATGCTCCGCGTCGAGCCGGACCCCGTCGGGCTCTTTTTCGACGCCTCCGGCTCGACGGCGCGACTCTTTTTCAGCTCTTGCTCGCGACGCAGCTCGAGCTCGACGCGTTCGGCTCGTCGCAACTGTTCCATTCGATCGAACTTTTGTTTGAGCTCCGCACTGATCGCCACCGTTTTCGAGATGATTCGAGAGCGACGGACGCCCGACGAGGCGGCCGTTTGGCGGACGAAGAACGGATTGTCGACGTGCGACGATGAAGATGACGTCGACGTCGACGGCGGCATGAATTCAGAAGACGTCGGAAGGGGGTGTGGCTCTTCGTGCGTGAAGAATGTGATCAACTCGGAAACGGTCGTGACAGTCGTCGTCTCATGGTGAAGACGTGACATTTGCTCTTTGAATTATTGGAATACGAGAGGTTAGAGAAGAGAGGAGGAAGAGAGAAACGGAGAGAATGACCAGATAAATCCTGAATCGGCCTGAGAACAAGATCTAAAAGTAGGCCGAAACCTATCGATTCGGCCCGAAAGGCTTATTAGGGCTTGAAATTGGCCTAAAAACCTACTGTGAAGTCTAAACGGCCTGTTTTCATCAATCCGGGCCTGAAACAAGCCTAAATCTATCTAATCGGCCTGAAGGCCTAATTTCAATGACTGGCCTAAGAAGACGGCTCGAAAAAACATTAGATGACCTATTTCTGACGACGTTCGGGCTTAGAATAGTCTGAAATCAGTTTAAGGCCAGCATGGCCTATGAATATATTGGAAAGACTGAGCTATAGGCTATAGTCTCAAAAATAGTCCAAAACCTCTTGATTTGACTTCAAAACAGGGCCTGAAACGATGGGATCCATGGACTAGGCCCGTAAAACCGCTAGCAGAGAATGTGCTCGGCCTATCGTCCAGGAATTGAAAAGAGTGCAAAACGTGAGGTCCGAAAACGCCAGAGGGATGCAATTCATTACTAACAGCCTAATCTTATCAAGAGAGAGAGAAAGAGAGAGAGAGAGAGAAACGGACAGTTTTGCTCCGCGAAACCCAATTGTATTGTGAGCGAGAGTGCGAAGAGACGGGAGGAAAACTGATAAGAAGTACGAGATGATTCATTTATTTTCGAATGTCTCATTCTCATTTCGATTATTTCTTCGAAACCGTGTTGAAACGACCGAATATCGATTCGATTCATTGTTTCCAGCAAAAAAAACCGGCGTGTGGAAACGTCGGACTATGCAAATTCTATCGAAAACTCTTCACAAGCGAATCGGATTACTGTATCGATTTCGATTTCAGAGTGGAGAGTGACGAGAATGAAGCAAGACGGAGGAGGATGACGTGGCAAGTTGGTGCCACGTCATTAGAAATGGCAGGATGGATGGAATGGGCAGAAGAAAGAGAAGGAAGCAGGAGAGAAGAAAAAATGGAAAAAGAAAAAGGAGAAGAAGGAGAAGTGAACCATCATCACGATGAATCATCACGTTTTCTGTCTGCTGAATCGAATGCAGAAGAGAGAGAGAGAGAGAGAGAGAGAGAGAGAGAGAAAACGAATTGTGTGTGTGTGTGTTTCGTTTCCTTTCGGCCTCCTTTTTACTGTTTCCCCCTTTTCCACTTCTTCTTCTCCTTCTTTTTCTTCTCTCTCCTTCATTTTTCCCGTTCGCATCCCGCTTCTCGTTTTCTCTGTTTATCGCTTTTCGCCGAGAAGAGGATTGATACGAAAAGTGTGCGAGGGCACCGGCGAAGGCGACGATCCAGGCGTTGTGTTTGTAGGCAGAAGGCCCATTCTGATGACACTTGGGAGGGGGGATGGTTTCCAATGCTCATGAATGTTCAATGGAATCGGTTTTCTCATATACATAGATGGTCGGAAAGTCCAGAGAGACTAGACTTGAAGCTTGGAAATCCTAGTAGGCCGAAGTTATAGGCCCGAAAATACTATTCACTAGACGCAAGGCTTTGGGTTAGGAGCCCGAAAAGCCCGAACCAAGTTTCAGATAGTCTCATGAGTTTAGAAGCAAGGTCCGACGGCACAAAAGCCTAAAGCAAGTTTTAGGCGAAGAACCTTGGCCAAATTCAGAGCTCAGGGCCTGAAAGCCTTCTTTCAAGCTTTGAAGCCCGACGAGCCTAGAACGGAAGGCGCGATATCAGAAGGCTTGATAGGCTCTCTCTCTGTGAGCCCCGAAGAGCCCGTTGAGCTTACATTCAAGTTCTGAGCTCAGAGCTCAGAGCCCGGAACCCCCCTTCAAGCTCAAAAACGGTAGCGTATGCACATACCTTTGGCACCAGCGAGTGCACGTCCTGCATTTTCCGCTCGATGAGCTTCGATTTGGCGGCGAACGTCTGAATGGTGTCAGCGACGGATCCGTTGTCCGAGGCGGTCCACTCGTCGAAAGTGGCGTGCCCTTTCGAGAAGAACGCCGACGACTCGCGGACCAGCGTCCACAACTGCAAGCAACAACCGTTCTTTTTTCGATTTTCGACGATGCGACGGAGAAGAGGCGCGGCGTAAAGAATGAGTGAGGGGAGGGGAGGAGAACGCGATGTTCGGAGCCGGGCTCTGTCAGAACAGGTGCTCATCAGCTGCTCAAAAATAGGCTCCGCTTTTAAATAGAGGACGCAGAGTTGAGAGCATTTTGAGGCCCAAAAAGAAATATGCTTTACAACGCGCGAACTTCGACGATGGCCCAGAAACTCAAGTCCTCGTTTGAAAATCTCGCTTACAATCAATTGAGCATCTAGTTGAGCATGATGTAGTGCGCGGTGAGCCAACTATAGGCTCTCATTGCCTGCGAACCTACTATCATAGGTTTTGGGCTTCTATTTACCTTATTGTGATCTTGTGGCTTATTCAAGGCCTTTTCTGACCTACTTTCTAGGGAGTTTATCTGAAATGAACCTAATAAAACGTCGACATCAAGGGGATTTCTGGGATTTCGAAGATTCAATAGCTCCAATGGAGCAGCCAATTCAGACCTAAAGATCCGATCGTCTATGTATTATCGGTTCGCAGTCTGCATTGGCGGTGTTACGAGAAGTACGCAAACACAGCGAGGAGAGAGAAGAGAGCGTGGCAAATTGAGAGGCGCAGAGTCACGGACGCCTGTCGTCTCTTCATTCGCCACACTCTTTTCTCGTTGCTCACAGCTCCTTTGGGACGCGTCGCGTGCGATCTGTTTGCGGACCCGTTCTAATGTTCACTTTTGGTCGACACACACCGTGAACCGATAATAGGCCTATTAAAGACCCAAAGGAACTTTGAAATTCAGGCCTTCTCTGAACTTTTCAACTCATTTTCAGTCTTAGAAAAAGTGCGCGAAAACCGAAACGGGAAAAGAAGTGAAAGACTCGTCGCTGAGCAAACAACTCCCCCCCCAAAGAGAACTATTTCATCGTAGTGTGTGAGAGAGAGAGAGAGAGAGTTTCGCAATATTTATAAAGGGTCATTCTCGAGCCGTTTTCGTCCGCTTCAAAACTCTCTCTCTCTCTTTCTCAAGTTCATATCGATTTTGTCTCCGTTTTAACGGCGCCCTTGTTTTGATCGTGAAGACTCACCGCGTCGAGAATCATGTGATCCTTGTGAGCATGCGCAATGTTGATGTGTGCCACGTAGTCGAGTGTCGTGTGCGCGAAACAGGCGCCGACCTGCAGATTGGGAGAATAAATAGAACTTGTGGGCAGGTTGCCAGGTTTTGTTTCGAGAAGGTGGCAATCCAATCGAAAACTCGCGTCTTTTTTGAGCTATTCGAGGTGGTACCGTAACCCTGGAGGCGCCTCTTTTCGGAAAGTTCGGCCGGGGGACTAGAATTGAGAATGTTAGGCCATTCGTCAGTTGTTAGGAGGAATTCGAAGTTTCTAGGCCATGTTTTCGGAAAGTTAGGCGGTTATACTGGTTTCCGTGAAGTTCATGAAATTCTAGGTCACCTTCGCAAAAGTTCGGCCATTCCCAGGGGACTAGAAATTGGATATATAAAAGTTAGGCCCTTATTCTCTTAAATACTCAATTTCAAGAGCAAAGTTCGAAACTTCGGCTATGGTAGAACAGTGAAACTTTTGAATAGCAGGCAGGGGACGAGAAACTGCAAGCGAAAAAAGTTAGGCCATCCGTACTTTGTTCGCTAAACCTCGGCCATGGCGGAAAAGTTAGGCCATCTTGTCGGGCTTCGGAACTTTGGCTGTAGTGCAAAAGCTAGGCCATTTTCAAAAAAGATTGGCTGAAGGTAGCAGAGGGACTAGAAAGTAGGAATGCAAAAGTTAGGCCGTCCTTTCTCCCCCGCTCAAATCCTGGGCGAATGGCCGACCATGACTGGAACTAGCAGAGGGACTAGAAACTGGAAGTGGAATTGTTAGGCCATCCAGCGCTTTCTAGGCCACAGTTCAAAACCTCGGCCATGGCGGGAAAGTTAGGCCACCAAGCCCCTACATAGATCGCTCGTCTTCTGCCCAAATCTCACTCGAAACCGTCGCTTTCCCTGCTCATTCTCACCGCAGTCAGAGCATTCCGTCCGTCGGCGGCGTCGACGGGCTTCTGTCTCGAAATGCTGGCATTCTTGACGAGCGCCTCGTCCATCGACTGCGACATATTGTCGAAATGCGCCCGCGACTCGGACACTTTGACCAGTTCGCTGCAATAAAGCACAAAAGTTCGGCGGTGCCCCCCGGCGCCACTCACTTTTTGATGAAATTCGACAACTTCGTGTAGAGCACGACGTTCGAGTGATCGAAATAGGTGCGGAAAAGGCTGACGGTGTGCGCGTACGCCTCGGAAAGCGCCTGGAAAGTGTTCGTGGCGAGCGGATTGCCCGAAAAACTCTCGTCGGCCAACTGATTCACCGAAACCGTCAGTTTACTGCAAATTCGACGCGTTTTTCGCGGATTCTTTCTCTTTTTCTCTGCTTTTCATCACGTACTAGAAGGTGTTCACATAGTTTTTGCTGAAATCAATCATCGCTGTGATGTGGCGGAGCATCTGAAACACGCTGGGTTTCGACGACGAAAACTCGCGCGCGTTTCGCACCTCGTTTAGTCGATTCTCGAGCCGATTGAAGTAGGCGGCGTGCTGGGCGACGGCGGCTCGGAATCGTGGAGAGTCCCAAAAAATTTCGAAAGTTTTCCAACAAAAAAAACCCTCCCTCCGGTTTTTACCTGAATCGCCTCGGAAAAATCGATTTTCGGCGGCGTCGCCGGCATCGCCACTGCACTACTGTTCGCCACCGTCATCGATCCGCTGGAAAAAATCGATAAGAAACATCGAAAACCGGCTGAAAACAGGCTGAAAATCGAGCCCCCCGGAAATGGCCTAGAAATCCAAGCGCAAAAGTTCGGCCATCTCGTCGTGTACTCCACGTGGACAAGCACAGTTTCAGGCGTTTTTTATCGACTTTCGATCGATTTGACGACGCCAAAAAACCCGAAAAACAGGTGGAGAAAAGGAAAACAAGAAAGAGAGAGAGAAAGCGAAAAAGAAAAAAAGAAAAAAAAGAGGGGGAGGAGGTAGGGGGAGGGCCGGTTTTGTGGTGAAGAAAGAGAGAGAGAGAAAGAGAGAAAGAGAAAAACGGAGGCGGTTTTTGATGAGGAAGAAGAAAAAGAAAAGAGAAAAGGAAGAATAAGAAAGAGAAAGAGAGAGAGAAAGAGAAAGAGAGACGGCAGACAGCGAGAGAAAAGAAGAAGAACACAAGTTTTCGGCGGCAATCGGGGGGTCAGTGCGGGAATGGAAAAGAGAAGCGGACAGTATATAAACATTTCTCTTTCTTCCTCTCTTCCTCACTCTCTCTCTCTCTCTTTCTCTTTCTTGCTCCGGTTTCGAGTGAATGTGCTCGGCGAGCCTGTCCGTTCCGCTTCCTTCTGCTCGGCGAGCTCCTAATTTAATATTCTTCTCACAAATGTGCACAACACTCGCGCGCGCGCTCTTCCCGTTTCACTTTACTTTCGCTTTCACGAAATCGAAATCTTGCCGAGACACGCGACGCGACCGCCGCGCGTTCACTATTCACAACGATTCTTCATCTAATCACAAGAAGTAAAAGAGTGTTTTAAAAAAGTACAGAAGAAACGGCAAAAAAGATGGAGGGGGGAGGAATATGAAGTGGACACCTTTTCGTTAGATTCCAGAGGTGAGCCGATACGGCAAAAAGGGGCGGAGCTTGATTGACAAAATAGCGGGGTAGAGCGGTTCTCAATTTGAGACACTTTTTTGCAGTTTGAAAATTTGAAAAAAAAAACAGAGCAGCGCATTTATATTGTGGTCGGCGTTCAGATGCCGGCTCCACGACGTCTTTTGGGAATCGACTGCTGCTGCTCGGCCTCCTCCTCGCTGATCTCGCGAATCAGCGGACCGCCGATGCCGCGACGTTGCGATGGCGACGATCTGGAATCGAATTTCAGCAGTGCTTCAAGAACCGGGGGGTAGCCGCCGGACATCGGCCAGTCATCCGCTCGGCATACGCCACTAATGAGCGTTCCCAGCGCCAGTGGCGCGAATTGGGGACTTGAAAAGCGCCACTGGCGGCTCAGACGCTCCTTTTGG
Source organism: Caenorhabditis sulstoni (assembly GCA_963966605.1). Classification (NCBI taxonomy): domain Eukaryota; kingdom Metazoa; phylum Nematoda; class Chromadorea; order Rhabditida; family Rhabditidae; genus Caenorhabditis; species Caenorhabditis sulstoni. The sequence continues at coordinate 1,920,153 of OZ016476.1, read as the reverse complement.
CGTATGTCGCGCGGCAGACTGGCCGATGTCGCAGTCGGTCAGCCGCTCCTCTCACTCACTGTGCGGGCTCCTCCTCCTCGGGCAGTGTGACGATCGGAGCCGCCGAGCCGGCGGCTCGCGAGCTTCTCACACGTCGTCCGTCGTCAATCTCGCGCAGGTTCGAAGAGCCGGCACGTCTTCCGGATCCAGAAGACGTCGCTCCCTGACGAAGACGCGTCGAAAACTCGCGGTCGAAATCCTCGGCGTTGGCTGTAACAACACTACAGTAAGCCGGTTTGTTTGGATGGCCGACTGGCGGGGAAGCGGGGAGAAAACATGGTTTTCGGTTTTCTTCTCTCTCGTACGATGGACAGCTGACAGGAATTAGAGAGAAGTGCCACACCCATGAAAAGTACGTAAACACTGTAAACGAAGAGCCTCCCCCCTTTAGTGAGTGACCTTCAAACTGGAATATCTCTGAAACTAGAAGAGTTAGGAAAAAGTTGTCAACTACAAACATGATCAGCGTGAAATTTCGCATTGTTTGGTTGTTGACAACTTCTTTCTAACTTTCCTAGTTTTCGAGATACACCCGGTTGAAGTAGGTTACGGTAAGTGTGGCCGAACTTTCTCGCGCGTACCTTCGTCCAGATTCACAAATCGCTGCTGCTTTCGCACGTTGCCGTCGCGATCGCGTTTCTTGTCGATGAAATGCGATCGGTCGCCGATCGAGTGCCCGATGGTCATCGACGATTCGCCGTTCTTCTCGACGCGTCTACAAACACGATGGTCGACGGGTGTTTTCGCTTCCCCTCGCCTGTACCTCTTGGTTTCTGTGACGTCACCGGCGAGGTGGACAGTCTGCTGCTCGACACGCGGTCGTCCGTCCGGTCCGATCGTCATAACACTTGTGCTCATAAACATGTTGGCTCCGCCACCGCCCTGCGGCATCATCGGTCCCATCATCGGCGGCATCATTCCCTGCGAGACAAAACGATCGTTTGGAAGTGGAAAACAAATGGAAAGTTGGCTCAAAATTGGCGCCAGACATCGGCCAGCTGCCGATTCAGCGCGGATGACTGGCCGATGTCTGGCTGCGGCGAATCGGCGCCAGTGGCGGGTCTCATCAAATCGAATGCCTACCATTCCGCCGAGCAGTCCGCCGAACGGCGCGAACGGGTTCATCTCGAGCTCGTGCCGTCGTCGGCTCGCCGCCTGTCCGCTTCCGTCGGTGATCATGCCCATGCCGGGCGGCCCGAACGGACCGCCCATCATTCCGCCGAACGGCGTGCCCATTCCCATTCCGCGCAACAAACCGCCCGTCATCACATTCATCTCGTTCATCATTTGTGTGTGCATTTGGCTGAAAAAGAAAACAATTTGTTTTTCTATCGATTTTTGTTTGGCTCGCTTCTCACCCAAAACTGCGCATCGCTTGCATCGGAAAATCGTCGTCGTCGTTGAACATTTTATCGATTTTTTTCTTCTTTTTTGTTTGCCGGACAAAAAAGAGAGAGAGAGAAAGAGAAATGGAACTGAAAAATGAATGTGTTTGTCAGGTGATAGAGAACAAAAAAAGTGAGATAAGAAAAGAGAGAAAATGGGGAAAACGCCCGCGAATTAACGATTCACGGCGACGAATTTTCGAGAATTTTCTGTTGTTTTTTTTTGCAAAAAATGGAGGGGATGGGAAGAATTTTCGAAAAATTTCGAAAAAAAAAATTTTTTTTAATAAATCGATCATAATTTTTTTCAATTATTTATCGTAAATTTAGAAAAAAAAACTCACAATTTTTTTGGAAAATTGAAGATTTTCGGAATTTTTCAGAAAAAATTTTTTTTTGCGATATTTCTTTGTTTTTTTTTTCTATTTCTTTGGAATTTTCTGTAATTTTTTTTTTTTTTAATATTTTGGCGAAAATTCGATAATCTTTCGTCACTATTACACAAAAAACCGCCGAAAACAACTGGTTGCGAGAGAAAAATCCGGGGCGGAGGAGACGAAAAACGGATAGAAACACGGCCAGCTGATGTGTAAAGTGCGGCGGAAAAATGTGATTTCTGCACACTTTGGCCGTCGAAAACGTTGAAAAATTGGGGTGGGAAAACGGATTTTAATCAATTTTTCATTAGAATATGATAAATTCGAAAGGAAAACGTGTATTTCTCTTCATTTTTCAATTCAAAAAACGCGAATCAAAACCGGTCCAGTGAACACAAAAAGTTACGGAAAATCGGCAAAAATGATGGAGAAAATGGGGGGGGGCTGAACAAAAAGATACAACTAGACTAGAAAGTAGAACGAAATTGGGGGGGGGGGAGAAAGAGAGAAAAAGAAGAAGAAGAATGTGAGGAAGAAAGAGAAATTGGAATTGGGAAGGGAAGAAAGAAGAGGGAGTGAGAGAGTGTTGAAACAAGAGAGACGCAGACGGTCAGACGACGAGAGCGCAGACGACGAGAGTGCGGCGGCGGTGACACGACGGCGCGCTTCGAGAATGTTCCAGTATTAAGGGGGCGGGGCCCGGCTTATTTAGAAGGGGGGGAGGCTGTTTGTGTGGAGTGTTTGACCGAGTAGACACACAAACACACACGCTACTGACAGAAAATCGATAATTTCGCGCGAGCCGCAATTTCGAAAATCACACGGAACATTCGAAAAACTTGCGATTCGGGCTCATCGAGCTTTTTTGAGGCGTTTTTGTGAAAAAATTGTGGGAAATTCGGTTTTTTTTAGCATTTTGATTCGAAAATTTCAATTTTTGTTTCTGATTTGTGGAAATTTCTCGAAAATTTCGGTTTTACTGAGAAAAACTGCTTAAAAACAGGAAAACTCGAAGAAAAAATTAATTAAGAAGGGGCGGTGCAAACACGGCGCCACGTGCACCGCGACGCAGAATTGCAGACTTTTCGATGAAACGTGGCAATGTCGAAGGGAAAACTTGAAAATTTAGATTTGGAACATGATCAGTAAAACGTGACTTCATTAAAAATTGGAAAAAATTTTTTCATTTTCGAGAAATCATTTGATATTAGCGAGATTTTTGTGAAGCTTTTTAAAATTTGGGGCGAAATCGGACCAAAAAACCCAGTATTCAGAACGGGAAAAAAACGATTGAAATTGGGAATTTTCGAAAAGGAAAAGGCGAATCAAATGTATCCGAGTGGAATGGCGCCGGTTTTCGCGTGCACCGGCTTCAGATAGACGTCGATCGGGCGTTCGAATCCCTTGGATTTGGCCTCGCACACGCCGAGCTTCTCGACCGACTCGAATCCGACGGTCTCGATGAGCCACATCTCGAAATCTTCGGGCTTGAACTCGATCTTCGAGTAGTTCGTCTTCAGCTCCTCGCTCATTTTCGCGCGCTTCCGGTACGTCAGAAAACTTTGCGGTTCGATGATTAGACGACCGCCTAGAAATTCATAGTCGTCAGATTCGGTGTTTCTCCAAAAAAAAGAAATGCTCACCGGGATGGAGTTGGGCGAAGGCTCGCCGCAAAAAGCGTCGCATTCCGTCGTCGCCCCAATTCAAATGAACCCATTTGGTGATCGAGAAGGCGAGGATGACGTCGAACTCGGGCTGAATCGTCTCGAGCAGCTCGTCCGCCTCGAGCACATAGTTCTCCGTCTTGAACCAGATGTTGTCGGGGAATTTCGTCGAGAACGAGCGCGGCTCTTCGGTCCTCTGCGAGATGGTGCCGAACTGAACGCCGAACGAGGCCGGAAACTTGCCGGTCACCTGAAGAACCCCTCGAATTCGCAAGTTTCACTTCAAAATGCTCACCGCCGTCTGCTGATCGCAATAGTGGCGGATGTTCTTGCGTGCCACGCCGATCAGATGCTCGTCGATGTCGATCCCGAGAATTCTGCGCGGTGCAAAGTCTTTGGCGATCGATAATGTCACGAATCCAACGTTGCAGCCTGGAAAAACGCGAGAAATTGACATCTAGTAGAGTTTTGGTGAAAGCTACCGATGTCAAGGACGGATTTGTGCTCGAACCACTCTTTCCGGAGCACCTGGAGCCGCTGATCCGAATCGCCGGCGTTCAGACGCACGCCGTAGTACCGATCAAAGTTCCCGTATCGATATTTCTTGTTAAAGTACTCGGTCTTGTTCTTCCGGAACTCTGCCGCGTCTTTCGCTTCTTTCGACACATGATGACGTCGAACTTCCTTTCGCGGCGATCCGTTCGCGTTTTTCTGCAATTTCTAGCGACTTTTGTGAGTATTTTCCGCCGATTTTCCCTCGAATTTCGCACCTTTTCCGGCGATTCGCAATACTTCTCCTGTCGCCGTCGCTTCGCCGCGTCAAACCACTCGGGCGTGTGCTCCAGAAGTCCGAGACGCTCTTTTTCGAGCTCCGGATTCTCGGAAAGCTCGATTTGTATGTTCAGCGGATCGGTTTTCGACCCGCCCGGGGCGAATGTGTCGCGATAGAAGCGTTTTCGGCCGCGAAACCCGCCACGTCGATAGCCTGACATGGTTTTTGGCTGAAAATTGAGAATTTCAGATGAGAAATGCAGAAAAATCTATGGAAAACGCGTGAAAAACAAGCGAAAAAAATGAAAAACAACGAAATTCGCTTACGAAAAATTGAAAATTTCGAAATGACCGAGAAAAAGCACGGCCGCGGTCATCGAAATTTTGGCGCGTGTTCAAATATAAATTATAACGGATTTTTACGCCTTTTTGGCCGGGAAATAATGCTGAAAACTAAGAAATCGACTAAAAATATTGTTTTTATTGATTTTTTACAAATATACATGAAAATATCACAGAAAATCTCAAAAATTATCAATTTTCCGAGTTGGAACTCGTGTCGAGACCCACAATCGGGCAGTACTGGTCGTCGGCGTCGGAATATCGATTTTCGATGACCAAACAAGCGGTTTTCCGGTGTTTGCTGTGTCGGAAACCATAAAGAAAGTAAGAAACAGCTCCTGAAATCGAAAATTCTCGGTATTTGCAAGTGCGCTCTATTGAGAACCCTCCGGAGACTTACCTATGAGAAAAATCGATAATAAATGGATGAATGTTCGAGTTGGCACGCTGCCAACAAACGAGATCACCAGAAGAAACAAAACAAAGAGAGAAGCGGTCGGAAAAAGGGCCACTTTCGACTCTTTTCTGGAAAACCATCCAAATTTTGAATTTCCCGCCAATTTCCCCGACTCACTTGAACAAATAGTCGTTCGTTTGAAGGCGATTAATGTTCACAGTGAAAACGACGATCGCCGCCACAAAAACGACGCTGAAAATCCAGCAAAACGCGGTCGGCGCGGCGAAATTGCGGAGAAACAGCGCGAGCGCGGATACGGAGCCGCCGAAAAAGGCCAACAGACGGCGCGCGCGGCGGTAATTCGAAAAACTGACGTCCGGCGACGGCGGACGCGGTGCCGAGTGCGAAAATGTGGAGAAAAAGGGCAGTTCGGGCTCCTCGTTGGCGAAAAGATGCACTTCTTGCGAGTTGTAGTCTGGAAAGTACGCAATTGCGCGTCGGATTCGGTGTTTTGCGGCGTTTTGACCGGGGGAAAACTGTCATTTAAAGTGGTTTTCGAGCGATATGTCAAGAGAGCTTTTTGTTCAGTTTTTCAAGCTCTATCGATTGGTACTAAAAGTTTTTCAAAAAATTGAACTTTCGAACATATTTTGAAAAATCAATTTTCAGACATTTTCACCCCCTAAAGTACCCTTTTAAAAAAGTTTAGGATTGATCGCTGAAAAAATCGATAATCGATAATACCATCATCATCATCGGCTCCGCACTGCTCGCCGACACAATTATGCGCGTGTTTCCGAACTTTTTTGCTTTTCTGATCCATCGAGTGATACTGCGAGACGGATTTCGGCATCACCGGCGTCGTCTCCTCGTTTTCCTGAATCTCGCCGAAATGAATTTAGAAAATACATGAGAGCCGAACTTTCTGAAGACGTCGCTGAAGACGTTCCGTCTCCATTTTGGTCGCTTTCATGTAGAGGAACGCGGTGGTGTCGAACGAGGAGTGCGTCAGCATCGATTCGTCGTCGTCATCGTCGTTGTCGTCGATGTCACGGTCACGGTCACGTCTTCTGGCTCCAGATGAGCCGCTCGTCTCGTCGATCGAAACGCCGTCGTCGATGTGAAGACGTGTGCGACGCTTCTTGCCGATCGCCTTGTAGCTGCTCGTCTCTTCGGGTATTCCGATTTGTTCCGGGTAGTAGTGTTGCGAGAAAACGAGCACGATCTGAAAGTGCGTCAAGACACTCGAAAAGCACCAAGGGGCACGAGGAATGCGTCAAGGCACGGGAAAAGCGCCAAGAGGCACGAGGAATGCGCCAAGGCACGGGAAAAGCGTCAAGAAAAACGAGGAATGCGTCAAGGCACGGGAAAAGCGCCAAGGGGCACGAGGAATGCGCCAAGGCACGGGAAACGCGCCAAGGGGCACGAGAAATGCGCCAAGCCACAGAGAATGCGCCAAGGAGCACGAGGAATGCGCCAACACACGGGAAAAGCGCGAAGACACCAGAAAAGCGTCAATGCACCGGAAAAGCGCCAAGTCACCGAGAATGCGCAAATGACCAAAATGGCGTCAAAGCACGAAACAAGCGCGAAAAACCTAACATTTCGGGAACGCACCGGAATTGCGTCAGCTCACCAAAAACGCGCCAGGACACCTACCGTAATCCCCAACTTAATGGGAGCCATAAAAATGACAAAGTTCATGAGCACCGCCTTCTGGAGCATTGCACAAAGAGCCACGAGCAGTGTGCACAGTATCACAGCGAAGTAGGGACTTTTGGTGGAAGTGTCCCTGGCATACGGTATCAATCGATCTGAACTCGATTATCGATTTTCTGTGCAGAAAGGGGGAGCGTGATGGGTTACGGTACCGTGACAAAGAGCCGCGATGACTCGTGTCGCCGGCAGGAATGAGGCCAAAACGCCGCCGGAAAGAGCACAAACGGAGCACACCGAGAGCATGTATCTGAAAATTGGCGGGGAATTCGAAATCTTCTTGGCGATTTCGCAATCAATCGATAATCTACAAATGATCGAAAGGAAAAACCAAGGGAGAAAGCGTTTCTAGTGGCGAAAACGAACCGCATTCGAATGAACCCCTGCTCGTGGTAGGATCTGAATGCGGATGAGAAATCAGAAGGCGTCACGTCCGACGACGTCGCGAATCCCGCCGGAAACCGACGAACCCAGTATTTTGGCGACGATCTGCGCGGTGAGGCAAAGTTTGCGCGTGAAATTCGATGTTTTGTGACACACAGTGAATCTTACGACAATTTACGGGGGGCGAGAAACAACGCGTGCGCCGAATTACACGACAAATTGCAGAGTGGAGAATTGCGACTTGCGCGTCAGGTTCGATGCATTGCACAGAAGACACTCGAAAACTCACTTTGCCGCGGGAATGTTGAGCACCGAAAACACCTCGGGTATCATAATTCCTTCGGATAATGCGCTCACATTTGTGGATAAACTGAAAGTAAAATGGGTAGGTTGAAGGGGTTGCCGACAGGGTTACGGTACCTGAAGGTGACAGCCAGAATGAAGAAAATGGTGGTGAGGACGAGGACGAGGAACGAGAGAATCGCCGAAATTCGTTTTCGCGGGTTTTTGGTTTCTTCCAGGAGGCAAGAAGTGCTCTCGATGCCCGTAAAACACGCGGAAAGCGCGCAGATTGCGTAGAGAACCTCAAAACCAAGTTTTTATGAATTTTCTAGCAAGTGTCGTAAGATATGATGTTTTGTCCGCAAACACCGCCGACACCATAACTTACGACAAAATGCAGAAAACGTGGGTTTTCATGGATTTTGGATAATTTCTCAGTATTTCGAGCCTCACTCACCCCTTTATAGCCAAAATGAAAGAATTCGGCCTTGATCCAGTTCTCCGGGTCCGAATGAAAAAACGCGACCATTGTGCAAGAAGCGGCGATGAGCAGTGTGACGGCGAGCAACGAAACACAAATTGTGCCGACGACGCGGAGTGAGCACAACAGGAGCATCAGAGTGATGAGAGCGGAGACTACGGTAAGAAGATCCACGTCAGACGACAGTATCCACGAATCCGGCGAGAACACCGCGAACGTCAACGATTTGGCGGGAAGACCGCGGAACAGCAGATTCTGCGCGAAAATCGCTCAAAAACCGTTCGAGTGTTGTAGGATGTGGTGCAATTGCGTACAATGCATCAGACCTTACGACAACTTGCAAAAAACTCACAAAATGGTCGGCCCACGCTTTGCAAAACAGTCCGGCCTGTCCGATGTAGTCAATTAGACTGAGCCAGGCCACCAAATAGGCCGGGAGCTCGCCGAGCACCGCATACGCGAAATGATACTGTACCACGTTTTTGGGCATTGTGCACGATAATTCAGAAAGATGGGCGGCTGAAACGAGACAGCTACAGTAACCCGTCGCCGTGCCCCTTTAGCAATGCTCACCGGATAAGAACGCGATGAGGAATGCGAAAATGAGCGCCAAAACGGTGCTCGGACCGGCGACCTGAGTCAGTGCGAATGGCAAAATTATGAAGAGCATCATCGAGATGCTCTTTATGCCCGCCAGCGCGACGACGAGCGGGACGCCGAGCCTGCGAGCCCATTCCGAGTGACGGAGGAATTGCTCGTCGACGCGACGCGTTCGAAACACCTTCCGCAGCATTCAGCGTGTCTGAAAATGCCGAAAAATCGAATTTGGGGCAAATGTCGTCAGATATGGTGTCTTGTCCGCAAACACCACCGACACCACATCTTACGACAAATTGCAGAAAAACGTGGGAAATCGTGGAAAAGTATTTTAAAAAGGCGATTCACACTATATCTTACAGAAAACAGCAGACTGAACTTTTGAAAAGCTAAGAAACATCAGAAAACAGAGAATGTCGTAAGATGTGATGCATTGTCCGCAAACTCCGAAAAAATGGCCGAAAAGCGCGTTTTTCGGGAGAGCAGAATGCCAAAAAAAAAGGAATAAACCCCCTAATAGTAGCCTATAAAGCCGCCAATTTCACGGAGAACCAATTCTGTGAGAGCAGCTCCAAAAGTGGCTCTTTTCCGTTTTTTAGTCAAAATATGAAGAGGCGTTCTCGAATTACACTCCACACACACACACAAAAGTGAGCAGCGGAGCACAAAAAGAGCCGGAGCCGAGAGAAAAAAAAAGTGAAAACGCATGGCGGAGAACAAAACGGCGGGTGGGGGAGGAAGGGAATATTTGGAAATCTCAGGGGATCGTATCAAAAGTGACATTTGCCGCTTTTCGCAGAGCTCATGGCTCAAGTTGGCTCGCCGAGAGCACAAAACTTTCGAAAACAAATGTCTGTTTCTTGGTTTTTGGGAGGCAGCCGTGTTTGGTTGTCATGGAAAAGTGGCGATTCCCGCTTCATTCTGACAATTTTTGACGTTCTCCAGTGGAAAATCGCGGAAAAACAGCGTTTTCTGCATTTTGTCGTCAAGTTTGGTGTTTGCGGACAATGCATCATATCTTACGACAATTAACTTTTTGTTGGTTTAAAAAGTTTTCTGAAGTTTTCGAGAGTTTCAAATTGCGTAGAATGCATAAAAACTTACGAAAGCCACTGTTTTTCTGGATTTTTTTTCAAAAAAACACTGAGAAAAGAGTTTTTTTTTTTCGAATTTTTCGTCGAAAAGCTCCCTTTTGAGAAGCTGCAAATTCAATTTTCAATTCGCGAAGAAAAAAAAGGAAAAAGTGACTCAGATTCCACGGAAATTCGCGAAAAATACGAAAAAAACCACTCCACTTCGGATTAGTTTTTCGAAAAAAAAGAAAAAAAAGGAAAATTAGCATATTCTAGAGGGTTTTTTTCGCGAAAAAAAAGAGTTTCCTGAGAAGTTTCTGGAATTTTAAATTGGAAAAAAAAAAATGGGTTGGGTGAGAATTTTTTTTCGGAAAATTTTCCCACAATGAGAAAAATATGTTAATGATATGAGAATAAGTGGGAAAATATGATTTTCAGATTTTCAGTCAGAAAATCAGAAATCACCAAGAAAAACGTGTAATTTTGACGTACTTGTCGTCAAATTAGATGTTTTGTACGCAAAATGAACTTTTTCTTCGGAATGCGAAGATTTTTGAATTTTTAGGACGTTTTTTTTTCAAAAATTTGAAAAATGTCGTCAAATCGGGTGTTTTGTACGTGAAAATCACAATTTAACGGGAATTTACCTAAAAAAAAGCGAGAAAAAGAATGAAAAAACGAGAAATTTCCGATTGTTTTCATCAACCGGAATGCGCCAAAATGAGGGAAGATTGCGTGCCGAAAAATGGGAAAAAAATGAAAAATCTGGAGGCGAAAAACGGCTGGGAAGAGGCGAAAAACGAGAAAAATGGTGGGATGGGCTCCGCGAGCCGGAAAAATAACACGAAAATCACTATAATTTCCATTTTCCCGAAAAGTCCGCAAATTGTCGTCAAATACGGTGTATTGTAGTTTTTTTTTGTCAAGAATGCGTGGGGCGAAGAAGAGGAAAGAAAAGAAGAGAGAAAAGGGTCTCTCGGCCCACTTCCTGTGCCTCAGAAATCGAATCAGACACTCTTGTGCTCGCGGAGCACATGTTATGCTGCTCCACTCTTCGAAAGGGCTCCGTGTGGTCGATTACGGTGTCTTCCTGTGAGAGTGTGTGTCGTCAACTCTGTTGCATTGTACGTGAAATCGCGGAGAGGCGACTCGCTAAAGGGGGTCGAAACGGGAATAGAATCGAGAAAAGAAATGAGGAGGTGGGGGGAGACGGAGAAAGTGCTCGCGGGCACACGCCCCGCCTTCAAATTGGATTGACTTTTTCTTCTTCTCGCATTCTTGCGGCCTTCTTCTCGCACGTCTTCATAATTGGATCAAGTCGGAAACGGCCGAAATGACGGCGGAATGCAGACAAAACACCAGATTTGACGACGGAATGCAGACAAAACATTGGATTTGACGACGAAATGCAGACGAAACACCAGATTTGACGACGGAATGCAGACAAAACATTGGATTTGACGACGAAATGCAGACGAAACACCAGATTTGACGACGGAATGCAGACAAAACATTGGATTTGACGACGGAATGCAGACGAAACATCAGATTTGACGACGGAATGCAGACAAAACATTGGATTTGACGACGGAATGCAGACAAAACACCAGATTTGACGACGGAATGCAGACGAAACATCAGATTTGACGACGGAATGCAGAGGAAACATTGGATTTCACCCTGAGTTTGGCGACAGAACGCACAGAACACTAAACTTGACGACAAATTGCACAAAAACATGAAATTTCGCGGAAACTTGTCAATTTTTCATAAATATCACCACGAAACACTCAATTTGACGCCACAGTTCACTAAAATTTGAAAAAAAACCGCGTTTAATTTCTGAGAAGGAAGCAAGGCCCATAATTAGAGATTGGGCAAATTGTCCATTTCCCCGAAAAAAAATGGCGGAGAAGAAGAAGAAGAAGAAGAAGAAAAAGACGTCAGTGTCAATCAAAAAACTTCCCTTTCCCCCTTCTCCGAGCACCACCACAATTGGATCATTGGGGAGGGATAACTGGTTGCTCCGCGGAGCCCGCCCTACAACACACACAAAAAACATTCCGCTTCTCTTTCTCATTCTCTCTTTTTCGTTTTCAGCCAAGAAAAAAAAAAGAGAATGGATGAGGAAAGACGACGAATTTGAGCCGGAAAAGTCTCTGGAGAGGAGCACGAAGAGCACCCCAGAACCGGGCTCATATTCTCACTCTTTTCGCCCCCTCGACTTTCACACCGACTCTGAGGAAAACATGCGAAAAATCGCTCTTCTCGCCGTCATTTTGTCGATTTCCGCGGTTTTTGGTGAGTTTCTAGCGTTTGCGCGTCGAATTCGGTGCCTTGTACGCAATATGGCGTCAAATCCGATGTTTTGTGCGTTTGCGCGTCAGATCAAGTGTTTTGTACGTCATTTTTCAGCGCAAATTCGGATTCCGTTATTCGGCGGCGCCATCACTATTCGCAACAATTCTGATGGCAGTTTCACCATTGGAACCGAAAAAGTTTGCACTTTTCCCGAGTTTTTCTCCAAATTCTCACTTTTTCCAGAAAATTCTCCACTCAAACGTCGAAAAACGAACGCAATTCACACTTCTCAATGGTACGGTAGGCGATTTTGGTGAGCGCGCGTGTTTGCGGACTCTTGGCATCGAATATGACGCGCAATTGCAGAATCGACACCGAACTCGACGGAATCGACGGAAACGCCGAAAATTCGGCGTCCGTCACAACAACGTCCGAAATCCGATGTGCTGAATGCATTACTTTCAATATTCGGACGATTTTAGAGGACGTGTTTGCGGACATGACATTGAATTATACGACAAATCGCAGAAAACGCCATAAAATCAATAAAACAGTTTATTATTTCGTTTAAAACCACAAAAAGTTCATCTCGACGTGTTTTTGAGGTTTCCCAATCATCACCAATCCATTTCCAAGTAGGATTTCAGAAATTTCTCGTGAATTTCCGTGAAAATCATGTCACAGTGGCGAATTTCGTAGCGAAGCATCTGCAAAAAACATTGGATTTGACGCGCAAATGCAGAAAAACATCAAAATTGTCGCAAAAATGCAGAAAAGCATTGGAAAATAAAGCGAATTAGCGGAAAATCAACAAAATCGACTCGAAATCGCAGAAAAGCATCGAATTTGACGCGCAAATGCAGAAAAACGTCAAAATTGTCGCAGAAACGCAGAAAAACATTCAAATTGACGCACAATTGCGGAAAACAGCTAAATTTGGCGCTAAACCGCAGGAAAACACTGTAACCGACGCGCAATTGCACAGACTCACATCTCGCTCGTCGTTCACCTCGTCGCGTTTCCCCTTCAATTTGCCAAACTCCCCGCAAATCTTGTCAATGAGATCGAACTTGGTGGTGATGAGATGAATGAGCTCTCCCTCGAGCACACATCGATGTCCCAACGGAATGTTTCGTTCCTGAAAAGTGTGAGTTGTCGCGTGACATGGTGTGACGCGTCATCTCACACAGTGCTCCTCCCAAATCTCGAGTCCCTGACACGCTTTGTCGAGCAACTCGGTGAGTATCTCGAAGCGGTCCTCCTCGAGGCTCCGATCCTCGCGCGGCAGAGCCCACAACGTCCGTTCGACTCTTTTGACGCGTCGCTCGAACTCGACGAATCGCCGCGCGAGATCCGGCAGGTACTTGCGAGCGATCGCATCCGGCATCTGAACGAGGGCACTGTCAAGACACGCGACGCGACACGCGACGCACCTCCTTCATGTTCTTGTAGACGGTGTGCGCGTCTTTCGTCTTGAGCTCCTCGTAAAACTCGGGCTCCGCGCCCTCGACCGGCTCGTCCCGCTTCAGATCGCGAACGATGTCGTGAAGCGGAAAGTCGACGGGCTCTGGAACGCCTTCCGGCGGCGCCGTCCGCTTCGCGATCTCCTCGTCCAACAGCTTCTGCTCGACGTCCGAAAGCGGCGGGATTACGGTGTACTTCTGCAGGCGTCGGATTTGACGACAAAATGCACGCAATACAAAACGTGCCATAACTTTTTTGTGGTTAGTGCTATCAAAATGGTGTAAATGGAAAAAATGATGAAAATTTCAAGATCTTTCGAATGGCGTAAAGATCGTCTGCAAATCTTTGATTCGAAGCGAGTTGCGCACGTTTTAAGGTGCTGAGGCTTTAAACCAACATAACTTTTTTCATAGGAAAGATTTTCAGATGATCTTTGCGGCATTCGAAAGATCTCAAAATTCTCTTCATTTTCTGTAACTGCACTGTTTTTCTAGCTCCTGCCACAAAAAAGTTACGAGCACTTCCGTGTCTCACCCACCCCTTTTTTGATATCCTTGTCGATTTGATTCGCCTCCTCGAGAATCTTCTCGACGCTCATCAGATCTTTTGGCGCTCCCGCTTCCGACATCGCAAACTGAATTCTCTGCGTTTTTCTGGTCGTTTTCACGTTTTTCTTCCGAATTTTCGAGAAGTTCGGACACGTTGACGCTAAAGTGTCACGTTTTTTTTGTGACGGTGAAGTTTGAACTGAAAGTGTGAATGCATCGGAATTGACGACAAATCGCGGAAATATCTTTGCTGAAATGAAAATATTCCGGATATATTGAAGAAATGAGCCAGATGTGTTGAAGTGCAGTGGAGCGCGATTGCATCAGATGGAATTCTCGACGTCTCATCTGAAAGTACAGTAATCCCGACTGCAACCCTTTATTACGCTGGAAAATCGGGCCACTTTTGTGGACGCGGAAGAGGAAGTGGATGGTGGGAAAGTTAGGCCACCGAGGAAAACTAGGCCAACCGAAAGAATATTCAGATGGGAAACAGATGTTTCGAGGTTCGAAACGAGAGAAAAATTATGATTTTTATTTCAGGAAAATGTAAGAAATTGAAAAAAAAACACCATTTTATGTAAAAACTGAAAAATATACAGCCAGCGAAGAAATTTTCACCGAATATTGTCTGAAACTCTTTTTTTGTTGATTTTTTATTGTTTTTTTGTTTTCTCACAAAATTTCCGTCGAATTTCAGTTGTTTTTCTGCTTTTTTTCATAAATAAATCTATTTTTTCAATTTTCGTGCGCGAGAGAGTGCACGTTTCGAGGAGACGCCAGAGAAAAGGGTCAGCAAACGCGCTCCATTGCACACCCGCGCGAAGGCGTGGATTTCGAAGCGCTTCTCCTCCATCGATTTTCACCCTTTTCTACTCGATTTCCACAGAAAAATGGAGGATCCGGAAGGTGCGAATAATGCAGAAAACGTCGAAAATACAAAAACACCGCCGCCCGAGCCGAAAAAGTGCGTTTTTTCATCGATTTTCCCCCCGAAATCGTCGTTTCAGAAACCGTCGTCGCTCGTCAATCGGCGGCAATATCCTCAGCTCATTTCTCTCGGAAGAGGCCGCCGATAAAATGAGCCCAGCGGAGCCGCGAGCGGCTCGTCCACGTCGAGCCGCCCAAATGAGGCCGCCCGTCCAGGCGCCGCCGCCACCCCAGCCCCAGCCAGCAAAACCTCGCGAAATTCGCTATTCGGTAGGCTTTTTCGGCGATTTTTCTGGTTTTTCTGTTGAATTTCACAATTTCAGTTTGATTTGGGCGAGCGTGTTGCCGTTAAATCGTGTCTAAAACCGACGGTCGGGCCGATTCTAGTCCGAAAAGGGCCGGCGTTGGCGAAATCGGCGGCGCAGCGGGCCGCCGCGAAAATTGTGACGAAATATCGGAAGAGCTCGAGTCTCGGAGGCACACCTAGCTCGAAACGCGGCGATCCGCAAATTAAATTCCATCAGATTTGCACGATTCGTGTCATAACGCCACGTCCTGACTATGTGAGTCGGCGGGAATTCAAAACTTCCGCAATTTTGGCAATTTTCAGAACCCAGACAAGCTGGAAATGCCGCATTCAGACGAGGAGGAGGAGAAGAGCACGAATCCGAATCGCGAGCGACTGAGCACTGTCCAATTGCGGCTCACGCCCACCTCCGAAGCGCAGGTACCTCCGAATGCGCCGGACTCGACGACAAAATGCACACTTTGCAGCTCGAGAAGATGAAAACGCGCGAGATTGTGCAGTTCAACGCGCAAATGGTGTTCGGCGACGGCGAATCGGTGGAGGCGAAGGAGGAAGAAGACGTGAAGACGGCACGAGAGCCGTCGGAGACGTGGAAAATGATGCGGGAGGCGAAGAAGAAGTGTCAGCGGCGGAAATCGCTGATCGTCGGCGCAGCGTCGCCGCTCAAATCGCCCGCCAAAGAGGATCCGATCGAGCGACCGCGTTTCGAGGTGGAAATGGAGGACGAGGTGGGAAGCGAATGGCCTAGAAACACCCCGCGTCGAAATTCCTCTCCCATTTCAGATTTCTGAGCCGAAGAGGAAACCGCGAAGATCGGTGCGGTTGAAGCCGGCGGACACTGTTGGACCATCAAAAGAGCCCGAGGATCGGAGCAGCAAGAAGCGAGAGCTCCAGGAGCCGCCGAGCCCATCGACAGCTCCGCAGCCGAAACGGAACCGGAAAAGCGTGGGCTCGACGCTGAAATCGACGTCGGAATCGAAGAAAAACCGACGAAAATCGGGAATCGTCCCACCGAAGACCGATAACTCGGAGCCGAAGATCTCGGCGTTTTTCGCGGCGAGACCCAAAAAAGAGCCGTCTCCGGTAGAGGAGGCTCCGCCCACTCAGACAGCTCCGAAACTCGAGAAGAGCCGAAAACGACGGTCGACACGGTTTCCGGTGCTCGCCGAGCAACCGTCGACGTCTTCTGAATCGGAGAATCCGATCGAAAAGGCTCCGCCCAAACTGTTCTCATTGTTCTCGCCGAAACCGGCGAAGCCGGTGAAAAGCGTGGATTTGGTGGTGGATTTGACGGGAAACTCGCCGAAAAACTCGCCGAAAAAGGTGGAATCAAAGGATCGGAAAGCGGACGAATCGACGAGAATCGGTGTGAAGCGCGAGGAGAAATGGGGTGACGCGTGCGCCGAAACGTATCAGTTTATGACGAAAATGCCGATGGAACCCGCGATTTTCGACGAATTCCGCCAAGATTCGTCGTCGATTTTCAAGCCACGCCCATTCGACGAGAACATTCTGAAGCCGGAGCTCGCGGAGCACGTCTTCAAAATGCGAACGTCACTCCCGGATCACGTCTCCAAGAAGCGAACGTCGCTTCCACCGCTTCAGTCGACAGAGGATTCTGGAGAAGACGTCGTCGTTTCGATGCCTCCGGAGAAGATTCCGGGCCTTGAAGGCGTGTGCCCGACGACGATCTATCCGTCGACAATGGATTTGTTGAACGAGGGCGCGGAAGAGGCGGAACGAGTGCGCGGATGGTTGCGGAAGTGGAAGCGGCGGGTGCGGAAAGACGCGGAGCGCGAGATGCGGAAAGAGAAGGCAAGCGGCGGCGGGAAGCGGAAGGGCAAGATGAGGAAGAAGCGGAAGACGTCGCAGGATTCAGATGAGGGGGATTCGGAGGAATCCGAGGAAGAGGAGTCGGATGACGAGTATCAGGTGGACGGCGATGCGGACGATGAGTCGCTTGAGAACCCTCTGGTGCTGATCGGACCGACCGGTGTTGGAAAAACTGCTCTGGTGAGTTTTCGGGCGAAATGTCGTCAGGTATGGTGCATTGTTTGCAATCACCGCCCACGGCACCGAGTCTCACGACAAATTGCAAAAAGTTCATGTTCTTGCAGATTCGCGCGCTGGCCAAACAGGAGAACATGCGTCTGATAAGCACGGGTCCAGAAGTGGACCGAACCGGTGCGGAGATCAAAAAACGGGTGCAGGAGGCGATGCGATCGCATCGCGTCGACCAACACCGTCACAACCGGATCGCACTGTTCTATCAGACGGGCGGCGCGAAAGGATACACGGCGAAAGAGAAGACGCCGTGTGTGCTGGACAAGGAGTACACGCAGAGTCTGATCGTCTTCGAGCACGTCGACGTCTTCTTCGACTCTCTGGACAGAGGCGGATGGGCGGCTCTCGTCGAGGTGCTCAACGAGGCCGCCGTGCCCGTCGTGTTCACTTGCGAGAATGGATGGCCGCGCGATTCGGCGCTGAAAAGGCGGCCGTTGGAGATTCACATGGGGAGGAACAAGCGGAAGACGCAGAAATACGTGCAGGTGGGATCCTCACTTTTTCGAGGTTTTAGGGGTCTATGAGAATGGTGCAGCTTCAGAAATAGGCCTGAAAAGTTGGGGGCGAGATGACTATGCCACGTGGTTTTCTATCTTTGCAGCAAGTGATCTACTCGTGTCGCGACGTGCACATTCCATCGCCGACGATGGCTCGCCTCTCGAAATCGGTGTCACACGATTTGTCGGGACTGCTCCGGCAGGCGCACTTCTACTCGCTCGCCCCCTCGCGGTCTCTTCCGATGACGTCACGCGCGGCGACGTCGTCGGGATTCGAGAAGGCGTGGGAGCCGCCGCCGAGCACTCCGCATGCGGCTCAATTCATACGGAGCACCGAGCGTGCCGAGCAGCTCGTCGAGCTCTACGCCGACGTGCTCGACGACGAGCGATGCGATGTGAGCGGAGTTCCGCCGCGTGACGTTGGCGCCATGCGGAACGGATCCAAGTACGCGGAACACGTCCGCGCGGCACGCGTCGCTTTGAACGGACGGTACACTGAGCAGGAGCTGGTGCGAGACGTGTTGCCGCTGCTGAAACCGATGGATGAGGCGGAGAGGAGGAAGACGCGGACGACGCGACGTCATCTGCACCGCTTCCGAGAGCTCGACTCGAAACTGACACCGACCGACGGCGAGCAGTTGATTGCGGCGGCCGCGGCGTGGAATGCCGATCTATGAGACATTGACGATTGATTTGTGTATTGTGTGAAAGAGGTATTTGGAGAAGAGTCTTTGATGAATGATTAAGAGCTTTTATAATTTGGATGGGATTGGATAGAGATAGAGTGTGAAACACCTGATTTGACGACAATTCACACACACACAAATAGAAACTTTGAAACAACACAGATCATGGCACGGTTAGTTGGAGGAGGGTGTTAGTTGATTCGTAGAGAGGAACATCATTGCTGATTGCACGCCGCCGACTTATTCTTGCTCTTGTTCCTTTTCGAGGAAGAGGGCGTTCCCAGTGTGTCGTTCATCATCATCGCCGTCACGTCATCCGGATGCGTCTCCGTCTCGACCATCATCGTCGTCGAGCCGACGGCCGGAGCCGGTGCCGGGCTCGCCGAGCAACAACTCTCCTCCTTCTCCTCGTCTTCAATGTGCGTCGCCTCGCGGCTCAACGGTTTGATTCTGCAAATTGTCGTCGGGTGTGGTGCATTGTCCGCAGTGCGCTTACCCGAGTCTCGCCTGCTGTATCAGACCCATTTCGGTCGTCGGTTTCGGGCCGCTTTTGAGCTCTTTGAGCTCGTCCTGCAGAGCCCATATCTTCTCTTTGAGCTCCTTCTCCTCGTCGTCGAACTCGTCGCACACTTTTTCGAGCCGCGCCACTTCTCGCTCGGCTCGTCGCACTTGCTCCTCGAGCTCGACGATTCGGGCTCGCGCGGCGTCGAGCTCGCCGGCTCTCGTGTCCACCTCCTCGCGCATCAGTGTCACGTCGTGTTGAGCCGTCGCCTCCACTTCGGAGCAACGACGATTCGAGGCGTCGAGTTGGGCGGTGAGCTCGCGGAGCTGTGTGTGCATGCTCTCCAGCGAGCCGCTGAGCACTTCGATGCTCTGCGCTTGGGCTCGCCACGCGGCCGCCTCGGTGAGCCGCGTCTCGAGAGATTGAATGGTGAGCTCCGAGGCGGTGAGCTGCTCGCGGAGCACGGCGAGCTTGCTAGTGTGCTCCTTGGCGTCTTGCTCGAGACGAGTTTGGAGCTCGAGCACCTTCTGCTCGGCGAGCCGGCTCTGCTGCTCCGCGGCGGTCTGTTGCTCGCGGAGCACGTCGATCTGTTGCTCGGCGCACTGTTTCTCCGCGTCGAGCACTTCTTGTTTCTTCTGAAGTTCCGTCGTGAGCTCCGTCTTCTCTCGCTCAAAACTGGCCAGTTGCTCGCGGAGCTCGAGAGCCTGTTGCTCGTGCTCTGATTGACGAGCCACGAGTTGCTCGCGGAGCTCCGTCTTCTCTTGCTCGCCACGTTGCACAGTCTCCCGGAGCTCTGCGAGCTGCTCACGGAGCATCTTCACCTGCTCATCGTGCTCCGCCGTCTTCTGCTCCAAGTTCGCCTGAAGTTGGCTCTTCTCTTGCTCCACACTTGTCAGTTGCTCACGGAGCCTATCGACTTGCTCCTTTTCTTGCTCAGAGCTCGCAAGTTGCTCGCGGAGCTCCAGAATCTTCTGCTCGGCGGATTCTCGCTCGACGATGAGCTTCTCTTCCAAAGTCGTTTGCAGCTCGATCTTCTGCTGCTCCAAACTTGCCTTTTGCTCGCGGAGCCTCTCAACTTGCTCGCGGAGCTCAACCATCTGCTGCTCGGCCGATTCCTGCTCAGCGGCGAGTTTATGCTCAAAAGAGCTCTGCAGCTCGATCTTTTCTTGCTCCGAGTTAGCCAACTGCTCGCGGAGCCCGTCGATCAGCTCTTTCTCCTGGTCAGAGCTCGCAAGTTGCTCGCGGAGCCCAGCGATCTGCTCCTGGAGCTCCAATGACTTCTGCTCGGCGGACAGTTTTTCCTCCAGAGTCGTCTGCAGCTCGGTTTTCTCTTGCTCGGAGCTCGCCAATTGCTCGCGGAGCTCCAGAACCTTTTGCTCGGCGGCGTCCACTTGTCGCTGCAGCTCCTGAGCTCTTTGCATCGCATCCTCCTGCTCCGCCTTCTCTTGCTCAGCAGCTCGAAGCTGCTCCCGGAGCTCCTGGCTCATTTGCTCGACGACTTCCTGCTTCATGCTTAATTCAATCTTCTCCTGCTCACACACAGCCAGCTGCTCGCGGAGCCCATCAAACTGCTCCTGGAGCTCTTGCGAGTGCTGCTCGGCGGACTGTTGCTCAGCGACGGCCTTCTCAAAACTCTTTTGAAGATCTTCCACTTGCTCGCGGTGCTCCTGAATCTTTCGCTCGGCACATTCTTGCTCCGCGGAGAGCTTCTTCTCCATAGTCGTCAGTTGCTCGCGGAGCCCATCGAGCTGCTCGCGGAGCTCCTGATTCTGCTGCTCGCGGAGCTCCTGATTCTGCTGCTTGGCAGCCAATTTCTGCTCCAACGAGTTCTGCAATTCACTCTTTTCTCGCTCAGAGCTCGCGAGCTGCTCGCGGAGCCCGTCGACCTGATTCTGGAGCTCCAATGACTTCTGCTCGGAAGACAATTGCTCCTGGGAAATCTTTTCGTCCAATGAGTTCTGGAGTTCGATCTTCTGATGCTCAGAGCTCGCCAGTTGCTCGCGGAGCCCATCTAGTTGCTCACGGAGCTTCTGACTCTGCTGCTCGGCCGATTCCTGTTCAGAGGCGAGTTTCTGCTCGAAATTGCTCTGCATCTCGATCTTCTCTTGCTCGGATCGAGCCAACTGCTCGCGGAGCCCGTCCATCAGCTCCTTCTCGTGCTCAGAGCTCACAAGTTGCTCGCGGAGCACATCCACTTGCTCGCGGAGCTCCGCGCCCTCTTGCTCCGCGACCATTTTCTCCTCCAGCTGCCTCTGAAGTCGACGCTTCTCTTGCTCCAAACTGTCCAATTGCTCGCCGAGCTCTTTCTTCTCCCGCTCGCCCGCCTCGATTAGCGATCTCATCAAGTCCGTCTGAAAATTCATCAAGTTGAAGCCTGAAAAGTTGCTCGGCGAGCAGTGTACCTGGTCGGCGACCTTCGAGCACCTCGCGCCGAGCTCCTCGATTCTCTTCATGATGATTTGCTCCGCTTGCTCCATCTCGACTTTTTCTTGCTCGGCGAGCCGATCCTTTTCCTCGTGGCTCTTGCGGAGCTCGTCGATCAGATCGATCAGCGAATCCTTTTCGGCGTGCAAATCGCGAAGCTCCGTGTCTTGCTCCGTGAGCACGTTTTGCTCCAAAGAGCTCTGGAGCTCGACCTTTTCTTGCTCAGCTGCGGCGAGTTGCATGCGGAGCCCGGCGATTTGCTCGCGGAGCTCGGCGAGCACCTCCTCCGATTGACGAGCCGCGAGTTGCTCTCGGAGCTCTGCGAGCTGCTCACGGAGCATGTTCGCCTGCTCATCGTGCTCCGCCGTCTTCTGCTCCAAGTTCGCCTGAAGTTGGCTCTTCTCTTGCTCCACAGTCGTCAATTGCTCGCGGAGCCCATCCTTCTCAGATTCGACAACTTGCTCGCGGAGCCCATCCTGCTCATCGTGCAACGCCTTCTGCAGTTGACTCTTCTCGTGCTCACAAGCGGCGAGCTGCTCGCGGAGCCCGTCGATGCTCGCCTGAAGAGCCGCCTTCTCGGCTCGCGCCTTCTTCGTCACGCCTTCCGCCTGCTGCATCAGAATCTGCTCCTCGTACCGTCGCGCCTCGCCAATCTCCGCGATCTTCGCCTCGAGCGCCCTGACGGTCGCCGTCAGCGCTCGCACGTCTTCTTCGTGCTTCTGACCCAGATCGCACTCCTTCTCGAGCAGCAGAAACTCGCACAACGACTGATTCACCTGGGCTCGCGGAGCCGCGGTGAACGTCGCGTCTTGCTCGCCGAGCACCGGCTCCGCCGCGAGCTCCGTCATCGTCGTCGAATAGGAGACGTCGGACATCATCGTCGACGTCTCCGCCTCGGAATCCGAATCGATGCGCGTCTGCTCGAGATTACAATCGGCCGCGTTCTCGAAAAGTCCGCCGCACCGCACCTCCAGCACCGCCCGTTTCGACTCTTTTCCCTGTCGCGAGACGGGCGTCGCCGCCGAAAACGGCGACTCCAATTGATGGCGTTTCTGTAGTGAAAATCCAATAAAAATCGATTGCGAATAACGCCAAAAAAACTACCTTCGCGCCTGTCGTCGAACTTCCGTCGTTCTCGTTTTGGATTTGTTGCGGCGAATCCATCGCTTTTTGCTGAAAATGCGAACGCAAATCGAATTTCGTCGAAAAGAGCACAAAAAATGGGTGAAAACAAGGCACGCCGGTGCGAAAATGAAATGTCTCACCCCCTTAAAAATTCGAATCGCCGGTGTTAGCGCGCGAGTGCGATGGAGCGCGTTTGCACACCACGCACCAGCGAGAGACCGGTTTTCGGCGGTTTTCGACGGCGAAAACAGGCGAAATCGATGTGGAATCGCCGAGAATCATTGGAATTTTCACGAGAATCACCTGAAATATCGATATTATCTGGAAAAAAACCGAAAAACTCAAGAAAATCCGGGCGAAAACCGAGAAAATTGAGAAATTTCAAACTTTAATCGAAAAATTGGCAAAAGTTTGTTTGTCATTTGTCAAGCGCACCGATTACAATGTTAATCCGCGCGCGCGCACAGAGGCGGGGAGCAAGAAAATCGATCGGAAAATATCAGTCTCCCGCCGATTTACCGCCCCGAGTTTTCCGAGTCATTCGACACCATTTTCGAGTGGGTGTCACCGGCCGAGATTGTACAGTTTGCACACATTCCCGGCTCACTGAGCCACTTGGACTCGTGTTTTTCGATCCTATGCGATGGACACTCGCATCCCACCTATTCTCGCTGATTCTCATCGGCTCGATCGGTTTCGCGGGCGCCAGCGATGACGAGTATCGATTGTTGAAGGATTTGAGAGAAGGGTTCGTTGGCGAGACACGATTTTTTGATAGATCTCATCGCGACGAGTCGATTGATACCCGAAGTTGACTGAAATTCATCATTTTCCGCGATTTCGCGTCAAGTTTAGAGTTTTGTACGCGATTTTTTGAAAATACGCACCAAATCCCGAGATTTTCTGCATCCGCTCGTCAAATCCAACGTTTTGTCCGCAATTTCCCGTCAAGTTCAATGTTTTCTCTAGTTCCGCGCTAAATTCAGGAGTTTTCTGCAATATTGCTCCAATTTTGGTCGAGTTCTGCATTTGCGCGTCAAATCAACTGTTTTGTCTGCAACTTTGCGTCGAATCCAATGTTTTTTCCGCATTTTGTGCTAAACTGCGCGTCAAATCCGGTGCTCAGTCTGCAATTGTGCGTCGAGTCCGGTGTTCAGTCTGCAATTGCGCGTCGAATCCGGTGCTCATTCTGCAATTGTGCAACGAGTCCGGTGTTCAGTCTGCAATTGCGCGTCAAATTCGGTGTTCAATCTGCAATTGTGAGTCGAGTCCGGTGTTCAGTGTGCAATTGCGCGTCGAATCCGGTGCTCAGTCTGCAATTGCGCGTCAAGTCCGGTGCTCAGTCTGCAATTGCGCGTCAAATCCGGTGCTCAGTGTGCAATTGCGCGTCAAATCCGGTGTTTCAGGTACGATCCGATGGAGCGTCCAGTGGCGGATCATCACAAGCCGGTTCGCGTGAAACTGCGTCTCATCCTTCAACAACTCGTCGACGTCGACGAAAAGAATCAAGTGATAACACTGGTCGTGTGGACACAGTACACGTGGAACGACTACAAAATGCGCTGGTCGCCGGAGGAGTACGGTAACATCACGAGTCTGCAGATCGGCTACGGTACCCTGTGGAAGCCCGACATTCTGCTCTTCAACAGTGCCAACGAGCACTTTGACGCGAGTTTTCCGGTGAACATGGTCGTGCAGCCGGGAGGAGACGTGCTGTTCGCGCCGCCCGGTGAGTGCGGTGGAGCGCGTTTCCCCCCTCGACGCGTCGCGGTTTTTGCAGGAATCATGCAAGTGTCGTGCTCTCTTGTTATGACGTGGTTTCCCTACGACGAACAGGTGTGCTATTTGAAAGTGAGTGAGTGGTGGCCGCGAGAGAATCCTAGTCCCTCCCCTCCCTTCACATATTCCGTGTTTCGTTTCCGCAGTTCGGCTCGTGGACGTACGGCAAAAAGTTGGATCTGCAAATCGACGACTCCGAGCTGCCCGCCGAGCACAAAATCGACCTACAGTACTACGTGCCGAACGGCGAATTCGATCTGCTCGCCACACCGGCTCGCCGCAAGCTCACCGAGTTTCTCGACGAAACCTACACAGAGCTCTATTTCCATTTGCACTTGAAACGGCGCGTGCTCTATTACGGCATGAATTGGATTGTGCCGTCGATTTTGATCTCGTTGAGCAACATTCTCGGTTTCACGATGCCGCCCGAGTGCGGTGAGAAAATCACGTTGCGTGAGTCGGGAGGGAAGACGCGTTTTTCTAGGCCATTTATCTCGGAAACTAGGAGAGTTAGAAAAAAGTTGTCAACTACAAAAACGCGGGAAATTTTACGCTGATCAAGTTTGTAGTTGACAACTTATTCCTAACTATGCTAGCTTCCGAGATATCGCGGTTTGAAGTTGAGTAGGCCATTTCAGGCCATTTCAGGCCATTCTAGGCCACATTTCCTCCGTTTTCTCAAAAAAAAAAAAAACACTGCGTCTCTCTTCAAATCGCATGGAAGAGTTTCGGATTTCTAGTCCCTCGCTTCCTACCGCATTTCACAGAGATCACGAATCTGTTGTCGGTGATGGTGTTCCTCGGAATGGTGTCCGAGGTGACTCCGCCCACCTCCGAATCGATTCCCGTCATCGCCGCCTTCTTTTCGTTCTCGATCGTCATTCTTGGATTGTCGATTTGCGCGTCGCTCATCATCATCAACATCTTCTATCGACACCCCAAATCGCATAAAATGGGCGAGTGGGTCAGTGTGTTTCAGCCAAAAGTGACTGTAACTTTTTCCATCTGGAGCCTATCGACATGGTGCAGTGACAAGAAATGAAGAGCGTTTTCAGAGCTATCGAACGCCTCAAAGATCGTCTGAAAATCTCAATTTTCAGCCAAGTTATGCAAGTTTTCAGCCTTTGCACTTTAAAAACTCGCATAACTCGCTTCAAAAATGAGATTTTCAGACGATCTTTGCGGCGTTCGATAGCTCTGAAATTGTTTCCTCTTTATTGTGACTAGGTTATTTCGATCGAATCCCCCATGAAACATTTCTAGCCAGTTCCACTTACAGACGCGATTCGTGTTCCTCGAATGGCTTCCGTGGCTCCTTCTGATGTCCCGTCCCGGTCACACCTTCCGGAGGCCCAAGAAGAGCAAAGAGCCGGAAGAGCAAGTGGTCGAGGAGGCGGCGCTCGTGGAGCCCGAGCCGCGAGTTGCTGCGCGGCCCCGACTGCTCGTCAACAGTCAGATCGTCGTCGATTCGTGCGTTCCGTTCCTTCAGGAGATCATCGCCTACCTCAAAGTGTTCAAGGTTCGAAAATGCGCTCTATTGAGACGACTCCGGGGTTTTCAGGCGAAACTCGACGATGACGAGGAAGAGGAGGACGAGATTCTCAACTGGCGATTCGTGGCGATGGTCATCGATCGGCTGTCTCTTTTCCTATTTACCGCACTCATTTTCGGCACTACACTCATGGTTTTTGTGAAAATACCAAACTTGTTCACGGCGGAACCGATTATCGATCGGTTCGAAGAGTAGATCGACTTTTGAATGAATATACAGTGAAAATCATTCTTTTCTACACTTCAGCAGACACCCCGATTGTTGCAAGCCAGGGGTGGGGTAATACGACTGGAGACAATCTGAAAACGGAGAAAGGTGGGGAATAGTAGAGAACAAGGGGACGCGGGGCGGGGCGCAAGACAACAAAATAACTTTCTACAATCAATATCAAAATAGTAAACGGGGAGAGGGAAGAGGCGGGGCCAGAGCCAATAAATGGTATTTTAAGTACATGCTAGAGGCTCTTTAGAGGAAAAAAGGGCGGGGCTAAAACATACAAAAGGGCGGAGCTTATGGAACATGAAACACTCGATGGGGACGTAAATTATGAGAAGAGAAGTCTACTCGTTCTTGAGAAGCGACGCGGTCACTCCGTCCGCGTCGTCTTCAGAATCTTCTTCTCCCATCGACTCTTCCTTGATTATCGTCATCTTCTTTCCGAAGATCTTCTCGTACCACGCATGACCGTCTTTCGACATTGTCGTCGTACTGCCTTCAGAAGGTGGTGCATTCGGTCCAGAAGACGTCGGAACGGGCGGAGCGACGGCCGAGGTGTGCAGCTGAGAGTCCTCGACGAGCAGAGTGTTCTCCTCGCGAATTAGTGACAGATCCTGAAAAACATTATGGACTTTCACATGAAGAATGAGGATTGCGCACCTTTTTCTGAGTTTTGACTCGGTCCCTCTTCGTTCCAGTCTGATTTCGTTCGACGTGCTCTTCGTTGGCACGGATCATTGCTCCGTACGTGCGGATGTTCTCCTGAAACGACAAAACATCATGAGTTCTGACACCTAGGTCACGCTCTCACTGGTTTTCCGAACATCTTCCCGCTGGCCATCGCAGCCTCGTAGTCAGCCTGGTTGATCATCATCTGATTTTGATTCTGATGATGATGATGACGCCGATCCGATGAGGATCTTCTCGTGGCCATCTCGATGTTCACCACCTGCATCGGCGGATACACCACTTTCCCGCCACGTGGCTGATCTTCCAAAGAGTGTCTGTGATGGTTTTGATGGTTCGATCCGCTGTATCCGCTGTCCGAAGTGTCCAGAATGCCCGCATTTGTCGAGGATCGGCGTCGGAGGACGGTGCGAGTCAGACTGAGTGCCGACTGATCGCCCGACTCGTCGGGGTTCGTGATCTCGTCATCACGTGCCGGCGATATCTGTCCCTGGTAGAGAGCCCGGTTGTACTCGAGCAGCGGAAGGCCCTTCTTCAGTTTGTGGATGAACTGGCACCGCGGGCCGTACGGACACTGCCCGAAAGTTGAGAACTTGTCGCACAGCTGCGTCTTGTACTTGGGGTGCGCCTTGCCACGTGGCTGCGACGGCATCCTCAGTTCGTTCTCGCCGTGCGCGAAGCGGCACGAGTCGCCGTACGGGCAGTTGCCGGCGCGTTTGTAGGCGTCGCAGAGGGCCGTCTTGAACGCCTCCTCCTTGCGCTTCTCACGCTGAATCATCTCGCGCTCGTCGTCGGTCATCGTCTCCCAGTGGGCGGAGTGGCGGCGGAAGTGCGAGGAAGAGCTCGAGCGGTGCAGGGTGTTGAACGACTGAAATCACCAACAGAGTGGGAGTGTTTCAGTTGTATTCCGATGCTTACGTCATCGGCGGAAGTGGATTTGTTGGCGAGCGAGACTTTGTCTGCATTTCCACGACGATACGGGAGATTCCCGGCCTCGATGGGCTCCTCCATCAAAAGTTTGTCCATATCGGGAATCGCGGCGGTCAACGAGGGCAGCAGACTGCGGTTCGGCATAGGCGGCATCACTCGGTGCGGGACTACCATCTGCGGAACTTGCGAAGACGGGTATACTGAAGGAATATCAGTTCTTGGGGTCTCGCCACGAAAGCGCGCACCTTGGTGATACATGGATTTGTGCGCGGGATAGCTGAGAAGCGTGTGTTGAGCGAACGCGAGAAGGTTCGGATCGCACGGCGCGCCGAGGAAATACGGCGTCTGAGGAGGTTGCTGCTGATGGTGGTGCTCGCCGCTCGAAGATTGCATCCTCGGGCTCTCCCTGCAAACAAAGCACTAGGAATTAAAAAAAAACTCCCGGAAATCTAGGAATTTCGAGAATATATCTTCAAGTTTTTGGGATTCCGAAGAAAATTGATGATTCGTAACTACAGAGGGGTGATTTCAAACCAAAAAACTGAGCGAAAATGCGAAAAATCGGGAGAATGTGATGGAAAACGCGATCGTTTTCGAGCGAAAATGATGACGAATTTGACCTATTCGAAAGTGAAAAAAGTTTTACCAGGTTACTGTATTCGTTGCGAAACCCGACTGGAATTTTGTCACATGTGCCTTTAATTTTCTGTTTGTTTTTTAAATTTTTAATTTGTTCAAGTTTCGTTTTTTTTAATTCAGGAGTGAAAACTTCAATTTTCTAGGAATATTCAATGCTTATTGATTTTTTAATAAGATTTACAGTCGTTATTCCTACGGATGAAAACATTAGCATCGTCAAAATCATCCTGATGCCGTCTAAAATAAACTCAGGAAATTTTTTATAAAAAATTCCCTCATTCTCCTTCCTATTCTTAAGTTTTTCATTGCTTCACTGTTCAACAAAAAAGCGCATTCCTCTTTTTCCAATCATCTAAAGAAAAGCTTTCGAAAGCATTTCTCTCCCCCATTTTTCCCCCCTATTTCCTATCACATGACCTCGAATCGTTCCATTTCATCACCCCTTCTCTTTTCTATTTTTCTCTCTTTCTCACAAAAGCCTTCCGAACAGTCACACGCTTTTCTCTCGCTTCGATCATGAGACATAGACATGCGTGATGCAATCGCGCTCCGCTGAGACGCGTCGCGGTCGCCGCGACGCGTGTCTCTCTCTTTTTTCTCCGTTTTCTCTCGCCCAGCTGACGGCGCTGTGTCACGTGCACTTTTCGTCCCTTTCACACTTTACACCGTCCTCTTCCCCTTCCTTTTCTTCTCCTTTGTTCACTTTTTCCCCTTATTACAGCCTCACCACTCGTCGCAAAAATGTCGATGCCCGCCGCTCGGCAGTCCTCATCAACCCAAAAACCCGGTAAGTTTATCGATTTTCTCGCCGATTTCATCAGTTTTTTCCTCGTTTTCAGAAGAACGCACGCCCCAACGGCATCAACATCGTCAGTTTACCAATGGTGCCGGTCCGTTTTTGCCGACGTCGGCGATCAAAAATCGGTTCAAACCAACGCCGCGCATCATCACAAACACATCATGGGTGGTGAGTTTTTAGATGAGGAATTGAGGAAAATGACGAAATCTGGAGAACCGGTGAAATTCCTTGAGTTTTCGCTGTTTCCTTCCGGGAGTTTTATGACCATTTTCAGGAAAATGGCACGCAAATGCACCAAGAAGCAGTCTTCTGCCAATACAACCCGATGCACGTCGTCGCGTTTGCACGGAAGCGTGATCACGAGGCGTACGACTGTCCGGACCGTCACTGGAATCCCGGACAAAAGATCGCAAAGTACCACGATCGCGACGAGTAACTTCTCATCTGCTGCCATCTTCAACCCACCCTATTTTTTCACGATTCTCACCTGAAAAACCCTGTAACATCAACTTGTACTTGTTCAATTTCGTGTTTCCATGACTGCTCTCTCCCCCGGGTTCCTTTCATTTTCATAATTTTTGAGAGAATATATTCATAATCTGCAAGTTTCTTTCCGATTTCCTCTTCGTCGATTTCGAACTTCGCAACGGTTTCTCGAACCGTGTCACTTACCTTCTTCGCTCGATTTTCTTATCTTTCTCTCGCTTATCACCGCTTCTCTCTCGGCAATTTCTTCATTTTTCCAGCGATTTCATCAATTTTCGACGCGAAATGTCTGGAACTAGAAAGAAGGCGCTTCTCAAGGTGATCATCCTCGGAGATTCGGGCGTCGGAAAGACTTCTCTCATGAATCAGTATGTGAATCGACGATTCAGCAATCAATACAAGGTAAATTCGCCTCAAAATGCTGAGAGAAACTGTTATTTTCCTATTTCAGGCTACGATTGGAGCCGATTTTCTGACCCGAGACGTCAATATCGACGATCGTACAGTGACTTTGCAGGTGAGAATCTCTGAGACATACTATCGGCAATCAATCGATAATCTTTGCTCAGATTTGGGATACCGCCGGTCAGGAGCGTTTCCAGTCGCTCGGGGTGGCCTTCTACCGCGGAGCCGACTGCTGTGTGCTCGCGTTCGACGTCACCAACGCCGCCTCGTTCAAATCGCTCGATTCGTGGCGTGACGAGTTTTTGATTCAGGCTAGGTGAGAGATTTGGATGATTGAATCGGGCTGTCAACTCCTTTTCTGTTGCAGCCCCCGCGATCCGGACCACTTCCCGTTCGTGCTGCTCGGCAACAAGGTGGATCTGGAGTCGCAGCGAGCTGTCTCGTCGAAACGCGCTCAGTCGTGGTGCCAGACGAAGGGGAACATCCCGTACTACGAGGTTTCCGCCAAGGAGGCGCTCAACGTCGAGGCGGCGTTCCTGGCGATCGCTCGCGACGCGTTGGCCAGAGAGTCGCAGGTATGGCTGCCAGTTGTGACGTGACATCGCGTGACGTCGGTGATTTCAGGAGACCAACGACTTCCCGGAGTTCCCCGACCAGATCCGTCTCAACTCGAACCAGCAGAGCCAGTCGAACTCGGGATGCAACTGCTAATCTCTCTCTCGTTTGACTCCGCCCACCTCTTCCGGTCTACCGTACTCTCTGCCTCCTATCTGCACAAATGTACTTTGGCGCCCTCCGAAAAACAACCACCACTTCATGTTACATTTCCTCTTCGCCCCTAAAGCCCCCTTCGTCAGATTACGGTAGTCGTTTGTTTACCGGTCCTCGTTTGACCCTTTTTTTTACCCCTTCCACTTTTACATTTTTACTCTTACATTTATATATAATCTCGAAAAGTTTTCTTCCCTTTCTTCCTCTAGATTTCGTTTATATTGCACCCTCTCTTTCCTTTTCTTCCCCCACTTCTTCTTCTTTTTCACATTTTGCCATCATTCTCCGTATGTTACTATAATGTGTATCCCATCACCACCACCACCATTTTGTGCCCATTTTTACCAATATCCCCCTCTTCCGACAAGCGAATAAATTTTCACGAAAGTTTTGACGAGAAACAAAATAACGAAGAATCATCGCGCTCACCTGTTCCAAGACTCCACCGAGAAGACATTCGACGAATGTCTCAAGTCCGCGACCCACTCATCCACGTGAAAAAGAGGAAGCTAGAAGATGGGCCGGTCACATAATACGAAGGAGGGACGACAGATGGACGAGGCTGGTGCAGAAATGGATTCTTCGCGACACGAAATGACCGGTTGGGCGCCCACGCTGACCAAGAAGATATCTCGGTACGCCAAGGATCTCGACTCGCCGCGCCATGGAGCACTCTCGCATGGGATTGAAAGAAGTGGTTGGCATCGTAAGCGAAAGGACGGTTCCACTAGCTAACTAAGTGCTCCTTCTCAACGATGGGCGGTGAGACTGTAGTAGTCGTGGCAGAACTAGTAGTAGTCTCAGACTACTACTAGTTCTGCCCCGGAAACGGAATGCTGATCCTGCTTGACGATCAAGCGTACGAAACATGGCACTGTTTCGCCACTAAATAATTAAAGTGTGGAGATGAGTATGGGAAGGGGCGTGGCTAACGGGGAGGGGGGAGGGGCGTGGCTTAAGATAGCGGTATAAATAGGGGAACGACTTCATTAGAACTCATCGTTCGGCCCTCTCTCCTTTTCATTCTACATTAAATTTCTCTCAAAAATTGTCCCCCCCTCCCCCATTTCAAAAAGGGATAGCCCCCTCCCGGTTCGCGGAGGGGGCAGGCAGCACCTCTCTCATGACGGGCATCGGGGCGTTTGGCGGACTCATTCGGAACGCCGGAACTCATGCTTGGGGAGGATCCAGACCCGGGTAGCGACCATAAGAAGCATCGCCATACTGATCATGTTGCCAACATGTTCCGATGGGCCGATCCGAGCGGGCCTAGCCCGCTCTTCTCCAGCCTGGAGGAGGTTCGCTTTCCTTTCCTGCGCCCCATCTCGGCAGAGCGCACTTGCATCCCCACACATTGTCCCACTCGGGAAACGGCTACCGGTTTGCTGTCCGTGCAAGCTCCTGTGTTGGCCGGTAGTCTTCTGCCGAGTGGGGCGGTGTGTGGGGCTCTGTGGGTGTGCTCCGTCGAGCTGGGGAGTGGGACTGGCTCGCGGCGGAGGAGGAGCCTATGACGACGGGGAAGCACTTGTTCGGGAGGTCGCCGTTCGTGTCGTTATTGCTGACTGTCTAGTCTCCGTGCACGAGGGAAGGGTTCGGCGAGTGAGTCCGCCCGTTCTGGTGCTCGCATGGGAGAGGGAACACAGGAGCCATGCACGTGGTGCATCATCCCCATCATTTCCCGATACTAGAATTCAAAATTCAATTCTTATTCGAAACCACACTTTTAAAAAGTGTATCCACTCCAACCCCGGAATAGTGTGCATTTTCGCGTCGCGGTGTTTGCACACTCGACTCGAGACGCTGCTCATGAGCGCTCAAGCTCGAGCACTCGGAAAATTTGACTGTTTTTCCTCGTTTTTCTCTGAAAATTCACTTAGAACTTTAGTTTTAGACGAGAAATCGATAATTTTTGGTGTTTTTCCGAGAAATATCGATGATTTTTAGGAATTTGTTCGAAATTAAAAACTAAAGGCTGGTCCCGCCACGATAAAAGACGGGTAG
The DNA here is from genome assembly GCA_963966605.1 of Caenorhabditis sulstoni. Classification (NCBI taxonomy): domain Eukaryota; kingdom Metazoa; phylum Nematoda; class Chromadorea; order Rhabditida; family Rhabditidae; genus Caenorhabditis; species Caenorhabditis sulstoni. The sequence goes on along the minus strand of OZ016476.1, from coordinate 1,887,532 downwards.
ATACCATAAACTTTTCGCCGAAAAACCATATGCGCCTTCAAACAACTTTTTTTGCAAACCGCGCCTTTTTAGATCTAAATTCCCCGGGATACCGCCCAGAAAATGAGGTCAAAAGTGCAGTTGACTCCTCGAAAGTAAGTTTTTTGTTTCGTGGCGAGACCCGCCGCCCCTTCTCAACTCTTTGATTTTTCAGAACGCGCTCGAAAGTGTGGTGCTATTTCGAACGCGTTCCGTGCACGTCTCCGCAGCGAGTCAAGTGCAAATTGTGCGGTTACACGGCGGTGAGCAGAGGCACGACGACCGGAATGCAGAGACATCTGAAGGCCGCCCATCCGACGGAGGGGCAAAGAGAAGAAGAAGAAGTTGAAGAAGACGTCGCAGTGGTTCGGAGGACTCTGAACAACGGAGAAATGGAGCAGGAGGAGGGCTTCGATGCTCCGGACGGCGACAGCGATTCGCAGGAGCCGCCCAGCTTGTGGCTTGTCAGGTATGTTTTTCTAGGTCAATTATCTCGGAAACTAGGAGAGTTAGAAAAAAGTTGTCAACTACAAAAATGTGGAGAATTTTAAGTTGATCATGTGTGTAGTTGACAACTTTTTCATAACTTTTCTAGTTTCCGAGATATCGCGGTTCGAAAGTCACACACTTTAATTTTACGATTTACGAGTTTTTGGTGTAGATTTACGGGCACCTCGACTCAAAAGACACGCCCCCCCTTTTTGGGTCTCGAACGGAAAATACAAGGCTCACGGCGAACCGCCCGTCTTTTCCGTTCAAGACCCAAAAAGGGGCGTGGCAGAGTTTAGCGCAATCTTATAGTTTGAATAAAAAAAATCGATACAGATCGTTCGCGACAGGCGGTATTCCGTTTCGATTCGCGGCCAACCCGGAGTTCCGTCGCTTCTGTCACTCTCTGAACGCGGACTTTGTCGTGCCGTCGGCGAGCAGCATCGCGGGAACGATGCGTCGGCTCAACGAACGTCATCTGAATCGAGTGCGCGCCGAGTTGGCGGGCGTCGAGCATCTCGTTCTCCTCACCGACGACGACGTCGCGAAGCGCTTCCGCTCGTGTCACGTCGTCTACGTCGACGACGCCTTCAGGAGACGCCAACTGCTCGTCTGCGTCGATTCGTCGGAAGACGTCGCGTCGCGCGGTTTCTCCACAGTCCTCGCCACCGTCGGCGTCGCGTGGAACGTCGTCAAGGCGATTGTGACGAGTGACGGAGGCGTCGACGCCGTCGGAATTCCGAGTCTTCCGTGCGCCGGCCACCTCCTCCGCCTCATCCTCGACGACTTCGAGACCTTTCTGTCGGATGACGTCGTCTTCGGCTCGCTTCTTGCCACGTCATCGCACATCGCACGTCTTCTCGCCGAGAAGCGAGGCGATCGTGAAGACGTGCATCGAGTGTCGTCAAGCCGCGAATCCCTTCCGACGTCTTCTTCCGATCGATCCGCGAGAGCAAAGCTTCTGACTTTGAAGGCGCACCACGCGCACTTCAAAGCCGTCCCGGCGATCGTCGGAATTCTGCCGACGCCGCAGCAAGAAGCGCTTTTCGACGAGCTGATGGCTCTTCTCGAGCCCGTTTTTCAGAGCATTCAACGAGTAAGTGAACCCATAATACAAGACTCGGCAAACCTGCGCAAAGTTTGTGATAAGGTTTCGCAAATTTCGCGATAAGGTTCAGCGGACTTCTCACAACCTTTACACAAACTTTGCGGAAAGTCGTCGCAAACGTTGCGGAGACTCATCACAGAAGTTGCAGAAAGCCGTCACAAAAGTTGCAATAGAAGCCTCGAGGTCTTGCACGGAAGAGACATGGTGTAGATTTACGAGCACCCTTCGACTTTGCCGGGGTATATCTCCGAAACTAGAATAGTTAGAAAAAAGTTGTCAACTACAAAAACTTGGAAAATTATATGCTGATCATATTTGTAGTTAACCATATTTTCATAACGTTTCTAGTTTCCGAGATATCCGGGCTCAAAGTGCACTCACTTCAGTAACATTGTCTGCGTGAACTTCAAACCATAATATCTCGGAAACTAGGAAAGATACGAGAAAGTTGTAAACTACAAAAATTATCAGCGTAAAATTTCCCATCGTTTTGTAGTTGACAACTTTTTTCTAACTCTTCTAGTTTTCAAGATTCACCCCGGCAAAGTTGAACTTCCGAAGGTGACGTTCCAAAAGAGTAAACAACTTGCAGTTGGAGAGGGATAGTTCGTACGCGACTGACGTCATTCCGACACTTCTCGCACTGCAAGAGACACTCGATAAGCAGTCGAATCGATCGAAACGCCTACACGACATCATCGGAAAACGGTCAGCAAAACTGAAAAAACCCAGAGAAATGCGCCCGGAGGTGCTCGTAAATCGACACGACTCTTCCACACGAGACCCATGCAGTTTGTTTGTTTTGCAGACTCGGCGATTACGTCGAGAACGACGACTTCATTCGAGTGTCGATGATATTGGACCCGCGATACGCGTATCTGCCGAGAATATTCGCCGATGGCTGGACGAGAAGCGAGGCGTTGATCAGAAAACAGTTCGATCGATCGGAAGAGGAAGGATCGGGAGAAGCGAAGAATCCGAAGACGTCGAGCCGCTGCGACGATGATGACGACTTCATGAAGCAGTTCGTCGATTCTCGTTCGGATCCTCGTCAACAGACATCTCTGGCCGTCAGTTTTTCGGCCTTTTGCTTTCAGAAGTTTCAAAATTCCCCGAAACTTCTGGGTCTCGCACGGAAGAGACGGTTTTGGTGTCGATTTACGACGCAATCGGGAAAAAACCCGGAAAAATTGCGAATTTCTAGGCGTTTTTGATGAGAAACGTTCTCGAAACATGCTTAAAGCGAGAAAATCGGAGAAGAGACGGTTTTGGTGTCGATTTACGGGGAGCGTGAACCATTCCTCCCAATGTTCAACTTTGACAAGGTATAACTCGAAAACTAGGAAAGTTAGAAAAAAGTTGTCAACTACAAAACGATGGGAAACTTTACGCTGATCAAATTTGTAGTTGACAACTTTTTGCTAACTTTCCTAGTTTCAGAGATATCGCGGTTTGAAAGGCACGCACTTCAATTTTGGGGTTTCGCTGTTTCGTCTCTTCCATGCGAGACCCAACTGATCGTATTCGCGCTGTAAAAGCTGAAAAATGAGAAGAAATAGATGAAAAACGCGGAAATTTATCGATTTTCCATCGAAAAGCGCCGAGAAACGGCTGAAAACGGATCGGATTTCCAGACGGAGCTGCAGGCGTACCTGGCTCTTTTGTACTCGAGCCGCCCGTCTCACTGCTCGGATCCTCTCGAATTCTGGTGCGCGCACGCCAACACTTTCCCGAATCTCGCCAACGCCGCCAGAATTTATTTGACGCCGACCGCTTCCGCCGCCACTTCACACCGACTTTATCGGTAATTTATATGAAAATTGACAGAGAATTATTGATTTTTCGAAGAAATAGTGGAAATTGTCCACCAAGTTCGGGAAACGAAGTTTTTTTAGATTTGGGGCGGAGCCTAATTTTGAAATGGCGCGAAATTGAAGAAATTTCAATTTTCTGAAAGAAATTTTTAATTTTTACAGTCTAAAAGTAAATTTCTTTGAAAAGACCCTAAAAAAACGAATTGTTATTCGCAGAAAATGCACTGACATTGTCCGTCAACGAAATCGAAACGAAATCGACGCGGAGACGACGGAAACGGTCCTTTTTACGGCGGTGCTCACTCGAAAGTAGGTGGCAATCGGCAGCCGCAAATACATTTCTGACTGTTTTAGAGACGTCGAAATGACGAAAGAGGAGGATGCGTTCGGGTGGAATGAAGACGACGATGACGATGATGATGAAGACGTCGGAGGAGAAGATTCAGAAGTCTTCGCGAGCCGAAACGTCGATGACGTGGCGGTGAAGATGGAGGTGCCCGACGACAGCTGTGAACGGCCATCGAGTTGACGCTGAAACTTCTGATCCCGGTACGAGACTCCGAAATAACGGGTCTCGCCAGGCAGCGCGTTGTTTAGCGAAATGTTCGGCACGCGAGATTTGAAACAAATAAAACTTTCTCAATCCTTTTTTCTGTGTGTCTCCGAGAATTACCGAGAATTTTTGTAAAATCCCGAGAATTACCGAGAATTACCGAGAATTTCCAAGAATTACCGAGAATTTTCGAGAATTCACCGAGAATTTCCGAGAATTTCCGAGAATTACAGAAAATTTCCCAGAATTTCCCAGAATTCACCGAGAATTCCCCGAGAATTACCGAGAATTCACCGAGAATTTCCGAGAATTTCCGAGAATTCACCGAGAATTACCGAGAATTACCGAGAATTTCCGAGAATTCACCGAGAATTTCCGAGAATTTCCGAGAATTCACCGAGAATTACCGAGAATTACCGAGAATTACCGAGAATTACCGAGAACTCACCGAGAATTCACCGAGAATTCACCGAGAATTCACCGAGAATTACCGAGAATTACCGAGAATTCACCGAGAATTTCCGAGAATTCACCGAGAATTTCCGAGAATTTCCGAGAATTACAGAAAATTTCCCAGAATTTCCCAGAATTCACCGAGAATTACCGAGAATTACCGAGAATTCACCGAGAATTACCGAGAATTACCGAGAATTTCCGAGAATTCACCGAGAATTCACCGAGAATTCACCGAGAATTTCCGAGAACTACCGAGAATTACCGAGAATTACCGAGAATTACCGAGAATTCACCGAGAATTACCGAGAATTACCGAGAATTCACCGAGAATTCACCGAGAATTACCGAGAATTACCGAGAATTACCGAGAATTCACCGAGAATTACCGAGAATTACCGAGAATTACCGAGAATTACCGAGAATTACCGAGAACTCACCGAGAATTCACCGAGAATTTCCGAGAATTCACCGAGAATTTCCGAGAATTCACCGAGAATTCACCGAGAATTCACCGAGAATTTCCGAGAATTCACCGAGAATTCACCGAGAATTACCGAGAATTACCGAGAATTACCGAGAATTACCGAGAACTCACCGAGAATTCACCGAGAATTCACCGAGAATTCACCGAGAATTTCCGAGAATTCACCGAGAATTCACCGAGAATTCACCGAGAATTTCCGAGAATTTCCGAGAATTCACCGAGAATTACCGAGAGTTCACCGAGAATTACCGAGAGTTACAGAAAATTTCCGAGAACTCACCGAGAATTCACCGAGAATTCACCGAGAATTCACCGAGAATTTCCGAGAACTCACCGAGAATTCACCGAGAATTCACCGAGAATTCACCGAGAATTTCCGAGAATTCACCGAGAATTCACCGAGAATTACCGAGAATTACCGAGAATTACCGAGAATTACCGAGAATTACCGAGAATTCACCGAGAATTCACCGAGAATTTCCGAGAATTCACCGAGAATTCACCGAGAATTACCGAGTATTACCGAGAATTACCGAGAATTACCGAGAACTCACCGAGAATTCACCGAGAATTCACCGAGAATTCACCGAGAATTTCCGAGAACTCACCGAGAATTCACCGAGAATTCACCGAGAATTCACCGAGAATTTCCGAGAATTCACCGAGAATTACCGAGAATTCACCGAGAATTACCGAGAATTACCGAGAATTTCCGAGAATTCACCGAGAATTACCGAGAATTACCGAGAATTACCGAGAATTACCGAGAATTACCGAGAACTCACCGAGAATTCACCGAGAATTTCCGAGAATTTCCGAGAATTACCGAGAATTACCGAGAATTCACCGAGAATTCACCGAGAATTACCGAAAATTACCGAGAATTACCGAGAATTACCGAGAATTCACCGAGAATTACCGAGAATTCACCGAGAATTCACCGAGAATTCACCGAGAATTACCGAGAATTACCGAGAATTCACCGAGAATTACTGAGAATTCACCGAGAATTACCGAGAATTACCGAGAATTCACCGAGAAATCACCAAGAATTACCGAGAATTACCGAGAATTCACCGAGAATTACCGAGAATTTCCGAGAATTACCGAGAATTCACCGAGAATTACCGAGAATTCACCGAGAATTACCGAGAATTACCGAGAATTCACCGAGAAATCACCAAGAATTACCGAGAATTACCGAGAATTCACCGAGAATTACCGAGAATTTCCGAGAATTACCGAGAATTCACCGAGAATTACCGAGAATTCACCGAGAATTACCGAGAATTCACCGAGAATTTCCGAGAATTCACCGAGAATTTACCGAGAATTCACCGAGAATTTCCGAGAATTACCGAGAATTACCGAGAATTCACCGAGAATTCACCGAGAATTACCGAAAATTACCGAGAATTACCGAGAATTACCGAGAATTCACCGAGAATTACCGAGAATTCACCGAGAATTCACCGAGAATTCACCGAGAATTACCGAGAATTACCGAGAATTCACCGAGAATTACCGAGAATTCACCGAGAATTACCGAGAATTACCGAGAATTCACCGAGAAATCACCAAGAATTACCGAGAATTACCGAGAATTCACCGAGAATTACCGAGAATTTCCGAGAATTACCGAGAATTCACCGAGAATTACCGAGAATTCACCGAGAATTACCGAGAATTACCGTGAATTCACCGAGAAATCACCAAGAATTACCGAGAATTACCGAGAATTCACCGAGAATTACCGAGAATTTCCGAGAATTACCGAGAATTCACCGAGAATCACCGAGAATTCACCGAGAATTACCGAGAATTCACCGAGAAATCACCGAGAAATATCGACAATTTCCGAGAATTACCGAGAATTCACCGAGAATCACCGAGAATTCACCGAGAAATCACCGAGAATTACCGAGAATTACCAAGAATTCACCGAGAAATCACCGAGAATTACCGAGAATTACCGAGAAATACCGAGAATTCACCGAGAATTACCGAGAATTACCGAGAATTACCGAGAATTCACCGAGAATTACCGAGAATTCACCGAGAATTCACCGAGAATTACCGAGAATTACCGAGAATTACCGAGAATTCACCGAGAATCACCGAGAATTCACCGAGAAATCACCGAGAAATATCGACAATTTCCGAGAATTACCGAGAATTCACCGAGAATTACCGAGAATTACCGAGAATTCACCGAGAATTACCGAGAATTACCGAGAATTACCGAGAATTACCGAGAATTACCGAGAATTACCGAGAATTCACCGAGAATTACCGAGAAATTCCGAGAATTCACCGAGAATTACCGAGAATTACCGAGAATTACCGAGAATTCACCGAAAATTACCGAGAATTACCGAGAATTCACCGAGAATTACCGAGAATTACCGAGAATTCACCGAGAATTACCGAGAATTCACCGAGAATTCACCGAGAATTACCGAGAATTACCGAGAATTACCGAGAATTCACCGAGAATTACCGAGAATTACCGAGAATTCACCGAGAATCACCGAGAATTCACCGAGAAATCACCGAGAAATATCGACAATTTCCGAGAATTACCGAGAATTCACCGAGAATTACCGAGAATTACCGAGAATTCACCGAGAATTACCGAGAATTACCGAAAATTACCGAGAATTACCGAGAATTCACCGAGAATTCACCGAGAATTACCGAGAATTACCGAGAATTACCGAGAATTCACCGATAACTCACCGAGAACTACCGAGAATTCACCGAGAATTACCGAGAATTCACCGAGAATTACCGAGAATTCACCGAGAATTACCGAGAATTACCGAGAATTACCGAGAATTCACCGATAACTCACCGAGAATTCACAGAGAATTACCGAGGATTACCGAGAATTACCGAGAATTACCGAGAATTACCGAGAATTACCGAGAATTACCGAGAATTCACCGATAACTCACCGAGAATTCACCGAGAATTCACCGAGAATAACCGAGAATTACCGAGAATTACCGAGAATTCACCGAGAATTAACGAGAATTCACCGATAACTCACCGAGAATTCACCGATAACTCACCGAGAATTCACCGAGAATTCACCGAGAATTACCGAGAATTCACCGAGTATTACCGAGAATTCACCGAGAATTCACCGAGAATTACCGAGAATTCACCGAGAATTACCGAGAATTCACCGAGAATTACCGAGAATTACCGAGAATTCACCGAGAATTACCGAGAATTCACCGAGAATTACCGAGAATTCACCGATAAATCACCGAGAATTCACCGAGTTCACCGAGAATTACCGAGAATTCACCGAGAATTACCGAGAATTCACCGATAACTCACCGAGAATTCACCGATAACTCACCGAGAATTCACCGAGAATTACCGAGAATTCACCGAGAATTACCGAGAATTACCGAGAATTACCGAGAATTACCGAGAATTCACCGATAACTCACCGAGAATTACCGAGAATTCACCGATAACTCACCGAGAATTCACCGATAACTCACCGAGAATTCACCGAGAATTCACCGAGAATTACCGAGAATTACCGAGAATTACCGAGAATTACCGAGAATTCACCGATAACTCACCGAGAATTACCGAGAATTCACCGAGAATTACCGAGAATTCACCGAGAATTACCGAGAATTCACCGATAACTCACCGAGAATTCACCGAGTTCACCGAGAATTACCGAGAATTCACCGAGAATTACCGAGAATTCACCGATAACTCACCGAGAATTCACCGATAACTCACCGAGAATTCACCGAGAATTACCGAGAATTCACCGAGAATTACCGAGAATTCACCGAGAATTCACCGATAACTCACCGAGAATTCACCGATAACTCACCGAGAATTCACCGAGAATTACCGAGAATTACCGAGAATTACCGAGAATTCACCGAGAATTACCGAGAATTCACCGATAACTCACCGAGAATTCACCGATAACTCACCGAGAATTCACCGAGAATTACCGAGAATTCACCGAGAATTACCGAGAATTCACCGAGAATTACCGAGAATTCACCGATAACTCACCGAGAATTCACCGAGAATTCACCGAGAATTCACCGAGAATTACCGAGAATTACCGAGAATTACCGAGAATTACCGAGAATTACCGAGAATTACCGAGAATTCACCGATAACTCACCGAGAATTACCGAGAATTCACCGAGAATTACCGAGAATTCACCGAGAATTACCGAGAATTCACCGAGAATTACCGAGAATTACCGAGAATTACCGAGAATTCACCGATAACTCACCGAGAATTCACCGGGAATTACCGAGAATTACCGAGAATTACCGAGAATTACCGAGAATTACCGAGAATTACCGAGAATTACCGAGAATTCACCGATAACTCACCGAGAATTCACCGAGAATTCACCGAGAATTACCGAGAATTACCGAGAATTCACCGAGAATTACCGAGAATTCACCGATAACTCACCGAGAATTCACCGAGAATTCACCGAGAATTCACCGAGAATTACCGAGAATTACCGATAACTCACCGAGAATTACCGAGAATTCACCGAGAATAACCGAGAATTACCGAGAATTACCGAGAATTACCGAGAATTCACCGATAACTCACCGAGAATTACCGAGAATTCACCGAGAATTACCGAGAATTCACCGATAACTCACCGAGAATTCACCGATAACTCACCGAGAATTCACCGAGAATTCACCGAGAATTCACCGAGAATTACCGAGAATTCACCGAGAATTACCGAGAATTCACCGATAACTCACCGAGAATTCACCGAGAATTCACCGAGAATTACCGAGAATTACCGAGAATTACCGAGAATTACCGAGAATTCACCGAGAATTACCGAGAATTCACCGAGAATTACCGAGAATTCACCGATAACTCACCGAGAATTCACCGAGAATTACCGAGAATTTCCGAGAATTACCGAGAATTCACCGATAACTCACCGAGAATTACCGAGAATTCACCGAGAATTACCGAGAATTCACCGAGAATTACCGAGAATTCACCGAGAATTACCGAGAATTCACCGATAACTCACCGAGAATAACCGAGAATTACCGAGAATTCCCCGAGAATTACCGAGAATTACCGAGAATTACCGAGAATTCACCGAGAATTACCGAGAATTACCGAGAATTACCGAGAATTCACCGAGAATTACCGAGAACTCACCGAGAATTCACCGAGAATTCACCGAGAATTACCGAGAATTCACCGATAACTCACCGAGAATTACCGAGAATTCACCGAGAATTACCGAGAATTCACCGAGAATTACCGAGAATTCACCGATAACTCACCGAGAATTACCGAGAATTACCGAGAATTCCCCGAGAATTACCGAGAATTACCGAGAATTACCGAGAATTCACCGAGAATTACCGAGAATTACCGAGAATTACCGAGAATTCACCGAGAATTCACCGAGAATTACCGAGAATTACCGAGAATTACCGAGAATTACCGAGAATTCACCGAGAATCACCGAGAATTCACCGAGAAATCACCGAGAATTACCGAGAATTACCGAGAATTCACCGAGAAATCACCGAGAATTACCGAGAATTACCGAGAATTACCGAGAATTCACCGAGAATCACCGAGAATTCACCGAGAAATCACTGAGAATTACCGAGAATTACCGAGAATTACCGAGAATTCACCGAGAATTACCGAGAATTCACCGAGAATTCACCGAGAATTACCGAGAATTCACCGATAACTCACCGAGAATTCACCGAGAATTACCGAGAATTCACCGAGAATTACCGAGAAATTCACCGAGAATTACCGAGAAATTCACCGAGAATCACCGAGAATTCACCGAGAAATCACTGAGAATTACCGAGAATTACCGAGAATTACCGAGAATTCACCGAGAATTACCGAGAATTCACCGAGAATTCACCGAGAATTACCGAGAATTCACCGATAACTCACCGAGAATTCACCGATAACTCACCGAGAATTCACCGAGAATTACCGAGAATTCACCGAGAATTACCGAGAATTCACCGAGAATTACCGAGAATTCACCGAGAATTACCGAGAATTCACCGATAACTCACCGAGAATTCACCGAGAATTACCGAGAATTCACCGAGAATAACCGAGAATTACCGAGAATTACCGAGAATTACCGAGAATTCACCGATAACTCACCGAGAATTACCGAGAATTCACCGAGAATTACCGAGAATTCACCGATAACTCACCGAGAATTCACCGATAACTCACCGAGAATTCACCGAGAATTCACCGAGAATTCACCGAGAATTACCGAGAATTCACCGAGAATTACCGAGAATTCACCGATAACTCACCGAGAATTCACCGAGAATTCACCGAGAATTACCGAGAATTACCGAGAATTACCGAGAATTACCGAGAATTCACCGAGAATTACCGAGAATTCACCGAGAATTACCGAGAATTCACCGATAACTCACCGAGAATTCACCGAGAATTACCGAGAATTTCCGAGAATTACCGAGAATTCACCGATAACTCACCGAGAATTACCGAGAATTCACCGAGAATTACCGAGAATTCACCGAGAATTACCGAGAATTCACCGAGAATTACCGAGAATTCACCGATAACTCACCGAGAATAACCGAGAATTACCGAGAATTCCCCGAGAATTACCGAGAATTACCGAGAATTACCGAGAATTCACCGAGAATTACCGAGAATTACCGAGAATTACCGAGAATTACCGAGAATTCACCGAGAATCACCGAGAATTCACCGAGAATTCACCGAGTATTATCGAGAATTTCCGAGAATTACCGAGAATTCCCCGAGAATTACCGAGAATTACCGAGAATTCACCGAGAATTACCGAGAACTCACCGAGAATTCACCGAGAATTCACCGAGAATTACCGAGAATTCACCGATAACTCACCGAGAATTACCGAGAATTCACCGAGAATTACCGAGAATTCACCGAGAATTACCGAGAATTCACCGATAACTCACCGAGAATTCACCGAGAATCACCGAGAATTCACCGAGAAATCACCGAGAATTACCGAGAATTCCCCGAGAATTACCGAGAATTACCGAGAATTACCGAGAATTCACCGAGAATTACCGAGAATTACCGAGAATTACCGAGAATTCACCGAGAATTCACCGAGAATTACCGAGAATTCACCGATAACTCACCGAGAATTCACCGAGAATTCACCGAGAATTACCGAGAATTACCGAGAATTACCGAGAATTACCGAGAATTCACCGAGAATTACCGAGAATTCACCGAGAATTACCGAGAATTCACCGATAACTCACCGAGAATTCACCGAGAATTACCGAGAATTTCCGAGAATTACCGAGAATTCACCGATAACTCACCGAGAATTACCGAGAATTCACCGAGAATTACCGAGAATTCACCGAGAATTACCGAGAATTCACCGAGAATTACCGAGAATTCACCGATAACTCACCGAGAATAACCGAGAATTACCGAGAATTCCCCGAGAATTACCGAGAATTACCGAGAATTACCGAGAATTCACCGAGAATTACCGAGAATTACCGAGAATTACCGAGAATTACCGAGAATTCACCGAGAATCACCGAGAATTCACCGAGAATTCACCGAGTATTATCGAGAATTTCCGAGAATTACCGAGAATTCCCCGAGAATTACCGAGAATTACCGAGAATTCACCGAGAATTACCGAGAACTCACCGAGAATTCACCGAGAATTCACCGAGAATTACCGAGAATTCACCGATAACTCACCGAGAATTACCGAGAATTCACCGAGAATTACCGAGAATTCACCGAGAATTACCGAGAATTCACCGATAACTCACCGAGAATTCACCGAGAATCACCGAGAATTCACCGAGAAATCACCGAGAATTACCGAGAATTCCCCGAGAATTACCGAGAATTACCGAGAATTACCGAGAATTCACCGAGAATTACCGAGAATTACCGAGAATTACCGAGAATTCACCGAGAATTCACCGAGAATTACCGAGAATTACCGAGAATTACCGAGAATTCACCGAGAATCACCGAGAATTCACCGAGAAATCACCGAGAATTACCGAGAATTACCGAGAATTACCGAGAATTCACCGAGAATCACCGAGAATTCACCGAAAAATCACTGAGAATTACCGAGAATTACCGAGAATTACCGAGAATTCACCGAGAATTACCGAGAATTCACCGAGAATTCACCGAGAATTACCGAGAATTCACCGATAACTCACCGAGAATTCACCGAGAATTACCGAGAATTCACCGAGAATTCACCGAGAATTACCGAGAATTCACCGATAACTCACCGAGAATTCACCGATAACTCACCGAGAATTCACCGAGAATTACCGAGAATTCACCGAGAATTACCGAGAATTCACCGAGAATTACCGAGAATTCACCGATAACTCACCGAGAATTCACCGAGAATTACCGAGAATTCACCGATAACTCACCGAGAATTACCGAGAATTCACCGAGAATTACCGAGAATTCACCGAGAATTACCGAGAATTCACCGATAACTCACCGAGAATTACCGAGAATTACCGAGAATTCCCCGAGAATTACCGAGAATTACCGAGAATTACCGAGAATTCACCGAGAATTACCGAGAATTACCGAGAATTACCGAGAATTCACCGAGAATTCACCGAGAATTACCGAGAATTACCGAGAATTACCGAGAATTCACCGAGAATCACCGAGAATTCACCGAGAAATCACCGAGAATTACCGAGAATTACCGAGAATTCACCGAGAAATCACCGAGAATTACCGAGAATTACCGAGAATTACCGAGAATTCACCGAGAATCACCGAGAATTCACCGAGAAATCACTGAGAATTACCGAGAATTACCGAGAATTACCGAGAATTCACCGAGAATTACCGAGAATTCACCGAGAATTCACCGAGAATTACCGAGAATTCACCGATAACTCACCGAGAATTCACCGAGAATTACCGAGAATTCACCGAGAATTACCGAGAAATTCACCGAGAATTACCGAGAATTCACCGAGAATTACCGAGAATTCACCGATAACTCACCGAGAATTCACCGATAACTCACCGAGAATTCACCGAGAATTACCGAGAATTCACCGAGAATTACCGAGAATTCACCGAGAATTACCGAGAATTCACCGATAACTCACCGAGAATTCACCGAGAATTACCGAGAATTACCGAGAATTACCGAGAATTACCGAGAATTACCGAGAATTCACCGAGAATTACCGAGAATTCACCGAGAATTCACCGAGAATTACCGAGAATTCACCGAGAATTACCGAGAATTTACCGATAACTCACCGAGAATTCACCGAGAATTACCGAGAATTCACCGAGAATTACCGAGAATTCACCGAGAATTACCGAGAATTCACCGAGAATTACCGAGAATTCACCGATAACTCACCGAGAATTCACCGAGAATTACCGAGAATTCACCGAGAATTACCGAGAATTCACCGAGAATTACCGAGAATTCACTGAGAATTACCGAGAATTCACCGATAACTCACCGAGAATTACCGAGAATTACCGAGAATTACCGAGAATTACCGAGAATTACCGAGAATTACCGAGAATTACCGAGAATTACCGAGAATTCACCGATAACTCACCGAGAATTACCGAGAATTCACCGAGAATTACCGAGAATTCACCGAGAATTACCGAGAACTCACCGATAACTCACCGAGAATTCACCGAGAATTACCGAGAATTTCCGAGAATTACCGAGAATTCACCGAGAATTAATGAGAATTCACCGAGAATTACCGAGAATTACCGAGAATTACCGAGAATTACCGAGAATTACCGAGAATTCACCGAGAATTCACCGAGAATTACCGAGAATTCACCGAGAAATCACCGAGAATTACCGAGAATTACCGAGAATTACCGAGAATTACCGAGAATTCACCGAGAATCACCGAGAATTCACCGAGAAATCACCGAGAATTACCGAGAATCACCGAGAATTACCGAGAATTCACCGAGAATTACCGAGAATTCACCGAGAATTACCGAGAATTCACCGAGAAATCACCGAGAATTACCGAGAATTACCGAGAATTACCGAGAATTCACCGAGAATCACCGAGAATTCACCGAGAAATCACCGAGAATTACCGAGAATCACCGAGAATTACCGAGAATTCACCGAGAATTACCGAGAATTCACCGAGAATTCACCGAGAATTACCGAGTATTATCGAGAATTTCCGAGAATCACCGAGAATTCACCGAGAATTCACCGAGTATTATCGAGAATTTCCGAGAATTACCGAGAATTCCCCGAGAATTACCGAGAATTCACCGAGAATCACCGAGAATTCACCGAGAAATCACTGAGAATTACCGAGAATTACCGAGAATTACCGAGAATTCACCGAGAATTACCGAGAATTCACCGAGAATTCACCGAGAATTACCGAGAATTCACCGATAACTCACCGAGAATTCACCGAGAATTACCGAGAATTCACCGAGAATTACCGAGAAATTCACCGAGAATTACCGAGAATTCACCGACAATTACCGAGAATTCACCGATAACTCACCGAGAATTCACCGATAACTCACCGAGAATTCACCGAGAATTACCGAGAATTCACCGAGAATTACCGAGAATTCACCGAGAATTACCGAGAATTCACCGATAACTCACCGAGAATTCACCGAGAATTACCGAGAATTCACCGATAACTCACCGAGAATTACCGAGAATTCACCGAGAATTACCGAGAATTCACCGAGAATTACCGAGAATTCACCGATAACTCACCGAGAATTACCGAGAATTACCGAGAATTCCCCGAGAATTACCGAGAATTACCGAGAATTACCGAGAATTCACCGAGAATTACCGAGAATTACCGAGAATTACCGAGAATTCACCGAGAATTCACCGAGAATTACCGAGAATTACCGAGAATTACCGAGAATTCACCGAGAATCACCGAGAATTCACCGAGAAATCACCGAGAATTACCGAGAATTACCGAGAATTCACCGAGAAATCACCGAGAATTACCGAGAATTACCGAGAATTACCGAGAATTCACCGAGAATCACCGAGAATTCACCGAGAAATCACTGAGAATTACCGAGAATTACCGAGAATTACCGAGAATTCACCGAGAATTACCGAGAATTCACCGAGAATTCACCGAGAATTACCGAGAATTCACCGATAACTCACCGAGAATTCACCGAGAATTACCGAGAATTGACCGAGAATTACCGAGAAATTCACCGAGAATTACCGAGAATTCACCGAGAATTACCGAGAATACACCGATAACTCACCGAGAATTCACCGATAACTCACCGAGAATTCACCGAGAATTACCGAGAATTCACCGAGAATTACCGAGAATTCACCGAGAATTACCGAGAATTCACCGATAACTCACCGAGAATTCACCGAGAATTACCGAGAATTACCGAGAATTACCGAGAATTACCGAGAATTACCGAGAATTCACCGAGAATTACCGAGAATTCACCGAGAATTCACCGAGAATTACCGAGAATTCACCGAGAATTACCGAGAATTTACCGATAACTCACCGAGAATTCACCGAGAATTACCGAGAATTCACCGAGAATTACCGAGAATTCACCGAGAATTACCGAGAATTCACCCAGAATTACCGAGAATTCACCGATAACTCACCGAGAATTCACCGAGAATTACCGAGAATTCACCGAGAATTACCGAGAATTCACCGAGAATTACCGAGAATTCACCGAGAATTACCGAGAATTCACCGATAACTCACCGAGAATTACCGAGAATTACCGAGAATTACCGAGAATTACCGAGAATTACCGAGAATTACCGAGAATTACCGAGAATTACCGAGAATTCACCGATAACTCACCGAGAATTACCGAGAATTCACCGAGAATTACCGAGAATTCACCGAGAATCACCGAGAATTCACCGAGAAATCACTGAGAATTACCGAGAATTACCGAGAATTACCGAGAATTCACCGAGAATTACCGAGAATTCACCGAGAATTCACCGAGAATTACCGAGAATTCACCGATAACTCACCGAGAATTCACCGAGAATTACCGAGAATTCACCGAGAATTACCGAGAAATTCACCGAGAATTACCGAGAATTCACCGAGAATTACCGAGAATTCACCGATAACTCACCGAGAATTCACCGATAACTCACCGAGAATTCACCGAGAATTACCGAGAATTCACCGAGAATTACCGAGAATTCACCGAGAATTACCGAGAATTCACCGATAACTCACCGAGAATTCACCGAGAATTACCGAGAATTACCGAGAATTACCGAGAATTACCGAGAATTACCGAGAATTCACCGAGAATTACCGAGAATTCACCGAGAATTCACCGAGAATTACCGAGAATTCACCGAGAATTACCGAGAATTTACCGATAACTCACCGAGAATTCACCGAGAATTACCGAGAATTCACCGAGAATTACCGAGAATTCACCGAGAATTACCGAGAATTCACCGAGAATTACCGAGAATTCACCGATAACTCACCGAGAATTCACCGAGAATTACCGAGAATTCACCGAGAATTACCGAGAATTCACCGAGAATTACCGAGAATTCACCGAGAATTACCGAGAATTCACCGATAACTCACCGAGAATTACCGAGAATTACCGAGAATTACCGAGAATTACCGAGAATTACCGAGAATTACCGAGAATTACCGAGAATTACCGAGAATTCACCGATAACTCACCGAGAATTACCGAGAATTCACCGAGAATTACCGAGAATTCACCGAGAATTACCGAGAACTCACCGATAACTCACCGAGAATTCACCGAGAATTACCGAGAATTTCCGAGAATTACCGAGAATTCACCGAGAATTAATGAGAATTCACCGAGAATTACCGAGAATTACCGAGAATTACCGAGAATTACCGAGAATTACCGAGAATTCACCGAGAATTCACCGAGAATTACCGAGAATTCACCGAGAAATCACCGAGAATTACCGAGAATTACCGAGAATTACCGAGAATTCACCGAGAATCACCGAGAATTCACCGAGAAATCACCGAGAATTACCGAGAATCACCGAGAATTACCGAGAATTCACCGAGAATTACCGAGAATTCACCGAGAAATCACCGAGAATTACCGAGAATTACCGAGAATTACCGAGAATTCACCGAGAATCACCGAGAATTCACCGAGAAATCACCGAGAATTACCGAGAATCACCGAGAATTACCGAGAATCACCGAGAATTACCGAGAATTCACCGAGAATTACCGAGAATTCACCGAGAATTCACCGAGAATTACCGAGTATTATCGAGAATTTCCGAGAATCACCGAGAATTCACCGAGAATTCACCGAGTATTATCGAGAATTTCCGAGAATTACCGAGAATTCCCCGAGAATTACCGAGAATTACCGAGAATTCACCGAGAACTACCGAGAACTCATCGAGAATTCACCGAGAATTCACCGAGAATTACCGAGAATTCACCGATAACTCACCGAGAATTACCGAGAATTCACCGAGAATTACCGAGAATTCACCGAGAATTACCGAGAATTCACCGATAACTCACCGAGAATTACCGAGAATTACCGAGAATTCCCCGAGAATTACCGAGAATTACCGAGAATTACCGAGAATTCACCGAGAATTACCGAGAATTACCGAGAATTACCAAGAATTCACCGAGAATTCACCGAGAATTACCGAGAATTACCGAGAATTACCGAGAATTCACCGAGAATCACCGAGAATTCACCGAGAAATCACCGAGAATTACCGAGAATTACCGAGAATTCACCGAGAAATCACCGAGAATTACCGAGAATTACCGAGAATTACCGAGAATTCACCGAGAATCACCGAGAATTCACCGAGAAATCACCGAGAATTACCGAGAATCACCGAGAATTACCGAGAATTCACCGAGAATTACCGAGAATTCACCGAGAATTCACCGAGAATTACCGAGAATTACCGAGAATTACCGAGAATTCACCGAGAATTACCGAGAATTACCGAGAATTACCGAGAATTCACCGAGAATTCACCGAGAATTACCGAGAATTACCGAGAATTACCGAGAATTCACCGAGAATCACCGAGAATTCACCGAGAAATCACCGAGAATTACCGAGAATTACCGAGAATTCACCGAGAAATCACCGAGAATTACCGAGAATTACCGAGAATTACCGAGAATTCACCGAGAATCACCGAGAATTCACCGAGAAATCACTGAGAATTACCGAGAATTACCGAGAATTACCGAGAATTCACCGAGAATTACCGAGAATTCACCGAGAATTCACCGAGAATTACCGAGAATTCACCGATAACTCACCGAGAATTCACCGAGAATTACCGAGAATTCACCGAGAATTACCGAGAAATTCACCGAGAATTACCGAGAATTCACCGAGAATTACCGAGAATTCACCGATAACTCACCGAGAATTCACCGAGAATTACCGAGAATTCACCGAGAATTACCGAGAAATTCACCGAGAATTACCGAGAATTCACCGAGAATTACCGAGAATTCACCGAGAATTACCGAGAATTCACCGAGAATTACCGAGAATTCACCGATAACTCACCGAGAATTCACCGAGAATTACCGAGAATTACCGAGAATTACCGAGAATTACCGAGAATTACCGAGAATTCACCGAGAATTACCGAGAATTCACCGAGAATTCACCGAGAATTACCGAGAATTCACCGAGAATTACCGAGAATTTACCGATAACTCACCGAGAATTCACCGAGAATTACCGAGAATTCACCGAGAATTACCGAGAATTCACCGAGAATTACCGAGAATTCACCGAGAATTACCGAGAATTCACCGATAACTCACCGAGAATTACCGAGAATTACCGAGAATTACCGAGAATTACCGAGAATTACCGAGAATTACCGAGAATTCACCGAGAATTACCGAGAATTCACCGAGAATTCACCGAGAATTACCGAGAATTCACCGAGAATTACCGAGAATTCACCGATAACTCACCGAGAATTACCGAGAATTACCGAGAATTACCGAGAATTACCGAGAATTACCGAGAATTACCGAGAATTCACCGAGAATTACCGAGAATTCACCGAGAATTCACCGAGAATTACCGAGAATTCACCGAGAATTACCGAGAATTTACCGATAACTCACCGAGAATTCACCGAGAATTACCGAGAATTCACCGAGAATTACCGAGAATTCACCGAGAATTACCGAGAATTCACCGAGAATTACCGAGAATTCACCGATAACTCACCGAGAATTACCGAGAATTACCGAGAATTACCGAGAATTACCGAGAATTACCGAGAATTACCGAGAATTCACCGAGAATTACCGAGAATTCACCGAGAATTCACCGAGAATTACCGAGAATTCACCGAGAATTACCGAGAATTCACCGATAACTCACCGAGAATTACCGAGAATTACCGAGAATTACCGAGAATTACCGAGAATTACCGAGAATTACCGAGAATTCACCGAGAATTACCGAGAATTCACCGAGAATTCACCGAGAATTACCGAGAATTCACCGAGAATTACCGAGAATTTACCGATAACTCACCGAGAATTCACCGAGAATTACCGAGAATTCACCGAGAATTACCGAGAATTCACCGAGAATTACCGAGAATTCACCGAGAATTACCGAGAATTCACCGATAACTCACCGAGAATTACCGAGAATTACCGAGAATTACCGAGAATTACCGAGAATTACCGAGAATTACCGAGAATTACCGAGAATTACCGAGAATTCACCGATAACTCACCGAGAATTACCGAGAATTCACCGAGAATTACCGAGAATTCACCGAGAATCACCGAGAATTCACCGAGAAATCACTGAGAATTACCGAGAATTACCGAGAATTACCGAGAATTACCGAGAATTCACCGAGAATTACCGAGAATTCACCGAGAATTACCGAGAATTCACCGAGAAATCACCGAGAATTACCGAGAATTACCGAGAATTACCGAGAATTCACCGAGAATCACCGAGAATTCACCGAGAAATCACCGAGAATTACCGAGAATCACCGAGAATTACCGAGAATCACCGAGAATTACCGAGAATTCACCGAGAATTACCGAGAATTCACCGAGAATTCACCGAGAATTACCGAGTATTATCGAGAATTTCCGAGAATCACCGAGAATTCACCGAGAATTCACCGAGTATTATCGAGAATTTCCGAGAATTACCGAGAATTCCCCGAGAATTACCGAGAATTACCGAGAATTCACCGAGAACTACCGAGAACTCATCGAGAATTCACCGAGAATTCACCGAGAATTACCGAGAATTCACCGATAACTCACCGAGAATTACCGAGAATTCACCGAGAATTACCGAGAATTCACCGAGAATTACCGAGAATTCACCGATAACTCACCGAGAATTACCGAGAATTACCGAGAATTCCCCGAGAATTACCGAGAATTACCGAGAATTACCGAGAATTCACCGAGAATTACCGAGAATTACCGAGAATTACCAAGAATTCACCGAGAATTCACCGAGAATTACCGAGAATTACCGAGAATTACCGAGAATTCACCGAGAATCACCGAGAATTCACCGAGAAATCACCGAGAATTACCGAGAATTACCGAGAATTCACCGAGAAATCACCGAGAATTACCGAGAATTACCGAGAATTACCGAGAATTCACCGAGAATCACCGAGAATTCACCGAGAAATCACCGAGAATTACCGAGAATCACCGAGAATTACCGAGAATTCACCGAGAATTACCGAGAATTCACCGAGAATTCACCGAGAATTACCGAGTATTATCGAGAATTTCCGAGAATCACCGAGAATTCACCGAGAATTCACCGAGTATTATCGAGAATTTCCGAGAATTACCGAGAATTCCCCGAGAATTACCGAGAATTACCGAGAATTCACCGAGAATTACCGAGAATTCACCGATAACTCACCGAGAATTACCGAGAATTCACCGAGAATTACCGAGAATTCACCGAGAATTACCGAGAATTCACCGATAACTCACCGAGAATTACCGAGAATTACCGAGAATTCCCCGAGAATTACCGAGAATTACCGAGAATTACCGAGAATTCACCGAGAATTACCGAGAATTACCGAGAATTACCGAGAATTCACCGAGAATTCACCGAGAATTACCGAGAATTACCGAGAATTACCGAGAATTCACCGAGAATCACCGAGAATTCACCGAGAAATCACCGAGAATTACCGAGAATTACCGAGAATTCACCGAGAAATCACCGAGAATTACCGAGAATTACCGAGAATTACCGAGAATTCACCGAGAATCACCGAGAATTCACCGAGAATTACCGAGAATTCACCGAGAAATCACCGAGAATTACCGAGAATTACCGAGAATTCACCGAGAAATCACCGAGAATTACCGAGAATTACCGAGAATTACCGAGAATTACCGAGAATTACCGAGAATTCACCGAGAATCACCGAGAATTCACCGAGAAATCACCGAGAATTACCGAGAATTACCGAGAATTCACCGAGAAATCACCGAGAATTACCGAGAATCACCGAGAATTACCGAGAATTCACCGAGAATTACCGAGAATTCACCGAGAATTCACCGAGAATTACCGAGAATTCACCGATAACTCACCGAGAATTCACCGAGAATTACCGAGAATTCACCGAGAATTACCGAGAAATTCACCGAGAATTACCGAGAATTCACCGAGAATTACCGAGAATTCACCGATAACTCACCGAGAATTCACCGATAACTCACCGAGAATTCACCGAGAATTACCGAGAATTCACCGAGAATTACCGAGAATTACCGAGAATTACCGAGAATTACCGAGAATTACCGAGAATTACCGAGAATTCACCGAGAATTACCGAGAATTCACCGAGAATTCACCGAGAATTACCGAGAATTCACCGATAACTCACCGAGAATTCACCGAGAATTACCGAGAATTCACCGAGAATTACCGAGAAATTCACCGAGAATTACCGAGAATTCACCGAGAATTACCGAGAATTCACCGATAACTCACCGAGAATTCACCGATAACTCACCGAGAATTCACCGAAAATTACCGAGAATTCACCGAGAATTACCGAGAATTCACCGAGAATTACCGAGAATTCACCGATAACTCACCGAGAATTCACCGAGAATTACCGAGAATTACCGAGAATTACCGAGAATTACCGAGAATTACCGAGAAATCACCGAGAATTACCGAGAATTACCGAGAATTACCGAGAATTCACCGAGAATCACCGAGAATTCACCGAGAAATCACCGAGAATTACCGAGAATCACCGAGAATTACCGAGAATTCACCGAGAATTACCGAGAATTCACCGAGAATTCACCGAGAATTACCGAGAATTCACCGATAACTCACCGAGAATTCACCGAGAATTACCGAGAATTCACCGAGAATTACCGAGAAATTCACCGAGAATTACCGAGAATTCACCGAGAATTACCGAGAATTCACCGATAACTCACCGAGAATTCACCGATAACTCACCGAGAATTCACCGAGAATTACCGAGAATTCACCGAGAATTACCGAGAATTCACCGAGAATCACCGAGAATTCACCGAGAAATCACCGAGAATTACCGAGAATCACCGAGAATTACCGAGAATTCACCGAGAATTACCGAGAATTCACCGAGAATTACCGAGAAATTCACCGAGAATTACCGAGAATTCACCGAGAATTACCGAGAATTCACCGATAACTCACCGAGAATTCACCGATAACTCACCGAGAATTCACCGAGAATTACCGAGAATTCACCGAGAATTACCGAGAATTACCGAGAATTACCGAGAATTACCGAGAATTACCGAGAATCACCGAGAATTACCGAGAATTCACCGAGAATTACCGAGAATTCACCGAGAATTCACCGAGAATTACCGAGAATTCACCGATAACTCACCGAGAATTCACCGAGAATTACCGAGAATTCACCGAGAATTACCGAGAATTCACCGAGAATTACCGAGAAATTCACCGAGAATTACCGAGAATTCACCGAGAATTACCGAGAATTCACCGATAACTCACCGAGAATTCACCGATAACTCACCGAGAATTCACCGAGAATTACCGAGAATTCACCGAGAATTACCGAGAATTCACCGAGAATCACCGAGAATTCACCGAGAAATCACCGAGAATTACCGAGAATCACCGAGAATTACCGAGAATTCACCGAGAATTACCGAGAATTCACCGAGAATTACCGAGAAATTCACCGAGAATTACCGAGAATTCACCGAGAATTACCGAGAATTCACCGATAACTCACCGAGAATTCACCGATAACTCACCGAGAATTCACCGAGAATTACCGAGAATTCACCGAGAATTACCGAGAATTACCGAGAATTACCGAGAATTACCGAGAATTACCGAGAATCACCGAGAATTACCGAGAATTCACCGAGAATTACCGAGAATTCACCGAGAATTCACCGAGAATTACCGAGAATTCACCGATAACTCACCGAGAATTCACCGAGAATTACCGAGAATTCACCGAGAATTACCGAGAATTCACCGAGAATTACCGAGAAATTCACCGAGAATTACCGAGAATTCACCGAGAATTACCGAGAATTCACCGATAACTCACCGAGAATTCACCGATAACTCACCGAGAATTCACCGAGAATTACCGAGAATTCACCGAGAATTACCGAGAATTACCGAGAATTACCGAGAATTACCGAGAATTACCGAGAATTACCGAGAATTCACCGAGAATTACCGAGAATTCACCGAGAATTCACCGAGAATTACCGAGAATTCACCGATAACTCACCGAGAATTCACCGAGAATTACCGAGAATTCACCGAGAATAACCGAGAAATTCACCGAGAATTACCGAGAATTCACCGAGAATTACCGAGAATTCACCGATAACTCACCGAGAATTCACCGATAACTCACCGAGAATTCACCGAGAATTACCGAGAATTCACCGAGAATTACCGAGAATTCACCGAGAATTACCGAGAATTACCGAGAATTACCGAGAAATCACCGAGAATTACCGAGAATTACCGAGAATTACCGAGAATTCACCGAGAATCACCGAGAATTCACCGAGAAATCACCGAGAATTACCGAGAATCACCGAGAATTACCGAGAATTCACCGAGAATTACCGAGAATTCACCGAGAATTCACCGAGAATTACCGAGAATTCACCGATAACTCACCGAGAATTTACCGAGAATTACCGAGAATTCACCGAGAATTACCGAGAAATTCACCGAGAATTACCGAGAATTCACCGAGAATTACCGAGAATTCACCGATAACTCACCGAGAATTCACCGATAACTCACCGAGAATTCACCGAGAATTACCGAGAATTCACCGAGAATTACCGAGAATTCACCGAGAATTACCGAGAATTCACCGATAACTCACCGAGAATTCACCGAGAATTACCGAGAATTACCGAGAATTACCGAGAATTACCGAGAATTACCGAGAATTCACCGAGAATTACCGAGAATTCACCGAGAATTCACCGAGAATTACCGAGAATTCACCGATAACTCACCGAGAATTCACCGAGAATTACCGAGAATTCACCGAGAATTACCGAGAATTCACCGAGAATTACCGAGAATTCACCGAGAATTACCGAGAATTCACCGATAACTCACCGAGAATTCACCGATAACTCACCGAGAATTCACCGAGAATTACCGAGAATTCACCGAGAATTACCGAGAATTCACCGAGAATTACCGAGAATTCACCGATAACTCACCGAGAATTCACTGAGAATTCACCGAGAATTACCGAGAATTCACCGAGAATTACCGAGAATTCACCGATAACTCACCGAGAATTCACCGAGAATTACCGAGAATTCACCGAGAATTACCGAGAATTCACCGATAACTCACCGAGAATTCACCGATAACTCACCGAGAATTCACCGAGAATTCACCGAGAATTACCGAGAATTCACCGAGAATTACCGAGAATTCACCGATAACTCACCGAGAATTCACTGAGAATTCACCGAGAATTACCGAGAATTCACCGAGAATTACCGAGAATTCACCGATAACTCACTGAGAATTCACCGAGAATTACCGAGAATTCACCGAGAATTACCGAGAATTCACCGATAACTCACCGAGAATTCACCGATAACTCACCGAGAATTCACCGAGAATTCACCGAGAATTACCGAGAATTCACCGAGAATTCACCGAGAATTACCGAGAATTCACCGATAACTCACCGAGAATTACCGAGAATTCACCGAGAATTACCGAGAATTCACCGAGAATTACCGAGAATTCACCGATAACTCACCGAGAATTCACCGAGAATTACCGAGAATTCACCGAGAATTACCGAGAATTACCGAGAATTACCGAGAATTACCGAGAATTACCGAGAATTCACCGAGAATTTACCGAGAATTACCGAGAATTCACCGATAACTCACCGAGAATTCACCAAGAATTACCGAGAATTTCCGAGAATTACCGAGAATTCACCGATAACTCACCGAGAATTACCGAGAATTCACCGAGAATTACCGAGAATTCACCGAGAATAACCGAGAATTACCGAAAATTCACCGAGAATTCACCGAGAATTACCGAGAATTCACCGATAACTCACCGAGAATTCACCGAGAATTACCGAGAATTCACCGAGAATTACCGAGAATTACCGAGAATTACCGAGAATTACCGAGAATTACCGAGAATTCACCGATAACTCACCGAGAATTCACCGAGAATTCACCGAGAATTACCGAGAATTACCGAGAATTACCGAGAATTACCGAGAATTCACCGAGAATTCACCGAGAATTACCGAGAATTACCGAGAATTCACCGAGAATTACCGAGAATTCACCGATAACTCACCGAGAATTCACCGAGAATTACCGAGAATTTCCGAGAATAACCGAGAATTCACCGATAACTCACCGAGAATTACCGAGAATTCACCGAGAATTACCGAGAGTTCACCGAGAATTACCGAGAATTACCGAGAATTACCGAGAATTACCGAGAATTACCGAGAATTCACCGAGAATTCACCGAGAATTACCGAGAATTACCGAGAATTACCGAGAATTCACCGAGAATTCACCGAGTTCACCGAGAATTCACCGAGAATTCACCGAGAATTACCGAGAATTCACCGATAACTCACCGAGAATTCACCGAGAATTACCGAGAATTCACCGAGAATTACCGAGAATTCACCGATAACTCACCGAGAATTCACCGAGAATTCACCGAGAATTACCGAGAATTACCGAGAATTACCGAGAATTACCGAGAATTCACCGATAACTCACCGAGAATTACCGAGAATTCACCGAGAATTACCGAGAATTCACCGAGAATTACCGAGAATTCACCGATAACTCACCGAAAATTCACCGAGTTCACCGAGAATTCACCGAGAATTCACCGAGAATTACCGAGAATTCACCGATAACTCACCGAGAATTCACCGAGAATTACCGAGAATTCACCGAGAATTACCGAGAATTCACCGAGAATTACCGAGAATTCACCGAGAATTACCGAGAATTCACCGATAACTCACCGAGAATTCACCGATAACTCACCGAGAATTCACCGAGAATTACCGAGAATTACCGAGAATTACCGAGAATTACCGAGAATTACCGAGAATTCACCGAGAATTTACCGAGAATTACCGAGAATTCACCGATAACTCACCGAGAATTCACCAAGAATTACCGAGAATTTCCGAGAATTACCGAGAATTCACCGATAACTCACCGAGAATTACCGAGAATTCACCGAGAATTACCGAGAATTCACCGAGAATAACCGAGAATTACCGAAAATTCACCGAGAATTCACCGAGAATTACCGAGAATTCACCGATAACTCACCGAGAATTCACCGAGAATTACCGAGAATTCACCGAGAATTACCGAGAATTACCGAGAATTACCGAGAATTACCGAGAATTACCGAGAATTCACCGATAACTCACCGAGAATTCACCGAGAATTCACCGAGAATTACCGAGAATTACCGAGAATTACCGAGAATTACCGAGAATTCACCGAGAATTCACCGAGAATTACCGAGAATTACCGAGAATTCACCGAGAATTACCGAGAATTCACCGATAACTCACCGAGAATTCACCGAGAATTACCGAGAATTTCCGAGAATAACCGAGAATTCACCGATAACTCACCGAGAATTACCGAGAATTCACCGAGAATTACCGAGAGTTCACCGAGAATTACCGAGAATTACCGAGAATTACCGAGAATTACCGAGAATTACCGAGAATTCACCGAGAATTCACCGAGAATTACCGAGAATTACCGAGAATTACCGAGAATTCACCGAGAATTACCGAGAATTCACCGAGAATTACCGAGAATTCACCGATAACTCACCGAGAATTCACCGAGAATTCACCGAGAATTACCGAGAATTACCGAGAATTACCGAGAATTACCGAGAATTCACCGATAACTCACCGAGAATTACCGAGAATTCACCGAGAATTACCGAGAATTCACCGAGAATTACCGAGAATTCACCGATAACTCACCGAAAATTCACCGAGTTCACCGAGAATTCACCGAGAATTCACCGAGAATTACCGAGAATTCACCGATAACTCACCGAGAATTCACCGAGAATTACCGAGAATTCACCGAGAATTACCGAGAATTCACCGAGAATTACCGAGAATTCACCGAGAATTACCGAGAATTCACCGATAACTCACCGAGAATTCACCGATAACTCACCGAGAATTCACCGAGAATTACCGAGAATTCACCGAGAATTACCGAGAATTCACCGATAACTCACCGAGAATTACCGAGAATTCACCGAGAATTACCGAGAATTCACCGATAACTCACCGAGAATTACCGAGAATTCACCGAGAATTACCGAGAATTACCGAGAATTACCGAGAATTACCGAGAATTACCGAGAATTCACCGATAACTCACCGAGAATTCACCGAGAATTCACCGAGAATTACCGAGAATTACCGAGAATTACCGAGAATTACCGAGAATTCACCGATAACTCACCGAGAATTCACCGAGAATTACCGAGAATTCACCGAGAATTCACCGAGAATTACCGAGAATTACCGAGAATTACCGAGAATTACCGAGAATTCACCGATAACTTACCGAGAATTCACCGAGAATTCTTCGAGAATAACCGAGAATTACCGAGAATTACCGAGAATTACCGAGAATTCACCGATAATTCACCGAGAATTACCGAGAATTCACCGATAACTCACCGAGAATTACCGAGAATTCACCGAGAATTACCGAGAATTCACCGATAACTCACCGAGAATTCACCGAGAATTACCGAGAATTCACCGAGAATTACCGAGAATTACCGAGAATTCACCGAGAATTACCGAGAATTCACCGAGAATAACCGAGAATTACCGAAAATTCACCGAGAATTCACCGAGAATTACCGAGAATTCACCGATAACTCACCGAGAATTCACCGAGAATTACCGAGAATTCACCGAGAATTACCGAGAATTACCGAGAATTACCGAGAATTACCGAGAATTACCGAGAATTCACCGATAACTCACCGAGAATTCACCGAGAATTCACCGAGAATTACCGAGAATTCACCGAGAATTACCGAGAATTACCGAGAATTACCGATAATTACCGAGAATTACCGAGAATTCACCGATAACTCACCGAGAATTCACCGAGAATTCACCGAGAATTACCGAGAATTACCGAGAATTACCGAGAATTACCGAGAATTCACCGAGAATTCACCGAGAATTACCGAGAATTACCGAGAATTCACCGAGAATTACCGAGAATTCACCGATAACTCACCGAGAATTCACCGAGAATTACCGAGAATTTCCGAGAATAACCGAGAATTCACCGATAACTCACCGAGAATTACCGAGAATTCACCGAGAATTACCGAGAGTTCACCGAGAATTACCGAGAATTACCGAGAATTACCGAGAATCACCGAGAATTACCGAGAATTCACCGAGAATTCACCGAGAATTACCGAGAATTACCGAGAATTACCGAGAATTCACCGAGAATTACCGAGAATTCACCGAGAATTACCGAGAATTCACCGATAACTCACCGAGAATTCACCGAGAATTCACCGAGAATTACCGAGAATTACCGAGAATTACCGAGAATTACCGAGAATTCACCGATAACTCACCGAGAATTACCGAGAATTCACCGAGAATTACCGAGAATTCACCGAGAATTACCGAGAATTCACCGATAACTCACCGAAAATTCACCGAGTTCACCGATAATTCACCGAGAATTCACCGAGAATTACCGAGAATTCACCGATAACTCACCGAGAATTCACCGAGAATTACCGAGAATTCACCGAGAATTACCGAGAATTCACCGAGAATTACCGAGAATTCACCGAGAATTACCGAGAATTCACCGATAACTCACCGAGAATTCACCGATAACTCACCGAGAATTCACCGAGAATCACCGAGAATTCACCGAGAATTACCGAGAATTCACCGATAACTCACCGAGAATTACCGAGAATTCACCGAGAATTACCGAGAATTCACCGATAACTCACCGAGATTTACCGAGAATTCACCGAGAATTACCGAGAATTACCGAGAATTACCGAGAATTACCGAGAATTACCGAGAATTTACCGATAACTCACCGAGAATTCACCGAGAATTCACCGAGAATTACCGAGAATTCACCGAGAATTACCGAGAATTCACCGATAACTCACCGAGAATTCACCGAGAATTACCGAGAATTCACCGAGAATTACCGAGAATTACCGAGAATTACCGAGAATTACCGAGAATTACCGAGAATTCACCGAGAATTTACCGAGAATTACCGAGAATTCACCGATAACTCACCGAGAATTCACCAAGAATTACCGAGAATTTCCGAGAATTACCGAGAATTCACCGATAACTCACCGAGAATTACCGAGAATTCACCGAGAATTACCGAGAATTCACCGAGAATAACCGAGAATTACCGAAAATTCACCGAGAATTCACCGAGAATTACCGAGAATTCACCGATAACTCACCGAGAATTCACCGAGAATTACCGAGAATTCACCGAGAATTACCGAGAATTACCGAGAATTACCGAGAATTACCGAGAATTACCGAGAATTCACCGATAACTCACCGAGAATTCACCGAGAATTCACCGAGAATTACCGAGAATTACCGAGAATTACCGAGAATTACCGAGAATTCACCGAGAATTCACCGAGAATTACCGAGAATTACCGAGAATTCACCGGTTTAATTACCCAAGTTTGAGGTGACGACCATCGCCCACCCTCCCTCCCACCTACGTCTTCACACTCTCTCACTCACTCTCCTTCTCTGCGCTCTGACCGTGCCTCGGCACGTATGGTCCAGAAGAAGGAGTCCACACAACCTTGTCAAAAAGTCACCAATCCTAAGGATTTTTCTGTGGATACTAACCCCAATCTCAATGTGAATGAGACCTGTCCGAATACTAATATTCCCTCTCCCTCACTCCAAGAGTTACGCTCAGAGGAGCGGAGAGGCGTTGTCAAATGGAAGGGAGTTGTCAAATACGGCGAAGGACCAATCCGAGTACCCCAATGGCGCATGATTCTTTCAGGCAGACCAAAGGAGCCAGGATGGATAGGATTTGTCACACGCCTGGAGGACCGGAATGCAGGACCGCACGGAGGATTTGCCCTGGAGGACCAGGATGAAGGACCGCACGGAGGATTTGCCCTGGAGGACCAGGATGAAGGACCGCACGGAGGATTTGCCCTGGAGGACCGGGGACCAAAATCGGCGCCAGAACACGATACATGCAAAAGTGTTGGAGCCATTGGCGAGGCGAAAGGTGCATCTGCCTGGTGCAGACCGGGGTCCGCCAATCTGGCCGACCTGCCAGCCCCGGAGACGCCGAGTAGCACGCCAGGAGCAGAAACACAGAAGCAGAGTTCGAAACGAGCCGAGTCCGCTGCATCGGCCAAGGAGGACCGGAGAACAGCCTGGTGGCAAGAGCTGACTACAGCGGCTGGAATCCGAGACAAAAGTGCGACGAAAGAGGAGGCGGAAAGCGCATCTGCGCAACGCAGACCGGGGTCCGTCAATCTGGCCAACTTGCCAGCCCCGGAGACGCCACGAAGCACCTCGAACCCGAAGCACGCAACTCACGGAAAACGCCACCAGCTACCAGCCAAAGTCGGGAGAGTAAGGTCGATAGACACGAAAAACGCGAAAGACGGGAGAGTAAGGTCGATAGACCCGAAAAACGCAAAAACTGAAAAAGCACGGTGTCGAGAGCTGAATGCAGCGTCTGGAATCCGAGGAACATGTGCGACGAAAGAGGAGGCGGAAAGCGCATCTGCGCAACGCAGACCGGGGTCCTTCAATCTGGCCAACCTGCCAGCCCCGGAGACGCCACGAAGCACCTCGAGTTCGAAGCACACAACTCACGGAAAGCACCACCAACTACCAACGAAAGTCGGGAGAGTAAGGTCACGAGACCCGAAAAGCGCAAAAGTCGGGAGAGTAAGGTCGATTGACCCGAAAAACGCGAAAGTCGGGAGAGTAAGGTCGTCAGACCCGAAAAGCGCAAAAACCGAAAGAATACGGTCGTCAGACGAAGGAACCGCCTGGTGTCGAGAGCCGAATGCAGCAACTGCAACCCGAGGATCAAGTGCGACGAAAGAGGAGGCGGAAAGCGCATCTGCGCCATGCAGACCGGGGTCCTTCAATCTGGCCAACCTGCCAGCCCCGGAGACGCCACGAAGCACCTCGAGCTCGAAGCACGCGACGGCAGTCATCTTGAGAGGCGGAGCCAGACGAAGTCACATCGACCTGGCGGACAGCCTGGAAGTCCGATTCGAAACCGGCACGACGGCAACACTCGTCATCGATCTACCGAACCGACACCTGATGAGGTGCCCGTTCTGCAGAGACTGTGTCTCGGACAGATCAAGAGGAGCCGAAGCCCTGAAGTACATGAAGAGGCATGTCCAGGACAAACACAGACGCCAAGTCAAGTTTGTGTACAAGTGCTCCATCTGCTCCGCACACGAGCCAGAAGGAAAATGCGGCGCGAAATGGATCCGCAATCACCTGAAGACGATCCACACAGTCAACCTGGTCGAAAAAGAATGGAGTTCTGGAGCCAACGCACGAGAACGAGCAGCCACAGCATTCAGCGACGCTGCGCCATTCGTCGACATGCGGCAAAAAGGTGGTCAGCCAGAGAAACCGGTAGTGAGTCAGAAACTCGACAAATACTTCAAGCCGGCGAATGCTGTCAAGAAGACGCCGGTACAAAACTCGCCACCATCACCGCACCCACCGACGTACGCAGCTGCTGTCAAGAGCCCAAGAGCAATCATCACACTGGACGACGAGGGAGAAGAAGAGACCCCTCTCTTCAAGCCACGCCTGAACATTTGGTCGCTGATCCATGAGGAGGGCACCAACGCCTGGATCGACACCGATGTGATGACAGCGTTCCTCAAGCTCCACACGGAGCGATGCGCCGACTCGGATTTCCTCGATCCGCTGAACTTCCAGAAGCCGAACAAGGAGGAACTCGCGAACCTCATCAACAGCAGGTTCTCGTCGCGCGTCAAGAGGATCTTCTTCCCGATCTGCTCGAACAGCCACTGGCGACTGGTCGTCGTCAATCGAGACACGGCCCCCCTCTACTATGACCCACTCGGATCGACGATCACGGACGACATCCTCCAACTAGTCCGATTGGTCGACAGAGGAATCGTCAAAGAGCTGTCAAAAGGAGCGCCACGCCAGAAAGACTCCTGGAACTGCGGAGTCTACGTGATGCTGATGGCAAAGCACCTGATCAGAAAGGAAACGTGGAAGGCATCGACGGCAGACGGAACAGTCGCAACGTTCCGCGCTCACCTCCGAAAGAAACTCGCCGACAAGTACGAAATGTACGCGGAGAACCTCGAGTCTCCAAGCAGAAGGCCATCAACGTCACCGAAGACGAAATGGGCCACAACGCCAACCGGCAGGAACCCCAAGGCGACTGGCATGACAAGGACGACAGCTAGAAGCACGCTGACTCCAGTGACGGCCGCTACGCCGCCTCGCCGACAGAACCACACAACGGCACCGCCACCAGATGAGGAAGATCGGAAGTCACCAAAACCGACCAAGCTGGAAACGGAAGTCTGCACGGAAGGAGGATGGCAAATCGCAGGTAAAAGCAAAAAGCGAACAGCCGAAACCATCGCAGAATCGCCACCTCCCACGAAAAAGAAGGATCTGCAGGCGACGCCACCGCCTAAAGAGCTCCAAAGAAGACTCCCCAAAAAGCCGGAAAAGCCAGCGATGGGGAGGTCGAGGTCGTTGGACGCGGTCGCAACACTGGCGACAACAGCTGAAGGCGTTCCAATGGAGCTCGATCGCTCGAGGAACACTGGACTGGTCGCCGACAGCAAGAAGAAGCGAAGGGCGGCCGCAACTCCGAGAGAGCCGCCACCGAAACGACAACCGGTCCGGTTCGCGTCACCGATCGCCGAGCCGTCCACCCACTTGTCTACGACGGACTCAGCCGACCAACCAAAGGCCGGGATCCCGAGCCTGATGTGCATGAAGATCGCTCCGATCGGAAGCAGCATCGTGCCGGCGGAAAACAAACCGCGAGGCAAGATCAGCAAGAAGGCGCCAAGAGGCCCCACTCCGAAGGCCACGCCGACCGGAGAGCCAGCAGAACTGATCAAGAAAGTGCAGAACTGGCTCAACACGCAGCTGAAGAATTACCGTCAGGAAGGAAGACGGTTCGAAAGACTCGAATGGATAGCCGACTGCTTGACAGCGGCGATCCTGAAGGCGCAAGACGGCGACAAGAAGATCGTGGACTTGATCATCTCCAGGCACCCACCACCACTGCCGGAAAAGGGAGAGCGATCAACCCAAACAAGTCGCATCCAGGAGCCAGTCAGAGGCCGGAGCCGCCAACAGGTTGAGCCAAACGAGCCGCTGAGGGTTCAATACGCCAAGAACCGGACCAAGACCTTCAACAGGATCGTCAAGAAAGAGGAGCCGAAATGCGAAATTCCGATCAAAGTCGTAGAAGAGCACTACAAGAAAACTCTGAAGGCTCAACAAGTATCGGACGTCGCCATCGATTCAGTCTGCAAAAACATTCCAAAGGTCAAGATCACCAGCGGAATCGAAGCAGAGGTGACACCGTCGGAAGTTGAGAGGATCCTCAGGAAAGTCAAGGACACCGCACCCGGAACGGACGGCCTCAAGTACAGTGCGCTGAGATGGTTCGACAACGACGGAACGCGGCTCGCTCCTCTCTTCGAGGAATGCAGGAAGCACCGACGG
Organism: Caenorhabditis sulstoni; assembly: GCA_963966605.1. NCBI lineage: Eukaryota > Metazoa > Nematoda > Chromadorea > Rhabditida > Rhabditidae > Caenorhabditis > Caenorhabditis sulstoni. The sequence goes on along the minus strand of OZ016476.1, from coordinate 1,852,074 downwards.
ATGCCAAGCCACTGGAAAGAGTCCGAAACGGTGCTCCTGCCGAAGGACTGCTCAGACGAGGAGAAAAAGAAGCCGGAGAACTGGAGGCCCATCTCGCTGATGCCGACGATCTCCAAAGTCTATTCATCGATCTGGAACAACCGGATCAAGGCGGAGATCGGAGTCATCAGCCCCTGCCAACGAGGCTTCCAGTCCGTCGACGGTTGCAACGAGAGCGTCGGAATTTTGCGAACTTGCATCGACGTCGCAACCACGCTAAACAGGAACCTCTCGGTCGCATGGCTCGACCTGACGAACGCCTTCGGATCCGTGCCGCACAAGCTCATCCAGCGGTCTCTGGAGTCCTTTGGCTACCCGGAAATGGTCGTAGACATCGTCAAGGACATGTACGATGGAGCCAGCACGAGAGTCAAGACCGCTTCTCAGAAGACCAGTGCGATAAGGATCGAGACAGGAGTGAAACAAGGCGATCCGATATCACCTACTCTCTTCAACATCGCGCTGGAGGGCATCATCCGGAGCCATCTGAAGGGCGACATCCGCCACAAGTGCATTGGAACGTCCACCAAGTGCCTTGCATTCGCGGACGACTTGGCGATCCTAGCCAACACGAGAGAGGAGCTGCAGAAAGCCATCACAAGGCTCGACGACGCCTGCAGAAGCGTCGCGCTTATCTTCAAGCCGAAGAAATGCGCCTCGCTAACGATCCTGAAAGGCAAGGTCGCCAAGGACAAGCCGATAAGGATCCAGACGACGGCCATCAAGATCCTGGAGCACGAGGACACGTACAAATACTTGGGTGTTCACACAGGAGCCAACGGTCGAACATCCGAGCTGGGCGCACTGACCCAAGTCGCCAAGGAGCTCCAAATGGTGCACAACACCGATCTGGCGCCGCACCAGAAACTCGATGTGATGAAGGCGTTCCTCCTTCCGAGGCTCCAGCACATGTACCGGAACGCGACGCCGAGGATGACGGAACTGCGAGAGTTCGAGAACCTCGTGATGAAAGCAGCCAAGCAGTTCCACAACATCCCAATCAGAGGCTCGCCGACCGAGTACATCCAGATGCCGATCAAGCAAGGAGGACTGGGAGTACTGTCGCCGAGATTCACGTGTGCACTCACTTTCATGCACTCCATGCTGCTGAAACTCTGGAGCCGAGACAGCTACATCTCAAAGCTGTACAAAGAGGCTCTCAGAAGGATCTCGGCCAAAGCGCTGAATCTGAAAGAAGGAGGGGCAACGATGGCAGACCAGCTGGAGTACCTCAACTCGACAAAGTCGAAAACGAGAGGAGGATTCAACAGCTTCTATCGCATGAACGAATGCCTCCGAACGCTCTCGACTCAGAAGGACTCACCGCTACATCACATGGAGTTCGTCGAGAAGAACGGAGACCTGGCAGTCCTGATCCAGGCCACGGAAAATTCGAAACGAGTCGCCTTCGACAAAGACTCGGGTCCGAGGGCACTCCAGAAGATGAAGGACCTGGTGAAAGACGCTCTGCAGCACAACTTCATCACGAACAAAGATGTGAAGAGCAGAGTGGTGCAAGTGCTCCAGCACCACCCGCAGTCAAACCGCTTCGTCAGAGACGGCCGGAACACCTCGATCGCCTGCCAAAAGTTCGTCCACCGAGCAAGGCTCAACCTCCTGGCGTGCAATCACAATACGTACGACCCGGAGATGCCGAAGCACTGCAGGCGATGTGGATACGAGACGGAGTCGCAGATCCACATTCTCCAGCAGTGCAACTACAGCATGAACACGGGGATCACCGAGCGCCACGACCGGGTCCTGCACCGAGTACTGGAGGAAGTCGGAAAAGGCACAAAATCCAACTATCACATCATGGTGGACACGGAAGTTGGACCGACGAGGGACAGGCCGGACGTCGTGATGGAGTCACCAGATGGATCGGAGGTGCTGCTGGCAGACGTGACAGTCCCATACGAGAACGGAGTCGCCGCAATCGAGAGAGCCTGGTCGCACAAAGTGGAGAAGTACGCTCACCTCGTGGAAAACCTCAGACGGCAAGGCAAGACGGCGAAGGTACTCCCAATCGTTGTGGGCTCGCTCGGAACGTACTGGCCTGAAACGAGCCACTCACTCATCGAGCTCGGATTCTCAGCTGGTCAGATTCGGAACATCATCCCCGAGCTGACGAGAATCACCATGGAGATGTCGAAGAACATCTACTGGCGACACATCTTCGGAGACAGCTACAAGAATCTGAGCGAGCTGTACTGCCAGGGCGAAAAGTCAGAAGAGTGGATCCAGAATGGCGAGAACCGAACACTCAAGGCAAAGTTCGGAGCCAGAGCGCCAAGGATGAACCGATGGACATGGCCGGAAGAAGTCGATCCGAAACCTTTCTCTGAAGATGAGCAGCTGGAGCTAGTACCTGGATCGAATAGGGAAAACTCGAACAAGTCCAAATACTGGAAAATGCCAAAGTCACCGAATGCGAAGAAACCATCTGAAACATATGGATCGAACCGCAACAGAGACTACAAGCCAGGAAGTGGACGAGAAGCTGACTCGAGGAAGAAGAGACGACACCGGAAGGAAGAGAGCTCAGGCGAAGATCGGAAGAACGGAGAAGGAACGCCAGATGTCGAAAAGCAGAAGCACAGAGCGTCCCACCGAAGAAGAAGATCAAGCAAGAGCCGAAGCCCCAGCAACAATGCCGAATCCGATGTAGCTGACAAGCGCCGATCACGCTCCAAAGGCACCGTCAAGCGAACAAGAAAGGCAATGTAGTGTCCGACCTCTGGGAGGGAGGTTGGGAGTGTCGGGCACCACAACGAGCTCCAAGACCGAGCACACGAGCCGATTCGAACCGGCGTAAGTCCCACAAGTTGGGCGTCCACTTCTCTGTATTCGTCCAGGCAGGTGGCTGGAAGTCTGTGGCCAAACCCCGTGTCTCCAACAATACACGGTGGGGAGGTCGCTTACAGAAGGCCACTCGAGCAGGAAGTGGGCCCATCCGGAGCTGGAGGTTGTTACCAAAGGCGAAGGGTGAAGGCCGCGAGGCATGGGCGGGTAACTCCGTCATAGTTAGTGGCTGCCTAGCCCGACGGCTATGACACATAGGAGGAACCCTGACGAATCATCATCCCTAGGGCGTGTGACGGTAAATAGTCTAGTCGTAGGTCCACTGTCCGCAGCTATCCACAACCCAAATAGTGATGCGAGTGGATCCAACCTACGGCCGGATGTTCCCGGGGCACGACCCATCTGCACAAACCAACAGTGTATGATGGCCTACATCGATGAAAGTGACTTCGGTCTCCGGAGATGTCCCTAAAATGATTCCCAACATCACAGCTGGCTGTCCTTCCGCGAGGAAGCAAACAGCTGCTGCGTCAGGCTCGCCTTACCGAGAATTCACCGATAACTCACCGAGAATTCACCGAGAATTACCGAGAATTTCCGAGAATAACCGAGAATTCACCGATAACTCACCGAGAATTACCGAGAATTCACCGAGAATTACCGAGAGTTCACCGAGAATTACCGAGAATTACCGAGAATTACCGAGAATTACCGAGAATTACCGAGAATTCACCGAGAATTCACCGAGAATTACCGAGAATTACCGAGAATTACCGAGAATTCACCGAGAATTCACCGAGTTCACCGAGAATTCACCGAGAATTCACCGAGAATTACCGAGAATTCACCGATAACTCACCGAGAATTCACCGAGAATTACCGAGAATTCACCGAGAATTACCGAGAATTCACCGATAACTCACCGAGAATTCACCGAGAATTCACCGAGAATTACCGAGAATTACCGAGAATTACCGAGAATTACCGAGAATTCACCGATAACTCACCGAGAATTACCGAGAATTCACCGAGAATTACCGAGAATTCACCGAGAATTACCGAGAATTCACCGATAACTCACCGAAAATTCACCGAGTTCACCGAGAATTCACCGAGAATTCACCGAGAATTACCGAGAATTCACCGATAACTCACCGAGAATTCACCGAGAATTACCGAGAATTCACCGAGAATTACCGAGAATTCACCGAGAATTACCGAGAATTCACCGAGAATTACCGAGAATTCACCGATAACTCACCGAGAATTCACCGATAACTCACCGAGAATTCACCGAGAATTACCGAGAATTACCGAGAATTACCGAGAATTACCGAGAATTACCGAGAATTCACCGAGAATTTACCGAGAATTACCGAGAATTCACCGATAACTCACCGAGAATTCACCAAGAATTACCGAGAATTTCCGAGAATTACCGAGAATTCACCGATAACTCACCGAGAATTACCGAGAATTCACCGAGAATTACCGAGAATTCACCGAGAATAACCGAGAATTACCGAAAATTCACCGAGAATTCACCGAGAATTACCGAGAATTCACCGATAACTCACCGAGAATTCACCGAGAATTACCGAGAATTCACCGAGAATTACCGAGAATTACCGAGAATTACCGAGAATTACCGAGAATTACCGAGAATTCACCGATAACTCACCGAGAATTCACCGAGAATTCACCGAGAATTACCGAGAATTACCGAGAATTACCGAGAATTACCGAGAATTCACCGAGAATTCACCGAGAATTACCGAGAATTACCGAGAATTCACCGAGAATTACCGAGAATTCACCGATAACTCACCGAGAATTCACCGAGAATTACCGAGAATTTCCGAGAATAACCGAGAATTCACCGATAACTCACCGAGAATTACCGAGAATTCACCGAGAATTACCGAGAGTTCACCGAGAATTACCGAGAATTACCGAGAATTACCGAGAATTACCGAGAATTACCGAGAATTCACCGAGAATTCACCGAGAATTACCGAGAATTACCGAGAATTACCGAGAATTCACCGAGAATTACCGAGAATTCACCGAGAATTACCGAGAATTCACCGATAACTCACCGAGAATTCACCGAGAATTCACCGAGAATTACCGAGAATTACCGAGAATTACCGAGAATTACCGAGAATTCACCGATAACTCACCGAGAATTACCGAGAATTCACCGAGAATTACCGAGAATTCACCGAGAATTACCGAGAATTCACCGATAACTCACCGAAAATTCACCGAGTTCACCGAGAATTCACCGAGAATTCACCGAGAATTACCGAGAATTCACCGATAACTCACCGAGAATTCACCGAGAATTCACCGAGAATTACCGAGAATTACCGAGAATTACCGAGAATTACCGAGAATTCACCGATAACTTACCGAGAATTCACCGAGAATTCTTCGAGAATAACCGAGAATTACCGAGAATTACCGAGAATTACCGAGAATTCACCGATAATTCACCGAGAATTACCGAGAATTCACCGATAACTCACCGAGAATTACCGAGAATTCACCGAGAATTACCGAGAATTCACCGATAACTCACCGAGAATTCACCGAGAATTACCGAGAATTCACCGAGAATTACCGAGAATTACCGAGAATTCACCGAGAATTACCGAGAATTCACCGAGAATAACCGAGAATTACCGAAAATTCACCGAGAATTCACCGAGAATTACCGAGAATTCACCGATAACTCACCGAGAATTCACCGAGAATTACCGAGAATTCACCGAGAATTACCGAGAATTACCGAGAATTACCGAGAATTACCGAGAATTACCGAGAATTCACCGATAACTCACCGAGAATTCACCGAGAATTCACCGAGAATTACCGAGAATTCACCGAGAATTACCGAGAATTACCGAGAATTACCGATAATTACCGAGAATTACCGAGAATTCACCGATAACTCACCGAGAATTCACCGAGAATTCACCGAGAATTACCGAGAATTACCGAGAATTACCGAGAATTACCGAGAATTCACCGAGAATTCACCGAGAATTACCGAGAATTACCGAGAATTCACCGAGAATTACCGAGAATTCACCGATAACTCACCGAGAATTCACCGAGAATTACCGAGAATTTCCGAGAATAACCGAGAATTCACCGATAACTCACCGAGAATTACCGAGAATTCACCGAGAATTACCGAGAGTTCACCGAGAATTACCGAGAATTACCGAGAATTACCGAGAATCACCGAGAATTACCGAGAATTCACCGAGAATTCACCGAGAATTACCGAGAATTACCGAGAATTACCGAGAATTCACCGAGAATTACCGAGAATTCACCGAGAATTACCGAGAATTCACCGATAACTCACCGAGAATTCACCGAGAATTCACCGAGAATTACCGAGAATTACCGAGAATTACCGAGAATTACCGAGAATTCACCGATAACTCACCGAGAATTACCGAGAATTCACCGAGAATTACCGAGAATTCACCGAGAATTACCGAGAATTCACCGATAACTCACCGAAAATTCACCGAGTTCACCGATAATTCACCGAGAATTCACCGAGAATTACCGAGAATTCACCGATAACTCACCGAGAATTCACCGAGAATTACCGAGAATTCACCGAGAATTACCGAGAATTCACCGAGAATTACCGAGAATTCACCGAGAATTACCGAGAATTCACCGATAACTCACCGAGAATTCACCGATAACTCACCGAGAATTCACCGAGAATCACCGAGAATTCACCGAGAATTACCGAGAATTCACCGATAACTCACCGAGAATTACCGAGAATTCACCGAGAATTACCGAGAATTCACCGATAACTCACCGAGATTTACCGAGAATTCACCGAGAATTACCGAGAATTACCGAGAATTACCGAGAATTACCGAGAATTACCGAGAATTTACCGATAACTCACCGAGAATTCACCGAGAATTCACCGAGAATTACCGAGAATTACCGAGAATTACCGAGAATTACCGAGAATTCACCGATAACTCACCGAGAATTCACCGAGAATTCTTCGAGAATAACCGAGAATTACCGAGAATTACCGAGAATTACCGAGAATTCACCGATAATTACCGAGAATTACCGAGAATTCACCGATAACTCACCGAGAATTCACCGAGAATTCACCGAGAATTACCGAGAATTACCGAGAATTACCGAGAATTCACCGATAACTCACCGAGAATTACCGAGAATTCACCGAGAATTACCGAAAATTCACCGAGTTCACCGATATTTCACCGAGAATTCACCGAGAATTACCGAGAATTCACCGATAACTCACCGAGAATTCACCGAGAATTACCGAGAATTCACCGAGAATTACCGAGAATTCACCGAGAATTACCGAGAATTCACCGAGAATTACCGAGAATTCACCGATAACTCACCGAGAATTCACCGATAACTCACCGAGAATTCACCGAGAATTACCGAGAATTCACCGAGAATTACCGAGAATTCACCGATAACTCACCGAGAATTACCGAGAATTCACCGAGAATTACCGAGAATTCACCGATAACTCACCGAGATTTACCGAGAATTCACCGAGAATTACCGAGAATTACCGAGAATTACCGAGAATTACCGAGAATTACCGAGAATTTACCGATAACTCACCGAGAATTCACCGAGAATTCACCGAGAATTACCGAGAATTACCGAGAATTACCGAGAATTACCGAGAATTCACCGATAACTCACCGAGAATTCACCGAGAATTCTTCGAGAATAACCGAGAATTACCGAGAATTACCGAGAATTACCGAGAATTCACCGATAATTCACCGAGAATTACCGAGAATTCACCGATAACTCACCGAGAATTACCGAGAATTCACCGAGAATTACCGAGAATTCACCGATAACTCACCGAGAATTCACCGAGAATTACCGAGAATTCACCGAGAATTACCGAGAATTACCGAGAATTCACCGAGAATTACCGAGAATTACCGAGAATTCACCGAGAATTACCGAGAATTCACCGATAACTCACCGAGAATTCACCGATAACTCACCGAGAATTCACCGAGAATTACCGAGAATTCACCGAGAATTACCGAGAATTCACCGATAACTCACCGAGAATTACCGAGAATTCACCGAGAATTACCGAGAATTCACCGATAACTCACCGAGATTTACCGAGAATTCACCGAGAATTACCGAGAATTACCGAGAATTACCGAGAATTACCGAGAATTACCGAGAATTTACCGATAACTCACCGAGAATTCACCGAGAATTCACCGAGAATTACCGAGAATTACCGAGAATTACCGAGAATTACCGAGAATTCACCGATAACTCACCGAGAATTCACCGAGAATTCTTCGAGAATAACCGAGAATTACCGAGAATTACCGAGAATTACCGAGAATTCACCGATAATTCACCGAGAATTACCGAGAATTCACCGATAACTCACCGAGAATTACCGAGAATTCACCGAGAATTACCGAGAATTCACCGATAACTCACCGAGAATTCACCGAGAATTACCGAGAATTCACCGAGAATTACCGAGAATTACCGAGAATTCACCGAGAATTACCGAGAATTCACCGAGAATAACCGAGAATTACCGAAAATTCACCGAGAATTCACCGAGAATTACCGAGAATTCACCGAGAATTCACCGAGAATTACCGAGAATTCACCGAGAATTCACCGAGAATTACCGAGAATTACCGAGAATTACCGAGAATTACCGAGAATTCACCGATAACTCACCGAGAATTCACCGAGAATTACCGAGAATTCACCGAGAATTACCGAGAATTCACCGATAACTCACCGAGAATTACCGAGAATTCACCGAGAATTACCGAGAATTCACCGATAACTCACCGAGATTTACCGAGAATTCACCGAGAATTACCGAGAATTACCGAGAATTACCGAGAATTACCGAGAATTACCGAGAATTTACCGATAACTCACCGAGAATTCACCGAGAATCCACCGAGAATTACCGAGAATTACCGAGAATTACCGAGAATTACCGAGAATTCACCGATAACTCACCGAGAATTCACCGAGAATTCTTCGAGAATAACCGAGAATTACCGAGAATTACCGAGAATTACCGAGAATTCACCGATAATTCACCGAGAATTACCGAGAATTCACCGATAACTCACCGAGAATTACCGAGAATTCACCGAGAATTACCGAGAATTCACCGATAACTCACCGAGAATTCACCGAGAATTACCGAGAATTCACCGAGAATTACCGAGAATTACCGAGAATTCACCGAGAATTACCGAGAATTCACCGAGAATAACCGAGAATTACCGAAAATTCACCGAGAATTCACCGAGAATTACCGAGAATTCACCGATAACTCACCGAGAATTCACCGAGAATTACCGAGAATTCACCGAGAATTACCGAGAATTCACCGAGAATTACCGAGAATTACCGAGAATTCACCGAGAATTACCGAGAATTCACCGAGAATAACCGAGAATTACCGAAAATTCACCGAGAATTCACCGAGAATTACCGAGAATTCACCGAGAATTCACCGAGAATTACCGAGAATTCACCGAGAATTCACCGAGAATTACCGAGAATTACCGAGAATTACCGAGAATTACCGAGAATTCACCGATAACTCACCGAGAATTCACCGAGAATTCACCGAGAATTACCGAGAATTACCGAGAATTACCAAGAATTACCGAGAATTACCGAGAATTACCGAGAATTACCGAGAATTACCGAGAATTACCGAGAATTCACCGAGAATTCACCGAGAATTACCGAGAATTACCGAGAATTCACCGAGAATTACCGAGAATTCACCGATAACTCACCGAGAATTCACCGAGAATTACCGAGAATTTCCGAGAATAACCGAGAATTCACCGATAACTCACCGAGAATTACCGAGAATTCACCGAGAATTACCGAGAGTTCACCGAGAATTACCGAGAATTACCGAGAATTACCGAGAATTACCGAGAATTACCGAGAATTCACCGAGAATTCACCGAGAATTACCGAGAATTACCGAGAATTACCGAGAATTCACCGAGAATTACCGAGAATTCACCGAGAATTACCGAGAATTCACCGATAACTCACCGAGAATTCACCGAGAATTCACCGAGAATTACCGAGAATTACCGAGAATTACCGAGAATTACCGAGAATTCACCGATAACTCACCGAGAATTACCGAGAATTCACCGAGAATTACCGAGAATTCACCGAGAATTACCGAGAATTCACCGATAACTCACCGAAAATTCACCGAGTTCACCGATAATTCACCGAGAATTCACCGAGAATTACCGAGAATTCACCGATAACTCACCGAGAATTCACCGAGAATTACCGAGAATTCACCGAGAATTACCGAGAATTCACCGAGAATTACCGAGAATTCACCGATAACTCACCGAGAATTCACCGATAACTCACCGAGAATTCACCGAGAATTACCGAGAATTCACCGAGAATTACCGAGAATTCACCGATAACTCACCGAGAATTACCGAGAATTCACCGAGAATTACCGAGAATTCACCGATAACTCACCGAGATTTACCGAGAATTCACCGAGAATTACCGAGAATTACCGAGAATTACCGAGAATTACCGAGAATTACCGAGAATTTACCGATAACTCACCGAGAATTCACCGAGAATTCACCGAGAATTACCGAGAATTCACCGAGAATTACCGAGAATTCACCGATAACTCACCGAGAATTACCGAGAATTCACCGAGAATTACCGAGAATTCACCGAGAATAACCGAGAATTACCGAAAATTCACCGAGAATTCACCGAGAATTACCGAGAATTCACCGAGAATTCACCGAGAATTACCGAGAATTCACCGAGAATTCACCGAGAATTACCGAGAATTACCGAGAATTACCGAGAATTACCGAGAATTCACCGATAACTCACCGAGAATTCACCGAGAATTCACCGAGAATTACCGAGAATTACCGAGAATTACCGAGAATTACCGAGAATTACCGAGAATTCACCGATAACTCACCGAGAATTCACCGAGAATTCACCGAGAATTACCGAGAATTACCGAGAATTACCAAGAATTACCGAGAATTACCGAGAATTACCGAGAATTACCGAGAATTACCGAGAATTACCGAGAATTCACCGAGAATTCACCGAGAATTACCGAGAATTACCGAGAATTCACCGAGAATTACCGAGAATTCACCGATAATTCACCGAGAATTACCGAGAGTTCACCGAGAATTACCGAGAATTACCGAGAATTACCGAGAATTCACCGAGAATTCACCGAGAATTACCGAGAATTACCGAGAGTTCACCGAGAATTACCGAGAATTACCGAGAATTCACCGAGAATTACCGAGAATTCACCGAGAATTACCGAGAATTCACCGATAACTCACCGAGAATTCACCGAGAATTCACCGAGAATTACCGAGAATTACCGAGAATTACCGAGAATTCACCGAGAATTACCGAGAATTACCGAAAATTCACCGAGAATTCACCGAGAATTACCGAGAATTCACCGAGAATTCACCGAGAATTACCGAGAATTCACCGAGAATTCACCGAGAATTACCGAGAATTACCGAGAATTACCGAGAATTACCGAGAATTCACCGATAACTCACCGAGAATTCACCGAGAATTACCGAGAATTCACCGAGAATTACCGAGAATTCACCGATAACTCACCGAGAATTACCGAGAATTCACCGAGAATTACCGAGAATTCACCGATAACTCACCGAGATTTACCGAGAATTCACCGAGAATTACCGAGAATTACCGAGAATTACCGAGAATTACCGAGAATTACCGAGAATTTACCGATAACTCACCGAGAATTCACCGAGAATCCACCGAGAATTACCGAGAATTACCGAGAATTACCGAGAATTACCGAGAATTCACCGATAACTCACCGAGAATTCACCGAGAATTCTTCGAGAATAACCGAGAATTACCGAGAATTACCGAGAATTACCGAGAATTCACCGATAATTCACCGAGAATTACCGAGAATTCACCGATAACTCACCGAGAATTACCGAGAATTCACCGAGAATTACCGAGAATTCACCGATAACTCACCGAGAATTCACCGAGAATTACCGAGAATTCACCGAGAATTACCGAGAATTACCGAGAATTCACCGAGAATTACCGAGAATTCACCGAGAATAACCGAGAATTACCGAAAATTCACCGAGAATTCACCGAGAATTACCGAGAATTCACCGATAACTCACCGAGAATTCACCGAGAATTACCGAGAATTCACCGAGAATTACCGAGAATTCACCGAGAATTACCGAGAATTACCGAGAATTCACCGAGAATTACCGAGAATTCACCGAGAATAACCGAGAATTACCGAAAATTCACCGAGAATTCACCGAGAATTACCGAGAATTCACCGAGAATTCACCGAGAATTACCGAGAATTCACCGAGAATTCACCGAGAATTACCGAGAATTACCGAGAATTACCGAGAATTACCGAGAATTCACCGATAACTCACCGAGAATTCACCGAGAATTCACCGAGAATTACCGAGAATTACCGAGAATTACCAAGAATTACCGAGAATTACCGAGAATTACCGAGAATTACCGAGAATTACCGAGAATTACCGAGAATTCACCGAGAATTCACCGAGAATTACCGAGAATTACCGAGAATTCACCGAGAATTACCGAGAATTCACCGATAACTCACCGAGAATTCACCGAGAATTACCGAGAATTTCCGAGAATAACCGAGAATTCACCGATAACTCACCGAGAATTACCGAGAATTCACCGAGAATTACCGAGAGTTCACCGAGAATTACCGAGAATTACCGAGAATTACCGAGAATTACCGAGAATTACCGAGAATTCACCGAGAATTCACCGAGAATTACCGAGAATTACCGAGAATTACCGAGAATTCACCGAGAATTACCGAGAATTCACCGAGAATTACCGAGAATTCACCGATAACTCACCGAGAATTCACCGAGAATTCACCGAGAATTACCGAGAATTACCGAGAATTACCGAGAATTACCGAGAATTCACCGATAACTCACCGAGAATTACCGAGAATTCACCGAGAATTACCGAGAATTCACCGAGAATTACCGAGAATTCACCGATAACTCACCGAAAATTCACCGAGTTCACCGATAATTCACCGAGAATTCACCGAGAATTACCGAGAATTCACCGATAACTCACCGAGAATTCACCGAGAATTACCGAGAATTCACCGAGAATTACCGAGAATTCACCGAGAATTACCGAGAATTCACCGATAACTCACCGAGAATTCACCGATAACTCACCGAGAATTCACCGAGAATTACCGAGAATTCACCGAGAATTACCGAGAATTCACCGATAACTCACCGAGAATTACCGAGAATTCACCGAGAATTACCGAGAATTCACCGATAACTCACCGAGATTTACCGAGAATTCACCGAGAATTACCGAGAATTACCGAGAATTACCGAGAATTACCGAGAATTACCGAGAATTTACCGATAACTCACCGAGAATTCACCGAGAATTCACCGAGAATTACCGAGAATTCACCGAGAATTACCGAGAATTCACCGATAACTCACCGAGAATTACCGAGAATTCACCGAGAATTACCGAGAATTCACCGAGAATAACCGAGAATTACCGAAAATTCACCGAGAATTCACCGAGAATTACCGAGAATTCACCGAGAATTCACCGAGAATTACCGAGAATTCACCGAGAATTCACCGAGAATTACCGAGAATTACCGAGAATTACCGAGAATTACCGAGAATTCACCGATAACTCACCGAGAATTCACCGAGAATTCACCGAGAATTACCGAGAATTACCGAGAATTACCGAGAATTACCGAGAATTACCGAGAATTCACCGATAACTCACCGAGAATTCACCGAGAATTCACCGAGAATTACCGAGAATTACCGAGAATTACCAAGAATTACCGAGAATTACCGAGAATTACCGAGAATTACCGAGAATTACCGAGAATTACCGAGAATTCACCGAGAATTCACCGAGAATTACCGAGAATTACCGAGAATTCACCGAGAATTACCGAGAATTCACCGATAATTCACCGAGAATTACCGAGAGTTCACCGAGAATTACCGAGAATTACCGAGAATTACCGAGAATTCACCGAGAATTCACCGAGAATTACCGAGAATTACCGAGAGTTCACCGAGAATTACCGAGAATTACCGAGAATTCACCGAGAATTACCGAGAATTCACCGAGAATTACCGAGAATTCACCGATAACTCACCGAGAATTCACCGAGAATTCACCGAGAATTACCGAGAATTACCGAGAATTACCGAGAATTACCGAGAATTCACCGATAACTCACCGAGAATTACCGAGAATTCACCGAGAATTACCGAGAATTCACCGAGAATTACCGAGAATTCACCGATAACTCACCGAAAATTCACCGAGTTCACCGATAATTCACCGAGAATTCACCGAGAATTACCGAGAATTCACCGATAACTCACCGAGAATTCACCGAGAATTACCGAGAATTCACCGAGAATTACCGAGAATTCACCGAGAATTACCGAGAATTCACCGAGAATTACCGAGAATTCACCGATAACTCACCGAGAATTCACCGATAACTCACCGAGAATTCACCGAGAATTACCGAGAATTCACCGAGAATTACCGAGAATTCACCGATAACTCACCGAGAATTACCGAGAATTCACCGAGAATTACCGAGAATTCACCGATAACTCACCGAGATTTACCGAGAATTCACCGAGAATTACCGAGAATTACCGAGAATTACCGAGAATTACCGAGAATTACCGAGAATTTACCGATAACTCACCGAGAATTCACCGAGAATTCACCGAGAATTACCGAGAATTACAGAGAATTACCGAGAATTACCGAGAATTCACCGATAACTCACCGAGAATTCACCGAGAATTCTTCGAGAATAACCGAGAATTACCGAGAATTACCGAGAATTACCGAGAATTCACCGATAATTCACCGAGAATTACCGAGAATTCACCGATAACTCACCGAGAATTACCGAGAATTCACCGAGAATTACCGAGAATTCACCGATAACTCACCGAGAATTCACCGAGAATTACCGAGAATTCACCGAGAATTACCGAGAATTACCGAGAATTCACCGAGAATTACCGAGAATTCACCGAGAATAACCGAGAATTACCGAAAATTCACCGAGAATTCACCGAGAATTACCGAGAATTCACCGATAACTCACCGAGAATTCACCGAGAATTACCGAGAATTCACCGAGAATTACCGAGAATTACCGAGAATTACCGAGAATTACCGAGAATTACCGAGAATTACCGAGAATTACCGAGAATTACCGAGAATTCACCGATAACTCACCGAGAATTCACCGAGAATTCACCGAGAATTACCGAGAATTACCGAGAATTACCGAGAATTACCGAGAATTCACCGATAACTCACCGAGAATTCACCGAGAATTCACCGAGAATAACCGAGAATTACCGAGAATTACCGAGAATTACCGAGAATTCACCGATAACTCACCGAGAATTACCGAGAATTCACCGAGAATTACCGAGAATTCACCGATAACTCACCGAGAATTCACCGATAACTCACCGAGAATTCACCGAGAATTCACCGAGAATTCACCGAGAATTACCGAGAATTCACCGAGAATTACCGAGAATTCACCGATAACTCACCGAGAATTCACCGAGAATTCACCGAGAATTACCGAGAATTCACCGAGAATTACCGAGAATTCACCGAGAATTACCGAGAATTCACCGAGAATTACCGAGAATTCACCGATAACTCACCGAGAATTCACCGATAACTCACCGAGAATTACCGAGAATTACCGAGAATTACCGAGAATTACCGAGAATTACCGAGAATTACCGAGAATTATCGAGAATTACCGAGAATTCACCGATAACTCACCGAGAATTACCGAGAATTCACCGAGAATTACCGAGAATTCACCGAGAATTACCGAGAATTCACCGATAACTCACCGAGAATTACCGAGAATTCACCGAGAATTACCGAGAATTCACCGAGAATAACCGAGAATTCACCGATAACTCACCGAGAATTCACCGAGAATTACCGAGAATTTCCGAGAATTACCGAGAATTCACCGATAACTCACCGAGAATTACCGAGAATTCACCGAGAATTACCGAGAATTCACCGAGAATTAAAGAGAATTACCGAGAATTACCGAGAATTACCGAGAATTACCGAGAATTACCGAGAATTACCGAGAATTACCGAGAATTACCGAGAATTACCGAGAATTACCGAGAATTCACCGATAACTCACCGAGAATTACCGAGAATTCACCGAGAATTACCGAGAATTCACCGATAACTCACCGAGAATTCACCGAGAATTACCGAGAATTCACCGAGAATTACCGAGAATTACCGAGAATTCACCGAGAATTACCGAGAATTCACCGAGAATAACCGAGAATTACCGAAAATTCACCGAGAATTCACCGAGAATTACCGAGAATTCACCGATAACTCACCGAGAATTCACCGAGAATTACCGAGAATTCACCGAGAATTACCGAGAATTCACCGAGAATTACCGAGAATTACCGAGAATTCACCGAGAATTACCGAGAATTCACCGAGAATAACCGAGAATTACCGAAAATTCACCGAGAATTCACCGAGAATTACCGAGAATTCACCGAGAATTCACCGAGAATTACCGAGAATTCACCGAGAATTCACCGAGAATTACCGAGAATTACCGAGAATTACCGAGAATTACCGAGAATTCACCGATAACTCACCGAGAATTCACCGAGAATTCACCGAGAATTACCGAGAATTACCGAGAATTACCGAGAATTACCGAGAATTACCGAGAATTACCGAGAATTCACCGATAACTCACCGAGAATTCACCGAGAATTCACCGAGAATTACCGAGAATTACCGAGAATTACCAAGAATTACCGAGAATTACCGAGAATTACCGAGAATTATCGAGAATTACCGAGAATTCACCGATAACTCACCGAGAATTACCGAGAATTCACCGAGAATTACCGAGAATTCACCGAGAATTACCGAGAATTCACCGATAACTCACCGAGAATTCACCGAGAATTACCGAGAATTACCGAGAATTACCGAGAATTACCGAGAATTACCGAGAATTACCGAGAATTCACCGATAACTCACCGAGAATTACCGATAACTCACCGAGAATTCACCGATAACTCACCGAGAATTCACCGAGAATTCACCGAGAATTCACCGAGAATTACCGAGAATTCACCGAGAATTACCGAGAATTCACCGATAACTCACCGAGAATTCACCGAGAATTCACCGAGAATTACCGAGAATTACCGAGAATTACCGAGAATTACCGAGAATTACCGAGAATTCACCGATAACTCACCGAGAATTACCGAGAATTCACCGAGAATTACCGAGAATTCACCGAGAATTATCGAGAATTCACCGATAACTCACCGAGAATTCACCGAGAATTACCGAGAATTACCGAGAATTACCGAGAATTACCGAGAATTACCGAGAATTACCGAGAATTACCGAGAATTACCGAGAATTACCGAGAATTCACCGATAACTCACCGAGAATTCACCGAGAATTCACCGAGAATTACCGAGAATTACCGAGAATTACCGAGAATTACCGAGAATTCACCGATAACTCACCGAGAATTCACCGAGAATTCACCGAGAATAACCGAGAATTACCGAGAATTACCGAGAATTACCGAGAATTCACCGATAACTCACCGAGAATTACCGAGAATTCACCGAGAATTACCGAGAATTCACCGATAACTCACCGAGAATTCACCGATAACTCACCGAGAATTCACCGAGAATTCACCGAGAATTCACCGAGAATTACCGAGAATTCACCGAGAATTACCGAGAATTCACCGATAACTCACCGAGAATTCACCGAGAATTCACCGAGAATTACCGAGAATTCACCGAGAATTACCGAGAATTCACCGAGAATTACCGAGAATTCACCGAGAATTACCGAGAATTCACCGATAACTCACCGAGAATTCACCGATAACTCACCGAGAATTACCGAGAATTACCGAGAATTACCGAGAATTACCGAGAATTACCGAGAATTACCGAGAATTATCGAGAATTACCGAGAATTCACCGATAACTCACCGAGAATTACCGAGAATTCACCGAGAATTACCGAGAATTCACCGAGAATTACCGAGAATTCACCGATAACTCACCGAGAATTACCGAGAATTCACCGAGAATTACCGAGAATTCACCGAGAATAACCGAGAATTCACCGATAACTCACCGAGAATTCACCGAGAATTACCGAGAATTTCCGAGAATTACCGAGAATTCACCGATAACTCACCGAGAATTACCGAGAATTCACCGAGAATTACCGAGAATTCACCGAGAATTAAAGAGAATTACCGAGAATTACCGAGAATTACCGAGAATTACCGAGAATTACCGAGAATTACCGAGAATTACCGAGAATTACCGAGAATTACCGAGAATTCACCGATAACTCACCGAGAATTCACCGAGAATTCACCGAGAATTACCGAGAATTACCGAGAATTACCAAGAATTACCGAGAATTACCGAGAATTACCGAGAATTATCGAGAATTACCGAGAATTCACCGATAACTCACCGAGAATTACCGAGAATTCACCGAGAATTACCGAGAATTCACCGAGAATTACCGAGAATTCACCGATAACTCACCGAGAATTCACCGAGAATTACCGAGAATTACCGAGAATTACCGAGAATTACCGAGAATTACCGAGAATTACCGAGAATTCACCGATAACTCACCGAGAATTACCGATAACTCACCGAGAATTCACCGATAACTCACCGAGAATTCACCGAGAATTCACCGAGAATTCACCGAGAATTACCGAGAATTCACCGAGAATTACCGAGAATTCACCGATAACTCACCGAGAATTCACCGAGAATTCACCGAGAATTACCGAGAATTACCGAGAATTACCGAGAATTACCGAGAATTACCGAGAATTCACCGATAACTCACCGAGAATTACCGAGAATTCACCGAGAATTACCGAGAATTCACCGAGAATTATCGAGAATTCACCGATAACTCACCGAGAATTCACCGAGAATTACCGAGAATTACCGAGAATTACCGAGAATTACCGAGAATTACCGAGAATTACCGAGAATTACCGAGAATTACCGAGAATTACCGAGAATTCACCGATAACTCACCGAGAATTCACCGAGAATTCACCGAGAATTACCGAGAATTACCGAGAATTACCGAGAATTACCGAGAATTCACCGATAACTCACCGAGAATTCACCGAGAATTCACCGAGAATAACCGAGAATTACCGAGAATTACCGAGAATTACCGAGAATTCACCGATAACTCACCGAGAATTACCGAGAATTCACCGAGAATTACCGAGAATTCACCGATAACTCACCGAGAATTCACCGATAACTCACCGAGAATTCACCGAGAATTCACCGAGAATTCACCGAGAATTACCGAGAATTCACCGAGAATTACCGAGAATTCACCGATAACTCACCGAGAATTCACCGAGAATTCACCGAGAATTACCGAGAATTCACCGAGAATTACCGAGAATTCACCGAGAATTACCGAGAATTCACCGAGAATTACCGAGAATTCACCGATAACTCACCGAGAATTCACCGATAACTCACCGAGAATTACCGAGAATTACCGAGAATTACCGAGAATTACCGAGAATTACCGAGAATTACCGAGAATTATCGAGAATTACCGAGAATTCACCGATAACTCACCGAGAATTACCGAGAATTCACCGAGAATTACCGAGAATTCACCGAGAATTACCGAGAATTCACCGATAACTCACCGAGAATTACCGAGAATTCACCGAGAATTACCGAGAATTCACCGAGAATAACCGAGAATTCACCGATAACTCACCGAGAATTCACCGAGAATTACCGAGAATTTCCGAGAATTACCGAGAATTCACCGATAACTCACCGAGAATTACCGAGAATTCACCGAGAATTACCGAGAATTCACCGAGAATTAAAGAGAATTACCGAGAATTACCGAGAATTACCGAGAATTACCGAGAATTACCGAGAATTACCGAGAATTACCGAGAATTACCGAGAATTACCGAGAATTACCGAGAATTCACCGATAACTCACCGAGAATTACCGAGAATTCACCGAGAATTACCGAGAATTCACCGATAACTCACCGAGAATTCACCGAGAATTACCGAGAATTTCCGAGAATTACCGAGAATTCACCGATAACTCACCGAGAATTACCGAGAATTCACCGAGAATTACCGAGAATTCACCGAGAATTACCGAGAATTACCGAGAATTACCGAGAATTACCGAGAATTACCGAGAATTACCGAGAATTACCGAGAATTACCGAGAATTACCGAGAATTCACCGATAACTCGCCGAGAATTACCGAGAATTCACCGAGAATTACCGAGAATTCACCGAGAATTACCGAGAATTCACCGAGAATTCACCGATAACTCACCGAGAATTCACCGAGAATTCACCGAGAATTACCGAGAATTACCGAGAATTACCGAGAATTACCGAGAATTACCGAGAATTACCGAGAATTCACCGATAACTCACCGAGAATTACCGAGAATTCACCGAGAATTACCGAGAATTCACCGAGAATTACCGAGAATTCACCGATAACTCACCGAGAATTACCGAGAATTCACCGAGAATTACCGAGAATTACCGAGAATTACCGAGAATTACCGAGAATTACCGAGAATTACCGAGAATTCACCGATAACTCACCGAGAATTACCGAGAATTCACCGAGAATTACCGAGAATTCACCGAGAATTACCGAGAATTCACCGATAACTCACCGAGAATTCACCGAGAATTACCGAGAATTTCCGAGAATTACCGAGAATTCACCGATAACTCACCGAGAATTACCGAGAATTCACCGAGAATTACCGAGAATTCACCGAGAATTACCGAGAATTACCGAGAATTACCGAGAATTACCGAGAATTACCGAGAATTACCGAGAATTACCGAGAATTACCGAGAATTACCGAGAATTACCGAGAATTACCGAGAATTCACCGATAACTCGCCGAGAATTACCGAGAATTCACCGAGAATTACCGAGAATTCACCGAGAATTACCGAGAATTCACCGAGAATTCACCGATAACTCACCGAGAATTCACCGAGAATTCACCGAGAATTACCGAGAATTACCGAGAATTACCGAGAATTACCGAGAATTACCGAGAATTACCGAGAATTCACCGATAACTCACCGAGAATTACCGAGAATTCACCGAGAATTACCGAGAATTCACCGAGAATTACCGAGAATTCACCGATAACTCACCGAGAATTACCGAGAATTCACCGAGAATTACCGAGAATTACCGAGAATTACCGAGAATTACCGAGAATTACCGAGAATTACCGAGAATTCACCGATAACTCACCGAGAATTACCGAGAATTCACCGAGAATTACCGAGAATTCACCGAGAATTACCGAGAATTCACCGATAACTCACCGAGAATTCACCGAGAATTACCGAGAATTTCCGAGAATTACCGAGAATTCACCGATAACTCACCGAGAATTACCGAGAATTCACCGAGAATTACCGAGAATTCACCGAGAATTACCGAGAATTACCGAGAATTACCGAGAATTACCGAGAATTACCGAGAATTACCGAGAATTACCGAGAATTACCGAGAATTACCGAGAATTCACCGATAACTCGCCGAGAATTACCGAGAATTCACCGAGAATTACCGAGAATTCACCGAGAATTACCGAGAATTCACCGATAACTCACCGAGAATTCACCGAGAATTACCGAGAATTACCGAGAATTCACCGATAACTCACCGAGAATCACCGAGAATTCACCGAGAATTACCGAGAATTCACCGATAACTCACCGAGAATTACCGAGAATTCACCGAGAATTACCGAGAATTCACCGAGAATTACCGAGAATTCACCGATAACTCACCGAGAATTCACCGAGAATTACCGAGAATTACCGAGAATTACCGAGAATTACCGAGAATTACCGAGAATTCACCGATAACTCACCGAGAATTACCGATAACTCACCGAGAATTCACCGATAACTCACCGAGAATTCACCGAGAATTCACCGAGAATTCACCGAGAATTACCGAGAATTCACCGAGAATTACCGAGAATTCACCGATAACTCACCGAGAATTCACCGAGAATTCACCGAGAATTACCGAGAATTACCGAGAATTCACCGAGAATTACCGAGAATTCACCGATAACTCACCGAGAATTACCGAGAATTTACCGATAACTCACCGAGAATTACCGAGAATTCACCGAGAATTACCGAGAATTCACCGAGAATTATCGAGAATTCACCGATAACTCACCGAGAATTCACCGAGAATTACCGAGAATTACCGAGAATTACCGAGAATTACCGAGAATTACCGAGAATTACCGAGAATTACCGAGAATTCACCGATAACTCACCGAGAATTCACCGAGAATTCACCGAGAATTACCGAGAATTACCGAGAATTACCGAGAATTACCGAGAATTCACCGATAACTCACCGAGAATTCACCGAGAATTCACCGAGAATAACCGAGAATTACCGAGAATTACCGAGAATTACCGAGAATTACCGAGAATTCACCGATAACTCACCGAGAATTCACCGAGAATTCACCGAGAATTACCGAGAATTCACCGATAACTCACCGAGAATTCACCGAGAATTACCGAGAATTACCGAGAATTACCGAGAATTACCGAGAATTACCGAGAATTCACCGAGAATTCACCGAGAATTACCGAGAATTCACCGAGAATTACCGAGAATTCACCGATAACTCACCGAGAATTCACCGAGAATTCACCGAGAACTACCGAGAATTCACCGAGAATTACCGAGAATTCACCGAGAATTACCGAGAATTCACCGAGAATTACCGAGAATTACCGAGAATTACCGAGAATTCACCGATAACTCACCGAGAATTCACCGAGAATTCACCGAGAATAACCGAGAATTACCGAGAATTACCGAGAATTACCGAGAATTCACCGATAACTCACCGAGAATTACCGAGAATTACCGAGAATTACCGAGAATTCACCGATAACTCACCGAGAATTCACCGAGAATTCACCGAGAATTCACCGAGAATTACCGAGAATTCACCGAGAATTACCGAGAATTCACCGATAACTCACCGAGAATTCACCGAGAATTCACCGAGAACTACCGAGAATTCACCGAGAATTACCGAGAATTCACCGAGAATTACCGAGAATTCACCGATAACTCACCGAGAATTCACCGAGAATTACCGAGAATTTCCGAGAATTTCCGAGAATTCACCGATAACTCACCGAGAATTACCGAGAATTCACCGAGAATTACCGAGAATTCACCGAGAATTACCGAGAATTACCGAGAATTCACCGAGAATTACCGAGAATTACCGAGAATTACCGAGAATTACCGAGAATTACCGAGAATTACCGAGAATTACCGAGAATTCACCGATAACTCGCCGAGAATTACCGAGAATTCACCGAGAATTACCGAGAATTCACCGAGAATTACCGAGAATTCACCGAGAATTCACCGATAACTCACCGAGAATTCACCGAGAATTCACCGAGAATTACCGAGAATTACCGAGAATTACCGAGAATTACCGAGAATTACCGAGAATTACCGAGAATTCACCGATAACTCGCCGAGAATTACCGAGAATTCACCGAGAATTACCGAGAATTCACCGAGAATTACCGAGAATTCACCGAGAATTCACCGATAACTCACCGAGAATTCACCGAGAATTCACCGAGAATTACCGAGAATTACCGAGAATTACCGAGAATTACCGAGAATTACCGAGAATTACCGAGAATTCACCGATAACTCACCGAGAATTACCGAGAATTACCGAGAATTACCGAGAATTACCGAGAATTCACCGATAACTCACCGAGAATTCACCGAGAATTCACCGAGAATAACCGAGAATTACCGAGAATTACCGAGAATTACCGAGAATTCACCGATAACTCACCGAGAATTACCGGGAATTCACCGAGAATTACCGAGAATTCACCGATAACTCACCGAGAATTCACCGATAACTCACCGAGAATTCACCGAGAATTCACCGAGAATTCACCGAGAATTACCGAGAATTCACCGAGAATTACCGAGAATTCACCGATAACTCACCGAGAATTCACCGAGAATTCACCGAGAATTACCGAGAATTCACCGAGAATTACCGAGAATTCACCGAGAATTACCGAGAATTCACCGATAACTCACCGAGAATTCACCGAGAATTACCGAGAATTTCCGAGAATTACCGAGAATTCACCGATAACTCACCGAGAATTACCGAGAATTCACCGAGAATTACCGAGAATTCACCGAGAATTACCGAGAATTACCGAGAATTCACCGAGAATTACCGAGAATTACCGAGAATTACCGAGAATTACCGAAAATTACCGAGAATTACCGAGAATTACCGAGAATTCACCGAGAATTACCGAGAATTCACCGAGAATTACCGAGAATTCACCGAGAATTCACCGATAACTCACCGAGAATTCACCGAGAATTCACCGAGAATTACCGAGAATTACCGAGAATTACCGAGAATTACCGAGAATTACCGAGAATTACCGAGAATTCACCGATAACTCACCGAGAATTACCGAGAATTCACCGAGAATTACCGAGAATTCACCGAGAATTATCGAGAATTCACCGATAACTCACCGAGAATTCACCGAGAATTACCGAGAATTACCGAGAATTACCGAGAATTACCGAGAATTACCGAGAATTACCGAGAATTACCGAGAATTCACCGATAACTCACCAAGAATTCACCGAGAATTCACCGAGAATTACCGAGAATTACCGAGAATAACCGAGAATTACCGAGAATTCACCGATAACTCACCGAGAATTCACCGAGAATTCACCGAGAATAACCGAGAATTACCGAGAATTACCGAGAATTACCGAGAATTCACCGATAACTCACCGAGAATTACCGAGAATTCACCGAGAATTACCGAGAATTCACCGATAACTCACCGAGAATTACCGAGAATTCACCGAGAATTACCGAGAATTCACCGAGAATTACCGAGAATTCACCGATAACTCACCGAGAATTCACCGATAATTACCGAGAATTACCGAGAATTACCGAGAATTACCGAGAATTACCGAGAATTCACCGATAACTCACCGAGAATTACCGATAACTCACCGAGAATTCACCGATAACTCACCGAGAATTCACCGAGAATTCACCGAGAATTCACCGAGAATTACCGAGAATTCACCGAGAATTACCGAGAATTCACCGATAACTCACCGAGAATTCACCGAGAATTCACCGAGAATTACCGAGAATTACCGAGAATTACCGAGAATTACCGAGAATTACCGAGAATTACCGAGAATTCACCGATAACTCACCGAGAATTCACCGAGAATTCACCGAGAATTACCGAGAATTACCGAGAATTACCGAGAATTACCGAGAATTACCGAGAATTACCGAGAATTACCGAGAATTACCGAGAATTACCGAGAATTACCGAGAATTCACCGATAACTCACCGAGAATTCACCGAGAATTCACCGAGAATTACCGAGAATTACCGAGAATTACCGAGAATTACCGAGAATTCACCGATAACTCACCGAGAATTCACCGAGAATTCACCGAGAATAACCGAGAATTACCGAGAATTACCGAGAATTACCGAGAATTCACCGATAACTCACCGAGAATTACCGAGAATTCACCGAGAATTACCGAGAATTCACCGATAACTCACCGAGAATTCACCGATAACTCACCGAGAATTCACCGAGAATTCACCGAGAATTCACCGAGAATTACCGAGAATTCACCGAGAATTACCGAGAATTCACCGATAACTCACCGAGAATTCACCGAGAATTCACCGAGAATTACCGAGAATTCACCGAGAATTACCGAGAATTCACCGAGAATTACCGAGAATTCACCGATAACTCACCGAGAATTCACCGAGAATTACCGAGAATTTCCGAGAATTACCGAGAATTCACCGATAACTCACCGAGAATTACCGAGAATTTACCGAGAATTACCGAGAATTCACCGAGAATTACCGAGAATTACCGAGAATTACCGAGAATTACCGAGAATTACCGAGAATTACCGAGAATTCACCGATAACTCACCGAGAATTACCGAGAATTCACCGAGAATTACCGAGAATTCACCGAGAATCACCGAGAATTCACCGATAACTCACCGAGAATTCACCGAGAATTACCGAGAATTTCCGAGAATTACCGAGAATTCACCGATAACTCACCGAGAATTACCGAGAATTCACCGAGAATTACCGAGAATTCACCGAGAATTACCGAGAATTACCGAGAATTACCGAGAATTACCGAGAATTACCGAGAATTACCGAGAATTACCGAGAATTACCGAGAATTCACCGATAACTCGCCGAGAATTACCGAGAATTCACCGAGAATTACCGAGAATTCACCGAGAATTACCGAGAATTCACCGAGAATTACCGAGAATTCACCGATAACTCACCGAGAATTCACCGAGAATTACCGAGAATTTCCGAGAATTACCGAGAATTCACCGAGAATTAATGAGAATTCACCGAGAATTACCGAGAATTACCGAGAATTACCGAGAATTACCGAGAATTACCGAGAATTCACCGAGAATTCACCGAGAATTACCGAGAACTCACCGAGAATTCACCGAGAATTCACCGAGTATTATCGAGAATTTCCGAGAATTACCGAGAATTCCCCGAGAATTACCGAGAATTACCGAGAATTCACCGAGAATTACTGAGAATTCACCGAGAATTACCGAGAACTCACCGAGAATTCACCGAGAATTCACCGAGAATTACCGAGAATTCACCGAGAATTCACCGAGAATTACCGAGAATTACCGAGAATTACCGAGAATTCACCGAGAATTACCGAGAATTCACCGAGAATTACCGAGAATTCACCGAGAATTCACCGATAACTCACCGAGAATTCACCGAGAATTCACCGAGAATTACCGAGAATTACCGAGAATTACCGAGAATTACCGAGAATTACCGAGAATTACCGAGAATTCACCGATAACTCACCGAGAATTACCGAGAATTCACCGAGAATTACCGAGAATTCACCGAGAATTATCGAGAATTCACCGATAACTCACCGAGAATTCACCGAGAATTACCGAGAATTACCGAGAATTACCGAGAATTACCGAGAATTACCGAGAATTACCGAGAATTACCGAGAATTCACCGATAACTCACCGAGAATTCACCGAGAATTCACCGAGAATTACCGAGAATTACCGAGAATAACCGAGAATTACCGAGAATTCACCGATAACTCACCGAGAATTCACCGAGAATTCACCGAGAATAACCGAGAATTACCGAGAATTACCGAGAATTACCGAGAATTCACCGATAACTCACCGAGAATTACCGAGAATTCACCGAGAATTACCGAGAATTCACCGATAACTCACCGAGAATTACCGAGAATTCACCGAGAATTACCGAGAATTCACCGAGAATTACCGAGAATTCACCGATAACTCACCGAGAATTCACCGAGAATTCACCGATAACTCACCGAGAATTACCGAGAATTCACCGAGAATTACCGAGAATTCACCGAGAATTACCGAGAATTACCGAGAATTCACCGAGAATTACCGAGAATTACCGAGAATTACCGAGAATTACCGAAAATTACCGAGAATTACCGAGAATTACCGAGAATTCACCGAGAATTACCGAGAATTCACCGAGAATTACCGAGAATTCACCGAGAATTCACCGATAACTCACCGAGAATTCACCGAGAATTCACCGAGAATTACCGAGAATTACCGAGAATTACCGAGAATTACCGAGAATTACCGAGAATTACCGAGAATTCACCGATAACTCACCGAGAATTACCGAGAATTCACCGAGAATTACCGAGAATTCACCGAGATTTATCGAGAATTCACCGATAACTCACCGAGAATTCACCGAGAATTACCGAGAATTACCGAGAATTACCGAGAATTACCGAGAATTACCGAGAATTACCGAGAATTACCGAGAATTCACCGATAACTCACCGAGAATTCACCGAGAATTCACCGAGAATTACCGAGAATTACCGAGAATAACCGAGAATTACCGAGAATTCACCGATAACTCACCGAGAATTCACCGAGAATTCACCGAGAATAACCGAGAATTACCGAGAATTACCGAGAATTCACCGATAACTCACCGAGAATTACCGAGAATTCACCGAGAATTACCGAGAATTCACCGATAACTCACCGAGAATTACCGAGAATTCACCGAGAATTACCGAGAATTCACCGAGAATTACCGAGAATTCACCGATAACTCACCGAGAATTCACCGAGAATTACCGAGAATTACCGAGAATTACCGAGAATTACCGAGAATTACCGAGAATTCACCGATAACTCACCGAGAATTACCGATAACTCACCGAGAATTCACCGATAACTCACCGAGAATTCACCGAGAATTCACCGAGAATTCACCGAGAATTACCGAGAATTCACCGAGAATTACCGAGAATTCACCGATAACTCACCGAGAATTCACCGAGAATTCACCGAGAATTACCGAGAATTACCGAGAATTACCGAGAATTACCGAGAATTACCGAGAATTACCGAGAATTCACCGATAACTCACCGAGAATTCACCGAGAATTCACCGAGAATTACCGAGAATTACCGAGAATTACCGAGAATTACCGAGAATTACCGAGAATTACCGAGAATTACCGAGAATTACCGAGAATTACCGAGAATTACCGAGAATTCACCGATAACTCACCGAGAATTCACCGAGAATTCACCGAGAATTACCGAGAATTACCGAGAATTACCGAGAATTACCGAGAATTCACCGATAACTCACCGAGAATTACCGAGAATTCACCGAGAATTACCGAGAATTCACCGATAACTCACCGAGAATTCACCGATAACTCACCGAGAATTCACCGAGAATTCACCGAGAATTCACCGAGAATTACCGAGAATTCACCGAGAATTACCGAGAATTCACCGATAACTCACCGAGAATTCACCGAGAATTCACCGAGAATTACCGAGAATTCACCGAGAATTACCGAGAATTCACCGAGAATTACCGAGAATTCACCGATAACTCACCGAGAATTCACCGAGAATTTCCTAGAATTACCGAGAATTCACCGATAACTCACCGAGAATTACCGAGAATTTACCGAGAATTACCGAGAATTCACCGAGAATTACCGAGAATTACCGAGAATTACCGAGAATTACCGAGAATTACCGAGAATTACCGAGAATTCACCGATAACTCACCGAGAATTACCGAGAATTCACCGAGAATTACCGAGAATTCACCGAGAATCACCGAGAATTCACCGATAACTCACCGAGAATTCACCGAGAATTACCGAGAATTTCCGAGAATTACCGAGAATTCACCGATAACTCACCGAGAATTACCGAGAATTCACCGAGAATTACCGAGAATTCACCGAGAATTACCGAGAATTACCGAGAATTACCGAGAATTACCGAGAATTACCGAGAATTACCGAGAATTACCGAGAATTACCGAGAATTCACCGATAACTCGCCGAGAATTACCGAGAATTCACCGAGAATTACCGAGAATTCACCGAGAATTACCGAGAATTCACCGAGAATTACCGAGAATTCACCGATAACTCACCGAGAATTCACCGAGAATTACCGAGAATTTCCGAGAATTACCGAGAATTCACCGAGAATTAATGAGAATTCACCGAGAATTACCGAGAATTACCGAGAATTACCGAGAATTACCGAGAATTACCGAGAATTCACCGAGAATTCACCGAGAAT
Organism: Caenorhabditis sulstoni; assembly: GCA_963966605.1. NCBI lineage: Eukaryota > Metazoa > Nematoda > Chromadorea > Rhabditida > Rhabditidae > Caenorhabditis > Caenorhabditis sulstoni. Next base: position 1,822,030 of record OZ016476.1, on the reverse strand, counting down.
TACCGAGAACTCACCGAGAATTCACCGAGAATTCACCGAGTATTATCGAGAATTTCCGAGAATTACCGAGAATTCCCCGAGAATTACCGAGAATTACCGAGAATTCACCGAGAATTACCGAGAATTCACCGAGAATTACCGAGAACTCACCGAGAATTCACCGAGAATTCACCGAGAATTACCGAGAATTCACCGAGAATTCACCGAGAATTACCGAGAATTACCGAGAATTACCGAGAATTCACCGAGAATTACCGAGAATTCACCGAGAATTACCGAGAATTCACCGAGAATTCACCGATAACTCACCGAGAATTCACCGAGAATTCACCGAGAATTACCGAGAATTACCGAGAATTACCGAGAATTACCGAGAATTCACCGATAACTCACCGAGAATTACCGAGAATTCACCGAGAATTACCGAGAATTCACCGAGAATTATCGAGAATTCACCGATAACTCACCGAGAATTCACCGAGAATTACCGAGAATTACCGAGAATTACCGAGAATTACCGAGAATTACCGAGAATTACCGAGAATTACCGAGAATTCACCGATAACTCACCGAGAATTCACCGAGAATTCACCGAGAATTACCGAGAATTACCGAGAATAACCGAGAATTACCGAGAATTCACCGATAACTCACCGAGAATTCACCGAGAATTCACCGAGAATAACCGAGAATTACCGAGAATTACCGAGAATTACCGAGAATTCACCGATAACTCACCGAGAATTACCGAGAATTCACCGAGAATTACCGAGAATTCACCGATAACTCACCGAGAATTACCGAGAATTCACCGAGAATTACCGAGAATTCACCGAGAATTACCGAGAATTCACCGATAACTCACCGAGAATTCACCGAGAATTACCGAGAATTACCGAGAATTACCGAGAATTACCGAGAATTACCGAGAATTCACCGATAACTCACCGAGAATTACCGATAACTCACCGAGAATTCACCGATAACTCACCGAGAATTCACCGAGAATTCACCGAGAATTCACCGAGAATTACCGAGAATTCACCGAGAATTACCGAGAATTCACCGATAACTCACCGAGAATTCACCGAGAATTCACCGAGAATTACCGAGAATTACCGAGAATTACCGAGAATTACCGAGAATTACCGAGAATTACCGAGAATTCACCGATAACTCACCGAGAATTCACCGAGAATTCACCGAGAATTACCGAGAATTACCGAGAATTACCGAGAATTACCGAGAATTACCGAGAATTACCGAGAATTACCGAGAATTACCGAGAATTACCGAGAATTACCGAGAATTCACCGATAACTCACCGAGAATTCACCGAGAATTCACCGAGAATTACCGAGAATTACCGAGAATTACCGAGAATTACCGAGAATTCACCGATAACTCACCGAGAATTCACCGAGAATTCACCGAGAATAACCGAGAATTACCGAGAATTACCGAGAATTACCGAGAATTCACCGATAACTCACCGAGAATTACCGAGAATTCACCGAGAATTACCGAGAATTCACCGATAACTCACCGAGAATTCACCGATAACTCACCGAGAATTCACCGAGAATTCACCGAGAATTCACCGAGAATTACCGAGAATTCACCGAGAATTACCGAGAATTCACCGATAACTCACCGAGAATTCACCGAGAATTCACCGAGAATTACCGAGAATTCACCGAGAATTACCGAGAATTACCGAGAATTACCGAGAATTCACCGAGAATTACCGAGAATTCACCGAGAATTACCGAGAATTCACCGAGAATTACCGAGAATTCACCGAGAATTACCGAGAATTCACCGATAACTCACCGAGAATTTACCGAGAATTACCGAGAATTCACCGAGAATTACCGAGAATTCACCGATAACTCACCGAGAATTTCCGAGAATTACCGAGAATTCACCGAGAATTCACCGAGAATTCACCGAGAATTCACCGAGAATTACCGAGAATTTCCGAGAACTTCCGAGAATTCACCGATAACTCACCGAGAATTTCCGAGAATTACCGAGAATTCACCGAGAATTACCGAGAATTACTGAGAATTACCGAGAATTCACCGAGAATTACCGAGAATTCACCGAGAATTCACCGAGAATTACCGAGAATTCACGGAGAATCACCGAGAATTACCGAGAATTACCGAGAATTACCGAGAATTACCGAGAATTACCGAGAATTCACCGATAACTCGCCGAGAATTACCGAGAATTCACCGAGAATTACCGAGAATTCACCGAGAATTACCGAGAATTCACCGAGAATTACCGAGAATTCACCGATAACTCACCGAGAATTCACCGAGAATTACCGAGAATTTCCGAGAATTACCGAGAATTCACCGAGAATTAATGAGAATTCACCGAGAATTAATGAGAATTCACCGAGAATTACCGAGAATTACCGAGAATTACCGAGAATTACCGAGAATTACCGAGAATTCACCGAGAATTCACCGAGAATTACCGAGAACTCACCGAGAATTCACCGAGAATTCACCGAGTATTATCGAGAATTTCCGAGAATTACCGAGAATTCCCCGAGAATTACCGAGAATTACCGAGAATTCACCGAGAATTACCGAGAATTCACCGAGAATTACCGAGAACTCACCGAGAATTCACCGAGAATTCACCGAGAATTACCGAGAATTCACCGAGAATTCACCGAGAATTACCGAGAATTACCGAGAATTACCGAGAATTCACCGAGAATTCACCGAGAATTACCGAGAACTCACCGAGAATTCACCGAGAATTCACCGAGAATTCACCGAGAATTCACCGAGAATTACCGAGAATTCACCGAGAATTACCGAGAATTCACCGATAACTCACCGAGAATTCACCGAGAATTACCGAGAATTACCGAGAATTACCGAGAATTCACCGAGAATTCACCGAGAATTACCGAGAATTACCGAGAATTACCGAGAATTCACCGAGAATCACCGAGAATTCACCGAGAAATCACCGAGAATTACCGAGAATTACCGAGAATTCACCGAGAATTCACCGAGAATTACCGAGAATTACCGAGAATTACCGAGAATTCACCGAGAATTACCGAGAATTCACCGAGAATTCACCGAGAATTACCGAGAATTCACCGATAACTCACCGAGAATTCACCGAGAATTACCGAGAATTCACCGAGAATTACCGAGAATTCACCGAGAATTACCGAGAATTCATCGAGAATTACCGAGAATTCACCGATAACTCACCGAGAATTCACCGATAACTCACCGAGAATTCACCGATAACTCACCGAGAATTCACCGAGAATTACCGAGAATTCACCGAGAATTACCGAGAATTCACCGAGAATTACCGAGAATTCACCGATAACTCACCGAGAATTCACCGATAACTCACCGAGAATTACCGATAACTCACCGAGAATTCACCGATAACTCACCGAGAATTCACTGAGAATTCACCGAGAATTCACCGAGAATTACCGAGAATTCACCGATAACTCACCGAGAATTCACCGATAACTCACCGAGAATTACCGAGAATTCACCGAGAATTACCGAGAATTCACCGAGAATTACCGAGAATTCACCGATAACTCACCGAGAATTCACCGAGAATTACCGAGAATTCACCGAGAATTACCGAGAATTTCCGAGAATTACCGAGAATTACCGAGAATTACCGAGAATTCACCGATAACTCACCGAGAATTCACCGAGAATTCACCGAGAATAACCGAGAATTACCGAGAATTACCGAGAATTACCGAGAATTCACCGATAACTCACCGAGAATTACCGAGAATTCACCGAGAATTACCGAGAATTCACCGATAACTCACCGAGAATTCACCGATAACTCACCGAGAATTCACCGAGAATTCACCGAGAATTCACCGAGAATTACCGAGAATTCACCGAGAATTACCGAGAATTCACCGATAACTCACCGAGAATTTACCGAGAATTCACCGAGAATTACCGAGAATTCACCGAGAATTACCGAGAATTCACCGAGAATTACCGAGAATTCACCGATAACTCACCGAGAATTCACCGAGAATTACCGAGAATTTCCGAGAATTACCGAGAATTCACCGATAACTCACCGAGAATTACCGAGAATTCACCGAGAATTACCGAGAATTCACCGAGAATTACCGAGAATTACCGAGAATTACCGAGAATTTGCGAGAATTACCGAGAATTACCGAGAATTACCGAGAATTCACCGATAACTCACCGAGAATTACCGAGAATTCACCGAGAATTACCGAGAATTCACCGAGAATTACCGAGAATTCACCGATAACTCACCGAGAATTCACCGAGAATTACCGAGAATTTCCGAGAATTACCGAGAATTCACCGATAACTCACCGAGAATTACCGAGAATTCACCGAGAATTACCGAGAATTCACCGAGAATTACCGAGAATTACCGAGAATTACCGAGAATTACCGAGAATTACCGAGAATTACCGAGAATTACCGAGAATTACCGAGAATTCACCGATAACTCACCGAGAATTACCGAGAATTCACCGAGAATTACCGAGAATTCACCGAGAATTACCGAGAATTCACCGATAACTCACCGAGAATTCACCGAGAATTACCGAGAATTTCCGAGAATTACCGAGAATTCACCGAGAATTAATGAGAATTCACCGAGAATTACCGAGAACTACCGAGAATTACCGAGAATTACCGAGAATTACCGAGAATTTACCGAGAATTCACCGAGAATTACCGAGAACTCACCGAGAATTCACCGAAAATTCACCGAGTATTATCGAGAATTTCCGAGAATTACCGAGAATTCCCCGAGAATTACCGAGAATTACCGAGAATTCACCGAGAATTACCGAGAATTCACCGAGAATTACCGAGAACTCACCGAGAATTCACCGAGAATTACCGAGAATTCACCGAGAATTACCGAGAATTCACCGAGAATTACCGAGAACTCACCGAGAATTCACCGAGAATTCACCGAGAATTACCGAGAATTCACCGAGAATTCACCGAGAATTACCGAGAATTACCGAGAATTACCGAGAATTCACCGAGAATTACCGAGAATTACCGAGAATTACCGAGAATTCACCGAGAATCACCGAGAATTCACCGAGAATTACCGAGAATTCACCGAGAAATCACCGAGAATTACCGAGAATTACCGAGAATTCACCGAGAAATCACCGAGAATTACCGAGAATTACCGAGAATTCACCGAGAATTACCGAGAATTACCGAGAATTCACCGATAACTCACCGAGAATTCACCGAGAATTCACCGAGAATTACCGAGAATTACCGAGAATTACCGAGAATTACCGAGAATTCACCGATAACTCACCGAGAATTACCGAGAATTCACCGAGAATTACCGAGAATTCACCGATAACTCACCGAGAATTCACCGATAACTCACCGAGAATTCACCGAGAATTCACCGAGAATTCACCGAGAATTACCGAGAATTCACCGAGAATTACCGAGAATTCACCGATAACTCACCGAGAATTCACCGAGAATTCACCGAGAATTACCGAGAATTCACCGAGAATTACCGAGAATTCACCGAGAATTACCGAGAATTCACCGATAACTCACCGAGAATTCACCGAGAATTACCGAGAATTTCCGAGAATTACCGAGAATTACCGAGAATTACCGAGAATTCACCGATAACTCACCGAGAATTACCGAGAATTCACCGAGAATTACCGAGAATTCACCGAGAATTACCGAGAATTCACCGATAACTCACCGAGAATTCACCGAGAATTACCGAGAATTTCCGAGAATTACCGAGAATTCACCGATAACTCACCGAGAATTACCGAGAATTCACCGAGAATTACCGAGAATTCACCGAGAATTCACCGAGAATTACCGAGAATTCACCGAGAATTACCGAGAATTACCGAGAATTACCGAGAATTACCGAGAATTACCGAGAATTACCGAGAATTACCGAGAATTACCGAGAATTACCGAGAATTCACCGATAACTCACCGAGAATTACCGAGAATTCACCGAGAATTACCGAGAATTCACCGAGAATTACCGAGAATTCACCGAGAATTACCGAGAATTCACCGATAACTCACCGAGAATTCACCGAGAATTACCGAGAATTTCCGAGAATTACCGAGAATTACCGAGAATTTCCGAGAATTACCGAGAATTCACCGAGAATTAATGAGAATTCACCGAGAATTACCGAGAACTACCGAGAATTACCGAGAATTACCGAGAATTACCGAGAATTCACCGAGAATTCACCGAGAATTACCGAGAACTCACCGAGAATTCACCGAGAATTCACCGAGAATTACCGAGAATTCACCGAGAATTACCGAGAATTCACCGAGAATTACCGAGAACTCACCGAGAATTCACCGAGAATTCACCGAGAATTACCGAGAATTCACCGAGAATTCACCGAGAATTACCGAGAATTACCGAGAATTACCGAGAATTCACCGAGAAATCACCGAGAATTACCGAGAATTACCGAGAATTCATCGAGAAATCACCGAGAATTACCGAGAATTACCGAGAATTACCGAGAATTCACCGAGAATCACCGAGAATTCACCGAGAAATCACCGAGAATTACCGAGAATTACCGAGAATTCACCGAGAATTCACCGAGAATTACCGAGAATTACCGAGAATTACCGAGAATTCACCGAGAAATCACCGAGAATTACCGAGAATTACCGAGAATTCACCGAGAAATCACCGAGAATTACCGAGAATTACCGAGAATTACCGAGAATTCACCGAGAATCACCGAGAATTCACCGAGAAATCACCGAGAATTACCGAGAATTACCGAGAATTCACCGAGAATTCACCGAGAATTACCGAGAATTACCGAGAATTACCGAGAATTCACCGAGAATTACCGAGAATTCACCGAGAATTACCGAGAATTCACCGAGAATTACCGAGAATTCACCGAGAATTACCGAGAATTCACCGAGAATTACCGAGAATTCACCGAGAATTACCGAGAATTCACCGATAACTCACCGAGAATTCACCGAGAATTACCGAGAATTCACCGAGAATTACCGAGAATTCGCCGAGAATTACCGAGCATTCACCGAGAATTACCGAGAATTCACCGAGAATCACCGAGAATTCACCGAGAAATCACCGAGAATTACCGAGAATTACCGAGAATTCACCGAGAATTCACCGAGAATTACCGAGAATTCACCGAGAATTACCGAGAATTCACCGAGAATTACCGAGAATTCACCGAGAATCACCGAGAATTCACCGAGAAATCACCGAGAATTACCGAGAATTACCGATAACTCACCGAGAATTCACCGAGAATTACCGAGAATTCACCGATAACTCACCGAGAATTCACCGAGAATTACCGAGAATTCACCGATAACTCACCGAGAATTCACCGAGAATTACCGAGAATTACCGAGAATTACCGAGAATTCACCGAGAATTACCGAGAATTCACCGAGAATTACCGAGAATTCACCGAGAATCACCGAGAATTCACCGAGAAATCACCGAGAATTACCGAGAATTACCGAGAATTCACCGAGAATTCACCAAGAATTACCGAGAATTACCGAGAATTACCGAGTATTCACCGATAACTCACCGAGAATTACCGAGAATTCACCGAGAATTACCGAGAATTCACCGAGAATTACCGAGAATTACCGAGAATTACCGAGAATTACCGAGAATTACCGAGAATTACCGAGAATTACCGAGAATTACCGAGAATTACCGAGAATTACCGAGAATTCACCGATAACTCACCGAGAATTACCGAGAATTCACCGAGAATTACCGAGAATTCACCGAGAATTACCGAGAATTCACCGAGAATTACCGAGAATTCACCGATAACTCACCGAGAATTCACCGAGAATTACCGAGAATTTCCGAGAATTACCGAGAATTCACCGAGAATTAATGAGAATTCACCGAGAATTACCGAGAACTACCGAGAATTACCGAGAATTACCGAGAATTACCGAGAATTCACCGAGAATTCACCGAGAATTACCGAGAACTCACCGAGAATTCACCGAGAATTCACCGAGTATTATCGAGAATTTCCGAGAATTACCGAGAATTCCCCGAGAATTACCGAGAATTACCGAGAATTCACCGAGAAATCACCGAGAATTACCGAGAATTACCGAGAATTCACCGAGAAATCACCGAGAATTACCGAGAATTACCGAGAATTACCGAGAATTCACCGAGAATCACCGAGAATTCACCGAGAAATCACCGAGAATTACCGAGAATTACCGAGAATTCACCGAGAATTCACCGAGAATTACCGAGAATTACCGAGAATTACCGAGAATTCACCGAGAATTACCGAGAATTCACCGAGAATTACCGAGAATTCACCGAGAATTACCGAGAATTCACCGAGAATTACCGAGAATTCACCGAGAATTACCGAGAATTCACCGAGAATTACCGAGAATTCACCGAGAATTACCGAGAATTCACCGATAACTCACCGAGAATTCACCGATAACTCACCGAGAATTCACCGAGAATTACCGAGAATTCACCGAGAATTACCGAGAATTCACCGAGAATTACCGAGAATTCACCGAGAATCACCGAGAATTCACCGAGAAATCACCGAGAATTACCGAGAATTACCGAGAATTCACCGAGAATTCACCGAGAATTACCGAGAATTCACCGAGAATTACCGAGAATTACCGAGAATTCACCGATAACTCACCGAGAATTCACCGAGAATTCTTCGAGAATAACCGAGAATCACCGAGAATTACCGAGAATTACCGAGAATTCACCGAGAATTCACCAAGAATTACCGAGAATTACCGAGAATTACCGAGTATTCACCGATAACTCACCGAGAATTACCGAGAATTCACCGAGAATTACCGAGAATTCACCGAGAATTACCGAGAATTACCGAGAATTACCGAGAATTACCGAGAATTACCGAGAATTACCGAGAATTACCGAGAATTACCGAGAATTCACCGATAACTCACCGAGAATTACCGAGAATTCACCGAGAATTACCGAGAATTCACCGAGAATTACCGAGAATTCACCGAGAATTACCGAGAATTCACCGATAACTCACCGAGAATTCACCGAGAATTACCGAGAATTTCCGAGAATTACCGAGAATTCACCGAGAATTAATGAGAATTCACCGAGAATTACCGAGAACTACCGAGAATTACCGAGAATTACCGAGAATTACCGAGAATTCACCGAGAATTCACCGAGAATTACCGAGAACTCACCGAGAATTCACCGAGAATTCACCGAGTATTATCGAGAATTTCCGAGAATTACCGAGAATTCCCCGAGAATTACCGAGAATTACCGAGAATTCACCGAGAAATCACCGAGAATTACCGAGAATTACCGAGAATTCACCGAGAAATCACCGAGAATTACCGAGAATTACCGAGAATTACCGAGAATTCACCGAGAATCACCGAGAATTCACCGAGAAATCACCGAGAATTACCGAGAATTACCGAGAATTCACCGAGAATTCACCGAGAATTACCGAGAATTACCGAGAATTACCGAGAATTCACCGAGAATTACCGAGAATTCACCGAGAATTACCGAGAATTCACCGAGAATTACCGAGAATTCACCGAGAATTACCGAGAATTCACCGAGAATTACCGAGAATTCACCGAGAATTACCGAGAATTCACCGAGAATTACCGAGAATTCACCGATAACTCACCGAGAATTCACCGATAACTCACCGAGAATTCACCGAGAATTACCGAGAATTCACCGAGAATTACCGAGAATTCACCGAGAATTACCGAGAATTCACCGAGAATCACCGAGAATTCACCGAGAAATCACCGAGAATTACCGAGAATTACCGAGAATTCACCGAGAATTCACCGAGAATCACCGAGAATTCACCGAGAATTACCGAGAATTACCGAGAATTACCGAGAATTCACCGAGAATTACCGAGAATTCACCGAGAATTACCGAGAATTCACCGAGAATTACCGAGAATTCACCGAGAATTACCGAGAATTCACCGAGAATTACCGAGAATTCACCGAGAATTACCGAGAATTCACCGAGAATTACCGAGAATTCACCGATAACTCACCGAGAATTCACCGAGAATTACCGATAATTCACCGAGAATTACCGAGAATTCACCGAGAATTACCGAGAATTACCGAGAATTCCCCGAGAATTACCGAGAATTACCGAGAATTCACCGAGAAATCACCGAGAATTACCGAGAATTACCGAGAATTCACCGAGAAATCACCGAGAATTACCGAGAATTACCGAGAATTACCGAGAATTCACCGAGAATCACCGAGAATTCACCGAGAAATCACCGAGAATTACCGAGAATTACCGAGAATTCACCGAGAATTCACCGAGAATTACCGAGAATTACCGAGAATTACCGAGAATTCACCGAGAATTACCGAGAATTCACCGAGAATTACCGAGAATTCACCGAGAATTACCGAGAATTCACCGAGAATTACCGAGAATTCACCGAGAATTACCGAGAATTCACCGAGAATTACCGAGAATTCACCGAGAATTACCGAGAATTCACCGATAACTCACCGAGAATTCACCGATAACTCACCGAGAATTCACCGAGAATTACCGAGAATTCACCGAGAATTACCGAGAATTCACCGAGAATTACCGAGAATTCACCGAGAATCACCGAGAATTCACCGAGAAATCACCGAGAATTACCGAGAATTACCGAGAATTCACCGAGAATTCACCGAGAATTACCGAGAATTCACCGAGAATTACCGAGAATTACCGAGAATTCACCGATAACTCACCGAGAATTCACCGAGAATTCTTCGAGAATAACCGAGAATCACCGAGAATTACCGAGAATTACCGAGAATTCACCGAGAATTCACCAAGAATTACCGAGAATTACCGAGAATTACCGAGTATTCACCGATAACTCACCGAGAATTACCGAGAATTCACCGAGAATTACCGAGAATTCACCGAGAATTACCGAGAATTACCGAGAATTACCGAGAATTACCGAGAATTACCGAGAATTACCGAGAATTACCGAGAATTACCGAGAATTCACCGATAACTCACCGAGAATTACCGAGAATTCACCGAGAATTACCGAGAATTCACCGAGAATTACCGAGAATTCACCGAGAATTACCGAGAATTCACCGATAACTCACCGAGAATTCACCGAGAATTACCGAGAATTTCCGAGAATTACCGAGAATTCACCGAGAATTAATGAGAATTCACCGAGAATTACCGAGAACTACCGAGAATTACCGAGAATTACCGAGAATTACCGAGAATTCACCGAGAATTCACCGAGAATTACCGAGAACTCACCGAGAATTCACCGAGAATTCACCGAGTATTATCGAGAATTTCCGAGAATTACCGAGAATTCCCCGAGAATTACCGAGAATTACCGAGAATTCACCGAGAAATCACCGAGAATTACCGAGAATTACCGAGAATTCACCGAGAAATCACCGAGAATTACCGAGAATTACCGAGAATTACCGAGAATTCACCGAGAATCACCGAGAATTCACCGAGAAATCACCGAGAATTACCGAGAATTACCGAGAATTCACCGAGAATTCACCGAGAATTACCGAGAATTACCGAGAATTACCGAGAATTCACCGAGAATTACCGAGAATTCACCGAGAATTACCGAGAATTCACCGAGAATTACCGAGAATTCACCGAGAATTACCGAGAATTCACCGAGAATTACCGAGAATTCACCGAGAATTACCGAGAATTCACCGAGAATTACCGAGAATTCACCGATAACTCACCGATAACTCACCGAGAATTCACCGAGAATTACCGAGAATTCACCGAGAATTACCGAGAATTCACCGAGAATTACCGAGAATTCACCGAGAATCACCGAGAATTCACCGAGAAATCACCGAGAATTACCGAGAATTACCGAGAATTCACCGAGAATTCACCGAGAATTACCGAGAATTCACCGAGAATTACCGAGAATTACCGAGAATTACCGAGAATTCACCGAGAATTACCGAGAATTCACCGAGAATTACCGAGAATTCACCGAGAATTACCGAGAATTCACCGAGAATTACCGAGAATTCACCGAGAATTACCGAGAATTCACCGAGAATTACCGAGAATTCACCGAGAATTACCGAGAATTCACCGATAACTCACCGAGAATTCACCGAGAATTACCGATAATTCACCGAGAATTACCGAGAATTCACCGAGAATTACCGAGAATTCACCGAGAATTACCGAGAATTCACCGAGAATCACCGAGAATTCACCGAGAAATCACCGAGAATTACCGAGAATTACCGAGAACTCACCGAGAATTCACCGAGAATTACCGAGAATTCACCGAGAATTACCGAGAATTCACCGAGAATTACCGAGAATTCACCGAGAATCACCGAGAATTCACCGAGAAATCACCGAGAATTACCGAGAATTACCGATAACTCACCGAGAATTCACCGAGAATTACCGAGAATTCACCGAGAATTACCGAGAATTCACCGAGAATTACCGAGAATTCACCGAGAATTACCGAGAATTCACCGATAACTCACCGAGAATTCACCGAGAATTACCGAGAATTACCGAGAATTACCGAGAATTCACCGAGAATTACCGAGAATTCACCGAGAATTACCGAGAATTCACCGAGAATCACCGAGAATTCACCGAGAAATCACCGAGAATTACCGAGAATTACCGAGAATTCACCGAGAATTCACCGAGAATTACCGAGAATTACCGAGAATTACCGAGAATTCACCGAGAATTACCGAGAATTCACCGAGAATTACCGAGAATTCACCGAGAATTACCGAGAATTCACCGAGAATTACCGAGAATTCACCGAGAATTACCGAGAATTCACCGAGAATTACCGAGAATTCACCGAGAATTACCGAGAATTCACCGATAACTCACCGAGAATTTCCGAGAATTACCGAGAATTCACCGAGAATTCACCGAGAATTCACCGAGAATTCACCGAGAATTACCGAGAATTTCCGAGAACTTCCGAGAATTCACCGATAACTCACCGAGAATTTCCGAGAATTACCGAGAATTCACCGAGAATTACCGAGAATTACTGAGAATTACCGAGAATTCACCGAGAATTACCGAGAATTCACCGAGAATTCACCGAGAATTACCGAGAATTCACGGAGAATCACCGAGAATTACCGAGAATTCACCGAGAATTACCGAGAAATACCGAGAATTCACCGAGAATTACCGAGAATTCACCGAGAATTCACCGAGAATTCACCGAGAATTCACCGAGAATTCACCGAGAATTACCGAGAATTCACCGAGAATTACCGAGAATTACCGAGAATTCACCGAGAATTCACCGAGAATTACCGAGAATTCACCGAGAATTCACCGAGAATTACCGAGAATTCACCGAGAATTCACCGAGAATTACCGAGAATTACCGAGAATTACCGAGAATTCACCGAGAATTACCGAGAATTCACCGAGAATTACCGAGAATTCGCCGAGAATGACCGAGAATTTCCGGGAATTTCCGAGAATTCACCGATAACTCACCGAGAATTTCCGAGAATTACCGAGAATTCACCGAGAATCACCGAGAATTACCGAGAATTCACCGAGAATTACCGAGAAATACCGAGAATTCACCGAGAATTACCGAGAATTCACCGAGAATTCACCGAGAATTCACCGAGAATTCACCGAGAATTCACCGAGAATTACCGAGAATTCACCGAGATTTCACCGAGAATTACCGAGAATTCACCGATAACTCACCGAGAATTCACCGAGAATTACCGAGAATTTCCGAGAATTACCGAGAATTCACCGATAACTCACCGAGAATTCACCGAGAATTCACCGAGAAATACCGAGAATTACCGAGAATTACCGAGAATTACCGAGAATTACCGAGAATTACCGAGAATTCACCGAGAATTACCGAGAATTCACCGAGAATCACCGAGAATTACCGAGAATTCACCGAGAATTACCGAAAATTACCGAGAATTACCGAGAATTACCGAGAATTCACCGATAACTCACCGAGAATTCACCGAGAATTCACCGAGAATTACCGAGAATTCACCGAGAATTACCGAGAATTCACCGAGAATTACCGAGAATTCACCGATAACTCACCGAGAATTCACCGAGAATTACCGAGAATTCACCGATAACTCACCGAGAATTCACCGAGAATTACCGAGAATTTCCGAGAATTACCGAGAATTCACCGAGAATTCACCGAGAATTCACCGAGAATTCACCGAGAATTACCGAGAATTTCCGAGAACTTCCGAGAATTCACCGATAACTCACCGAGAATTTCCGAGAATTACCGAGAATTCACCGAGAATTACCGAGAATTACTGAGAATTACCGAGAATTCACCGAGAATTACCGAGAATTCACCGAGAATTCACCGAGAATTACCGAGAATTCACGGAGAATCACCGAGAATTACCGAGAATTCACCGAGAATTACCGAGAAATACCGAGAATTCACCGAGAATTACCGAGAATTCACCGAGAATTCACCGAGAATTCACCGAGAATTCACCGAGAATTCACCGAGAATTACCGAGAATTCACCGAGAATTACCGAGAATTACCGAGAATTCACCGAGAATTCACCGAGAATTACCGAGAATTCACCGAGAATTCACCGAGAATTACCGAGAATTCACCGAGAATTCACCGAGAATTACCGAGAATTACCGAGAATTACCGAGAATTCACCGAGAATTACCGAGAATTCACCGAGAATCACCGAGAATTACCGAGAATTCACCGAGAATTACCGAGAAATACCGAGAATTCACCGAGAATTACCGAGAATTCACCGAGAATTCACCGAGAATGACCGAGAATTTCCGGGAATTTCCGAGAATTCACCGATAACTCACCGAGAATTTCCGAGAATTACCGAGAATTCACCGAGAATCACCGAGAATTACCGAGAATTCACCGAGAATTACCGAGAAATACCGAGAATTCACCGAGAATTACCGAGAATTCACCGAGAATTCACCGAGAATTACCGAGAATTCACCGAGATTTCACCGAGAATTACCGAGAATTCACCGATAACTCACCGAGAATTCACCGAGAATTACCGAGAATTTCCGAGAATTACCGAGAATTCACCGATAACTCACCGAGAATTCACCGAGAATTCACCGAGAAATACCGAGAATTACCGAGAATTACCGAGAATTACCGAGAATTACCGAGAATTACCGAGAATTCACCGAGAATTACCGAGAATTCACCGAGAATCACCGAGAATTACCGAGAATTCACCGAGAATTACCGAGAAATACCGAGAATTCACCGAGAATTACCGAGAATTCACCGAGAATTCACCGAGAATGACCGAGAATTTCCGGGAATTTCCGAGAATTCACCGATAACTCACCGAGAATTTCCGAGAATTACCGAGAATTCACCGAGAATCACCGAGAATTACCGAGAATTCACCGAGAATTACCGAGAAATACCGAGAATTCACCGAGAATTACCGAGAATTCACCGAGAATTCACCGAGAATTACCGAGAATTCACCGAGATTTCACCGAGAATTACCGAGAATTCACCGATAACTCACCGAGAATTCACCGAGAATTACCGAGAATTTCCGAGAATTACCGAGAATTCACCGATAACTCACCGAGAATTCACCGAGAATTCACCGAGAAATACCGAGAATTACCGAGAATTACCGAGAATTACCGAGAATTACCGAGAATTACCGAGAATTCACCGAGAATTACCGAGAATTCACCGAGAATCACCGAGAATTACCGAGAATTCACCGAGAATTACCGAAAATTACCGAGAATTACCGAGAATTACCGAGAATTCACCGATAACTCACCGAGAATTCACCGAGAATTCACCGAGAATTACCGAGAATTCACCGAGAATTACCGAGAATTCACCGAGAATTACCGAGAATTCACCGATAACTCACCGAGAATTCACCGAGAATTACCGAGAATTCACCGATAACTCACCGAGAATTCACCGAGAATTACCGAGAATTTCCGAGAATTACCGAGAATTCGCCGAGAATTCACCGAGAATTCACCGAGAATTCACCGAGAATTACCGAGAATTTCCGAGAACTTCCGAGAATTCACCGATAACTCACCTAGAATTTCCGAGAATTACCGAGAATTCACCGAGAATTACCGAGAATTACTGAGAATTACCGAGAATTCACCGAGAATTACCGAGAATTCACCGAGAATTCACCGAGAATTACCGAGAATTCACGGAGAATCACCGAGAATTACCGAGAATTCACCGAGAATTACCGAGAAATACCGAGAATTCACCGAGAATTACCGAGAATTCACCGAGAATTCACCGAGAATTCACCGAGAATTCACCGAGAATTCACCGAGAATTACCGAGAATTAACCGAGAATTACCGAGAATTACCGAGAATTCACCGAGAATTCACCGAGAATTACCGAGAATTCACCGAGAATTCACCGAGAATTACCGAGAATTCGCCGAGAATGACCGAGAATTTCCGGGAATTTCCGAGAATTCACCGATAACTCACCGAGAATTTCCGAGAATTACCGAGAATTCACCGAGAATCACCGAGAATTACCGAGAATTCACCGAGAATTACCGAGAAATACCGAGAATTCACCGAGAATTACCGAGAATTCACCGAGAATTCACCGAGAATTCACCGAGAATTCACCGAGAATTCACCGAGAATTACCGAGAATTCACCGAGATTTCACCGAGAATTACCGAGAATTCACCGATAACTCACCGAGAATTCACCGAGAATTACCGAGAATTTCCGAGAATTACCGAGAATTCACCGAGATTTCACCGAGAATTACCGAGAATTCACCGATAACTCACCGAGAATTCACCGAGAATTACCGAGAATTTCCGAGAATTACCGAGAATTCACCGATAACTCACCGAGAATTCACCGAGAATTCACCGAGAAATACCGAGAATTACCGAGAATTACCGAGAATTACCGAGAATTACCGAGAATTACCGAGAATTCACCGAGAATTACCGAGAATTCACCGAGAATCACCGAGAATTACCGAGAATTCACCGAGAATTACCGAAAATTACCGAGAATTACCGAGAATTACCGAGAATTCACCGAGAATTACCGAGAATTCACCGAGAATTCACCGAGAATTACCGAGAATTCACCGATAACTCACCGAGAATTCACCGAGAATTCACCGAGAAATACCGAGAATTACCGAGAATTACCGAGAATTACCGAGAATTACCGAGAATTACCGAGAATTACCGAGAATTACCGAGAATTACCGAGAATTCACCGAGAATTCACCGAGAATTCACCGAGAATTCACCGAGAATTCACCGAGAATTCACCGAGAATTCACCGAGAATTCACCGAGAATTACCGAAAATTACCGAGAATTACCGAGAATTCACCGAGAATTCACCGAGAATTCACCGAGAATTCACCGAGAATTCACCGAGAATTCACCGAGAATTACCGAAAATTACCGAGAATTACCGAGAATTACCGAGAATTCACCGAGAATTACCGAGAATTCACCGAGAATCACCGAGAATTACCGAGAATTCACCGAGAATTACCGAGAATTACCGAGAATTACCGAGAATTCACCGAGAATTCACCGATAACTCACCGAGAATTTATGAGAATTTCCGAGAATTCACCGAGAATTTACCGAGAATTCACCGAGAATTCACCGAGAATTTACCGAGAATTCACCGAGAATTTCCGCTTTCATTCGTTTTCTTTCGAGTGTTCCCGCTACGAGACTCCGAAATAACGGGTCTCGCCACGTTTAGCGGAATGTTCGGTGCGCTTGAAACGAATAAAATTTGCTCAATCTCTTTTTCTGTGTGTCTCCGAGAATTCACCGAGAATTTTAAAGAAATTTCGAGGATTTCATGGGACTTTCCGAGAATCTTTTAAAAATCCCGAAAATTTTCAAAATAAATGAATTTTGGTCCCAAAATGCTCACAGCTTGGTATTTTTCTCAGCATTCTTGAAATGAAATCAATCAATAATCGATATTCCATAGTTTATGCGTAAGATAATCGAAAAACGGAACGAGATTCGTGTCGAATAATCTCTCGAATAGCGAATCAATAATCGACGGACCACACTTCGCTGTTCCACTTGCATCTGACGATCGATCGGCCGTACTTTCGGATCATTTCCTCGGCGATTTTCACGTAGTCGTGGCGACACTTCTCCGGATTCATGCCCTTTTGCGCCTTCCACGCCGCGTACTTCTTCATTCCGCGCTCGTCGCCCGCCGGAACGGCTGCAACCAAAAATCGATCGAAAAAACGTTGGGAGAGAGAGAGGGGGGGGAATGGGTCTCGCGCGGAAGAGACGTGGCGGTGTCGATTTACGCGCGTTTTCTCGTTTCCCTTTTATCGATCCGTGCAAAACCAGAGTCATTTCCGCTTCACAGTCAGCGCTACTGAAGTGGGGGAGCTTCAAACCTGGATATCTCTGAAACTAGGCAAGTTACAGAAAAGTTGTCAACTACAAACATGATCAGCATAAAATTTCCTCCAATTTTGTAGTTGACAACTTTTTTCTAACTCTGCTAATTTTCAAGATACACCCCGTCAAATTTCAGGGCGCTATTTTTAGCCTCGGGTTTGCGGTGAGCACGACGGTGCTCGTAAATCGACACAACACCACCTGTTCCGTTCGAGACCCAACAAGCGGCTCAAAAGTGAGGTGCGTGGCGGTCGCGTCGCGTGCACTCACGATACACGTCCTCGTTGGGAATGTCGCCGTGAAGCGCCTGTTTGTACAGTCCGTACAGCTTCATTTGTTCGCGTTCCGACGGCGTCGCCTTCAGTCGTCGCATCTCTTCGGCGGCGATTTCAAAGTTCAGCCCTTGCCACTTCTGCAACAAATCAAGAGGTGTGGGCGGGGACCGCGACGCGTGTGGGTGATGCGTCGCGTGTCATGTCAACTCACCTTTTCGAGTTCCGAAATCGGCATCTTTGGTTGTTTTGAGGGGGAAACTGAATAGCACGCCTTCTTCGGCTCTTTATAAGAGCCCCCAAATTGGGCTCAATTGAGGCGAACAGTGTCAAATTGGCACAAATTAACCATCTCTTCACTTCCACACTATTTTATTATAATCCATCCCATTCTCTCATTTCTTTGGCTTTCACAAAGAGAAAGAGAAAATTGAGGGGAATTTGAGGAGACGAGGTTCCAATAACAAAACATTTAAAGGGGAAAATGGAACGGGGTGGCGATTCGCAATCAATCAATAGTTAAGACAACATCTATTTAAATTGAATCTACAAAAATAATCTAAACATGGTATATTATATTTTTGAGGAGAGCGGGGGGCAATATTGCACGAGTATCTACTTTTTTCCAAAAAGAGAGAGAGATCCAACTGATTCGGGTTCTAAGAACAATATTCTGGGGAAGGGGAATAGAAAGAGAGAAAGGAAAGGGAACAAGATGGGGCAATAGATCACAATTCAATGATGATATGCACTGGTAGATCAAGAAAGAAGATCGATAGTGGGGCGGGGCCTAAATATGAAATATCAAACATGACATGATAAGATACGGAGTTGGGGGATGGGGGTCCAAAAGGAAAAACGTGGATAAAACATGAGAGGAGAGAAATGGAAATGTTACATTTTAAATGGATAGTGGTGGGAAAAGGGAGACTATTTTCAGAGACATTGCATTTCGCATTCACATGAACTAATGGTACGAGAAAGAGAGACAAGACAGGAGAGACAGAGAGAAAGTTCAAAAATTTGGGAAACATTCTAAATTTCGATGAATCATTAGCGAAAACTCACAAATCCAATGTCAATAAGGGGGAGGCGGGGGGTGCAGATAAAACGAATAGGGAAGATAAAATGTCACAGTTGTCAGGCAATCAATATCCAATAGTCGTCGGCACTGCCGAGAACGGCTTCTGTGACGGTTTCGCGCCGCCATAGGTGCCGGAAGACGGCGGAGACGACGACGGGTTGCGAGCGACGATGCGCGAGATGAACGACGAGTTCTGCGGCTGCGATGTTGCCGGCGGGTATTCAGAAGACATGGTCGTCGCCGTCGTAGTCGTCGAGCCGGAACGGAAGAGAAGAGACGGTGGCGACGGGCGAGCATGCGACAACGACGACGATGACGACGTGCGGTGATAGAAGTGCGACGGCGGAGGCGGCATTGTTGGGTGTTGCTGACGATGGTGTGGAGGCGTATTGAGCACCTGCAAGAAATCCGAGATCGACTTCGATTTCACAGATTCTCGGCTGAAAGTGCCTACCTTGGTCTGGTCTCCGTTGCGAATCATCGGTCGATGATCGGCTCTCGTCATGTACTCGTTCTCCGAGTAGTGCATCCGATCCCAGCACGCCTCACAATAGTACTGAAGACACGAGGCGTCGCCGCAAAAGTACGACGCGTAGTTGTGTTTGCAGAGTTGTCCCAGACACTCGTCACAGTGCTGCTCTTCCATCATGTACGGCTTGATCTCGACACGTTTGTTCGATTCGGCGTGCATCACGTTCACGAATCGACCCGATATTGCGCTGACGAACGACGCGGAGGTTGCGAACGTGACGCGAGCGGCTCCCTTCGGATACTTGAGCTCTGGATCGATGTCGATTCCGACGTACGACACTTTTCCGTAGTGATCTTGAAGAGCGCGCGCGAGATCCGACGCACGAGTCGGGCGAGGCACGCCGCCAATGAAGACGGTCCGACGGTGGTCGACCAGCGAATTCTCGTCACCAAAGTAATCTATGTCCGAGAGTCGCCATGCGCGCACTTGCACCGCTTTGTCGCTCATCGTCGGCGACGACAGCTGCAGATAGTACTTGTCCTCGTAGAGTTCGCACGCGTTGACGAGTTCTTGCACCGAGGGCTCACTCTGGAAGACGAGGAACACGTAGCCGGACACAGATCGCGCTGAAATACTTGGGAAACAGTGAAGGAGGCCGATCTTCTCGATACTCGGGACCTACCGTTGCGCCGTCCTCCCATTTCCATGTGGTCGTAGCCGTCGCCGCGAGATCCGTGCTCCGGACGGCGCGGCCAGTCGACGAGCACTTTTCCGAACGCGCCAAACGTCGTCCACACCTCCTCCTCGGTCACATCGATCGGAAGACCGCCTATGAACACTTTTCGCGAGTAGACCGGCTCGGACGAGATCGGCGGACGCTTCTGCTTCGGCATCTCGATCGGCGTCAGGTGATCGACGGGGAATCCCTGGCGATTCAGATGAACGACGTGTTGGCGAGATGTGGCGGTGGCCGATTGCGGATCGCTGACCACCACGACGGAGCGATCATTGATCGTCTTCACCTCGACCATCCGATTCTTCCGCCCGTTGGGTCCACCTCCGTTTCGCGAAGATGACACAGCTCCGTAAGTGAGCGACTTCGGAGGAAACTGATGAGCGTCCACGTTAGCGGCGGCAACGGCGGTCGAAGAAGCGAGAAGCGGATGGAGATGCGAATTTTGATGGTTGTTCACGTTGGCGTTGTTGTTGTTGTAGTGATGGTGGTGGTTCTGCTGAAGCGCTTTCAGCTCCTCGGTGAACTGAGCAAAGTCCATGACGGGCGACTCGATGTTGTAGCCGAGCGGCTTGTAAGCGGGCATGCTCATCAACGACGGCAGATGGTCTCCGTTGGCCGATGCGGCGGCGGCGAACAAATCAAAGTTCGTGTAGATCGACGATGTGTTGATATACGACGGAAATGTGAAACCGCCAGACTGAAAAACTTTCGAAAACTCAGTTGAAAAGTCGATTTCTTCGCCCTACCTGACCGCCCAAAAAGGGGAAAGCGGTCGTCGGACTGGGCGGAGCCGACATTGGGACAGCTCCGGCTGCCGGCGCCTCCGATGCTCCGTTCCTCTTCGACTTTTTCGAATGGAACATGGTGTTGATGTCGAGAGTCGTCACATCGGTGGCCAGAAAAGCCTCTCGGCCGTTGCCTCCGCTCATCTTTTTCGTCGAAGACGTGGCGCCGCCACGCCGATGGAACGAGGAAGAGACGGGCGGTTTGTGGTCGCCGCACGGCTTCAGACCAGCCGATTGCTGCTGCTGCTGCTGCTGTGGTTGTTGCATCTCACAGAATTCACCGAGAATTTACCGAGAATTACCGAGAATTACCGAGAATTCACCGAGAATTTACCGAGAATTACCGAGAATTACCGAGAATTCACCGAGAATTACCGAGAATTACCGAGAATTCACCGAGAATTTACCGAGAATTACCGAGAATTACCGAGAATTCACCGAGAATTCACCGAGAATTACCGAGAATTACCGAGAATTACCGAGAATTACCGAGAATTACCGAGAATTCACCGAGAATTTACCGAGAATTACCGAGAATTACCGAGAATTTACCGAGAATTACCGAGAATTACCGAGAATTCACCGAGAATTTACCGAGAATTACCGAGAATTACCGAGAATTCACCGAGAATTACCGAGAATTCACCGAGAATTTACCGAGAATTACCGAGAATTACCGAGAATTCACCGAGAATTTACCGAGAATTACCGAGAATTACCGAGAATTCACCGAGAATTTACCGAGAATTACCGAGAAACACCGAGAATTCACCGAGAATTACCGAGAATTACCGAGAATTACCGAGAATTCACCGAGAATTCACCGAGAATTACCGAGAATTCACCGAGAATTACCGAGAATTCACCGAGAATTCACCGAGAATTCACCGAGAATTTACCGAGAATTACCGAGAATTACCGAGAATTCACCGAGAATTCACCGAGAATTCACCGAGAATTACCGAGAATTACCGAGAATTACCGAGAATTCACCGAGAATTTACCGAGAATTACCGAGAATTACCGAGAATTCACCGAGAATTCACCGAGAATTTACCGAGAATTACCGAGAATTACCAAGAATTCACCGAGAATTTACCGAGAATTACCGATAATTACCGAGAATTCACCGAGAATTACCGAGAATTACCGAGAATTCACCGATAATTACCGAGAATTACCGAGAATTCACCGAGAATTCACCGAGAATTACCGAGAATTACCGAGAATTCACCGAGAATTCACCGAGAATTACCGAGAATTCACCGAGAATTTACCGAGAATTCACCGAGAATTACCGAGAATTCACCGAGAATTCACCGAGAATTTACCGAGAATTCACCGAGAATTACCGAGAATTCACCGAGAATTTACCGAGAATTACCGAGAATTACCGAGAATTCACCGAGAATTCACCGAGAATTCACCGAGAATTACCGAGAATTACCGAGAATTACCGAGAATTCACCGAGAATTTACCGAGAATTACCGAGAATTACCGAGAATTCACCGAGAATTCACCGAGAATTTACCGAGAATTACCGAGAATTACCGAGAATTCACCGAGAATTTACCGAGAATTACCGAGAATTACCGAGAATTCACCGAGAATTCACCGAGAATTCACCGAGAATTACCGAGAATTACCGAGAATTACCGAGAATTCACCGAGAATTTACCGAGAATTACCGAGAATTACCGAGAATTCACCGAGAATTCACCGAGAATTTACCGAGAATTACCGAGAATTACCAAGAATTCACCGAGAATTTACCGAGAATTACCGAGAATTCACCGAGAATTACCGAGAATTACCGAGAATTACCGAGAATAACCGAGAATTACCGAGAATTACCGAGAATTCACCGAGAATTCACCGAGAATTTACCGAGAATTACCGAGAATTACCGAGAATTCAC
Organism: Caenorhabditis sulstoni; assembly: GCA_963966605.1. Classification (NCBI taxonomy): domain Eukaryota; kingdom Metazoa; phylum Nematoda; class Chromadorea; order Rhabditida; family Rhabditidae; genus Caenorhabditis; species Caenorhabditis sulstoni. The sequence goes on along the minus strand of OZ016476.1, from coordinate 1,798,139 downwards.
CGAGAATTACCGAGAATTACCGAGAATTACCGAGAATAACCGAGAATTACCGAGAATTACCGAGAATTCACCGAGAATTCACCGAGAATTTACCGAGAATTACCGAGAATTACCGAGAATTCACCGAGAATTCACCGAGAATTACCGAGAATTACCGAGAATTCACCGAGAATTCACCGAGAATTTACCGAGAATTCACCGAGAATTTACCGAGAATTACCGAGAATTCACCGAGAATTCACCGTGAATTCACCGAGAATTCACCGAGAATTCACCGTGAATTCACCGAGAATTCACCGAGAATTACCGAGAATTACCGAGAATTACCGAGAATAACCGAGAATTACCGAGAATTACCGAGAATTCACCGAGAATTCACCGAGAATTTACCGAGAATTACCGAGAATTACCGAGAATTACCGAGAATAACCGAGAATTACCGAGAATTACCGAGAATTCACCGAGAATTCACCGAGAATTTACCGAGAATTCACCGAGAATTACCGAGAATTACCGAGAATAACCGAGAATTACCGAGAATTACCGAGAATTCACCGAGAATTCACCGAGAATTTACCGAGAATTACCGAGAATTACCGAGAATTACCGAGAATAACCGAGAATTACCGAGAATTACCGAGAATTCACCGAGAATTCACCGAGAATTTACCGAGAATTCACCGAGAATTCACCGAGAATTCACCGAGAATTACCGAGAATTACCGAGAATTACCGAGAATTCACCGAGAATTTACCGAGAATTACCGAGAATTACCGAGAATTCACCGAGAATTCACCGAGAATTTACCGAGAATTACCGAGAATTACCGAGAATTCACCGAGAATTCACCGAGAATTTACCGAGAATTCACCGAGAATTCACCGAGAATTTACCGAGAATTCACCGAGAATTACCGAGAATTCACCGAGAATTTACCGAGAATTCACCGAGAATTACCGAGAATTCACCGAGAATTTACCGAGAATTCACCGAGAATTACCGAGAATTACCGAGAATTCACCGAGAATTCACCGAGAATTTACCGAGAATTACCGAGAATTACCGAGAATTACCGAGAATTCACCGAGAATTTACCGAGAATTTACCGAGAATTACCGAGAATTACCGAGAATTTACCGAGAATTACCGAGAATTACCGAGAATTCACCGAGAATTACCGAGAATTACCGAGAATTCACCGAGAATTCACCGAGAATTACCGAGAATTACCGAGAATTACCGAGAATTCACCGAGAATTCACCGAGAATTACCGAGAATTCACCGAGAATTTACCGAGAATTTACCGAGAATTACCGAGAATTACCGAGAATTACCGAGAATTACCGAGAATTACCGAGAATTACCGAGAATTACCGAGAATTCACCGAGAATTACCGAGAATTACCGAGAATTACCGAGAATTTACCGAGAATTACCGAGAATTACCGAGAATTACCGAGAATTACCGAGAATTCACCGAGAATTCACCGAGAATTCACCGAGAATTCACCGAGAATTTACCGAGAATTACCGAGAATTACCGAGAATTCACCGAGAATTACCGAGAATTACCGAGAATTCACCGAGAATTCACCGAGAATTCACCGAGAATTCACCGAGAATTCACCGAGAATTACCGAGAATTACCGAGAATTACCGAGAATTACCGAGAATTCACCGAGAATTACCGAGAATTACCGAGAATTACCGAGAATTTACCGAGAATTACCGAGAATTACCGAGAATTACCGAGAATTACCGAGAATTCACCGAGAATTCACCGAGAATTCACCGAGAATTCACCGAGAATTTACCGAGAATTACCGAGAATTACCGAGAATTACCGAGAATTACCGAGAATTACCGAGAATTCACCGAGAATTCACCGAGAATTCACCGAGAATTCACCGAGAATTCACCGAGAATTACCGAGAATTACCGAGAATTACCGAGAATTCACCGAGAATTTACCGAGAATTACCGAGAATTACCGAGAATTCACCGAGAATTCACCGAGAATTTACCGAGAATTACCGAGAATTACCGAAAATTCACCGAGAATTTACCGAGAATTACCGAGAATTACCGAGAATTCACCGAGAATTACCGAGAATTACCGAGAATTCACCGAGAATTTACCGAGAATTACCGAGAATTACCGAGAATTCACCGAGAATACACCGAGAATTACCGAGAATTACCGAGAATTACCGAGAATTACCGAGAATTACCGAGAATTCACCGAGAATTTACCGAGAATTACCGAGAATTACCGAGAATTCACCGAGAATTCACCGAGAATTACCGAGAATTACCGAGAATTACCGAGAATTCACCGAGAATTCACCGAGAATTACCGAGAATTCACCGAGAATTCACCGAGAATTACCGAGAATTACCGAGAATTACCGAGAATTCACCGAGAATTCACCGAGAATTACCGAGAATTCACCGAGAATTACCGAGAATTCACCGAGAATTCACCGAGAATTTACCGAGAATTACCGAGAATTACCGAGAATTCACCGAGAATTCACCGAGAATTCACCGAGAATTACCGAGAATTACCGAGAATTACCGAGAATTCACCGAGAATTTACCGAGAATTACCGAGAATTACCGAGAATTCACCGAGAATTCACCGAGAATTTACCGAGAATTACCGAGAATTACCGAGAATTCACCGAGAATTTACCGAGAATTACCGATAATTCACCGAGAATTTACCGAGAATTCACCGAGAATTACCGAGAATTCACCGAGAATTCACCGAGAATTTACCGAGAATTCACCGAGAATTTACCGAGAATTACCGAGAATTCACCGAGAATTCACCGTGAATTCACCGAGAATTCACCGAGAATTCACCGTGAATTCACCGAGAATTCACCGAGAATTACCGAGAATTACCGAGAATTACCGAGAATAACCGAGAATTACCGAGAATTACCGAGAATTCACCGAGAATTCACCGAGAATTTACCGAGAATTACCGAGAATTACCGAGAATTACCGAGAATAACCGAGAATTACCGAGAATTACCGAGAATTCACCGAGAATTCACCGAGAATTTACCGAGAATTCACCGAGAATTACCGAGAATTACCGAGAATTCACCGAGAATTCACCGAGAATTTACCGAGAATTCACCGAGAATTACCGAGAATTACCGAGAATTCACCGAGAATTCACCGAGAATTTACCGAGAATTACCGAGAATTACCGAGAATTCACCGAGAATTCACCGAGAATTTACCGAGAATTACCGAGAATTACCGAGAATTCACCGAGAATTCACCGAGAATTTACCGAGAATTCACCGAGAATTACCGAGAATTCACCGAGAATTCACCGAGAATTTACCGAGAATTCACCGAGAATTACCGAGAATTCACCGAGAATTCACCGAGAATTTACCGAGAATTCACCGAGAATTACCGAGAATTCACCGAGAATTTACCGAGAATTCACCGAGAATTACCGAGAATTACCGAGAATTCACCGAGAATTCACCGAGAATTTACCGAGAATTACCGAGAATTACCGAGAATTACCGAGAATTCACCGAGAATTTACCGAGAATTTACCGAGAATTACCGAGAATTACCGAGAATTACCGAGAATTCACCGAGAATTCACCGAGAATTTACCGAGAATTACCGAGAATTACCGAGAATTCACCGAGAATTCACCGAGAATTTACCGAGAATTCACCGAGAATTACCGAGAATTCACCGAGAATTCACCGAGAATTTACCGAGAATTACCGAGAATTACCGAGAATTCACCGAGAATTTACCGAGAATTACCGAGAATTACCGAGAATTACCGAGAATTCACCGAGAATTTACCGAGAATTACCGAGAATTACCGAGAATTCACCGAGAATTCACCGAGAATTTACCGAGAATTACCGAGAATTACCGAGAATTCACCGAGAATTCACCGAGAATTTACCGAGAATTACCGAGAATTACCGAGAATTCACCGAGAATTCACCGAGAATTTACCGAGAATTACCGAGAATTACCGAGAATTCACCGAGAATTTACCGAGAATTACCGATAATTACCGAGAATTCACCGAGAATTACCGAGAATTACCGAGAATTCACCGAGAATTACCGAGAATTACCGAGAATTCACCGAGAATTTACCGAGAATTACCGATAATTACCGAGAATTACCGAGAATTCACCGAGAATTCACCGAGAATTCACCGAGAATTACCGAGAATTCACCGAGAATTCACCGAGAATTACCGAGAATTACCGAGAATTACCGAGAATTCACCGAGAATTCACCGAGAATTACCGAGAATTCACCGAGAATTACCGAGAATTCACCGAGAATTCACCGAGAATTTACCGAGAATTACCGAGAATTACCGAGAATTCACCGAGAATTCACCGAGAATTCACCGAGAATTACCGAGAATTACCGAGAATTACCGAGAATTCACCGAGAATTTACCGAGAATTACCGAGAATTACCGAGAATTCACCGAGAATTCACCGAGAATTTACCGAGAATTACCGAGAATTACCGAGAATTCACCGAGAATTTACCGAGAATTACCGATAATTACCGAGAATTCACCGAGAATTACCGAGAATTACCGAGAATTCACCGAGAATTACCGAGAATTACCGAGAATTCACCGAGAATTCACCGAGAATTACCGAGAATTACCGAGAATTCACCGAGAATTCACCGAGAATTACCGAGAATTCACCGAGAATTTACCGAGAATTCACCGAGAATTACCGAGAATTCACCGAGAATTCACCGAGAATTTACCGAGAATTCACCGAGAATTACCGAGAATTCACCGAGAATTCACCGAGAATTTACCGAGAATTCACCGAGAATTTACCGAGAATTACCGAGAATTCACCGAGAATTCACCGTGAATTCACCGAGAATTCACCGAGAATTCACCGTGAATTCACCGAGAATTCACCGAGAATTTACCGAGAATTCACCGAGAATTACCGAGAATTACCGAGAATTACCGAGAATTCACCGAGAATTACCGAGAATTACCGAGAATTCACCGAGAATTCACCGAGAATTACCGAGAATTACCGAGAATTCACCGAGAATTCACCGAGAATTACCGAGAATTCACCGAGAATTTACCGAGAATTCACCGAGAATTACCGAGAATTCACCGAGAATTCACCGAGAATTTACCGAGAATTCACCGAGAATTACCGAGAATTACCGAGAATTCACCGAGAATTCACCGAGAATTTACCGAGAATTACCGAGAATTACCGAGAATTCACCGAGAATTCACCGAGAATTTACCGAGAATTACCGAGAATTACCGAGAATTACCGAGAATTCACCGAGAATTTACCGAGAATTTACCGAGAATTACCGAGAATTACCGAGAATTTACCGAGAATTACCGAGAATTACCGAGAATTCACCGAGAATTACCGAGAATTACCGAGAATTCACCGAGAATTCACCGAGAATTACCGAGAATTACCGAGAATTACCGAGAATTCACCGAGAATTCACCGAGAATTACCGAGAATTCACCGAGAATTTACCGAGAATTTACCGAGAATTACCGAGAATTACCGAGAATTCACCGAGAATTCACCGAGAATTACCGAGAATTCACCGAGAATTCACCGAGAATTTACCGAGAATTACCGAGAATTACCGAGAATTCACCGAGAATTCACCGAGAATTCACCGAGAATTACCGAGAATTACCGAGAATTACCGAGAATTCACCGAGAATTTACCGAGAATTACCGAGAATTACCGAGAATTCACCGAGAATTCACCGAGAATTTACCGAGAATTACCGAGAATTACCGAGAATTCACCGAGAATTTACCGAGAATTACCGAGAATTACCGAGAATTCACCGAGAATTACCGAGAATTACCGAGAATTACCGAGAATTCACCGAGAATTTACCGAGAATTACCGAGAATTACCGAGAATTCACCGAGAATTCACCGAGAATTTACCGAGAATTACCGAGAATTACCGAGAATTCACCGAGAATTTACCGAGAATTACCGAGAATTACCGAGAATTCACCGAGAATTCACCGAGAATTCACCGAGAATTACCGAGAATTACCGAGAATTACCGAGAATTCACCGAGAATTTACCGAGAATTACCGAGAATTACCGAGAATTCACCGAGAATTCACCGAGAATTTACCGAGAATTACCGAGAATTACCAAGAATTCACCGAGAATTTACCGAGAATTACCGAGAATTCACCGAGAATTACCGAGAATTACCGAGAATTACCGAGAATAACCGAGAATTACCGAGAATTACCGAGAATTCACCGAGAATTCACCGAGAATTTACCGAGAATTACCGAGAATTACCGAGAATTCACCGAGAATTACCGAGAATTACCGAGAATTACCGAGAATAACCGAGAATTACCGAGAATTACCGAGAATTCACCGAGAATTCACCGAGAATTTACCGAGAATTACCGAGAATTACCGAGAATTCACCGAGAATTCACCGAGAATTACCGAGAATTACCGAGAATTCACCGAGAATTCACCGAGAATTTACCGAGAATTCACCGAGAATTTACCGAGAATTACCGAGAATTCACCGAGAATTCACCGTGAATTCACCGAGAATTCACCGAGAATTCACCGTGAATTCACCGAGAATTCACCGAGAATTACCGAGAATTACCGAGAATTACCGAGAATAACCGAGAATTACCGAGAATTACCGAGAATTCACCGAGAATTCACCGAGAATTTACCGAGAATTACCGAGAATTACCGAGAATTACCGAGAATAACCGAGAATTACCGAGAATTACCGAGAATTCACCGAGAATTCACCGAGAATTTACCGAGAATTCACCGAGAATTACCGAGAATTACCGAGAATTCACCGAGAATTCACCGAGAATTACCGAGAATTACCGAGAATTACCGAGAATTCACCGAGAATTTACCGAGAATTACCGAGAATTACCGAGAATTCACCGAGAATTCACCGAGAATTTACCGAGAATTACCGAGAATTACCGAGAATTCACCGAGAATTCACCGAGAATTTACCGAGAATTCACCGAGAATTCACCGAGAATTTACCGAGAATTCACCGAGAATTACCGAGAATTCACCGAGAATTTACCGAGAATTCACCGAGAATTACCGAGAATTCACCGAGAATTTACCGAGAATTCACCGAGAATTACCGAGAATTACCGAGAATTCACCGAGAATTCACCGAGAATTTACCGAGAATTACCGAGAATTACCGAGAATTACCGAGAATTCACCGAGAATTTACCGAGAATTTACCGAGAATTACCGAGAATTACCGAGAATTTACCGAGAATTACCGAGAATTACCGAGAATTCACCGAGAATTACCGAGAATTACCGAGAATTCACCGAGAATTCACCGAGAATTACCGAGAATTACCGAGAATTACCGAGAATTCACCGAGAATTCACCGAGAATTACCGAGAATTCACCGAGAATTTACCGAGAATTTACCGAGAATTACCGAGAATTACCGAGAATTACCGAGAATTACCGAGAATTACCGAGAATTACCGAGAATTACCGAGAATTCACCGAGAATTACCGAGAATTACCGAGAATTACCGAGAATTTACCGAGAATTACCGAGAATTACCGAGAATTACCGAGAATTACCGAGAATTCACCGAGAATTCACCGAGAATTCACCGAGAATTCACCGAGAATTTACCGAGAATTACCGAGAATTACCGAGAATTCACCGAGAATTACCGAGAATTACCGAGAATTCACCGAGAATTCACCGAGAATTCACCGAGAATTCACCGAGAATTCACCGAGAATTACCGAGAATTACCGAGAATTACCGAGAATTACCGAGAATTCACCGAGAATTACCGAGAATTACCGAGAATTACCGAGAATTTACCGAGAATTACCGAGAATTACCGAGAATTACCGAGAATTACCGAGAATTCACCGAGAATTCACCGAGAATTCACCGAGAATTCACCGAGAATTTACCGAGAATTACCGAGAATTACCGAGAATTACCGAGAATTACCGAGAATTACCGAGAATTCACCGAGAATTCACCGAGAATTCACCGAGAATTCACCGAGAATTCACCGAGAATTACCGAGAATTACCGAGAATTACCGAGAATTCACCGAGAATTTACCGAGAATTACCGAGAATTACCGAGAATTCACCGAGAATTCACCGAGAATTTACCGAGAATTACCGAGAATTACCGAAAATTCACCGAGAATTTACCGAGAATTACCGAGAATTACCGAGAATTCACCGAGAATTACCGAGAATTACCGAGAATTCACCGAGAATTTACCGAGAATTACCGAGAATTACCGAGAATTCACCGAGAATACACCGAGAATTACCGAGAATTACCGAGAATTACCGAGAATTACCGAGAATTACCGAGAATTCACCGAGAATTTACCGAGAATTACCGAGAATTACCGAGAATTCACCGAGAATTCACCGAGAATTACCGAGAATTCACCGAGAATTCACCGAGAATTTACCGAGAATTACCGAGAATTACCGAGAATTCACCGAGAATTCACCGAGAATTCACCGAGAATTACCGAGAATTACCGAGAATTACCGAGAATTCACCGAGAATTTACCGAGAATTACCGAGAATTACCGAGAATTCACCGAGAATTCACCGAGAATTTACCGAGAATTACCGAGAATTACCGAGAATTCACCGAGAACTTACCGAGAATTACCGATAATTACCGAGAATTCACCGAGAATTACCGAGAATTACCGAGAATTCACCGAGAATTACCGAGAATTACCGAGAATTCACCGAGAATTCACCGAGAATTACCGAGAATTACCGAGAATTCACCGAGAATTCACCGAGAATTACCGAGAATTCACCGAGAATTTACCGAGAATTCACCGAGAATTACCGAGAATTCACCGAGAATTCACCGAGAATTTACCGAGAATTCACCGAGAATTACCGAGAATTCACCGAGAATTCACCGAGAATTTACCGAGAATTCACCGAGAATTTACCGAGAATTACCGAGAATTCACCGAGAATTCACCGTGAATTCACCGAGAATTCACCGAGAATTCACCGTGAATTCACCGAGAATTCACCGAGAATTACCGAGAATTACCGAGAATTACCGAGAATTACCGAGAATAACCGAGAATTACCGAGAATTCACCGAGAATTCACCGAGAATTTACCGAGAATTACCGAGAATTACCGAGAATTACCGAGAATAACCGAGAATTACCGAGAATTACCGAGAATTCACCGAGAATTCACCGAGAATTTACCGAGAATTCACCGAGAATTACCGAGAATTTACCGAGAATTACCGAGAATTACCGAGAATTACCGAGAATAACCGAGAATTACCGAGAATTACCGAGAATTCACCGAGAATTCACCGAGAATTTACCGAGAATTTACCGAGAATTCACCGAGAATTACCGAGAATTACCGAGAATTCACCGAGAATTCACCGAGAATTTACCGAGAATTACCGAGAATTACCGAGAATTCACCGAGAATTCACCGAGAATTTACCGAGAATTACCGAGAATTACCGAGAATTCACCGAGAATTCACCGAGAATTTACCGAGAATTACCGAGAATTACCGAGAATTCACCGAGAATTCACCGAGAATTTACCGAGAATTCACCGAGAATTACCGAGAATTCACCGAGAATTCACCGAGAATTTACCGAGAATTCACCGAGAATTCACCGTGAATTCACCGAGAATTCACCGAGAATTCACCGTGAATTCACCGAGAATTCACCGAGAATTACCGAGAATTACCGAGAATTACCGAGAATAACCGAGAATTACCGAGAATTACCGAGAATTCACCGAGAATTCACCGAGAATTTACCGAGAATTACCGAGAATTACCGAGAATTACCGAGAATAACCGAGAATTACCGAGAATTACCGAGAATTCACCGAGAATTTACCGAGAATTCACCGAGAATTACCGAGAATTACCGAGAATTCACCGAGAATTCACCGAGAATTTACCGAGAATTACCGAGAATTACCGAGAATTCACCGAGAATTTACCGAGAATTCACCGAGAATTACCGAGAATTACCGAGAATTCACCGAGAATTTACCGAGAATTACCGAGAATTACCGAGAATTCACCGAGAATTCACCGAGAATTTACCGAGAATTACCGAGAATTACCGAGAATTCACCGAGAATTCACCGAGAATTTACCGAGAATTCACCGAGAATTACCGAGAATTCACCGAGAATTCACCGAGAATTCACCGAGAATTACCGAGAATTCACCGAGAATTCACCGAGAATTTACCGAGAATTCACCGAGAATTACCGAGAATTCACCGAGAATTTACCGAGAATTCACCGAGAATTCACCGAGAATTTACCGAGAATTACCGAGAATTACCGAGAATTCACCGAGAATTCACCGAGAATTACCGAGAATTACCGAGAATTACCGAGAATTCACCGAGAATTCACCGAGAATTACCGAGAATTCACCGAGAATTACCGAGAATTCACCGAGAATTCACCGAGAATTTACCGAGAATTACCGATAATTACCGAGAATTCACCGAGAATTCACCGAGAATTCACCGAGAATTACCGAGAATTACCGAGAATTACCGAGAATTCACCGAGAATTTACCGAGAATTACCGAGAATTCACCGAGAATTCACCGTGAATTCACCGAGAATTCACCGAGAATTCACCGTGAATTCACCGAGAATTCACCGAGAATTACCGAGAATTACCGAGAATTACCGAGAATTACCGAGAATAACCGAGAATTACCGAGAATTCACCGAGAATTCACCGAGAATTTACCGAGAATTACCGAGAATTACCGAGAATTACCGAGAATAACCGAGAATTACCGAGAATTACCGAGAATTCACCGAGAATTCACCGAGAATTTACCGAGAATTCACCGAGAATTACCGAGAATTTACCGAGAATTACCGAGAATTACCGAGAATTACCGAGAATAACCGAGAATTACCGAGAATTACCGAGAATTCACCGAGAATTCACCGAGAATTTACCGAGAATTTACCGAGAATTCACCGAGAATTACCGAGAATTACCGAGAATTCACCGAGAATTCACCGAGAATTTACCGAGAATTACCGAGAATTACCGAGAATTCACCGAGAATTCACCGAGAATTTACCGAGAATTACCGAGAATTACCGAGAATTCACCGAGAATTCACCGAGAATTTACCGAGAAATACCGAGAATTACCGAGAATTCACCGAGAATTCACCGAGAATTTACCGAGAATTCACCGAGAATTACCGAGAATTCACCGAGAATTCACCGAGAATTTACCGAGAATTCACCGAGAATTCACCGTGAATTCACCGAGAATTCACCGAGAATTCACCGTGAATTCACCGAGAATTCACCGAGAATTACCGAGAATTACCGAGAATTACCGAGAATAACCGAGAATTACCGAGAATTACCGAGAATTCACCGAGAATTCACCGAGAATTTACCGAGAATTACCGAGAATTACCGAGAATTACCGAGAATAACCGAGAATTACCGAGAATTACCGAGAATTCACCGAGAATTTACCGAGAATTCACCGAGAATTACCGAGAATTACCGAGAATTCACCGAGAATTCACCGAGAATTTACCGAGAATTCACCGAGAATTTACCGAGAATTACCGAGAATTACCGAGAATTCACCGAGAATTTACCGAGAATTACCGAGAATTACCGAGAATTACCGAGAATTCACCGAGAATTTACCGAGAATTACCGAGAATTACCGAGAATTCACCGAGAATTCACCGAGAATTTACCGAGAATTACCGAGAATTACCGAGAATTCACCGAGAATTCACCGAGAATTTACCGAGAATTCACCGAGAATTACCGAGAATTCACCGAGAATTCACCGAGAATTTACCGAGAATTCACCGAGAATTACCGAGAATTCACCGAGAATTTACCGAGAATTCACCGAGAATTCACCGAGAATTTACCGAGAATTACCGAGAATTACCGAGAATTCACCGAGAATTCACCGAGAATTACCGAGAATTACCGAGAATTACCGAGAATTCACCGAGAATTCACCGAGAATTACCGAGAATTCACCGAGAATTACCGAGAATTCACCGAGAATTCACCGAGAATTTACCGAGAATTACCGATAATTACCGAGAATTCACCGAGAATTCACCGAGAATTCACCGAGAATTACCGAGAATTACCGAGAATTACCGAGAATTCACCGAGAATTTACCGAGAATTACCGAGAATTACCGAGAATTCACCGAGAATTCACCGAGAATTTACCGAGAATTACCGAGAATTACCGAGAATTCACCGAGAATTTACCGAGAATTACCGATAATTACCGAGAATTCACCGAGAATTACCGAGAATTACCGAGAATTCACCGAGAATTACCGAGAATTACCGAGAATTCACCGAGAATTCACCGAGAATTACCGAGAATTACCGAGAATTCACCGAGAATTCACCGAGAATTACCGAGAATTCACCGAGAATTTACCGAGAATTCACCGAGAATTACCGAGAATTCACCGAGAATTCACCGAGAATTTACCGAGAATTCACCGAGAATTACCGAGAATTCACCGAGAATTCACCGAGAATTTACCGAGAATTCACCGAGAATTTACCGAGAATTACCGAGAATTCACCGAGAATTCACCGTGAATTCACCGAGAATTCACCGAGAATTCACCGTGAATTCACCGAGAATTCACCGAGAATTACCGAGAATTACCGAGAATTACCGAGAATAACCGAGAATTACCGAGAATTACCGAGAATTCACCGAGAATTCACCGAGAATTTACCGAGAATTACCGAGAATTACCGAGAATTACCGAGAATAACCGAGAATTACCGAGAATTACCGAGAATTCACCGAGAATTCACCGAGAATTTACCGAGAATTCACCGAGAATTACCGAGAATTACCGAGAATTCACCGAGAATTCACCGAGAATTTACCGAGAATTCACCGAGAATTACCGAGAATTACCGAGAATTCACCGAGAATTCACCGAGAATTTACCGAGAATTACCGAGAATTACCGAGAATTCACCGAGAATTCACCGAGAATTTACCGAGAATTACCGAGAATTACCGAGAATTCACCGAGAATTCACCGAGAATTTACCGAGAATTACCGAGAATTACCGAGAATTCACCGAGAATTCACCGAGAATTTACCGAGAATTCACCGAGAATTACCGAGAATTCACCGAGAATTCACCGAGAATTTACCGAGAATTCACCGAGAATTTACCGAGAATTACCGAGAATTCACCGAGAATTTACCGAGAATTCACCGAGAATTTACCGAGAATTACCGAGAATTCACCGAGAATTCACCGTGAATTCACCGAGAATTCACCGAGAATTCACCGTGAATTCACCGAGAATTCACCGAGAATTACCGAGAATTACCGAGAATTACCGAGAATAACCGAGAATTACCGAGAATTACCGAGAATTCACCGAGAATTCACCGAGAATTTACCGAGAATTACCGAGAATTACCGAGAATTACCGAGAATAACCGAGAATTACCGAGAATTACCGAGAATTCACCGAGAATTTACCGAGAATTCACCGAGAATTACCGAGAATTACCGAGAATTCACCGAGAATTCACCGAGAATTTACCGAGAATTCACCGAGAATTTACCGAGAATTACCGAGAATTACCGAGAATTCACCGAGAATTTACCGAGAATTACCGAGAATTACCGAGAATTACCGAGAATTCACCGAGAATTTACCGAGAATTACCGAGAATTACCGAGAATTCACCGAGAATTCACCGAGAATTTACCGAGAATTACCGAGAATTACCGAGAATTCACCGAGAATTCACCGAGAATTTACCGAGAATTCACCGAGAATTACCGAGAATTCACCGAGAATTCACCGAGAATTTACCGAGAATTCACCGAGAATTACCGAGAATTCACCGAGAATTTACCGAGAATTCACCGAGAATTACCGAGAATTCACCGAGAATTCACCGAGAATTTACCGAGAATTCACCGAGAATTACCGAGAATTCACCGAGAATTCACCGAGAATTTACCGAGAATTCACCGAGAATCACCGAGAATTCACCGAGAATTTACCGAGAATTCACCGAGAATTACCGAGAATTCACCGAGAATTTACCGAGAATTCACCGAGAATTACCGAGAATTCACCGAGAATTCACCGAGAATTTACCGAGAATTCACCGAGAATTACCGAGAATTCACCGAGAATTCACCGAGAATTTACCGAGAATTCACCGAGAATTACCGAGAATTCACCGAGAATTCACCGAGAATTTACCGAGAATTACCGAGAATTACCGAGAATTCACCGAGAATTTCTGGGAATGGGCCCAAAATGATTACAGCTTGGTATTTTTCCCAGTATTCATCGAAATAAAATCAATCAATAATCGACATTTCATAGTTTATGCGTAAGCGATTCGAAAAACGGAACGAGATTCGTGTCGAATAATCTCGAATAGCGAATCAATAATCGACGGACCACACTTCGCTGTTCCACTTGCATCTGACGATCGATCGGCCGTACTTTCGGATCATTTCCTCGGCGATTTTCACGTAGTCGTGGCGACACTTCTCCGGATTCATGCCCTTTTGCGCCTTCCACGCCGCGTACTTCTTCATTCCGCGCTCGTCGCCCGCCGGAACGGCTGCAACCAAAAATCGATCGAAAAAACGTTGGGAGAGGGTCTCGCGCGGAAGAGACGTAGCGGTGTCGATTTACGCGCGTTTTCTCGTTTCCCTTTTATCGATCCGTGCAAAACCAGAGTCATTTCCGCTTCACAGTTAGCGCTACTGAAGTGGGGGAGCTTCAAACCTGGATATCTCTGAAACTAGGAAAGTTACAGAAAAGTTGTCAACTACAAACATGATCAGCATAAAATTTCCTACAAATTTGTTGTTGACAACTTTTCTCTAACTTTGCTAGTTTTCAAGATACATCCTGTCAAAGTTCAGGGCGCTATTTTTAGCCTCGGGTTTGCGGGGAGCACGACGGTGCTCGTAAATCGACACAACACCGTCTGTTCCATTCGAGACCCAGCAATCGGCTCAAAAGTGAGGTGCGTGGCGGTCGCGTCGCGTGCACTCACGATACACGTCCTCGTTGGGAATGTCGCCGTGAAGCGCCTGTTTGTACAGTCCGTACAGCTTCATTTGTTCGCGTTCCGACGGCGTCGCCTTCAGTCGTCGCATCTCTTCGGCGGCGATTTCAAAGTTCAGCCCTTGCCACTTCTGCAACAAATCAAGAGGTCTAGGCGGGGACCGCGACGCGTGTGACTGACGCGTCGCGTGTCATGTCAACTCACCTTTTCGAGTTCCGAAATCGGCATCTTTGGTTGTTTTGAGGGGGAAACTGAATAGCACGCCTTCTTCGGCTCTTTATAAGAGCCCCCAAATTGGGCTCAATTGAGGCGAACAGTGTCAAATTGGCACAAATTAACCATCTCTTCACTTCCACACTATTTTATTATAATCCATCCCATTCTCTCATTTCTTTGGCTTTCACAAAGAGAAAGAGAAAATTGAGGGGAATTTGAGGAGACGAGGTTCCAATAACAAAACATTTAAAGGGGAGATGGAACGGGGTGGCGATTTCCAATCAATCA
This sequence comes from Caenorhabditis sulstoni, assembly GCA_963966605.1. Taxonomy (NCBI): domain Eukaryota; kingdom Metazoa; phylum Nematoda; class Chromadorea; order Rhabditida; family Rhabditidae; genus Caenorhabditis; species Caenorhabditis sulstoni. The sequence continues at coordinate 1,782,396 of OZ016476.1, read as the reverse complement.
ATAGTTAAGACAACATCTATTTAAATTGAATCTACAAAAATAATCTAAACATGGTATATTATATTTTTGAGGAGAGCGGGGGGCAATATTGCACGAGTATCTACTTTTTTCCAAAAAGAGAGAGAGATCCAACTGATTCGGGTTCTAAGAACAATATTCTGGGAAAGGGGAATAGAAAGAGAGAAAGGAAAGGGAACAAGATGGGGCAATAGATCACAATTCAATGATGATATGCACTGGTAGATCAAGAAAGAAGATCGATAGGGGGGCGGGACCTGAATATGAAATATCAAACATGACATGATAAGATACGGAGTTGGGGGATGGGGGTCCAAAAGGAAAAACGTGGATAAAACATGAGAGGAGAGAAATGGAAATGTTACATTTTAAATGGATAGTGGTGGGAAAGGGGAAACTATTTTCAGAGACATTGCATTTCGCATTCACATGAACTAATGGTACGAGAAAGAGAGACAAGACAGGAGAGACAGAGAGAAAGTTCAAAAATTTGGGAAACATTCTAAATTTCGATGAATCATTAGCGAAAACTCACAAATCCAATGTCAATAAGGGGGGGGGGGGGGGCGGGGGTGCAGATAAAACGAATAGGGAAGATAAAATGTCACAGTTGTCAGGCAATCAATATCCAATAGTCGTCGGCACCGCCGAGAACGGCTTCTGTGACGGTTTCGCGCCGCCATAGGCGCCGGAAGACGGCGGAGACGACGACGGGTTGCGAGCGACGATGCGCGAGATGAACGACGAGTTCTGCGGCTGCGATGTAGCCGGCGGGTATTCAGAAGACATGGTCGTCGTCGTAGTCGTCGAGCCGGAACGGAAGAGAAGAGACGGTGGCGACGGACGAGCATGCGACAACGACGACGATGACGACGTGCGGTGATAGAAGTGCGACGGCGGAGGCGGCATTGTTGGGTGTTGCTGACGATGGTGTGGAGGCGTATTGAGCACCTGCAAGAAATCCGAGATCGACTTCGATTTCACAGATTCTCGGCTGAAAGTGCCTACCTTGGTCTGGTCTCCGTTGCGAATCATCGGTCGATGATCGGCTCTCGTCATGTACTCGTTCTCCGAGTAGTGCATCCGATCCCAGCACGCCTCACAATAGTACTGAAGACACGAGGCGTCGCCGCAAAAGTACGACGCGTAGTTGTGTTTGCAGAGTTGTCCCAGACACTCGTCACAGTGCTGCTCTTCCATCATGTACGGCTTGATCTCGACACGTTTGTTCGATTCGGCGTGCATCACGTTCACGAATCGACCCGATATTGCGCTGACGAACGACGCGGAGGTTGCGAACGTGACGCGAGCGGCTCCCTTCGGATACTTGAGCTCTGGATCGATGTCGATTCCGACGTACGACACTTTTCCGTAGTGATCTTGAAGAGCGCGCGCGAGATCCGACGCACGAGTCGGGCGAGGCACGCCGCCAATGAAGACGGTCCGACGGTGGTCGACCAGCGAATTCTCGTCACCAAAGTAATCTATGTCCGAGAGTCGCCATGCGCGCACTTGCACCGCTTTGTCGCTCATCGTCGGCGACGACAGCTGCAGATAGTACTTGTCCTCGTAGAGTTCGCACGCGTTGACGAGTTCTTGCACCGAGGGCTCACTCTGGAAGACGAGGAACACGTAGCCGGACACAGATCGCGCTGAAATACTTGGGAAACAGTGAAGGAGGCCGATCTTCTCGATACTCGGGACCTACCGTTGCGCCGTCCTCCCATTTCCATGTGGTCGTAGCCGTCGCCGCGAGATCCGTGCTCCGGACGGCGCGGCCAGTCGACGAGCACTTTTCCGAACGCGCCAAACGTCGTCCACACCTCCTCCTCGGTCACATCGATCGGAAGACCGCCTATGAACACTTTTCGCGAGTAGACCGGCTCGGACGAGATCGGCGGACGCTTCTGCTTCGGCATCTCGATCGGCGTCAGGTGATCGACGGGGAATCCCTGGCGATTCAGATGAACGACGTGTTGGCGAGATGTGGCGGTGGCCGATTGCGGATCGCTGACCACCACGACGGAGCGATCATTGATCGTCTTCACCTCGACCATCCGATTCTTCCGCCCGTTGGGTCCACCTCCGTTTCGCGAAGATGACACAGCTCCGTAAGTGAGCGACTTCGGAGGAAACTGATGAGCGTCCACGTTAGCGGCGGCAACGGCGGTCGAAGAAGCGAGAAGCGGATGGAGATGCGAATTTTGATGGTTGTTCACGTTGGCGTTGTTGTTGTTGTAGTGATGGTGGTGGTTCTGCTGAAGCGCTTTCAGCTCCTCGGTGAACTGAGCAAAGTCCATGACGGGCGACTCGATGTTGTAGCCGAGCGGCTTGTAAGCGGGCATGCTCATCAACGACGGCAGATGGTCTCCGTTGGCCGATGCGGCGGCGGCGAACAAATCAAAGTTCGTGTAGATCGACGATGTGTTGATATACGACGGAAATGTGAAACCGCCAGACTGAAAAACTTTCGAAAACTCAGTTGAAAAGTCGATTTCTTCGCCCTACCTGACCGCCCAAAAAGGGGAAAGCGGTCGTCGGACTGGGCGGAGCCGACATTGGGACAGCTCCGGCTGCCGGCGCCTCCGATGCTCCGTTCCTCTTCGACTTTTTCGAATGGAACATGGTGTTGATGTCGAGAGTCGTCACATCGGTGGCCAGAAAAGCCTCTCGGCCGTTGCCTCCGCTCATCTTTTTCGTCGAAGACGTGGCGCCGCCACGCCGATGGAACGAGGAAGAGACGGGCGGTTTGTGGTCGCCGCACGGCTTCAGACCAGCCGATTGCTGCTGCTGCTGCTGCTGTGGTTGTTGCATCTCACACTGGATATCGACCTTAAAATCAAAATTCCAGAATGAATCTCAAGGAAATGAGCGGAAAACGATGAATATTTGCGAAAGAAGAGAGAAAGAAGCGTTGGAAGAGAATTTAATCTAAATAGAATTGAGAAAAAATTCACGGAAAATTCGATACGAGTTTCCAAATTTCCCCGGCAATGATTTTGCAAAAAGCGTGAAAAATCGTCGAAACTTCGAATGTTGAACAACATTTCAGCGCGAAGTACCGAGTTTTTTTTTTTCAAAAAGTTACAGAAAAATAACAAAAAGCTGTCGGGTTTGCGATTTCGATCGCAAACCGTTCAGACTTTCTGGAAAACTAGAATCTGAAACAGAAACAGAAAACGTTTTTTTTAATCTAAAAAACTAAAAACGCGACCAAAAATTTGGCGAGAGAAGCTGAAAGAAAAGTGCTTGAACCCAATAAAAAAAAGTAAAAAGCAGGGTGGCGTGGATTCCACGTAGCTCTTTCGAGAAACTAGGTCACGGGGTCATGACCTCTTTCAGTTTTATTCACGTAAATAATTAAAACATCGATTTTTTGGGATTTTTAATAGATTTTTCGTTCAAAATTTTCCGCGAAAAAAAATCTATTCGAAAAATGCGACAAAAGGAGAAACAGATGCGAGCTCGTATTTCACAGCAAAGCGAGAATCAGACGCGATTTGCAGAAAAATCTTTATTACATCGCTCTGATTCGCGTCTCGCCTCTCGAAAAAAAGATCTGAAATTGCAAAGATTTCACAGAAAGCTCGAGTGGAAGAAACCAACAATCCCGCAACTTTTCCAGTGAATTTTTATTCGAAATTCAGGAAAAGAAGAAAATGAACACAAATGATTTCAAGTTTTGAAATTTTTATTGACTTGTTTTTTCAAACTTTTCTGGTTTTTTTTCAATTTTTTTGCCATTTTTTTATTATAGGGGTACGGGAAGAGGGGGGTAAACTCTAGAACTTTTGTGCCTATTCTCGACCTAAAACTCAACTCTTCGGATGGGATTTCGAGTTGTGGGTGCACCTTACGGGGGGAAAACGGGGGTAAGAAGGAAACCTTTTTCTGCTTCCAGCAACAATACCTCGCATTTGGAGCAAAACTTGTACTTTTGAAAAGCTTGGCATCATTGGGATAAGAGCAGTGTTTTAAAGGATAGAGAGAGAATCATCCCGTACTGAACACGTATTAGAGGGGAGACAGTTTAAAACTTTCGATGGAAAGTGGCTAACTGATCTAATCAGCGGATGATTCGGGAGGGCAAATTGCAAAAAGGACAAAACGTTCTCGTAGTTTGGCGACTATTACCTATAATTTCAAAAGAAATAGAGAGAATGTTCCTCAAGCTTCCAGTTCAACCAACTAACCCTCGACACCAGTATATTTACAGTACAAAGATGCCGATGTGATGGTTGAGCTGAAAAGCGAGGAAAGGCTAACGTGGGAATGGGGGACACAGGAGAAATCAATAGTAATAGGTGCCAATAAATCCTTCGTGATCCTCCTCATACTCCTCCTCCTCGTCTTCAGCCTCTTCCCTGGCGATTATGGCGGTAGCGATGAATGCAAGAGTATAGCCAGCCCGCTGGCTCTCATACTTTTCGCGCAGCGATCTCGCTTCTGATTGCACCGACTCACACTGAAAAATTAAACGTTACTGATCAGTCTATCAAAAATGTTCAATTTTTATCAAAATCTTCTCAAATTCTTGTTTTTGAAAGTAGATGACCCTCACCATAATCGCCACCTGGCTGTTCCCTGCGAGCAACTCCTCGTGTTCTCTTCGCAATTTTTCAAGTCGAGCCTTACTCGCCATTCTCTCCTGCTGCTGCTTTTCAATCTACAGAAACAACCCGATTATTAACTTGATCGCCAAGTGAAAATCTCTAAATCTGCTAGGTTTTATTACGTGTTTTCTCAAGGATTTCCCTATTCCGATCCGAAATTCATCCAAAAATGCGCGAAACTGCTTGTGTCGGCATTAGAACGGGTGGGAGGAAAGCCCAGTTTAAACCACCTTATTTCTGACGAGCCGCATTTTTGACGCCGTGGAGCTAGTATACTTTTTCGCATACTTTTTACCCGCTGCAATTCGGTCAATTTGAGCAAAACTTGCCGTTTTTGAGCCTACCGGTCAGGATTTTGCGCGTGGACCGGCGAATAGAGGACCACGTCGACTTTTTGAAAGTCTTCGATATCCGACGAGTTCGCGGGCTGCCAGAGCAGCTTCTCGAACTACTTGAGCTCGAGACAGAAGAGGATGGGGAAGAGGCAGGAGAAGATTTTGAGGAAGAGGAGGATGAGGAGGTTGACGGACAGGGAGAACAATGCCGTGACGGCGGTTGATCCGAGTACTCCACCACAATTTCGTAGACTTGTGTTGTCGACATCGTTGAGGCTTCGCAGTACCTTGTTTCTGCAATCGTTGATTAGACAAGTCCTATTGAACTTCAACACTTGGAAAACCCCAAGTGGAAGTGCTAGAGATATTTAAACGTTAGAGAACGTAATTGAATCGAAAAGAAAATAAAATATTAGCGATGTTTAGAGTTCTCCAATTTTTTTGGTTTATTTTCGAATTTTTCTATAACAACTTATACAAGTGAACGAGAATGGAACTGGGAAACAGGGTTTGTGTGAACAGGAGGAAAATTGATGAAGAAAGGTTACAAGTTGAGTGTTTTTGGGTTTTGTGGGGTGTGGATGGGTTTTCGAGGAGTTTAAAGAGGGAGATGATCGATCCAAAACGAAATACACAGAAATGGTCTGTAAATGCTTGAAGGTGAGGCTCCGAGAATACCTTCCGTGATCTGCATGGAATCTCCTCTCAAGTGACGAATGCACGCCGATCATCGCGCTCTCTATAGTACAATGGAGCAGAGGAGAACGGGATACTGTAGGAAAGAAGTGCGGACATTACACAGTTTTTCTAGAAACTAACCAATTTCCGCCTCATCACTGAGTGAGTCCCAGGCGCGTATTTGGTGCGGTTACAATCTAAACATCGATGATAAGTAGTACTGATGGGTGGTTGTAAAACTACTCGTACGGGAAAGGGTAGTGGAGAATCTAGAGAAAACGGGGGCCGGTAGAGATTATTGATTATATCAAGATTACCCCGGTTTCAGCAAGTTCCATTGAGATAGTTGTCGAATGCGGTGAAATCGCCGTCGAAGAGCTCCGTGTTGGCCAGCGGGTCGAACTTCGTCTCGAGTCGCTGCAAATTGTTGTCGGCGCACTGCTTGCACACCTCGACAGTGGTTCCAAGAGATCCGACGTGAACACAGACGCCGGGACGTGCAAAATCCGATGACATCGACGACGTTTGTCCCATGTTGGCGACAACGCGTGCGATCTGCGAGTCCTGATCGATGACCTTCTTCAGCTGACTGATCTCCTCGCTAGCCTTGGACAGCGCCTTCTTCATCTTGGCGTTCTCCTCGCGGAGGAGTCGCATCTCCGCTTCCAGCTCATTGTTGCGCATCGTCATCGTCGACAGCTCGTTCTTCTTCATCTCACGGTAGTTGCGCGCGTAGTTTGCCATCTTCGAGTTGCTGGTGGCCTTGGATGGACGTCCGCGTTTCGAGGAGGGCGACTGAAAAGAAAATGGTTAGAAATTGAACTTTGTCGATTGATTTTGGATATTCGGGGCCTAAGTGGGGGGTTCATTGATCAGAAACTTATTAGATTACTTCTTCTCTGTACTCTCTGGGTGAACTTGTGCCACGACTGCTACACTGCTCCTGAAACGTGGGAATTTGAGAATCGTTAAAAATAAAGGTGGGGGAAGGGGAATTCAATCTTTTTAGTAAAGAAAATATCTTACTTTGATGAGAGGTCCGCTGCTGTATGGGTTGAAGACATGTTTCTGGCGAGTTTGCACTTTTGAAGCCTTGGCCGGAGCGGTGGTTTTGAAGGAGGGCGAAGAGTATGAAGAACTGACAGGTTCCTCAGCCTCAGAAGGTGAAATATGCCACGTGGGCTCGAGCTTCGTCTCTCGGCGCATGAAGAGCGGCTCTTCGTCGTTCAGCTGCTGCTGTGAGGAGCACGACGACTCACCACCAAAATCCAAATTGTACTCCATGAATAGTTCGCGTTCGTATTCGGCGTTATGGAAAATGACCGGATCCTCGCGAGAGAGAAGCGGATAGGGACCCTTGAAATCGTCCAAAAGAGAGCGCAATTGCTCGTCTTCGGAGCTGAAAGTCTTGGTTCCCATCATTTTGTTCAGAATTTTGCAGGAGAGGAATCTACGAAGGCAAAAGAGACGAGAAAATAGGCAAAATATTAGGATTTTCAGTTAAAATCACACGAAAAGCTCGATTTTTGGCCGAAAGTTCGCTAGGTGAGGGCTGGGAAACAAGAATTTGTCTTGCGAAATGTTTCGAAAAATTTCGAAAAGGGAGCGGAGCGGTCGCGTCGCGGCTACCGTAGCTGCATAGCCTGCGTATCTTACTCATTCTTGGCAGACGGCCAATTGTGTTCTTCTCTCGCATCCTCTCGTTTTCGCACGCTCTCTCGCCATCTCAAACTTTTCTTTTTCTGTTTTTTCTCGCGTTTTTGCTGTTTATACCCGAAAAAGGTAATTTTCAGCAAAATGCGCAGCTCAAAAGGCGGAAGAGGACGCGTCGCTGCACCGAAAACCGCCCCGACCACAGTTTGTTATTGGTGAGTCGAGAAAACCTCCGAAAACTCGGACGATTTTCAAAAACAGCATTTTTCAGCGATGGAAGGCGAGAATTGGGAACCATAGAGATAGTTTGCTCACAATGCTGCAAATGGTTCCACGGGCGGTGTTTGAAGGAGTTTGGCGAGCTGTAAGTGGATTTCAAAGCCAACAAAGAGGGATTCGATCGAATACAAACGAAAAGTTCCAGAAAAACGAATGGGATCCCGTTCATGGTGTGCTATTCGTTCACCTGCAAGCAGTGCCGGCCTAGTTCTGAGGATTGGAAGGCCAAAAAAGCCGATTTGGTGCAAATGTGCGTGACGGCGTTCGCGATTATGAGTGCGGACCGGCTGAAAGAGGAGGGACGGCTCTCCGCAGACATTATTCCCGACGACTACACCTATTTGAGGTGAGAAAACTCGGATAAATCAAGAAAACCCGGAATATTTCAGTCTAAAACGAACTGTGATCCCGTACATGGACGAAAATTGGATGATGTTGACGTCGCTGAAAAAACGACCTCAATGGCATTTGAGTTTGGGCTCGCAGTTGCTCAAAGAGCGAAATGTTTTCGTGGTAAGACCCGAAACATTGGAAGTGCACGGAAAATCGGTGATTTCAGCAACACGAGACCGATGACGATCTTTTTGCGTTGGCCGAGAAGAATTTGGCACTTTTAGGACCGCTTCATGAGGGTGTTAAGCAGGTACGCTCAACAATAACCGAAAATGTATTGAAAATCAAGAAAAACGATAGAAAAAGAGGAGAATATTGATTTTCTGACGAAAAACTGCGAAAATTGAGGCTTTTCGACCGTTTTTAACGAATTCGACCTCTAAATGATCTGAGAATTGTTGATTTCTCGGTTTTTTGCAGATCGGAAAGCGAACCGCAGAACGAGAAGTGCGAGAACGCGCTCCAATCGAACTTCCGCCTATTGAAGGTCCGAAAACTCGCGGAGCATCAAAAAGAAGGCATGCGGAGACGGCTCCGGCTCCCGGAAAGAAGCAAAAGATGTAGAATCCGACGAAAATCACTGAAATTTCTCATATTTCGCGTTTCAGAACGTCGGATTTCACTTCAACGACGATTCCGAGCGGTGCTCAGGTGGATGTGCCCATAACGAAGGACAACTATCGATACATGCTCACGGAAGTGGATCCCAACGTGCCAGAAGAGTTTGTTTTTGAATTTTCGCCCAAAAAACGATGAAAATCTGACAAAAATCCAAATTCTTCGATGAATTCAATCAAAAACTTGTTTTTCCAGTCGAAAACATCAAAAGGAACTGATTTCGCTTGTAACATTTCTCAATTCGCAATGGAAGTCAGCAAAAATTGTTATTTTCTCGATTTCCAGCAACACTTGGAACGAAAGTACGACGTACGTGATACCCAGCTGGCGATACCGACTTCATCTTCCGACTGCTGTCACCTGTTCGCCCAGTGACCGCGCTTATCAGGTAAAATTGAAAAATGTCGATGAAATCCGCTGGAAATAATTAAAAATCCACGTTTTCCTATTTAAAAAACACGATTTTCACTGATTTTCTGTCAGAAACTATAAAAAGCGCAAATTTCCTGACCGAAAATCTAAAATTCGAGTAGTTACAGCTGAATCCCAATGGAAATACGACGATAGGGCACGAAGGGTACGCGATGGCACGTGCCAGTCACGGAGTTTCGAAGGGCACGTGGTATTTCGAGGTGAACTTCGACGAGCAGCCCGATGAGTCGCATATTCGAATCGGATGGAGTCAGACACACGGTACGCTACCTTTAAAACGCCGAAATACACTCGATTTGACGACAGATTGCAGACTCTTGGCTGAAATTCGCCATTTGTCGTCGAATTCGGTGTTTTCCTAGAACATTGATACCAAAACACCTTAATTGACAATAGTTTGAATTTTCAGCACCCTTGCAAGCCTGCGTCGGCTATAATAAGTTTTCTTATGGCTGGAGATCCAAGTACGGTACGAAATTTCACGATGCCAAAGGACAAAAGTATCATCTCGGCGGTTTCAAGGTGATTTTCAGACTAAAAATAGCGAATTTCTCAACTTTTCAACGTTGTTTTCAGCAAGGCGACACTCTGGGCTGTCTGATCCACATTCCGGTCGATTCGCGGACAAAAGTGCCTTCCGGCCAGCCGTCCGAGGTCTATTTGCCCGCCTCGTACAAGAACATCAATTTGATAGCCTACAAAGGGAACTATTTTTTCGAAGTGCACGAGGAGGCCGCCGATGCGCTCAAAACGCTGAAACCGGTACCCGGAAGCTATGTAGGACGTCTGAAATCCCGGAAAAACGCTGAAAACGACCGTTTCCAGATCGAATTCTTCCACAATGGCAAATCGTGTGGTAAAGCGTACGAGGACATCTACGGAGGAATGTATTTCCCGTCGGTTTCACTGTTCAAAAGTGAGTTTTTCGGGCAAAGTACACAAATTGCCGTCGGGTTTGGTATTTCGAGTGCAAAGAAGCTTACTGTAGCTAGAAGTACGCAGGTTGTCGTCAGGTTAAGCGCAACTTGAAAACATTAGATTTGACGACAGTTTGTGGATTCCTAATGAATCAGATTTGACGACATTCTGCCATGATACGCAAAATGTCGTCGAGTTCGATGTTTCGGCCGCAATACATTGAATTTCTTTGATTCAGAAGCCCGTGTGACGTGGAATCTCGGGCCAAAGTACAAATGTTTGCCACGTGGCGCTCAGGGAATCCACATGCGAGCCGAAGAGATGCAGCACGAGCAGACCGTGTCGGATATGCTGTATTTGGTGTCAAAAGACGACATCGACGTCACCGACTTCGCGCGGATGTCACTGAAACAGCAGAAACCCGCGGAAAACGGACAAAAGCGCGAAAATAAAGAGGAAATTTGAATTTCGCGCCACTTTTTACCCAATTTTCATATAATTTTAATTTAATTTATCGACCGCTACCTCAGAAAATAATAATTTACTGTGTATTTATTTTTTGGCAGGCCGTGTACATTCTCATCGTGAAAAGCAATGTCTCAAGTGATTTCTTCGATAAATTTTTTGAATTTTTCCGAAAAAAATTTTTGTTTGAATTTTTCTGGTCGAGTTTCACCGAAAAATATGTTTTTGTAAATAAAATTTTAAAAAAAGGGTTTATTTCAGAAAAATTTTTCGAATTTAAAAAAAAATATCATTAAAAAATAACTTTGGACAGCTGAAAATTAGTTTTCAAAATTAAATAAAAAATTTTCAGCTGAAAAGCGGAAAAAAGAGATGGTTTTTGTGAAATCGCTGCTCCGCCGAGCCGACAATTTCATGTACATAGTGAAAAAGAGCCCGTCGGCCAAATCGGCACTTCTTGTGGATTTGGTGAACGAGGAGAATTACGCGGAGTTGGCCAAGAGTGAGGGGGTACGATTATCGATTTTCTGATGCGAAAACCCCCGAAAATCGATGAAAACCGACATTTTCCACGCCAAAACGCGAAAAAACCACGATTTTCGGGGGTTTATCTTAGATCCTGGGTTACTGTAGCCTCGAAAGTCCGCAAACACCGTCTCGATTTTCCGTAATCAGATCGATATCGCCGCCGTGCTCACCACACACCATCACTACGATCATTGCGGCGGAAACGAGGGATTTCGGCGGCAATTCGCAGAAGTCGCCATTTTGGGCGGAGACGTGCGGATTCCGGCGATGAGCAGACACGTGGCACACGGTGACGTGGCAGAGTTCGCCGGTCTCAAGGTGAGAGACACTAGATTCGACGAAAATTCGCAGAAAACTAGCAAAAACGCTAAATTCAACGACAAAATGCACAGTTTCTGAAGGTTTTCTGCGATTTGTCGTCAAATGTGATGTTTTGAAGAAGATACACCGGATTTGACGGTGAGATACAGAAAAATAGCAAAACCGCTAGATTTGACGACAAAGTACACAGACTTTCGAAGGTTTCTGCAATTTGTCGTCAAATGTGATGTTTTGAAAAAAAGATTTGACGACAAAATGCACAGTTTTCCGAAGTTTTCTTCGATTCGCCGTGAAATCTTTTTTTTTTCTGAAAAGACACTGAATTTTTTGACAAAATGCAAAAATTTCCGATAACTCCCCCAGTCTGTCGTCAAATATAGTGTTTTGTCGCAAAAACATCGGATTTCACGAAGAAATGCACCGATTTTGGAAAAGTTGCTAAACGTGATGTTTCAACCGCTTGAAACACCTTAATTGACGACAAGTTTGCCAGATCGAGTGCCTGTCCACACCGTGTCACACGAGCGGTCACGTCTGCTACCATGTCACGGACCCGTCGGACACCTCACAGCCAGGCGTCGTCTTCACCGGCGACACTCTTTTCATCGCCGGCTGCGGCCGCTTCTTCGAGGGCACCGCCCCGCAAATGGACGAGGCCCTGAATCGGATCCTAGGCCACGGCCTCCCCGGCGACACTCTCGTCTATCCGGGTCACGAGTACACGGTCGCCAATTTGAAGTTCGCCGCGCACGTCGAACCGAACAACGCGGCGGTCGCGACGAAACTGGCGTGGGCCCAAAATCAGACGAAACGCGGCCTGTTCACAGTGCCGAGCACGATTTCCGACGAGCTCGCGACGAATCCGTTCATGCGTGTCACGTCTTCAGAAGAGATTCAGAAGCTCGTCGGCCGCGATCCCATCGATGGGCTCGCCAAACTTCGCGAGCTCAAAAATCACTTTTGAGCCGCGATTTTTCCACAATTTTCTCACTGTTTAAATGTACTTCTTGTGATCATTTTCCATTCAATCGTTCATTTCTCAATCGGTTTACACCCGAAAAACGATATTTTGATAATTCGTGGCCTAGAAAGATGGGAAACTAGTCCTTCCGCCCGATTCCAGGTTCAGAAATGAGCTCGGATGCTCCGGGAGCGTCGCAAGAGGAGATCGCGTCGGCTCAAGGCGCAGTACTCGTCAAATCGTGCGAGATACCCGAAGGATCGGTGCCGATCCGCGGATTCGACTTCAATCGGCCCGCTTTCACACTTTCGGACATCCTCGGACACTACATGAGCACCGGATTCCAAGCCACTCACTTGGCACAGGCGATTCAGGTGAGACCACCGAAAAATCGATAAAGAATCGAGGTTTCTCGGCTCAAAATCGCAATTTCAGCCGTTTTCAGCAAGTGAACAGCATGCTGTCACTGCGAGACACGCCGTTGGCTCCGGACGACGACGTCAGATGTCTACCGTATCCGGAGGGACGCGAGAAGAAGTCGTGCACCATCTTCCTCGGCTACACGTCGAATCTGGTCACCAGCGGACTGAGAGAGGTGCGACCACAACGAAAATGCCACGTTTTTGCGGGGAAAACTATGAATTTGACGACAAAATGCACGAATTTGGGTTTTTGAACGATGAGATTGCGCCACATTTCACGACAAAGTGCACAGAGTTTCAAAATTTTCTGCGCATTGTCGTCAGTTCTCATGTTTTCCATTGTCTGCAATTTGTCGTCAAGTATAGTGCTTAGTCGCTGAAACATCAGCCTTGACGAAGAAATTCAGGTTTTCTGACAATTTCTGTAAATTGTCGTCAAACCTGATGTTTCGCAGTTGAAACACCAGATTTCACGACAAAACGCAGACTCCCACACTTTTCTGCGCTTTCTCGTCAAATGTGTTGTTTGGCCGCATTAACATCATATCCAACGACGAAATGCACAGATTTTCAGAAATTTCTGTGATTTGTCGTCAAATGTGAGGTTTTCCGTTTGAACACCAGGTTTTAGGGAAAAACACACATTTTTCGAAAAATTTCTTCGAATTGGGGTCAAATATAGTGTTTCGCCTACATTGAATCCGACGACAAACCGCACCAAACTGCAGGTGCTCCGATTCGTGGTGCAGCACAACCTGGTCGATTGCATCGTGACGTCGGCGGGCGGCGTCGAAGAGGACCTGATCAAGTGTCTCGCGCCCTCCTACCTCGGCGCGTTCACAATGGACGGAAAAGCGTTGCGCGCGCGCGGAATGAACCGCGCCGGCAACGTTCTCATTCCGAACGACAACTACTGCGCCTTCGAGGACTGGCTGAATCCGATTCTCGACGAGTGTCAGAAGGAGCACGACGTCAACTGGACGCCGTCGAAACTCATTCAGCGGCTCGGCGAACGAATCGACAATCCCGAATCCATTCTGTACTGGGCCGCCCGTCATCGGATTCCCGTTTTCTGTCCGGCGCTCACTGATGGATCGCTGGGTATGTGAATGCGCCGAGATCGACGACAAATTGTCGTCAAATCAGGTGTTTACCCCGTTTCCACGCAAAAACATCGAATTTGACGACATCTGATCGTCAGATACGGTGTTTTGTGAACTCTCCCGCCGAAGCATCAGATTCGACGGCCAATTGTCGTCAAATCAGGTGTTTTGAGCATTCTATCACTGAAACATCCGATTCGACGACACATTGCACACATTTCCAGGTGACATGCTCTATTTTCATTCGGTGAAAAGTGCGCCGGGCCTTCGGATCGATATCGTCGAAGACGTGCGTCACATCAACACGATCGCCGTCAAAAGTCTCAAAACAGGATCAATAATCCTGGGCGGAGGTTCGAACACGGGAGGGACTAGTTTTCTCGCCACGGCCTAACTCTCCCGCTCTTCCAGGCGTCGTCAAACACCACATCAACAACGCGAATCTGATGCGCAACGGCTCCGACCACACCGTCTACATCAACACGGGCCAAGAGTTCGACGGCTCCGACTCGGGAGCTCAGCCCGATGAAGCCGTCTCGTGGGGCAAGGTGAAGCCGTGCGCCGGAGCCGTCAAAGTGCACGCCGAGGCGACGCTCGTCTTTCCGCTTCTCGTCGCCGAGACGTTTGCCAAGCATGTTCATCGAAAGTCCGAAAAGTAGCTGGTTTTCATTGTTTTCTTCGTTATCTCTCTCTTGTTCTTTGTTGATTCACTTTGTTTTCTATTGAAAATTTATCAGATTTGGCCGACTTTCCCGTTTTTTCGTGAAAATGTCAATAATTGCAACAAGAATTCCATCGTCATTTTTATTTGCGTTGCTCGCCTTCAAATACGTCCTCTGCGCGCTGTTCTGATGTTGCACGTGTGGCGCAGTCGGGAAGCACATTGCCTGCCGCCCGACGGGTCGCGGGTTCGATTCCCCGCCGTGCCTGCGCGCGCGCTGCCTAGGACGATCACTTTGAGCATATCCCTGACTGTCGGTGATGCAAATCATTTCTCCGAGGCTTCTCTTTTTCTTCTCTCAAATTCAAAATAATTTATTTGTTCGCAAATTGAAACAGGGAGGGAGAAAAGAAGCAGCAAATACAGAAAAGAAAGTGACCCGAAGCCTTAATTAAAACTGATGGCAATGATACAAAAAAAAGGAGGTAGATAGAATTCGGCGATAAATATTTTCGAAAATAAACTCAAATTATGAACTAATATTAATAATTTTGAAGAGCCCAAAAAGAAAACAACGAGAAAAAATGGAGAAAATTGGGGGCGAATCACGAATAGATTTGAAGTTTTCTCAGATGGAAAACCCAAAGAATCGCTCCAACGGCCACAATGATTCCGTTCCACGTCCACAACGTTTCGAATCCAAAGTGCGTGTAAACGCCGCTGAAAAAGAGGTGCGAAATTTGAAAATCTGCAATTTGTCGTCGAATTCGGTGTTTTGTGTGTGTGTGTGTGTGTGTGTGTGTGTGTGAAACACCGGAATTGACGACAATTTGCACAGAAATGGCAGAATTTCGCGAAAAGTAAAACTTACGAAGAATAGATCGGTCCGAGGATGAGGATGACGTCTTCGGCGACAATCATCGCTCCTTGCATGACACTCTGAAAGAAAAACAGGAAAGACTCGATCGGGTTTCTAGGCCACGGCCGCGAAGCGCGCCAAGTGCGGTGTAGCGCGATTACCTGATTGATGGGTCCGAGACACTTCGAGTAGATGGCGTCGAGTGCGACCATCGAGAGCGGTATTCCGATGCCCATGACGAGCGCGATGACGATGAGGAGGAGGGCGGGCGGCGGCGCGAACGACGTGTCGCACCAGCGGTAGACGGTCGGCGCGCAGCCGAGATCCTCTGTCGCGTTGTAGACGGCCACTGGATGCGAGACGGCGCGCCACGGATAGGCGAAGATGTACATTGTCAGGAAGATGAGCACGCCGATGAGGAACGCGAAACGTTGACGTAGGCTGCAACATGTGGTCGTGTTTGGGTCGGGGGACTAGAATCCCGATGTGTCGGATTTCTAGGCCAGGTGGCTTAGGCCGTTTTGATAGCGTGGCCTAGAATCCCAAAATCTAAACTTCGAGGCCGGAAGGGCATAGGTGTGGCCTAGAATCCCAAAGCTCCAAGATCTAGGCCACGCCATGAAAACGAAGGTGGCCTAGTTTCCGCGAAGAGTTTCCTAGTCCCTCTCAACAACTCACAAAGCGCCGAGGTTGCAGCTGAAGTAGAGCGCCGTGATGGCGACGGCGAGCAGCCCGACGGCGCCCATCGTCACCGACATCGTGATGACGGTCCTCTCGCGCGACCATCCGTAGTTGGTCATGAAGATGATCGAGGTGAGTGTGGTGAGGGTGACGATCGACAGTGTCGCCACCATCTTCTCGATCCAGCACAGGGTGACGATGCGCCAGTTCAGATTCAGGCTCGACACCTTCTCGACGCGCTTCTTGATGCCCGCCAGTGTCATCAGGGATTGGTTCTTTTCTGAAAATGAGAAACATGACAATGATTGGTTTAACTGCTACATGGCCTAGAAAAGCCTGAAAAGACTCTTTGGCCTCGCATTCCTTTAGGCTTTTCAGGCCATTCAGGCCTTCCTGAGACTATCGGAACCGTTCAAGACTCTCTAATCCCTGCAAGTCTTCTAGATCTTCTCGTAGGCCTTCCAGGCCCCGAAACGAGTCTTCCAGAACGTTCCAAAACTCACTCATCGTGTTCCGTGCCTTGAACGGCAACTCTTTCAGACAACACTGAATGATGGCCACCGAGAGGAAGTTGGTCGCGGCGGCCACCCAGACGGGCGCCGAATAGATGTGAAACTTGATGTGCGGCAGCAGCTCGTAACCCGGATACACAATCGACGAGAACGCCGCCTGGATCACTGAAATCAATCGATAATCGCATTCGAAACGGCCCACCGAATAGACTCACTCGGCCCAATGATCACCGAAACCATTGTGGCGGCCTGGAGGCCCGAATAGGCCTGCGGACGGTCTTTGGCCAGCGAGATGGCCGCCACGTAGGCGCGCAGGATGGTCGAGCTGCCTGGAAAATGAGAGTGGAAAGATTACGGTACACCGTGACGCACAATTGCAGACATTACGAACAACACAGTAAAAGCTGTAATATCTTGGGAACTAGCAAAGTTACGAAAAAGTTGTCAACTACAAACATGATCAGCGTAAAATTTCTCATATTTTTGTAGTTGACAACTTTTTTCAAACTATTTCAGATTTCGAGATATACCCGGTCAAAGTTGAACCTTCCTTCTAAACCTGCCCAACTCGCTCTAAAGCCAACATTTTAAGCCATTCTTTGCACCATTCAAAAGATCTTAAAATGCTCTATATTTTGTTGTAATTGGTCCACTTTCATAGCAATCACCACCAAAAAGTTAGAGCTCTGTTTTTTGATAACTTCTCGAGTTCTATAGGAACCAAGAACTACACATTTTGTTTTCAAAATGCTATCAGAAAAGACTCACTTGCAGCCACACCGAACAGAATGTAACAAAGCGCCATCACGTATCGTCGTCCATCGTCGAACATCTCGACGCACAAGTACAGAAGGCAGGCGAGGAAGGCGACGAAGCGTCCGGCGATGAGTGGCGTCCGAAACGATTGTTTCCGCTGGCACCAGACAGCGAAGACCAGCGCCGATATCGCGTGGAATAGTTTGGAGGCGGCGGTGGCGTTGCCGAAGAATTGCGCGTCCGCCTCTTTGTCGATCTGAAAGCCGTCCACCATTTTGGCGTATGCCGCGCGGATGGCTGGCCGATGTGGCCTCACCTGATTCATATACGGCCACTCGCTCATTCCGACGACCGTGTTCTCGATCGCTGCGACGAAAAAGACGGCGGACGCGATTTTGACGGCCTTCCAATCGGTCTGCTCGACACTTCCGCCCAACTTCTCCGATGACGAGCCGTCTTCTGGAATAGTTGTTGCAAAAGTTCGGCCACGTCCCCTCCCTCCTCACTAACCGCTCAACGACATTCCGCCGATGGAGATTGTCGACACCTCCGAGACTTTGGGCTTCTCCTCGTTTTGAGCCATTCCGCCGCCAACAAACGAATCAGTGAGATCGGAAGTCTGAAAGTCGCGAAAAATGAATTGATAAGAGGGGAGGCAACGAGGTCTGTTTTCAGACACCCCGTTTTATGGCTATTTTTGATCGGAATGTGATAGATTTAGGGGGGGGGGGGGTAGAAAACGGACAGATGAACTGATAAACAGTCTTGTGCTGATAACGATCCCGAGACTAAAATAGTGGAAGGTCGTACGACTAGAAAGGACGTTCGAAGGACTATTTGCCTGTTTCGGGGGGCCTAACTGTTCTGTGGTTAGTTCTATGAAAACGGTGTAGTTACAAGAAAGATAGTGGGTTTTGAGATCTATCGAATGGCGCAAAGATCTTCGGAAAATCTCCATTTTCCAGCGAGTTACGCGAGTTTTAGGCCGTAGCACTTTCAAAACTCGCGTAACTCGCCGGAAAATGAAGATTTTCAGATGCTCTTTGCGCCATTCGATAGATCTCGAAACCCACGATCTTTTCTGTAACTACACCGTTCTCATAGAACTAACCACAAAACAGTTGGAATCTCCCACTCGTAGGCGAAACGCTCGAAAACCGGTTCCCTATTAACAACGACAGTGAGAACACACAGTTGTTGATGTACCGCCACCCGGAAACACGGAAAAGTTCACGATTTCGGGGTTGACGAACTGCTGCGAGGGAAACAATGTGAAACAAGGCGATTTAAATAGCCGAGAACGCAAAGAACGGAATCAACTAACAAAAAGGGGGCGGAGCCTAATTTTGAGTTTGATTGGAATGAAGGGATTTAGGGAGGGGGGGAGGGGATCAAACTTTGGCCAAACTACACGAAAACCCACTACAAACTGCGGAATGATCGATTCCAAAAATCGAGCGGGCTTTGGAAAGGAGAGAAGATGTCTTCGTCTTCGTTTTCCGAAAATGATGGCGAAGGGCGACACGGAATATGACGAATCGAGACGAGTGCGGACCGGTTCACTCAACCGCAGCAACAAGTGGGCAAAAGGCGATGGGAAACGAGGCGAATGGGAGTGAGAGAGAACACCTTTCGGACGACTGTCTGTCGGCGATATCAGGACGCGGCGAGGACTCTGATATTGCCAGTAGTCTCAGGTTTCGAGACGGCCTAGAATCCTCCGCAAAAGCTAGGCCACCGTCTGGTCTTAGAATCGCCTGCTACACCCACAGTTCTATCGAGAACAAGCTGAAAGTTAAGCCACAGTCTCATTTTCGATAGAAAGGGAGATGGCCTAGAACTTTCACCTGAGGTAAAGTTAGGCCGCCATCTGATCTTCCCAAAGAAGAAAATCTTGTGGTCGGCCTAGCTTATCCAAGGACGATGACCTAGAACATTCACTATAGGAAAGTTAGGCCATCAACTGGCTCTCATTGAAATAGGCGAGGCCCAAGGTGGCCTAGAAAATCCTCATGGGAAATTTAGGCCACTGATCGTCTGACGGCGGCCATGAATCTCCCTAGGTCGCGCTTTTTCGAAAATGGCCTAGAACTTCCGACTATACAGAAGTTAGGCCAGCGGCTGCTTGAAATGGTGGCCTAGAATTTTCGGACCTCGGCCTAGTTTTCCCGTGTTGAAACAAAGTTGATAGGCTAAGCCTACAGGTCTTTTTTTCCGACAGTGGCCTGGATCTTCTAACAATGCAGAAATTAGGCCACGGAAGATGGCCTAGAACTCCCTCACATGCAGCAGTTCGGCCACCGCCTTCTCCGTTCCTCTTAGTCGCATGCTCTCGCCTCTCGCCCCAAAATTAACCCGTTATCAACTTATCAGCTCACACGGTTTACGAAAGAATGACAAAAATGGGCCAAAAACGCGCTTAAGAGGGCGAAAAAGGGCATGTTTTGACACGAAGGGGGGCAGGGATTACGGTGTTTGCACACACTTTGCATCGGATTTCACGACCAATTCGGAACGAACACGTCTCCTTTTCCGACGTTTCCAGACGCGCCCCGGAACTGAAACACGAATTCATGGTTTGTAGATCGAAAGTTCCGCAAAAATCGCCGAACACAACACAGAAAAACTGGAAGCGGGATCAAAAATCGGCCAAAAATGTTTTAATCGGCCTACCTGCGCCTTCGCTTTTGTGGCCGGTGAACGCGGATCAACAAAAGTGTAAACAACCGTTTACAACGTGCAAAATGCGGACCCTCATTAATTTTTTGAACACTTTTGGTATGTGTGTGTGTGTTTTTGAGTGGGCGGAAGAATCGAAAATGGGAAACGATCACATTTTCAGCCGAAAAACCGTCGAATTCGTCACCTGTTTGCCGGAAATGATATGCAAATTCCCCGGGGTGAATCATGCGAAAATCGCGAAAAATCTAGGGAAAAATAGGGGTAGAACTGCGAAAAATACGATTTTTGTGATCAAACTACACACAGAAATACTTGATCTACCTTTATTTCACGAGAAAGTTCACTTTTTCTCGCTCTTCTTCGAGGATTCCAGCGATTTCTGGGTTTTTTGCGATTTTTGCGATTTTTGCGATCTCGTCGACATTAGGGCTTGCTCTTCCTGAAAAATTTACTGATTTTCTAGATAATTTCGCGAAAAAAAACGGAGAAATTTGAAGGTTTTTCGATGAAAATCGAGAAAAATTGTTATTTTTTTTTTAATTTTAGGGTTACGGTAGACAATTTCAAGTCCGCAAACACCGAGCCGTTGATTTTGGCGCGATTTTCAAGCATTTTGCATTTTTCAAAAGCGAATTTCTCACCGCACAAAGCGAATCTTCGAACGAGGCGGCCGGCGGTGGCTTCTGAATTCCGCAATAATTGTAGAAGGCGAAGATGAGCGTGAAAACGGCCCAAACGGCGCCGCCGACGACGATGATCTGCATTTGCGCGTCGAATTCGATGCAAATTCTTTTCTTTTTTTACCAATTTGCAGGTGGACAATTGTTGCCCGTCAGATCGAAATCCGTCGCCCTCTTTCAAAATCGCCATTATTTTCGTCTCGATTCGAAGAAATAAGCGTGAGTTTGTCGAAAAGTTTATTGATTTTTTTCGCACACACACACACACAATTGAATACACGTTTATGCAATGTTTTTTTTCCAAAAATATACAGGCAAGACGGGGAAAAAAGTGAAGGAAAATGAGGAAAAGTGAACGAAAAAAAAGGCTTTTCTTCTTGACTAGACCGAAAACTGATCACTAACAAAAGTGGGAGGGAAAGTGTCTACTGGGAGGGAAAACTGAGCACCATTATCGATTGATTTTAGTTGTCTAGGGGTGGGAGGATCGCCGGAATCAAGAAGACGTCGAGGATGAAGACGTCGCCGACGAGGAGCTCAGGTTGAGCGACAACTCGTGCTCCGTCGCTTCCACGTGGCACTCGTCGTCGTTGTCGCGAGCCGACGGACTGTGCGAACTGCACGAGTCCTCGTTGTCGCCCGTCTCGTCCGGCTCGTCGAGAAGCGTCATTATTTGGTCGCGGACCTGAAACGCGGTGTTTTTGAAACGGTTGTTAGGCAGCTTTGCTGTTTCGGAGCTATAACTTTCTCTAGGTGCTCTCTATGGTTAGTTGAGTGGTGTCAGATTGAAGATCAGAATGCAAGGAATCGATTGGTACCCCAACTTGACCATTTTGCACTTCTCACAAGCGAGATATGAGCGGGGAAAGTTGAAAGAAGCCGGAAACCAACGTCTTCTTCCATCTTCTCTGGCTATAACTCGCTTTTGAAAAGTTCAAAGCGGTCAGCTCGGGTTCTGAATCGATTTCTCGCGTGAAAATCTATCCGGTCTCAATGAAAGAATGCGGGATTTTCCGCCGCGGATTAGCCAGATTTGCGACAGATTCGTCCATTGGCTATCGTTTTTTGTTTGTTGGAGCTCTAAGTTTTCCCAGGGATAGTCTATGACTTTTTAAATAGTTCGGGGTGATAGATCGGATTGCGACAAATCGATCGATATCCCAACTTGACCATTTTGCTCTTCTTACAAGCGAGCTATAGGCCGGAGAACTGAAAAACTTGGTTTTCTGCCTATAACTTGCTGGTAAGAAGAGTAAAATGGTCAAGTTGGGGTATCAATCGATTTGTTGCAAAAAGATCTATCATTTGGACATGCATACACAACATTGTATCCCTTAAAACTATGAAAAAGTCAAGTTCCAAAGTTTGATTTTTTTTTCTTTGTTAAAAACTTGTTTTTGTTGGAGCTCTAACTCTCAAAATATGAGCCGTACAGTTTCCTGACCTATTTCAGATAGTAGATCTGATTGTTAGGAATCGATTGATATCCCAACTTGACCATTTTTCTGTTTTACGAAGCGAGTTATAGACGGAAAATCGATAATTTGACTTTGCCGGCCGATAACTCGCTTCTCCTGACTCCAAAACAATCAAGTTGGGATATCAATAGATTCGTCGCGATCAGATCTACCCTCGCAATCAGATCCCCACCTTTTTCCGCTTCTTCGGATCCATCTTCTTCAGTTTGAGTCCGATTATCCGACTGTACAGCAGATCCTCGTCGTTGAGCCACTCCAAAGCGACCCGTCCCACCTGAAATCTCGAGAATACCTTCTCTTCAATGGCCTAACTTTCCGCACCTGCTGCAAGTGGTGTCTCATCAGATGCTCCGTTTGTCTCGAGTGATGGTGTCTGCTGCTCCGCATCGCCTCCTTGTACGGATGAAAGTGCGGTGTCTGCGAGGGAGGGGGCGGAGTCTGAGCCCTGACCGGCACCGGCGCCGCCGCACTCTCGCTCTTCTTGGCTCCGCTGAGCATCGAGCTCATTCCGGTCAGCTGAGCCGCCAAATGATGTGCGAATCGAGCCTGATTCGCGGCGATCAGCGTCTCCACAGAGGGCTTCTGATGCTGCTGTTGCTGCTGATGGCTGAGTGCCTCGGTGAGCATCGCGATGGCTCGCGGCTCGGGCTCCGGCTCCACCGCCTCGTCGTCGTCCTCGTCGTCGGGCTCGTCGGGCTCCTTGACGCTCTCGGAGCCCTCCTTCTCCTCCGACTCGCCGTCCAGATTGCCGTCCAAACTCTGCGCACCCGACTCGTCGTTCTCGATTTCCGGACTGATACTGTCGAGTCGTTGCGCGGTCTGCGCCAGAAGACGGTCCAGAACAGAGGCCTCGAGTGCCGGATCGCTGTCCTCGTCCTCCATTTCGTCCTTGATCGCGTTCAAGTTCGGAAAACCGAACCAGTTGAACGGCGTCGAGACGGTGTCGTCGAACGACTCCGACTTTGTCGTCTTCTTCCCCTCGTCCGCCACTTGACCGCTGCAATCAGTCCGCATTTTGTCGTCAAGTTCAATGTTTTCTCGAAATGTGTGCATTTTGTCGTCAAGTTCAATGTTTTCTCAAAATTCGTGCATTTTGTCGTCAGATTCGAAGTTTTCTTTAAATATGTTCATTTTGTCGTCAAGTTCAATGTTTTTCCGAAATGTGTGCATTTTGTCGTCAAATTAAATTGTTTCTCAAAATTCGTGCATGTTGTCGTCAAGTTTAATGTTTTCTCGGAATCTGTGCATTTTGTCGTCAAATTCAATGTTTTTTTCAAAATTCGTGCGTTTTGTCGTCAAGTTTAATGTTTTCTCGAAATGTGTGCATTTTGTCGTCAAGTTCAATGCTTTTTTTCGAAATGTGCGCATTTTGTCGTCAAGTTCAATGTTTTCTCGAAATATGTGCATTTTGTCGTCAAATTTAATGTTTTCTCGAAATGTGTGCATTTTGTCGTCAAATTTAATGTTTTCTCGAAATGTGTGCATTTTGTCGTCAAATTCAATGTTTTTTTCAAAATTCGTGCATTTTGTCGTCAAGTTTAATGTTTTCTCGAAATGTGTGCATTTTGTCGTCAAATTCAATGCTTTTTTTCAAAATTCGTGCATTTTGTCGTCAAGTTTAATGTTTTCTCGAAGTGTGTGCATTTTGTCGTCAAGTTTAATGTCTTCTCGAAATGTGTGCATTTTGTCGTCAAGTTCAGTGTTTTCTCGAAATGTGTGCATTTTGTCGTCAAGTTCAGTGTTTTCTCGAAATTCGCGCATTTTGCGGTCAAGTTTAGTGTTTTCTCGAAATGTGTGCACTGTCAGGAAACAATGAATTCAACGCGAAATTGCAGAAAAACCAGCAATTGCACTGAAAACACCAAAGTCGACGCGCAAATGCAGAAAACTGTCATATTTCGCCTAAAAAATCGCACACAACCCGCGAAAATTGCTCAAAACATCGCATTTGACGCGCAAATGCAGAAAAGTGTCATATTTCGTGTGATTTCGGCGAACCAACTCACATGTTATCCTTCAAAAACGGGTCCAACCACGACAACTGATGAAAGTAGCACCACCTGACGGGCGTGACGAACCCATTTTTGATGGCAATCTTCAGCTCCTTCCGATACCGATCCCTCAACTGCAACCATCGCTTCTTGGCGAACTCGGCCGCGCAATTCGGATCGATATTCTTGGCGATCGACTCCCAGAGGCGCTGGCGTTCCATCGTATCGCCACTGCCGCGTCGCGAGTGATTGTAGAGGCACGGGTACTTGCGCACTTCCGAGATGAGCCGCGCGTTGAACGCCGGCTGGAACGCCATCTCTGAACAAAAAGAATCGATAAGAGAGAGAGAGAGAGAGAGAGAGAGAGAGAGAGAGAGAAGAGGGGGATCGAACCGGATTACTGTAGTTTAAAGTTTAAGGGCCCCCTAAAACCCATAAAACTTTTACACACACACAGACGGACGGCAAAGTTGTAATGAGGATGATGATAATGCGCGGATAGGGGGGAAAAGTGTCTCTCGAACGCCAGAAAAAGAGACAAAAAACAGTGTGAGTGAGGGAAAGAAACAGGAAAACGACGAGATGCTTCTTCTTCTTCACGTCTTCCCCATTCATTCCGAATCATATCAGATAAGGCGCCGTTGATCCGCCCGAATGGAAATCCGGATTGGAAACGGCGGCAGCGGGGGTGGAGACGACGACGGGACGGGACAGGGCGGATTTCTGGTTTTTCGGGAAAACGGGCGATTCGGAAGGAAGTGGAGGGGGGGGGGAGAGAGAGAGAGAGTGATAAACACGGAATATGATAGCGCGTTTCATCGCAACGTTTCCGAACTATCCGACACGGAAAATGGAATCTGACAGCGAACGAGAGGGATGGCCTAGAAAACGCACTTTTCCAGTGTTGGTGGCCTAGAAAACGCACTTTCCAGAGTTGCTGGCTTAGAAAACACAAGTGGACTGGATACGGTGGCCTAGGATTCTTCCGAGTTTTGAACTGGTGGCCTAGGAAACGCCATAGGCCACGTGGAGTTGCTGGCCTAGAAAACTCTCGAATAGGTTTGAATGGGAAGAGAAACCCGCATGTATTGAGCTTTTGAGCCTTTATGAAGAGATGGTGGTGGCCTAGAAAACTCTTGAATAGACTGAGGCTTGAAAGTTGCTCAACTCGAACTCTAAGGGGGCTTGAAGTTGGTGGCCTAGAAAACGCAGTGGGCTTACATTAGGCCTTTTTGAGTTGGTGGCCTAGAAAACTCAATCGAACTATTCCAGGATTGAGACCGGAGGGGCTTAGAAGCGATGGCCTAGAATTCTCACAGCCTGTTTCGGACCTTGAGTCGTTGAGTCGTTGGGAATTGGTGGCCTAGAAAACTCAACCCACATCAGACACTCGGAGTTGATGGGCTAGAAACCTCGAAAGCTCAAAACTCAAGTGATGGCCTAGGAAACTCTAGGCCATCTGGCCAAATCAATCTGTGGGGCCGTTTTTAGGTCGAAGGCCTGGAAATGATCCGTTAGGCTTTGATGGCCTAGGAATCTCAAAGATGTGACCTGATGGCCTAGAAACTTTGAAAGTTGAGTTTTAGGCCGAAACACTCGGAGGAACCCCCGGGGGAAGAAAACGGTTAGGTTGACACTCGAATCGGGATTTTCGGGCGGGGGGGGGGGAAACGAAAAACTGTCAGGTGAAAGGAGCACCGAATGGCGCGGAGAAGAGAGAGCACAAACGAGAATCGAAAAGAGGGGGGGTAAAGGCGAAAAAGTTTTTTTTTTTTTTGGGAGGGTAGATATAGAGAGAAAGAGAGAACGAGAGAGAGAGAGAAAGTATATACTCGCCTCTTCGCTTACAGTAATACAAATAGAGAGGGAGGGGGGAGAGCGAGCCGAACGGAAAACCGGCGGTGCCGTTGTGGGGTTAGACAAACAGAAAAGAGAGAGAGAGAGAGAGAGAGAGAGAGAGAGAGAGAGAGAGAGAGAGAGAGAGAAAAGTAAACTTGGCAGCAGTGCTGCTCCCGGTTGTTGCGCAATCCGTCCCTTTCTCTCTCTCTCTCTCTCTCTCTCTCTCTCTCTCTCTCTCTTTTTGCGTTTTTTCGGCGACGGGTGGGGTCGAATGGCACAGAAGTAAAGCACACAAAAGACGGGCGGCTCCGAGTAGTTAGTTGTTGGTTATCCGGTTTTTTCCCCTTTCCCCCCTTCCGATCCCTGCATTCTCATTTTTCGATTCGATTGAAAGAGAGATGAAAACGAATTGATAGGGGGGAGGGAGGGGGATTACGGTAGGTTTCGAGAGGGTGTCGTGGGATTCGGTGTTTTGGACGTGAGCACACTCTCCTTGGCTAGAAGGGGGATACCCAAATTCTCGTGAGATTTGGTGTTTTGGACATTGACACTATGTACGCGAATTGTCGTAAAGTTCACTGCTATGTACGTGATCCTTGTTTTTCCATATTAGAGAATACAAACCATTCTCTCGGGTAAATTAAGGCGGGTATGCAAACTGTCGTAAGATCTGGTGTTTTGGCCGTTAACACTTTTCTACCGTACCACAGATACATACGAAATGCTCGTAAAATGTGGTGTACGCAAATTGTCGTAAATTGAAACGTTTCCAATTTTCCGAATGAAACCTTGAAAAGCTAGAAGAGAGAAAAAGTGACGTTTTTCTCGCGATTCTCCGGTTTCTGTTTCGCCCCCCTTTAACGTCTCCGGTTTCAATTCTCTCCGGTTTCTGCTCGGAAAAAAAAACACAGGAAAACAAGAAATGTCGTAAGATCAAGTGTTTTGTACGTGGAGACGCAAAGTGTCGTAAGATATGGTGCTTTGTGACACTCAACTGCCGAAAACTGGAAAGGTTCGCAAAATGTCGTAAGATTTGGTGTTTTCGAGTTTTTCACCCTAAATTGAGGTCGAAAATGCAATTTAAGAGGTAGTGTCACGGTTTTGTGGAAAAATGTGCAATTTGTCGTAAAATGTAGTGTTTTTTGGTTATTTACCTTTGAAAATGGAAAAAAGTACGCAAAATGTCGTAAGATATGATGAGTTTTGAGCATTTGCTGATAAACATCGAAAAAATACGCAAAATTTCGTGAAATAAGGTGTTTTCCGGAGAAAATTGCGGTTTTAGACCGAAAAATCGTCAAAAATGACCCGTTCGCAAGTCAAAAACCGTCATTCACAGTTCATTTTTTCAAATTAAGAAACTGAGCGAAAAAAAATGCGAAAATCCATGGAAAAATTAGTGGGTTTCCGAGAAAAAAGGGCCTATTTTTGGTTCTCAAAAAAAAAAAGAGTGAAAAAAAAGGGAAAGGAATCGAGAAAGGGGGGCGAAGAATTGGGAAGAATGACCTCGGTTTTGCGGAATTTCCGATTTTCCGGTCTTTCTTTCTCTGTTCCTCTTTGACACGAAATCGGAGAAAATCGAATTGTGGAACGACGACGAAATTGGGCGACGCGGAAAGCTTCCGGAAGGGATGCGGAAGGGACGCGGAAGGGACGCGGAACGCGGCATGAGTAATGAGAGACGGCCGGAGCTTTGCTTTTCCGGAATTTGATGCCGACCGGAACGTCGTTCATTTGAGCGTGACTTGTGAGTTGAAGTGGATGCGGAATAGACGCGGAAAGCGCGCGGAAGGCACGCGGACTGGGGCAGAAAAGCGGGGAGAAGCGAATACTGAAAAAAAATCAAAGGAAAATGGAAATATAGACTACGCGGAAGGGGACGCGGAAGAGACGCGGCAAGGACGCGGAAAGCAGAAAATGTTGAGTTTGAAGCGCGCTTTTATCCAATTTAGACAGATAGAAGAACCCAATTTCTACCGGAGGACCACTTCTCTCTCTCTCTCTCTTCTCCTTTTCCCCTCCGTTTTCCGTGTCCCGCCGCGCGTGCGCGCGCGGCAAGAAGGCGGAAGAACGGGCGACGCGGCGGGAAGAAGATTAGCGGGACAGAAGGAGGAAGAATGAAGAAGACGTGGAAGGAGGAGGAGGAGGAGGAGGAGGAGGAGGAGGCGAAAATAGGAAATGGTGGAGGGAGGAAGCCGCCCGTCTCCCGTCCGGTCGGAAAGAGAGAGAGAGAGAGAGAGAGAGAGAGAGAGAGAGAGAGAGAGAGAGAGAAAGAGAGAGAGAAAGACAGAGAGGAGACGATTGAATTTGGCCGGCAGGCAGGAGAAGGGAAGTCTTCCGGAAACTTCCCTCCCCTTCTTCTCCCTTCCGGCGACGACGACAGCCTCTGTCCCCCCTTCTTCTCCTCCTGCTTCCAAACCTCTCCCAATCTTCAAAACAGCCCGGGGCGGGAAAGCGAAAAAAAAACCCGACGCGGAAAGGATGCGGAAAGGTCGCGGAAAGGATGCGGAACCCGGTAGAATCTAGAAAACGCGAGCAATTGCAGCGGTTCGGGTTGACCGGTCACCTTGTCATCATCTCAAATGCTCTCGTTTCTCTCGTTTCTCTTGTCAACCGGTCAATGTTGAATGGAATCGACCGGAAAGTGGGACAGTTTCCTGATAAGGATAATGATAACTGTTCTCGATAGATGGTGGCCTAGAAAAACACGAAGGTGCAGAAAGTTAGGCCATGACGATATGGCATGGCTCGGAAATGGGGGATTACTGTAAGCCGCCAGTTCAGCGCTGGCCCAGAAAAGACTAACGCAAAAAGTTGGGTCCGACCACAAAAACGAAGAAAATGACCACGCGGAAAGGTCGCGGAAGGGACGCGGAAGGGACGCGGAAGAGACGCGGAAAGTCTCAAAAACCGCAAAAGTTAGGCCAGTGTGGCCATGTGAATCGGTCACGCCGATAACCGAAACCGTCTTCCTCCCCCCTTTTTCGTCTTCTTCTCCTTCTGCTGCTGATGATGATATCCGGTTTTGTCTTGTTCGTTTCGTTTCGGGAGAAGACTACCGCGTCCGCCTCTCCGCCAGAAATGCGGACGACGACTTCTTGGAAGAAGACGAAAAAGAAGACGTCACAGTGATTAGCGTCAATGATTCGCTTGATAATTTGGAATGGAGGGGGGGGGGGGGAACTTCTGACTGTGCCACGTCATAACAAAACAGGCATAACAGGTGAATTCAAACAAGTGGGAATCGAGAAAAAACCTTCCGCGTCCCTTCCGCGTCCTTTCCGCATGCTCTTTTTTCTCGCTTTTCTGAAATTTGAGACGCGGAAAAGAGAATCAAGGGGGAGATTTGAAGAAGGGAAGGTTTTAGGATAAGAAAAAGAGTAAGAAAGAGAGAGAGAGAAGGAGAAGAAGAAGTATATGGTCGGTGTTCGCCCCTTTCTATTCTCTAATCGGAACCCGTTTGATCAACTCTCTTTTCTCTCTCTCTCTCTCTCTCTCTCTCTCTCTCTCTCTCTCTCTCTCTCTCTCTTTCTCTCTCATTCTCTTTCTCAGCTTCTCATTCTGTTTCCCGGGCGCCCAACGCCATCCGCAGCATCAGATGTTTTTGTGAACGCGACAAGTGGAACTACTACCACTACCCGAAACAACCGTAACCGGCTGGACACGCGCACACACTGTTTTGTGTCGCAAATCCAATCTATGTCTCTTATTTTGTCAATTCATTGAATGCGGGAATGGTAGCTACCGTAACCCGGTCACACCTCCTTATGGAGAGCTTTGATGCACGTTGTAGATCGAAATGCAGAATGCCACGTCAGGAACGAATGGTCAAGGGTTTTGCCACGTCACAAAGTGGTAGATCAAAATACAAGCGATGCCACGTCACAAGAGTATCACAACTACCGAAGTAAAAAAGACCACGCGGAAGGGGCACGGAAAGGTCGCGGAAAGTTTCAAATGCGGAGTTTTAAGCCAGCGTTTGAATGGACAGTGTCAAAACTACCGTACATCAACGATAAAACCAAAAAAGACCACGCGGAAGGAACGCGGAAAGAACGCGGAAAGCCTCAAATGTTGAGTTTGAAGCGCGCGTTAAAATGAAAACTGTTTCGAATACTCTAAACCATCAAGGAAATCAAAAAAAATACAAAGGCCACGCGGAAGAGACGCGGAAAGGTCGCGGAAAGGACGCGGAAAGCCTCGAATGTTGAGTTTGAAGCGCGCGTTCAAATAAAAAGTGTCCCAAATACCGTACACAATCGATAAAACCAGAAAAGACCACGCGGAAGAGACGCGGAAAAGACGCGGAAAGTACGCGGAAAGCCTTAGATGTTGAGTTTGAAGCGCTCGTTTGAATGAAAAGCGTCCCAAATGCCTTATACCATCAAGAGAATCAAAGGAAAGTAAAATGGCAGCGCGACAAGAGCGAGTGAATGAAAACAGAAAAAGCGTTTGGCATTTACAGTTCTTCTTCGTCTTCTTCGGAGAATTCGTCGGGCCGGGAGGAGGCGGTTCCACGCCTCCCCCTCTTCATCGCAAAAAGGACCCCCCCCCCCCCTTTGTTATCGTGTGTGTATGTGTGTTTTCAGTATTGACACGAATGAATGAAATCACGAGAAGAACAATGGAAGAAACGACTGGAAAACTGGAATAAAATTTTCGACAGAATCTGGTGGGTTTCTGTGCCTTTTTTGGGGCTTCTTCTTCGTGCGACCGTTTTTCGAGCGAATCGAGAAACGCGTCAAGGCGCACCGAAATGGCGCCAGAGAACCGATTTCACGTCAACGATACCAGTTCTGCTCCAAACGCTACACAACTACCAAAAAGCACAAATATTGCGCCAAGGCACCGAAAATGCGCCAATGCACCAAAATTGCACCAAGGCACCGAAAATGCGCCAAGGCATCGGATCTGCATCAGAGAACAGGTTTTACGTCAAAACTCCAATATAACCTGAAATCGCCGGAATCGCGCCAGTGCACCGAGAATGCGCCAAGGCACTGGAAATGCGCCAAGGCACTGGAAATGGGCCAAGGCACTGGAAATGGGCCAAGGCACTGGAAATGGGCCAAGGCACTGGAAATGCGCCAAGGCACCAGAACTGCACCAGAGAACAGATTTTACGTCAATACTCCAATATCACCTGAAACCACCGTAATCGCGCCAGTGCACCAAAAATGCGCCAAGGCACTGGAAATGCGCCAAGGAACTGAAATGGCGTCAGAGAACAGATTTCACGTCAACGAGGCCAGTTCTGCTCCAAACGCTTCACAATTACCAAATAGCACAAAAATTGCGCCAAGGCACCGGAAATACGCCAAGACACTGGAAATGCGCCAAGGCACCGGAACTGCGTCAGAGAACAGATTTTACGTCAAAACTCCAATATAACCTGAAACCACCGGAATCGCGCCAGTGCACCGAAAACGCACCAAGGCACTGGAAATGCGCCAAGGCACCGAGATCGCGCCAAGATGCCAAAACCTCCGGAAAACTCGCCAATTTCTCGGTTTTTTCTCTCTCTTGCCGCATTGAAAAGTTCGAGACGCCTTCTCAACATTCTCTCTTCAGAATCTCACTTCAGAATCTTCCCTTGCCCCAGTGTTCCTCTCTCCGGTGCAACGACAAAAACGAAAGAAACTGGTTACTCGGTGTTCTTCTGCCAAGAAGAAGAAGAAGAAGTGTGACCGCTTCTCTGTTTTCTGTTTTTCCGCGCCGCGCCGCATCAAAACATTCCGCGCGCGCGCGGAAGAGACGCGGAAAAAAGAGGGACGGATTTTATTAATTCGAGTGTCGCAGAGTGATATCGATCGAGGACCCTGTCGATTCGTCCGAGTTCGGGTACACCGTGTGACTCTTCTTGTATCCCAGCCGCTGATTCGTTCGCAGGACTCGCGAGTCTGGAAGAGGAAAAGCTAGGCCACGGATTTCCTAGGCCACCGACCCTGAATGTCCAACGGAATGGCGGATTTCGACGATTGCAGAGTGAGCGGATCCATTTGCAGCGATTCCACGTTGAAAAGCGAATCCTCCTCGTCTGCGTACTGCAAAAATCGATAAAAATTCGAAGAAGTTCGGTGGAGCGCATTTGCTCAAATTTAGAATTTTGAGGTTTTTCAAAGTTTTGGTGGGAAATTCAAGAATTTCGATGGAGCGCTTTTGCTCAGTTATCGATTTATCGTGTTTTCATTGAGGAGAGCCGGCGTTTTTCAAAATTGCGATAAAAATCGATAGTTCAGTGGAGCGCACTTGCTCAATTATTGATTTTTACGTGCTTATTTCAAAGTTGCGATGAAAATCGATAGTTCAGTGGAGCGCACTTGCTCAATTATTGATTTTCCCGTGTTTCTTTCAAAATTTCAATAAAAATCGATAGTTCAGTGGAGCGCACTTGCTCAATTATTGATTTTTACGTGCTTATTTCAAAGTTGCGATGAAAATCGATAGTTCAGTGGAGCGCACTTGCTCAACTATTGAATTTTCCGTGTTTCTTTCAAAATTTCGATGAAAATCGATAGTTCAATGGAGCGCACTTGCTCAATTATTGATTTTCCCGTGTTTCTTTCAAAATTGCGATGAAAATCGATAGTTCAGTGGAGCGCACTTGCTCAATAATTGAATTTTCCGTGTTTCTTTCAAAATTGCGATGAAAATCGATAGTTTAGTGGAGCGCACTTGCTCAATTATTGATTTTCCCGTGTTTCTTTCAAAATTTCCATAAAAATCGATAGTTCAGTGGAGCGCACTTGCTCAATCATCGGTTTTCGGGTTGGAATTCAAATTTCGCGCCAATTGCTCACCAAATAGTCCTGCGGACTCTTCTTTCCGCGTTTTCCGCGTCTCACTCGCGCCTTCAACCCGGCCACATAGTCGTTTGGAGGCGGCGGAAGGATGCGCACTCCGCCCATCTCCTCACGCTCTTCCACGTCACTAAACACGAACGAATCGATCGGACTCTCGTGCTCTGCAAACGCGCTCCATTGACAATTGTCGTATTTTCTCGCGAAAACGCCGCGAAATTCAAATTTTCACCGTCATCGTCGGAATTCGAGCCGCTCTGCGTGAAATCCAACGACAACTCCGACGAAATCGGCGTTTTCAGCTTTTTCTCGTCTTTTTTGTGCGCAACAAACAACTGGGCCACTTTTTTCGCCTTCTTCTCCGGTTTCACCACCTTTTTCGGCTGAAAATCGATAATTGACCGAGAAGTTGGCACTGTGCCAACTTTTCTTCGCTCGATTTCCGCGCCAACCGGCGCAGTTTTGACGTAAACCTCGTCGCGATTCGGCGGCAAATCTGAAAATGTGGCTGAAGTTGGCTGAAAACGACCGCGCACCGAACCTTTTTTGAATCGAAAATGCGTTTTGAGACACGAGACGAGAAGGAGACTGACGAAAATTGGGGAAACGAGAAACGCGAGCTCTTGTTGCATTCTTTTTTTTCTCGGAAAAACAAAAACAAACAGTCAGTGCGGGCGACGGCGAATCGAGAAAATTTAGAAATGATCGCGAGAGTTCGACGTGAATGAAATGAGCGCGGTTGGCCTAGAAAACTCTGGTGGCCGAGTTTTTCCAATTTTTCGAAATTTTTTCACGAAATACGAACGTGAAGTGGCAAAATTATACGTTATGAAAGATTTCAGTGCTTTTAACATCTTTTTCAGTCTTTTTTCGCCGAAATTTCGAAAGTTTTTTAGTTTCTAGGCGAGAGAGCGTGTGAAATCGAGAGACGCAGCGAGCGGAATCGGTGGAGCATCGTACTGCGCCTTGTTTAGCCGGCGAGTTTGTTTATCGCTCAAATTTTCGCAATTTTCGAGCCATTTTCCGCCGGTTTCCGCCCGATTTTCATGCAGTTTTTTTTGTTTTTCGATTTTCAGAGATCACAAATGTCGTGGCACGCGTGCAAAATCTGCGAAGGCTTCATCGACACCGGCGCTCCCGAATCATCGAAAATCGCCGATCAAAAGGTGAAAAACCCGCAATTTCTCCGCCGATTTCCAAATTTTCGTTTTTCAGACAGTAAACTATCACGAACCGTCGCCACTCCGCAAATTTCGCATCACAATCACGAGAAAGTGCGACGAGTCGCTGGAAAGCGCCGAAAGAGGGCTCGAAGCGCCCGAGCCGGCCGAATTGAGCAAAACCGTCGATTTTTTCGTCGATCTCGGCGAACTCGCCACAGTTTGTCCGTATTTCGAGCAATTGAAAGAGGTGAATCAATCGGGGAAATGCGAGAATTGTCGGTTTTCCAGGAATCGAGTCTGGAAATCGCGACGAATTGCGGCGGATCGTGGATCACGGCGCCGGCGAGTGTCGCGTCGACGTTTTCCGACTGCCGTCACGATTACACGTCGCCGATTTCCGCGCGGAACTTCCACGCGTTTCTAGAGTCCGCGTGCCCGTCCCTATACGGAATTCGGCCCGTTCCAGTCACCAGTTAGTCGATTTCTCTGGAGATTTTCGCTGAAAACCGTCGATTTTGCAGTGTCGAGCATCGTTCCAGTGCTCGACATGCTCGCGCACTTCTCCAGCGAGCCACTTCTGACCAACTGCGAACGTGTGCTCATGTCCACCAACATTCATCAGCTCGACGGCGCGCTGCTCATCAAACTGCTCCACCGGGGACTGTGCGTCAGTCTCGACCATCGCATTCTCGGCCGCATTCTGTGCGTGTGTCTGATGAGCACGGCGAAGTTGGCCGATGTGTCGCAGGAGCTCACCGGCACGGTGGGAGCCGTCTTCGCGCAGGCGTTCGTCGCGTAAGTTTCGAGAGACGCCGCACTCTGCTCAGCCGTCATCGTTTTCCAGCAACGCCGCCAGAAGTTTCCGCCACATCAAACCGCTCGAGCAGGAGAGCAATCTGTGGCCGGAAGCGATGCGTCGGCTGATGGCGCCGACGACCTCATCGGCGGAAAACGAGAAAAAGGAGAAGAGCGGCCGGAAAGGCGGCCGCCGACACGGATGCGATCACTCGGAAGAGGCGTTCGAGTGCATTCTGTGCTTCGACCAACGATGCTCAAAGTGCAAAGGAGAGGCCGGCTTCTGCTACAAGGTAAGACCCGGTTTCTCCAGTGACTAATATCGGTTTTCCGCGCAGGCCCTCGACAATTTCCTGTACGAAGTGCGTCTCCAACTGTACCCGCACACCTACCGTCCCCATCTGGATCGTGATCTGCTTCGCGAGGATCGCATCAACGACTACATCCTCCATCATCAACTTCAGCCACTGCCACGCTGAGAATCTCGCCGCGTTTTTCTTGTCGCTTCGATTCCGAACTTCTGTGAATTCCCAACGTCTACTCACTATCATTCTGTACATATTTCGCTCCTACTTATATAGAGATATTCTGTTTTCCCTGAAAAATAAAGGCGCTCGTACATCCACACCACACCGCGGCTCTTCCCGGCGAGACCTCGCGAAATACCCCGATTCTAGTGTGCTGGCCTAGTTTTCTATGTTTGGACAACTCGGCCGCCGAAACTAGCCTCGCATGGCCTAGCTTTTTCAGATTGGAAAAAACTAGGCCACCGCGTGGCCTAACTTTCCCCTCATTGCGAAATCTAGTCCGCCGCCGACCTTTTTTTTTCTTATCTCTCTGCGTTTCGCAAAAATTGGCAAATATTGCGAAAAACTGATTTTTCTCTCATTTTTCTAAATTTTTTTGTTTTTTTTTTTCAGTGAAAATGAGCGAAAATAAGGCTGATTCTCCCGAAAAATCGATAAAATTTCTGAAATTTTATTTTAATAACTCGCATATCGAAATTTTAATAATTCGAAGCGAAACGGACATTTTACGAGTGGATTTCGAATTTTCCGACGAAAATTGCCGGATTTTCAGGTATTTTCCGAAAATTTTCAGCAAAATTTTAAATTTTCTCTGCAGAAATACCAGTTTGCCACGTGGAAATCACCAAAAAACCATTCAAAAAATCGATTTTTCCGCCGAATTTCGCGATTTTTTAAATTCGAATTTTCGGCGCGTAAAAACGGAAATCGACACGATTTTAATCGAAAATTCGGATATTTCGGAGGTTTTTTTCGCGAAAATTCCAGAAATTTGAACACATTTTCAGAGCCACGAGTTTTTCGAAATTCTCGCCGCGAAAATCGATAAATTCGCGTCGAACAGGGTGATTTTGTCGGGAAACGCGCACGGCGAAACGAGAAAAGCGCTGAAAAATTGGGCGAGTTTGAGAAAATCGATAATTTTGGTGAGAAATTGGAGTGCGGATGTGTCACGAAAGTGGGAAGATTGGAAGGAGATCGGATTCAAAGCGTACGAGATATCCACGTGGAAAAACGACGGATACGGTAGGGACAGCGGGGGGGAAGATTCTAGGCCACGAGTGAAAGGATTCTAGGCCATGAGATTTGGGATTCTAGGCCACGAGACTTTTGGGATTCTAGGCCACGAGATTTGGAACTCTAGGCCATGCGATTTGAGATTCTAGGCTACGGGAGATTCCAAACATAGGTATGGCGACTTTTCCAAACATAGGTATGGCGACATGAGATTTGGTAATTCTCGGCCACGAGGTTTTTGGGATTCTCGGCCACGGGAGTTGGGATTCTCGGCCACCGCGGTATAGGATTCTAGGCCACGAGATTTGGGATTCTAGGCCATGAAATTTAAAATTCCAGGCCATGAGATTTGGGATTCTAGGCCACGAAATTTAAAATTCCAGGCCATGAGATTTGGGATTCTAGGCCATCACTTTTCGATTCTCCCATCATTTTTACAGAAAACGAGCACATAAAAGCATCAATCGGCATCGAATTAGTGAGCTACGTGGCGGTACGCAAACACCGAACTTGACGACAATTTTCGAAAAATTAAAAATTAACGGAAAAAATTCGAAAAAATCGGGGAAAAACACCAAAAATCCTAAAAATATTCATTCAAAATATTTATAATTATCCCAGAATTTTCGAAAAAAATTAAAAAGTTAAAGAAAAATGAAAAACTTCATGAAAAATTTGAAAAAAATCGAAAAAATTCCAAAAAAAAAAGCAATAAATTTAAAAATTAAATAATTTTTTGCAGATGATCGAAGCGAATCCGCAGCCAAAAATGCATTTTATTCCCAATTTTCACAAAAAAAATCCCGAATCGGCGCTGAATATTTTCGATGGAACGTGGCAAATGTATCGATTTTTTTCACTTTTTTTCGAAAAAAAAGTATTTTTATTTTTTTTTAATTTCCCTTTTTTTCAGAAATTCAAATTGGCGCGTCAAACAAATTCCGATCGACGCGAAAAAATCGATAATTGTGAAATTCTCAAATTGCGGAATTTTCATCCAGTGCGGAAATTCGAAAAATTTGAAAATCGATGAGAGCGTGAGAGAAATTTGAATTCCCGCCAAAATGTATTTCTCAAAAAAATTCCGGATTTTTTCCAGAAATGCGGTCTCGACTGGATGTGTCCGGAGTCGAAATGTGGCGAGAAAACGATGGAAAACTGGTATTTTCGCGAGATTATCGGGAAATTGCTTTGAAAAAAAATTTAATTTTTTCAACGATTTATCAACAGTAACAAAGAAAAATAAATGTGATTATAAAAAGGAAAACAAGAAAAAAAACGATTTTAAGTTTTTTTTTTCACCGATATCTTTTGATTTCGGCCTCCCACTGCTTTTTGACCGCTTCGTACAAGCGAAGAGCGACTCGAGCGTCCGTGATCTGCAAAAAAGATAGAAATGGCCGAGGTTTTCACGATCAAAAGTTAGGCCAGGGCGATCGAAACGCACCGAATCATGTTCTCCTTTCTGAATTTCGATTCCCAACACTTCTTTCGCCAATTTTTTCAGCGATGGCTTCTGGAAAAGAGAGGATTTCTGTCTGGAAATCGGCAAGAAAACCGTACTCCGTGCGTGTGATTGGCCATTTTGCTGAGAACGGAGCATTTCGCAGTGTCCCGCGTCATTTTTCGCACGTGATTCAGTTTCAGCACCTGAAAACCGTCGAAAATGCCTGTTTTTGGGGATTTTTACCAGGAAATGACAAATTTCTCATGGTTTTTGGAGTTTTCAGTGGATTTTGATCGATTTTCTCTTGAAAACCAGTAGAAATTGTCGATTTTTAGCGTTTTTTCGCAGTTTCTCGCCCGAAAACCGGTGCAAAAGATCTATTTGAGAGGATTTTCATCGAGAATCGGCAAATTTTCGATGATTTTGATGGCTTTTCAGCTGATTTTCATCCGTTTTCACTCGAAAATCAACAAAAATCGTGGGTTTTTCGCGATTTCTCGCAGTTTCTCACCCGAAAATCGTTGTTCACGGCGTGTCCGACGACGATTCGGCCGTCCAGAAGCTTCGAGATCTCGGTTTGAGCTCTATCGAACGGAATCGCGTGGACTAAGTTCTCAGGCCGAATTCCCGACACGGCCGTCCGATAATCGGTCACTTTTTCCGTCGGCTTCACAAATTTATCGTAGACGATTTTGCCGAGCTGCAAAAAATCGATAATTTTTGGGGGAAATTCGGCGTTTCAGTGGTTTTTGTCAGGATTTTTCGAGCTTAGACCTCATTCACAACTGAAATCCGCGCCAAAATGTCGGTGGCTCCGTTCATTCCGGCGCCGACGTACTCGCAATCCAGTGCCACCACCTTTGTCGGCTCTCCTCTGAAAAATGAGGGTTTTCGGGGTGAAAAACGGCGGGAAATTCGAATTTCGACCTTTCGTTGTCTTCAATGACCACTGGAATATCGTAATGCTGCTTTTTGGGCTCGGAAGCGGCGGCGAAAGCCTCCTGAGCGCGTCGTTTCCGATTCTCCAGCTGCCTTTTCTTTTTCGACTGCACTTTTGTGAATCCGTCGTCGGTTTCCGGTTTTTCGGCCTTCTGGGCGGCTTCCTGACGCTCCTTATCCTCTTTTTCTTCTTTCAACTTCATTTGGAGCACTTTCCACGCCGGCGACAGGTCTTTCGGGTCGATTTGTTTCGCCGCGTGTTTTGACGCCATTTTACCTTGAAGAACGGGCATAAAATCGATAATTCGACAAATTCCAATATTTATTCAGCGATTTCACATGTGAAAACCCAGAAAAACCGACAAAAATCGTCGAGAAACGTGCAGAAAATGGGGGGAGAAAAATAATTTATTGAGTTGAAAGTGTGCATTTTGCCGTGACGGTGTACACTGCGTACTCGGCATCACACTCAACGAAACCTCCAGAATTAGGCTCCAGAATTGCTCGAATTCGGCGGATTACAGCTGTTCCGCCGCCCATTTATCCGTGTCATTCGATCGAATCCAACCTAAACTCGAGATGAGCCAAAAAATCGATAATAACCGCGCACCTTCATCTCATCAGTGACGCACGCGAGCAAAAGTCGCCAGGCTTTGACAGTCTCATGATTAAACTTGACCACATCCTGCGATCCGATGATGAACACTGAAATCTCGCCGAAATGCTCAATCATGGCTCCGGTGAAGCCACTTTCGGCCATCTGCAAACAGGAAATTTTGGCGGGAAATTTTGGAATTTGGCGGGCCCAACCTGCGCGTGTTTTTCGCCGTATCGACGGATCATCGTCAGTTGCTCGTTGATATTGTCGAGATTATCGATTAGTCGCTCGAAAATGCCCACCATACACTTGCAATGGTCGTGTTCCGTCTTCACGAGCGGCGGCGACGATCGCTCGCGGCTCAGCGAGTTCACGAAAGCCGTCGTCAAGAAAATCGATCTGCACGAATCGATTATCGATTTTTCTTCAGATTCCCGCGCGTTTCAAACGCGCTCCACGGAGAAAACCGCGTTTTCTCAATGGAGCGCACTTGCTCACCTCATATCCGGGCACTTGTTTTCGAGGCGTCGAAAGATTTTCTCCATCAGCTTCAGAAATGTGCCGCCCGAGTTCATCGCGTTGAAACTTTGCTGAAAGCGAAATCGACGTGTGTTGCAAACGCGCTCCAATGAGAATTTGGGGAAATTTTCGCGATTGAGCGCGGTTTACAACGAGAAATTCGAGAAATTTCGACAATCCGCACTCACTTTCAGCAATTTTTTCTGTTTTCCCGTCAAATTTAATTTCGCGCACCGCACACTGATTTGTGGATTTACGTTAGTGTCCGAAAGTGATAATTGACGTGACAAGGGCTCTCTGAAAAACAAAAAATCAATAAAATTAAAAAAAATTGGTTTTTTTTAAATTTAAAACTTACAGAGCTCGAAATCTCATGTTGGTGAACATTTTTCGAAAAAAAAATTTTTTTTTTTTCGAAAATTTTATTTATTTATTTATTTGAAGTAGACCGGGAGGTCAATTTTTCGTGTTTTTCGTGTCGAAAATCGCCGAAAAACAATGGGAAAAATGGCGAGAAAATTGAAAAAGAGCACTTGAAAACGAGCGGATGACGTCGGTTTTCGGCGAATTTTTTTGAAATTTTTTTTTTGAAAAATTAGAATAATTTGAGAAGAAAAATTCAATTTTAGCCGTTTTTTTTTGAAATTTTTAAAAATTAAAAAAAAAAATTTTTCGAAATTTTTTTTTTGGAAAATTAGAATAATTTGAAAACAAAAAATTCAATTTTAACTTGTTTTTTTTTAAATTTTAAAAACATTGAAAAAAAATTTTATTTAAAAAAAGTCGAAAAATTTTTTTTTAAATTTCGAAAAATTTTTAATTTTTAATTTTTTAATTTTTCAAAAAAAAACATGATTTTAGAATTTAAAAAAATTAAAGGTTTTGATAAAACAAGATTTTTTTTCGAAAAAATTGTTCGAAAATCGAAAAAATCGATATTTTTTCGCAAAAAAATCGATAAAATTTAATTTCATACTCACCGAAAAAGCGCGATTTTTCTCAACGTTGTCAACATTTTTTCGGAAAATTTCAGAAAATTTTTGTTGTTTTTTCTGAAATTTTTCCGGATTTTCATAGTTTATTTTTTGAAATTCGGCGAAAAAAATCGAAAAAAAGAGGAAAAATTGAAAAAAAGAGGAAAAATTGAAAAAAAAATTTTTTTGCGAGTAAAAAAAAGAAACTCTGTTTCACGGGCTCATCCGAGCATTTTTTAATTCGGTTTTCAGGTGGAAAAAATGATGATTTCACTTTTAATTTTTCGTCTCACACGCACTCGTTTTCGGTCAAGCGGAAGACTAAAAAATTTTTTTTTTGAAAAAAAATTTTTTTTTTTAAATAATTTTTTTAGAGTGAAAAGAAACATTTTTTTGAATAGAGAAAATATTAATTAAAAATTTTTAGATTTAGAAAAATTTGAAAAAAAAAATTTTTTTTTGGAAATTTTTTTTTTCAAAAAAATTTTTTTTTTCTAGATTTAAAAATAAAATCATCAATTTTTATTCAAAATCACACTAAATTTAATAAAATTTAATTTTAAAAAAAATTTAAAATCAAAAAAAAAAATTTTCTCCATTTCCCACCAAAAAAACCGAAAATCTCGGCGAAAAAAAAATAAGAAAAAATGGGTGATGAGTCATTTTTTTTCTCTTTTTTTCTTTATCAAAAAGCGCTTATTATCCGGCGGTGAATAATAAAAAAAAAATAATAGGGGGGCAACGGCGGATTTTCAGATTTTTCAGACGATGACGTCGACAGAAAAATGTGACAAGAAAAATGTGTCGATCAAAATTTTATGTGTCAAATTCGCGAGATTTTGATGATGACGTCGTCTTTTTCGAGTGTCGGTGGCCTAGGTTTCGCACGGAGGGAAAGTTAGGCCACGCGATGTTTTTCTGGGAAGTTAGGCCATGGCCTAGATTCTCATAGTGAGGAAGTAATTGCTGAGGGGGGACTAGGTTTTGCGGACTGCAAAAGTTAGGCCATCCAGCAGGAGACTAGTTTTCCCGGGCTAAACTTAGGCCATGCCATCGATTTTTCAAATCTAGCTGAGGGTGGGGACTAGGTTTTGCCCATTGCAAAAGTTAGGCCATCTAGCTGGGGACTAGTTTTTTCCATCAGTCTGAAGTTAGGCCATGGCCTGTATTCTCAAAGTGAGGAAGTTAGGCCTTATAGCTGGGGTGGGGACTAGGTTTTGCGGGTTGCAAAAGTTAGGCCATCTAGCTGGGGACTAGTTTTTCCCGGGCTAAACTTAGGCCATGGCCTAGATTCTCGAAAGGAGGAAGTTAGGCCTTATTGCTGTGCCGGGGACTAGGTTTTGCGGATTGAAAAAGTTAGGCCATCTAGCTAGGGACTAGTTTTTCCCGGGCTAAAGTTAGGCCATGACATCGATTTTTCAAAAATGGGCCGTTTATCTGAGGGGGACTAGTTTTTGCCCATTGAAAAAGTTAGGCCACCCCCTATGGCCTAACTTTTTCGGATATGCGAAAACTAGGCCACCGACTCGCTTCCGGGTTTTTTTGTCACTTTTTTCTCGGAATCAATTCAATTCTATTCCCAAATTTCATCGACAAATCCCTCGAGACTTTTCCAGAAAATTTTCAGATTTTCAGATTTTCAGATTTTCAGCCGAAAAAAAGAGAGACTATGAATGCGAGAACGCAGAGTTTGCGATGAAAATTTGATGATCGAAAGCGAAAACACGAGGAGTGCTCGATGCTCCGCACATGGCCGTGGCCGAACTTTTGCACGAGAGGGAAAAGTTAGGCCACCGCGATGAGCGCTGGTCACGTTTTCCGCTGAAATGGCCGAGCTTTTTCAACGGCCTTCAACAAATGTAGGATTGGTGGCCGAACTTTTCAGCATGTGCAAAAACTCGGCCACCATCTAAAAATAGTGTGAAAAAGTGTGTAAAATTGGGATAAAGTGTGCGAGCGGAAAAGGGGAAAGCAACGATCATCGGGAAAATGCGCATTTCCGGTGGAAGGCGGGTGACATTTCGGCCGAAACGGGGCGGAGAGAGGAAAGTGGGTCAAAGTTACCGTAAGACTATTGGGAGGCGGCAGAAAAGTGGGTCAAATGGGACGGAAAAGGGAAAGTAGGTCAAATACCTTGTAAAAGTAGGTCAAGTTTGAAAAACGGGTAGACCAAACCAAAAAAGTAGGTCAAATACCGTCTGACCTTCTAAAATTAGGTCAAAAGTAGGTCAAATCGAGAAAGTAGGTCAACACTTTGAAAATAGGTCAAAAGTAGGTCAAACGTTAAAAATTGCCGAAACTAGGTCAAATGATCTTCAGATTTACATTGAAACCGTCTGTTTTTCAAAAAGTAGGTCAAAAATGTTCAAAAAGTAGGTCAAAACCTGGCCAGATGTTCATTTCAAGAAAAAGTAGGTCACGCCACTCACGTCGGCACGTCCAACGCGTTCGTCTTCTGAACCGACGGCCGCCTCGTGCACTCGTCACTCTTCCAGATTCTGTTGAGCATTTGGAGCACCGATTCGCGTCGTCTGAAAAAACTTTGAAATTAATTTAGGAAATACGCCACACACTCTCTCTCTCTCTCGCCCAAACGATTTTTAAATACTCTCGCCGACAGACGAATCTCGGTGGAATTGAGAAAGTGGGCGGAGCCTAGCAGGTATCCATAGTAATGTGAGATACAATAATAATAATAATAATATTATGATTATGATTAGTATTGGTATATACTCAAGAGAGAGAAAATGAGAAACCTCCTCCTACTCCCCGTCGGGATTATAATAATATTCGTGGGTGACAAAAGGGAAGTGAAGTGTTCGCATCCAGAAATTGTGAATCGTCGAATTGAAATGAGAGAGGATTAGGATTACCGGAAAGTTCGGCCAGTCGTAAGAAAGTTAGGCCACAAAGGGAAAGTCGGTCAGAAAGTAGGTCAAATCTAGAAAGAGAGTCAGAAAGTAGGTCAAATCTAGAAAGAGAGTCAGAAAGTAGGTCAAATCTAGACAGAGAGTCAGAAAGTAGGTCAAATCTAGGAAGAGGGTCTGAAAGTAGGTCAAATCTAGGAAGAGGGTCTGAAAGTAGGTCAAATCTAGGATGAGGGTCAGAAAGTAGATCAAATCTAGAAAGAGAGTCAGAAAGTAGGTCAAATCTAGACAGAGAGTCAGAAAGTAGGTCAAGTCTAGAAAGAGCGTTAAAAAGTAGGTCAAATCTAGGATGAGGGTCAGAAAGTAGGTCAAATCTAGAAAGAGAGTCAGAAAGTAGGTCAAGTCTAGAAAGAGCGTTAAAAAGTAGGTCAAATCTAGGATGAGGGTCAGAAAGTAGGTCAAATCTAGAAAGAGAGTCAGAAAGTAGGTCAAATCTAGAAAGAGAGTCAGAAAGTAGGTCAAGTCTAGAAAGAGAGTCAGAAAGTAGGTCAAATCTAGAAAGAGCGTTAAAAAGTAGGGCAAATCTAGACAGAGGGTCAGAAAGTAGGTCAAATCTAGAGAGAGAGAGTCAGAAAGTAGGTCAAATCTAGAAAGAGAGTCAGAAAGTAGGTCAAATCTAGACAGAGAGTCAGAAAGTAGGTCAAATCTAGAAAGAGAGTCAGAAAGTAGGTCAAATCTTAAAAGAGAATCAGAAAGTAGGTCAAATCTAGACAAAGGGTCAGAAAGTAGGTCAAATCTAGAAAGAGAGTCAGAAAGTAGGTCAAATCTAGACAGAGAGTCAGAAAGTAGGTCAAATCTTAAAAGAGAATCAGAAAGTAGGTCAAATCTAGACAAAGGGTCAGAAAGTAGGTCAAATCTAGAAAGAGAGTCAGAAAGTAGGTCAAATCTAGACAGAGAGTCAGAAAGTAGGTCAAATCTAGAAAGAGAGTCAGAAAGTAGGTCAAATCTTAAAAGAGAATCAGAAAGTAGGTCAAATCTAGACAAAGGGTCAGAAAGTAGGTCAAATCAAGAAAGACAGTCAGAAAGTAGGTCAAATCTTAAAAGAGAGTCAGAAAGTAGGTCAAATCAAGAAAGATAGTCAGAAAGTAGGTCAAATCTAGGAAGAGGGTCAGAAAGTAGGTAAAAAAT
Organism: Caenorhabditis sulstoni; assembly: GCA_963966605.1. Classification (NCBI taxonomy): domain Eukaryota; kingdom Metazoa; phylum Nematoda; class Chromadorea; order Rhabditida; family Rhabditidae; genus Caenorhabditis; species Caenorhabditis sulstoni. The sequence goes on along the minus strand of OZ016476.1, from coordinate 1,737,686 downwards.
AGGTCAAATCTTGAAAGTAGGTGAAAAGTAGGCCAGATTTAGAAGATATGCCAAAATTAGGTCCAAACTAAAATGTAGACCAGGTCTGGGTCAAACAAGCTTTGAAAGTAGGTCAAATCCAAAAATAAGTCGAGAAAATAGGTCAAATTCTTGAAAGAAGTGCTAACAGTGAGACAACCTATTTTCAGTCTCAGAAGTAGGTCAAACCTGAATGTAAACCAAAAGTAGGTCAAAAGTAGGTCAAACCCAGAAAGTATGTCAAAAGTAGGTCAAGCCCAATTATAGGTCAAAAATAGGTCAAGTTCTCGACAGAAGTGTCAAAAGTGGGTCCTGGCCATTCTCAATGGCCTAACTTTGCCCCCATCCGTACCTACCGTAACTCTCCGCCTGGCCCCATAACAGGTGCCGTCGACGGCGGACCGCCTCTTCTCGGCGACGACGACGCGCTTCTCGAGAATCGTTCCGCGTAGGAAGAGGGCGGAACCATCGAGTTCGGACACAACTGCAACAAGAAAAAAGAGAAAACACCATAATCGACGACAAAATGCACAGAAACCTGAGTGTGAAGTACGGTAAGACACTCGTCGTTCGAGACCATCGGAGGCGCCATTTCCTGCACGTTCACCTGAAAACACACACACTTCATTTTGGGACACGTACAGTAATCCTACCGTAACCCGCGGAATCGACGGTTTTTTGGTGACGAGCGGCTCGTCTCTGCCACGTGGCGGATGTTTGACGTAGAGGGTGGCGGGACGTTGGCGACGGAGCAACGATGGAGCAGGAGGCGACGGAGAGTCGGCGAGCGGGCTCCGTGTGCTGGAAGAGGAAACTCTAGGCCACGGGCGAGTGGGGGGGGGGGGGGGGTGGAACTAGGTCATGACCTAGTTTCTCAATGCAAAAGTTAGGCCATCACACAGGTTGGAAGAGTTTTCGACACGGCCTAACTTCCCCCATACAACAAAACTTTAAACGAGGCCTAGTTCGGATAGTGAAACCTAGGCCATGGCCGAACTTTTCACCAAACACTTTTCAGTTTGGATTTTGAACGAACGATGATCCTGAGGATCATAGCGCAAAAGTTAGGCCATCCGAAAATGCGGAGAAAACTAGGTCATGGCCTAACTTTTTCAATATGGATTCAAAAAACTAGGTCATGACCTAGATTTGGCGGCCGAGGGACTAGTTTTCCAAAACGCTGGCCTAACTTCCCAAAACGGGCACTAAAACACTAAAACGCGCGCGTTTTTCTCTCGCCGCGACGTCCAACACACGTTTTTTGATGCTTTTGAAAGATGAGAACTTTAGTGTCACATAGTTAAAGGGGACGTGAAGAAGGCGAAGAAGCGGCTGCTAACAATGTGTTTGTCGACCCCCTTTAAGAGAAACTCGATTTGTGGTGTATAGAAGAGTGGAAGAGGAGTGGGGGTGAGTGAGGGACTAGGTTTCTCCTAGTCCCTCTCTTTCTCACGTTTCCATCTGAAAGTGACACACTGTGTCACTGACACACACAAAAAGTTCACCTCCCATTCGCAACTTCGCACTTTTAATGACTCATCGGTTTTTCGTATTTCTACACACGCGAAAACGCGTTTTTTCTTTTCTATTCTGTGAAGAAAACGAAAAAAAAGAAAAAGAGGGAAACGGAAGGGAAAAATGATCCGTCGATGGAAAAAAAAGGAGGGAGCACACAGGAAAAGAGCACCGAAATGAGGCTAATTTGAGACAGAGAGAGAGAGAGAGAGAGTTGGCCGAATTTGTGCAAAAAAAAACGAGGAAATTGGATGGGACACGCAAGTTTCGCGACGGTTTTCGGAGGGTATCGAGAAACGCGTCAAGGCACTGGAAACGCGCCATGGCACCAAAATCGTGCCAGGACGTGGAAATTAGGTTTAGACAACTGGAGTGCGATGAAGTGCTGAAAACGATCTGAAACGCATTCGTCGCTGGAAACGCGTCAAGGCACCGGAAACGCGTCAAGGAACCGAAAACGCGTCGAGGCACTGAAAACGCGCCATGGCACTTTAAGAGCGCCAAGGTGTCGGAGTCGCCCTAGTGCACAAAATGAAGTGCCAGGATACTGAAATTGCGCCAAAATATCAGAATCGGGCCAAGGCACTGAAATTGCGTCAAGGCATTGAAAACGCGCCAAGGCACTGAAATCGCGCCAAGGCACCGAAAAAGCGCCAAGGCACTGAAATCGCGCCAAGGCACCAAAAAAGCGCCAAGGCACTGAAAACGCGCCAATGCACTGAAATCGCGCCAAGGCACCGAAAAAGCGCCAAGGCACTGAAAACGCGCCAATGCACTGAAAACGCGCCAAGGCACTGAAATCGCGCCAAGGCAACGAAAAAGCGCCAAACTCGCCAAAAATGCTCGTTTCTGCTCATTTTCCCTCCAAATTTGTTGCTCCGCGAGCCCTCTTCTTCTTCTTTCCAAAGAGTCAAAAGTGCACAATTACAGCTTCTCTTCTTCTTCTCGTTTCTCCATTTTCCGAAAAAGAAGAAACACGACCAATTTTTCTCTTTTTTTTTCGCGAAAATTGCGAAAAAAGAAACAAATTGCAAAGTGTCATGCGATGAAAATGTTCGGAATTTTTTGTTTTGTTGTTTTTTTCGGCGAAAAATAGTGACAAAACCGGGGGGAAGCGAAGTTTTTTTTCGGCGGAATGAATGCATTTTCGATGAATTCGCAATGGAGCACATAAACAACATGGAAGGAAAAAATAATTTTTTTTTTTGACCCACCTTTGGGATCGACGAAAAACGCCATTTTTGTGTGCCACACTCATCGATTTTGGCTGAAAATCGGAAAATCTGAAATTTGTAGGATAAAACGGGGGAAAAAACGAGAGAAAATTGAAATTTCTGACAGAAAAAGGGGGATTGGAAAAATGATTGGGAATGGGAAAATGAAAAAAAAATAGGGGGGTATAATGCAGGTTGACACAAGAAGAAAAGGCGAATGAAATCAGCTGCCTCCCCCACGCTCGTTTTCTTTTCTTTTTCCACCCCACATTTCTTTCCTTTTTCCGTTTCTCCGCTCCGCGCGGACCCGTACGGCCGGCAAAGTGGGCGTGGCCTAAATGAGACGCGCAGAGTGAGAGAGGAAATAGTTTGCGGTTGTTTTCAACGGGGAACAATGAAGAAATTATGGAGGTGACTAGGGCGGAAGGGTGGCACGTCTTCTTCTTCTTTTTCTTGTTTATGATTATTTCCTGCCTCTCCCCCTTCTTCCCTCCTCGCTACTTTCTTCTCTTGAGGCAATGAGAAGGAGCGGGTGAAAACTCATTAAGAAGGCAGAAGAAAGAGAATGACCACAGGTCGGGCTCGAACTCTCGACCCCGCGTTTGCGAGACGAGCGCGCTAACAGGTAGGCCACGCGGGCCAATCTCAGCAATGGTCCCTATTTGCGGTGATAAGCGCGCGGCGGCTTTCGAGCTTTAATTCCGCAATTTCCCACGGTGGCACTCAGAATTTGTGATTCTCCGCACTATTTTCCTTTCTCTTTCTTTCTTTTCTTTTTATCAAATTACACGAGATGAAGCATTCGAGAAATCATGAAAAACTGAACAAATAGAATGTAGAGTGCGAGAAATTCAAGGAAGCACAAGAAAAGACGTCGAAATGGCGGCGACGGCGACGAATGGAAGGGCGGCGAATCGAGGTGTCGAGTTGCACAGTTCGCCTGAGAAAACGGGCGATTCGCTGGAAAGGGGGGAGTGACGGGGTTACGGTACCTTGGCAGAAGCACTGGCTCGCCTGCAGACTGAACGAGACGCCGCGTTTCGAGCGCGACGCCGTGTCGACGCCAGTCGAAACGTTGAATGTTTGGTCCGACCACGAGCAGACGTCGCGTGCGAACGGATTGAAACTGGCACAGCCGCGCGACTCGTACGAGTGACCTGTCGGGGAGTACGGTGTTTTGTACGCAAACACCGATTTTGACGACAAAATGCACAGTTTCCACAGGAATCCGCAAACTGTCGTCAAATTTGGTGTTTTGTAAGCAAAAACCGAGTTTGACGAAAAAATGCACAGTTTCCACAGAAACCCGCGAACTGTCGTCAAATTTGGTGTTTTGTACGCAAACACCGAGTTTGACGACAAAATGCACAGTTTCCACAGAAATCCGCAAACTGTCGTCAACTTTGATGTTTTGTACGCAAACACCGAGTTTGACGACAAAATGCACAGTTTCCACAGAAATCCGCAAACTGTCGTCAAATTTGGTGTTTTGTACGGAAACACCGATTTCGACGACAAAATGCACAGTTTCCACAGAAATCCGCAAACTGTCGTCAAATTTGGTGTTTTGTACGGAAACACCGATTTTGACGACAAAATGCACAGTTTCCACAGAAATCCGCAAACTGTCGTCAACTTTGGTGTTTTGTACGCAAACACCGAGTTTGACGACAAAATGCACAGTTTCCACAGAAACCCGCGAACTGTCGTCAAATTTGGTGTTTTGTACGCAAACACCGAGTTTGACGACAAAATGCACAGTTTCCACAGAAATCCGCGAACTGTCGTCGAATTTGGTGTTTTGTACGCAAACACCGATTTTGACGACAAATGGCACAGATTTGCAAAGATCCGCAAATTGTCGTCAGATTTTATGTTCTCGAACCAATACTACGACAATTTTGCGGATTTTCTGAAATCCCGTGCATTTTGTCGTCAGATTTGATGTTTTGTACGCAAACGCCGAAATCGACGACAAAATGCAGAGATTTTGCGAAGACGTGCAAATCGTCGTCAAATTTTGTGTTTTGCACGTTCACACAAATTTCTACCACAAAAATATCCAGAAATCTGCAAATTGTCGTGGAATCCGATGCCGGCGAGTCACGCACCATTCATTTTTCCGATCGTCTTCGTACAGTAGGCGGCTTTACAAGTGCCGCTCGTGCTCGCCGAGCAACTTCCCGTCCCATCGTACTCTCCGCAGCTCTTGCACGTGTGCACGGACCCTGAAGTTACCGTAACCGTTTGCCCGAGCCTACAGTAACCCGTCCTCCTCACCCGAACTGCAGCCAGTCACTCCTTTCTCGCTGACATCCGTGTCCGCCAACTTTTTGTTGCACAAACCGTCGTCCGAGGTGGGCAGCGTGGGCTGACAGAACGAGGTGCCGGCCTTAAAGAGGACCGACTTGGGTTACGGTAGTCGAGAGGGTGGACCTACATAGACAGTGGTCAGTGTCTCGCCGTCTCTCGTCAGAAAACCGACGCTACCGTAGTCGGGCACTTGGTTGATTTCGCAGATGACGGACGCGTTCGACACCGTCACCTTCATCTCGTCCCACGCGAAGTGCTCGTGACACCCGCGCACGAATCCGTACACACCGTCCACCGGCACCATCAGTTCGAAGCACGACGAGACGCAGTTCGACGAGAGCGCGTCGGCGGTGAACGTGGAATCCGGGTTGGCGCACCTGGAAAACCGGGGGTGTCGTGAGATCGTGTGCATTGTACGCAGTCATGGTTAACATTTGAAAAAAAACCCTATGTCGTTTTTAGTTTTCCAACTTTAGTTCTAGTGCTGAAATCACAAGAATCGCTGTAAAAACTGAAGTGTCGTAAGGTGTGGTGCATTGTCCGCAGTCAAGGTGAACATTAAAAGCAACGATTGTTTAGTTGTTTATAACTTTTGAACCTTGCTTCTAAGTCAAAACTACCATAAAACGTGAAAAAAACGGCATGTCGTCAGATTTGGCGCATTGTCCGCAACCATGGTGAACATTAGAAAACCCCGTTTTTTGTTGTTTTTCGCTTTTAAACATTGTTTCCAAGTCAAAACTATTATAAAAACTTTGAAAAATCGAAATGTCGTCAGATTTGGCGCATTGTCCGCAACCATGGTGAGCATTAGAAAACCCCCGTTTTTTGTTGTTTTTCGCTTTTAAACACTGTTTCCAAGTCAAAACTATCATGAAAACTTTGAAAAATCGAAATGTCGTCAGATATGGCGCATTGTCCGCAGTCATGGTGAACATTAGAAAACCCCGTTTTTGTTGTTTTTCGCTATCAAACATTGTTTCCAAGCCAAAACTATCATGAAAGTTTTAAAAATCGAAACGTCGTCAGATATGGCGCATTGTCCGCAGTCATGGTGAACATTAGAAAACCCCGTTTTTTGTTGTTTTTCGCTTTCAAACATTGTTTCCAAGCCAAAACTATCATAAACCTTTGAAAAATCGATATGTCGTCAGATATGGCGCATTGTCCGCAGTCATGGTGAGCATTAGAAAACCGCGAATTTCGGCGCGCCCACTCACTTTTTGTCATATTTCAGTCCGGCGGGCCTATTGGGCAGCCCACTCGACGCCCAATTCTCTTTCATCGTCGGCGTCGCACACTGAATGCACACCTTATCCTCCGCCTCTCCCAACTGCCACGTCATCATCATCATCATCATCATGAGAAGAGGCCACAAAAGGGGATGCATCTGGAAAACGGAATTGTTAAAAGGGGGGGGGGGGGCGCGTACAGTTGAGTGAGCCGGAACAATTGAGCCTTTTATACACACTGCAATGCACATGATTCACTCGCTTTTTCCCGTATTTCGCGGACTCTTTCGGAAAATTTGAAGGGAAGTTTACAGTTTGAGTCAATAGAAATCCCGGAGAGTACAGTCACAACTGGGCAAATAGACATTTTCAGAGAAAAAGAAGAGAAGGAATGCTGGAAATGGGGGATGGTGATTCATCGGCCTATAACTTTGAGCAGAAAAGTTTTCGATCGAATTTCATATTCTCACCGGATAGATCTGATTGCCAGGAATCGATTGATATCCCAACTTGACTGTTTTGAACTTTTCCGAGGAAAGATACAGTCCAAAGTGGAGATTACTGTATCTTTCCTCCGAAGTGGAGATTACTGTATCTTTCCTCCGAAGTGGAGATTACTGTATCTTTCCTCCGAAAAGTTCAAAACAGTCAAGTTGGGGTATCGATCGATTCCTTACAACCAGATCTATCCAGCGAAAATATGGAATTAGATTCAAAATGTATCTGCTAAAAGTTACAGAGCATGCCACGTGTCATCTGAAAACATGAAAATCGAAAAATCGAAACAACTTCGGAACCCATTTACAATCACAGATATGTTGAGAAAATAACAAAGGAAGGCATTTAAAAACAGCGTGGCTATTCTACAATTCGACTCTGGCGATGAAGTGTCCGTTGAAGCTGCCAAAGTAGAGTGCTCCGTTGTGCTCCGTGACTTGCGAGACATCTCCAACCTTCTTTCCCGTCACATCGTGCAGACTTCTGATGATGTTGCCGGCGGCGTCGAGTTCCAGCACGATGGAGTGCGGTTTCTTGAAGGCGTGCAGAATTGTCTCCCAATATGAGGCCGGAACGATGTCGACGAGGAATTGACGGATTCCCGGCAAGTTTCCGAGTCGATCCAGGATCGACGGGTTCGTTGCGGTGCGTGTGGCTGCAAAATGAGCGGAAAATTCGAGTTTGTCGTCAAATTTGGCGCATTGTACGTGAACACCATATCTGACGACAAAATGCAGAAAAACGCGGTTTTCGCGTTCTCACCTGCGAGACCGACCCAGAAGGTGCCGCGCCCGCTGCTTCTGATGTTATCGGGCATTCCGGGCAGATTCTGCGCGAACATCTCCACCTTCTTCGACGCGATCGTCAACTTTTTGATTCTCGCCATACTGCACTCGGAGAAAATCAGCGACTTTTTGTCGTCGAGCAACTGCACTCCGTTCGGAAAATAGAGTTTTTCGAGGAGCACCGTGACGGTTCTCGTCGAGATCTTCAGATGCAGAAGACGTCCGTCGGCGACGTGCTCCAGAATGAGTGGCATGAAGTGACGGCGGTCGTGACGCGTCGAACTGTCCGAAATGATGAGCTCGTCTTCCGAGAGCACGTCCAGATCGTTGAGAAAACGGGGACGGAGCCCCGAAATCGGGGTGCGCGAATCGAGAATTTGCTCAGTGGTCGCTGCAAGATTTTTCGTCATTTTGGTGCAATTTGTCGTCAGATATGATGCTTTGAAGCCAAATTCGACCGTTTTCTGCATTTTTCCGTCGAGTCTGATGTTTTACAAGAGAGTTCGAGGTAGTGGTGCATTTTGTCGTCAAGTTTCATGTTCTCTGAGAAAGATTTTCAAAACCCGCGAGACTTCGAATTAAATCGAAATTCTGTGCATTTTGTCGTCAAATATGACGTTTTCAGCAAAAACTGGAACTTTCTTACCGAAATTTGTCGAATTTTTCGCATTTTCAGACAAATTTCAAGATTTCCAGACTCACGATTGTTCTCGTCGGTGAAATCGACGACGAAAACGCCCAAATAGGCGTCGGCGACGACGAATTTCGGTTTTCCGTCGACGAGCCGCCGAATTCCCAACGGGCGACCGCATTCTGGCTCTGATTCGAAGCGTCCTGAAATCGGAAATTCACTCCGAAATTTCAGTGTTCGAAAGTTTTCGATCTACCGCAGTCCGGGAAAAACTTTGCTTTCTCCGAGTAGGCCACTTTGCTCGCGATTCGCCCGTTCACGATTTTCACCACTTTTCCCTCGTAAATTGTCGCGTAAATCGCTTCTAAACCTGATTTTTCTTGTATTTTTCGCATTTTTGACCCACCATCATCCACCACCATCGATTCGGGGCCTACGATTTTGCCGTCGAGGATGTGGGTGGCCTTTTCGAGGCCTGAATTGACCTCCAGAGCACCTTTGAGCTCTGGAGCCGGCTCCAAACGATATTTTCGAGCCAGAGTGTTCTTCTCATCGCTGTACCGGTAGTACAGAGCTCCCCACGAGAGCACAAGACCGCTGCAAATGAATTTGTCGAGAATGCGCAGTTTTTTGATGAAAACCCACAGAAAACCGAAGAGAAACACTTTGCTCATCGCTTTCAACATAAAATGGTCGATTCTATCACCTATAAACAAGTTGATTGATAAGAAAATTCGATAAAATCAGTGGAATTTTTACTTTTTACGAGTGATAAACAAGTTTTTTTCGAATTTTGCGGCGAGATACGGTGTGCGATTCTGTGCAAACACTCTGCGGACTCGGCATTTTAACTGACGACACTTTGAATTTAAATTTCTTTTTTCAGTCATTTTTCCTCGTTTTTAAGCGATTTTTCTTGGATTTTTTGGGTGAAAACTATTAAAAATTTTGTATTTAACATGTACAAATTATGTTTTATCGATTTTCAGCCATCCCCAATCGCCAAACCCTATGGAATTCAATGGCTCCTCGTTCTACGACACCGAAGAGCCCGGAAAGCAGCAGCTGAACAGCACGGCACTAGACTTGGACACTGAAGACTCAACGAAAGAAAACGAGCAAAAAGGTAGGCTTTTGATCCGAAGAATCTTAAAAATAACGGGTTTTTGCAGAATGGAAGCTATCACCTATTGTTCCGGAGGAGAAACGCGGAAAATCATCGATTTTTCGTGGAAATCACGGCGAGAAACGCGAATCGCCCGATTTTAAGTCGCCTTTAAAAGCTGTAAACGTAATGAATCACTGAAATCTCCGAAAAATCGAGAAAAGCGCCGAATTTTCAGTCCAACGAGTCTCCCAGCTCCGAATCGAAGAATGCGACAGATCCGAAGCGTTCGTAAGTGATTTTCCATCGTTTTCAATCGACTTTTCACGTTTTCAGCGATCCGAAACTGTCGATTTCGGCCGATCTGTCGTCTTTCATGGCTAGCAACCCGTTCGACTCGATCCTCCTCAATTCGCTTCACAAAAGCATCAATTTCAGCCCGCGTGTCGTGTTTTCGGTGCGAAATTCGATTAAAAACCATAGAAAATCGATGTAATTGCAGCAAGAGTCGTGCAGTTCGACGCAGCAGAAAGATGGCGAGAAGTTTCAGTGGAGTGTGGAGCAGTTGGCGATTCTGAAGCCCGCACACATCTCGGAAGACGAAATCGCCGCCAGTTATCGATCGCCGTGAGTGGGAAATCGAAGAAAACCGTCGTTTTCCCTCCAGAAAACATGAAAACTTGCAGAATCCCAGAGCTCGAGGAGAAAATTCAGGAGGCGTTGAACGAGTACTGGACGAAGAACGTGACGTGTATTCCGTCTCCAGACGGCCCTCGATACGTGCATCTTCCGCATCGCGACGGCAGTGTGACGACGTACAAATACGGCTCGGAAGGACCCTCTTCCGGCCTTCTGGCGGGCTCTTCAGACACGCCTTCTCTCGCCAACATCATCCGAAAGAAAGAAGCCGTCAAGGCGGCCTACGCCACCTCTTCCCCCAAACAACGACCGCGAAGTTTTCGCCACATGCGCCAAATGCGCAATCGCACCGCCCAAACCGAGCTGACGATTCCGCCGAACCTGGATCTGGATCTGAGAAAGTTGCTCGGCGAGCAGTTCCACTATCAGGCGGACGCGGAAGAGGCGGACGACGACGACGAGGAGGTGTTCAATGTGTCCGCGTCGAGCCAATTCTCGACACGACGACGGCTCTTTTCGACGGGCGGTCTGGCTCAGGAGGAGGACGAGGAAGCGCCGAATACTTCAGCCGACGAGCAGCTTCTGGATGAGACCGGACAGCCTTTTGTTAGTTTTTTATGAGTTTTCGGATGGAAGTTCCCCAGAAATATGGTGTTTTTGCGGGCTGCAGGCGAAAAGTTGGTGGGAAATCAAGTTTTTCCACGTTTTTGTTGACTTTTGCTCAAAACTCGAAGTGAGAGTGAATTTGGCTCAGATTTGAAGGTTGGACTAGGTTTCCGCTTGGAATTCCTAGGCCACTAGCTAATTTCGACCTTCTCACGCTGTGACTGCTATGACAGACGCGTGACGGAGCGGCCGGCTGGTCTCGCCACGAAAAAACAAAATTAAAGCGTGCGCCTTTAAATAAATTTCGAGTTACCGTATTTTAGTGCAAGTACCGTATCGGGAACAGTTTAAAGGCGCACACCTTAATCCGTATTATCGTTGCGGGACCATCAGAGGCTGTTGTGTGCAAACAGTGTCTCGCGTCAGCTTTAGAAACGGAAAGTTGGAAGAAAGATTGCCAGATGGCCTAGATTCTCTCAGCTGGAGGTTTCTAGGCCATCCGATCTGCTGATTTTAAAACGTGCGATTTCTTCGGTTCCGTAAGAAGTTCAGAGGTTCAGCAAGACTCTATTTCTTCTTCTACGTGACTTTTTTATGCGAGAAGCCGTCAACAACTCGCCTAATACCCTCATTTCTGGCGAGAGAGTCTTCGGAAGAGACGCAGTACGCTAGAAATTGTCCAAATCGACGAAATTCTCTTCTATAAGGATCACATTTTTGTTTCGTTGCTCACTGACGTGCAAATGTGATCCTTATAGAAGAGAATTTTGTCGATTTGGACAATTTCTAGCGTACTGCGTCTCTTCCGGAGACTCTCTCGCCAGAAATGAGGGGATTAGGCGAGTTGTTGACGTCTTCTCTCATAAAAAAGTCACGTAGAAGAAGAAATAGAGTCTTGTTGAACCACCCGAGGTTTTCCGGAAACGAAGAAGTCGTACGTTATGAAATCAACAGATCAAATGGCCTAGAAACCTCCAGCTAGGCGAATCTAGGCCACCAGACAACTCACAGAGCCTTCATGGAATCGAAGATAATGGACTTTGTGGCCTAGAAACCTCCGAATAAGAAAACCAGGCCAGCCAAAACGGGAGAAAGCTAGTCCCTCCCGTGACGTGCAACCCGGTGGCCTAGAACTCTCCCAATTACAAAACCCAGTCCCCAAACTCCCGAAGGAGCACGCGTTCGAATCGCCAAGTTCCAGAACGACTCGCTGTCACCAGTGCGGCGTTCGGAAGACGTCACCGACGAGCGGCTCGAAGAAGGCGACGAAATGGAGCAAGAGTCGAGCACACAGTCGGCCGCCACCCGTTCGCACGTCTCACAAATCGCGATCAACGTGTCGATTCTCAACGATTGCATGATGCATTCGATGGACGAGGAGGATGCCGAGGAGCACGACGAGCACGACTCGCGGAGAGCCGCGGAAACGAACGGAAACGCCGTCGACGCGCACTTCTCGCAGTCGCATTTGCGTGAGTTCTGCGGAAACCTGTAAAGAAAGCTGGAAGTGTATCTTGCAGTCGCCTGGAATCGAGCCATGGCCTAACTTTTTCATTTGTATAATTAGGTTATTGACTTCATCTTTTTTCCACCTCAAATCGCCCCACTAGGCCATTGAACCGTCCGGTGGCCTAATTATCAAGCAAAAAAGCTAGGCCACGCGAAACGCGGCCCTCGCTCGTTCACACTCCCTTCGCCAGTTGCAAAGAGGCGCGGAGAGCTAGAGAAAGGAGGCCACGCCCCTTTTCTCTATTTTCCGTTCGCTAAATGCTTTGGGAAAGAGACGTAGACGTCGAAAAAGCGGGATTTGAACAGTTTCTAGACGTCTCAACCCTCTCGAAACGAGAAAAAGCATCGAGGAGCGAGTGTTTTGGAGAGGGCACAGATGACTAGCCGCCTTCACTCAAGTCACAATTTTCTTTCTCTTCCGCACACTCTCTCGTCACGAATGAAGAGACGTAGACGGCCCGAAACGCGACTTGAACAGTTTCTAGACGTCTCGGTTCTCTCATAACGAGAGGAGGCGCCGAGAGATGTGCCCGGAAGAGAACCGAGACGTCTAGAAACTGTCCAAGTCGCGTTTCGAGCCGTCTACGTCTCTTCATTCGTGACGAGAGAGTGTGGGGGAAGAGAAAGAGAAGTGTGACCGCGAGTGAAGGCGGCTAGCCGTTTGTGCCCTCTCCAAAACACTCGCTCCTCGACGCTTTTTCTCGTTTCGAGAGGGTTGAGACGTCTAGAAACTGTTCAAGTCGCGCTTTTTCGACGTCTACGTCTCTTTTCCAAAGCATTGAACGAACGGAAAAGAGAGAAAAGGGGCGTGGCCTCTTTTCTCTAGCTCTCTTCGCCTCTTTTCGTCGCCAGAAGAAAAGAAAAGAGCTGAAAGCAGCGAGAAGAGCGTGTAGAGCACGGAGTTGAGCTTCTTCCACGTTTGGACTCAATTTCTAGCTTTCTGTGCTCTCTTCAAGCCAGGTAAAGGCTTGGATTGCCATGGAAACTGAGAAAGAAGCAGGATTGGCTCAGAAATGCTCTTTCTATGCACCGTTTGGGGAGAAAACTATCCTAAAGCTTCAAAAACTTTCTGGGTATTTTCTGTGATGTGTCGTAAGATCTAGTGCTCTGAGCTGGGCGGTGATTGCGTACAATGCACCATACCTGACGACACTTGTCTCAAAATTGCAGACGAGAACGAGTACGAGATGCTGGACCGTTCCTCATCGGCCAATGCGACTCCCCGCCACGAGGATCTCGACTGGACGCCGCGTCGGATCGGATCCTCATCGATCGGACGACCGAACGGGTCCGCCCGTCGGGGAGTGGGCTCCGATGCCCACGGAGCCCACCTCTCGGCCGGAATCGGCGGCGGCGGAGGAGCTGCGTCGTCGTCGTCGTCGTCGGAATTCCGACGCTTCATGTTCGACATGTCGCCGATCCATCCGAATCACCACCACCACCTCAACCATCACCATCATCATCATCAACATCATCACGATCAACTCAGAACACCGATTCAGCGGTGTCATCTGAATTTGCCACGTGGATTCAGTTTGGACGACGACGACAACGACGACGACGACGTGGATCGTGATGTCCTCGAGAATGACGTCGAGAATGACGTCTGATTTTTTTATTCCGCGACGATTTTTTTTTGGAATTTTTTCAAGTTTTTGCGAGAAAATCAAAAAAACTGGGAAAAATTCTGAAAATTTTTTTTTTGCAAAAAAAATCAGAAAAATTTTGAGTATTTCAGAATTTTTTGAGAAAAAATCAGAAATTCAAAAAAAATTCAATTTTTTGAAAAATTAACAGTCGAAATTTTCTAAAAAAATCTGATTTTTGCAAAAAAAAAAAATATTCTTTTTTTTTTTTGAAAATCCGAATTTTTTCAAAAATTTATATATTTTTTCTAAAAAACATGAAAAAAACCCAAATTTTTTTGTTTGAAAAAAAAATTCCAAAAAAATCGTGCAAATTTCAGAATTAATTTTCATTTTTTCCCCTCCCGAAAATTCGTTGTTTTTTTTCTGCCCACCGCCCCCCGGTTTCATATTGCCTGTATCATTTTCATTGTCATTTTCCCTGTGATTTATACTTTCATTCCTGTTCTCAACAAAAATCATCACTCTTTCTCTCTCCCCCTTTCAATCAATATTTTTTATATTAATTTTCCAACTATTTTTTCTTTGCTCTCCTTTTTCTCCAACATATCTATATCCATTCTCTTTGTCCGCTTCGAAATTGATTTTTTTAGCGATTAATTTTTTTTTCATCGATTGATTTTTTTGTTTTGTCGCGAAAGAAACGCCACCCTTTTTTGTACTTACTTGGAATCCAATTCTAACCATTTTCTAGGCGATTTTCCACGTTTTTCCCCCTCTCGAATCTCCCTGTTTTCCCTGTTTTTCTGACCAGATCCATATCAAATGAACATCTTTGTACCCCCCCTCTCCTCCTTTTTTTTTGAAAAAATTAGTGTTTTTATGCACTTTTTTATATCTAGTTTATCCAATTTTTTTCGAATTTCTTTTTGAAAATTTTAGAATTTTCGGGATTTTTTTTTGACAAAATTAAATTTTTTTTGTTTTGGAAAATTCAGAATTTTAAATGATTTTTGGAAAAAAAATTGAATTTTTTATTCAAAAAAAATTTTTTTTTTTGGAAAATTTTTGAGGAAAAATTTTAAAAAACATTTTCATTTTTAAAAAACATTTTTTTTTCGCGTTTTTTTCAAAATTTGGCGATTTAAAAAATTTTTCTCATTTATTTTTTTTTTGAATTCCGAATCTCCAAAAAAAAATCTGATTTTTTCCGAAATTTTCCAAAAAAATTCTCACTTTTTTCAACTTTCTTTACCGATTTTTCTCGCGATTTCGATTTTCCCACTCATTTTCAATTACTTTTTTTTCTCGCCCTCAAAAATGTTTTTCTTAATTCCAGATGAAACTGTTCGTGCACAACTTCATGTCGTCGCGTTTTCTGAAAAACGTGACAGTCGGCTATCCGCTGGAGCTCGTCGTCAAACAATTCGTCGAGAAGGACGTCGAGTTCGATCGCGAGACGACCATCATCATGCTCGAACGTGTAAGGGGGTTTTCTCGTTTTTTCTCAAGAAGACTGCCCGGAAAACGGACAGTTCAACTGAAAAACGTTTTTCCATACTTTAAAACGGGCTGAAATCGGTCCAAAACGGGCCGGAGCATAACTTAATTGGATACTTGGGGTCCGTTGATCTAGCCTGATAGGCTGCGGACAAACTCCTTCCATTGAGCACGATTGCTTCGTGCCGCTGTGGACCAAGTTATTTTGGGGTTCAGAAAACCCGCTCGACGCCTTCCGGGAACAATCAGCCCTTCTCTTGATCGAGTGTCTTGGAATTGCTGCAAGTGGTGAGCGATGTCGTCGGACCATCGTTTCTTGGGCCTTCCTGGGTTCCGATATCCGATCCGCGGCTGCCATTCGGTCACGACTTTGGAGATCCTTCCGTGACCGGCCCACTTGGCCTTCCTTGACGAAATGGGAATTATCAGTCAGTCTACCACTCAAATTGAAGATATCAGTGCGATCTACAACCTCAAACATTCAGCTTTTATATTGGTCAAGTGTGCGCAGAGATAAACGCCACGGGCCGGCAAAACGAGCCGATTTTATTATCGGATTTTTTTGAATGCAATACGCGGCGGAAGATTTCTTTTCGAAATGTCGATTTACGGGGGTTGGTCTCGCCTCGACATTCCGAAAACAAATCTTCCGCAGCGTATTGCATTCAAAAAAATCCGATAATAAAATCGGCCCGTTTTGCCGGCCCGTCGCGTTTATCTCTGCGCACACTTGACTATTATAAAAATTGAATGTTTGAGGTTGTAGAGGGCACTGATATCTACAGTTTGAGTGGTGGATTGACTGATAATTCCCATTTGAAGAGAAGTTATGCTCCGGCCCGTTTTAAAGTATGGAAAAACGTGTTGGAAATCGCCGGTTTTTGATGGATTTTCAGCTGGAAAACACCAACAAAAAAAAACGGAAAAAAATGATGATTTTCAAATTTTCAGATTCAATACGAGGCTCTTCTGGTGGCGGCGGCCGCCGTGAACCAAGCGGAACGACTTCCGGCGGAGAAGCCCGAAAAGTGGGCGGAGCTTACTGATGAGCAACTCAAAGAGGTTGGCTCTTTTTCTCTCTCGATTTGGAGCCTTAACGTGTTTTGGGATGAAAAATGGTCCGACTCAGCTTGTACGCAAACACCGAAAAGGGGCGGAGCTAGGTCTCGCTTGGAAGAGACGTTTCGATGTTGATTAACGAGCCACCGTAAATCGACAGCGATTTGGCTCTTCCAGGCGAGACCAGGGTTGGCTCATTAAAGTCGAGCGACAAAAAAGGAAACGCAAAAGTTAGGCCGCCGGAAACTCGGCCATTTCAATCCCCTCTGAAAACGGGCGATCTTTGAAATCGCTTGGCCGAAGACAGGCGGCAGGAAACCCGCCACTGGCCGGTTCGCGAGGCGCCATTGGCGGCTAGGGTGCCCATCTTGGCGCATGTCGCGCGGATGACTGGCCGATGTCGGGCGCCTTCCCGCCGACCTAACTTGACATAACGACCGACGTTCCGCCCGACGCGAAAGTTCGGCCACTGCAAACTCGGCCATCTCAAGCATCTGGGTAATTCTTGCAGTTCCACCACATTCTGATGAACATCGACGTCGTCGACGGCGAGCTCGTGTGTCCGGAGACCAAGACCGTCTTCCCGATTCGCGACGGCATCCCCAACATGCTCAAAGTCGACGCCGAAAAGGTTTTTTCCTTCGAAATTTCGAGAAAACCACTCGAATTTTTCAGTGAACTGCCTCGATGCGCGTGACGTCGACATCTTCAGAATCTCGTCGAATTTCATCCAATTTTTTCACACTTTTTGTACTTTTTCCGCTTGTTATCACCCCCCCCCCCCATTTTTGTTGTTGTTTTGTGTTTGTCTCGTCTCTCTTTTTTTCTCACCGATTTTCGACGTGAATCGTTCGATTTTCGCGTCGCCGTCGTCAAATTCGAACGTTCGCCAGTTTCGGAATAAATTCAAGTGAATAGCGGCGGCGGGCGAATCCATTTCTCGATTTCTCAGCCGATTTCATTTGTTAAAGATAAAAAATGGTCGGAAAAGAGAAGGAGGCGACTCCAAATGCTCCGCGAGCCGGAATCGCGTCGGAAAAACAAAAAGTGAGCTTTTATAGTGGCCGAGGTTTCGAAGTCGGAGGGAACTAGGCCACGGCCGGTAAAGTAGTGAGAACGCGCGGTGGCCGAGATTTTTTAGTGTGGGAAACCTAGGCCACGAGTGAGAACTCTGGAAATAGCGGTGGCCGAGGTTTTCAAACAGAGAAAGTTAGGCCGTGCAAAACGTTCCGAATTCTCTCCGACACGGCCTAACTTTTCGTTTCGTGCGATTTCTCGGCCATTCATTTTCTCGATTATCGATTGATTTATCGATTGATTCGGCAGGCGAAAGTGCAGGCGTGGCTGCATACAGTGATCGAAAAGCTGAAAGGATGGACGCCCGGACACTGTCAGCAGACGTTTCAAGTTCAGGAGCTCATCGAGCTCTGCTATCGGGCTCGCGAGCTCTTCTGGAAGAATCCTGTCAAACTGGAGGTACGGAAAATCGATATTTACAATTCACGGAATCATCGATTATTTTGGCGAGAAAATCGATAATTTCATTTGAAACTTCGGAAATTGATGGAAAATTCGGAAATTCTACAGAAAATCAATAAGTTCACTGGAAAATCGATAAAATTGAACGGAAAACCGAAAACCGGCCAATTTTACGGAAATTCCATAAAATTTAAGAGAAAAAATCGATAAAATTTATGGAAAATCGAAAAGTCGATAACTTTACAAGAAAAATCGATAAACTTCATGGAAAATCCATAAATTTGCGGGAAATCGATTAAAATTTGCGAAAAATCGATAAAATTTGCTGAAAAGCGATAAAATTTGAAAAAATTGTTGAAATTTGCGAAAAATCAATACATTTTGAGAAAATTCGATAAAACTTGAGAAAAATCGATAAAATTTGAGGAAAAATCGATAAAATTTGAGAAAAAATCCATAAAATTTGCGAAAAATCGATAAAATTTGCGAAAAAGTCGATAAAATTTGCGAAAATCCGCGAAAAATCGATAAATTTTAAACAAACGCCGGAAATAGGCTGGAAATCAATAGTTTTTTGAAAATGTATCGTTTTTTCCTGCGAAAATTGCTCGAAACATCTGAAATAAAGTCGATGGCCTAACTCTCCCGCTTCCAATATTTTCTCTTCCAGATCGAGGCGCCAATCAATATATGCGGCGATTTGCACGGTCAATTTCAGGACTTGTTGGCAATGTTCGAGTTGAACGGATGGCCGCCCGAGACTAGGTACAGGGAGGGAGGGGGGACTAGAAAAAGTTAGGTCACGTGACAAGTGGAGAAAATACGGCAAAAACGAGAGATTTTGGCGAAATTTTCAAAAAATTGGAGAAAAATCGTAAAAATGCCATCGTTATCGAGGGAAATCTAGGAAATACGGCAATGATTTAGTGTATTTTGAGAGAAAATCGATACGATTTGCAGATATCTGTTCCTCGGCGACTATGTGGACCGCGGACCGTTTTCGGTGGAGACGATGGCGCTGCTGTTCGCATTTCAGCTGCTCTACCCGGACAAGGTGTACCTGCTGCGCGGAAATCACGAGTCGCGCCCCGTCAACATGCAGTACGGCTTCTTTCTCGAGTGCAAGAAGCGGTATCCGAAGTCGACGCAAGTCTACGACGCCTTTCAGCTCGCCTTCTACGTGATGCCGTTTTGTGCGGTCGTCTCGAAGAAGATCATCTGCATGCACGGCGGCATTTCCGAGGATCTCGTCGATTTGAGGTTTCTCCCTCCTCTTCTTCTTCTTTTTTTTTTGCACTCTTTCTCTCACTTTTTAAAATTCAATTTTCGTTGAGAGAAATTCGATTTTGGCACGCGCGAAAAATTGCGATTTTTTGCGAATAATCGAGACTTTTTCCGAAAATTTTCGACTTTCCCCGGGGAATTGACATGAAAAATTGGCGAAGGCGGTGAAAGTTTCGAAAATTTCAGTCTTTTTCTCGTTTTTCAGCTATTTTCTGCAATTTGTCGTAAGGTGTGGTGTTTGCGGACTTGGCATCATACCTGACGACAATTGCTTGAAAATGATTGGAATTTCGTGAAAATACGTCTGAATGCAGACTTTTTGCGCGAAACTTTTAGTA
Organism: Caenorhabditis sulstoni; assembly: GCA_963966605.1. NCBI lineage: Eukaryota > Metazoa > Nematoda > Chromadorea > Rhabditida > Rhabditidae > Caenorhabditis > Caenorhabditis sulstoni. The sequence continues at coordinate 1,718,375 of OZ016476.1, read as the reverse complement.
AAACGATGAAAATCACAAAATACTTGAAAAAAGAACGGAAAACTCGCGCCACACTGTTGAAAAACTGACTTTTTTCCAGGAATTTGCGTTTTTGCAACTGTACGGTATGGGTTTTCCGTTCTTTTTTTGCGTTATCCATGGTTTTTATTATTTTTTTTTTTTTTGGAAAATTTCAACAAGAAGTGTGCATTTTTTCGTCTTGCACTTTGTCCGCGAACACACTCGACCCAGGTCTCGCGTGGATAAGACGCGTACCCCGTAAATCGACACCAGAACTGCCTCCTCCGTGTGAGACCGAAAAAACTTGAGCATTCGCGCTCAATACAGACCATTTTCGAGCAATTGTCGTCAGGTATGATGCCAAGTCCGCAAACACCACACCTCACGACAAATTGCAGAAAATAGCTGAAAAACGAGAAAATGACCGAAATTTCCGAAACTTTCACCGCCTTTCGCCCATTTCTCATGTCAATGCCCCGGGGAAAGTCGAAAATTTTCGGAAAAAAGTCTCGATTATTCGCAAAAATCCACTTCTTTTTTCGACTTTTTGCGCGCGTGCCACAATCGAATTTCTCTCGACGAAAATTGAATTTTAAAAAAAGTGAGGGAAAAAGTGCAATAAAAACATGAAGAAAAAAGAAGAAAAAAACGTGTATTGATGACCGAGAAAAATCAATCGATAATCAATTGGTTGTAGTCAACTGGAGAAAGTGGAGCGTCCGTGCGACATTCCCGACATTGGCGTCATCGCCGATCTGACGTGGGCCGATCCGGACCGCACGATCCCCGGCTACGGTGACTCGGCTCGCGGAGCCGGCCGCACGTTCGGCGTCGACGCGCTCAACAAGTTTCTCCAGATGCACAATCTGGAGCTCGTCGTGCGAGCCCACCAGGTCGCCCAGGACGGCTACGAGTTTTTCGGCGACCAGAAGCTCGTGACGATATTCACGGCGCCGTGCTACTGCGGACAAATGACCAACTCGGCCGCCGTGCTGCACGTTGACGCCGATTTGGTGAGCGTTTTGGAAACAAAAATTGAAGAAAAGTTTTTGAAAAATTGTGAAAAATTTGGAAAGTTTTAAAAAATTTTTCGAGAAAAATTTTTTTTTTTAAATTTATTTCTAATTTTTTGAATTTTTCTGAATTTTCGAAAAACTTTCAAACAAAAAAAATAAATAATTTTTTATTCAATTTTTTTAAATTCACACATGTTGAAAAAATTGAATTTTTTCTATGAAAAGTACAAAAATTTTTTTTTTTTTTTTGCAAAAAAATAATTTTTTCTTGTTGAAAATTGGAACAAAAATTAGTGGAAAATTTAAAAAAAACGCAAAAATTTTAAAAAATATAAAAAAATAAGTAAACATTTTTTTGATTTTTCTAATTTTTCAAAAAATTTTATTCAATTTTTTTTATTCTCCCATGTTGAAAAAATTTGAATTTTTCTATGAAAAATACGAAAAAAAATTTTTTTTTTTGGAAAAATAATTTTTTCTTGTTTAAAAATGAAGCAAAATTTAGTAAAAAAAAATTCTAAGAAATGCAAAAAATTTAAAAAAAAAACAAAAAAAAATAAGTAAAATTTTTTTTTAATTTTTCGAATTTTTTTTGCAATTTGAAATTTTTTCATTTTCAAACGTTTTTCTTTCACCGAACCAATTTTACAAATTAATTTCAGCAATGCTCGTTCACCGTCATGAAGCCGGACACATCGAAACCGCCGCCGCCGGTGCCCGACGTGAAATTGGTGACTCTCTGAGATTATCGATTGATTTTTCTCGGTCAATACACGTTTTTTCTTCTTTTTTCCATGTTTTTATTGCACTTTTTCCCCCACTTTTTAAAATTCAATTTTCGTCGAGAGAAATTCGATTTTCGGACGCGCGTAAAATTCCGAAAAGACGAAAAAGAAGTGGATTTTTGCGAATAATCGAGACTTTTTTCCGAAAATTTTCGACTTTCCCCGGGGAATAGACATGAAAAATGGGCGAAAGGCGGTGAAAGTTTCGGAAAATTCGACCGTTTTCTCGTTTTTCAGCTATTTTCTGCAATTTGTCGTGAGATGTGGTGTTTGCGGACTTGGCATCATACCTGACGACAATTGCTTTAAAAATGCCCAGATTTCGCGGGAAACTCGGGAATTCAAAGTTTTTCACTGCCCAGACCTCCCGTATTTGCCAGTTTTGATTCGAAAGAGATAAAGTGTTGTGGGTATCTCATGGGAGACGCCCCTTCTCCTCCTCCTCCAGAAGAAGAAGAAGACGTCGTCCTCTCGACGTCTTCATTCTTGTTTCATCCTCGTTTGGGTCAAAATGAGAGTAAAAGCCTCAATTCCAATTCCGAATTTCAATTCCCCCCTCTCTCCGCCGGCTCTTCTTCATTTGCATAATTTCGTGTTTCATTTCATTTCCATCCCCCTTAAGATCGTTTTGAGCGATTTCATTTGGAGCTCCAAAAGTGTGCTCCGAAATCGCGGAAAATCGTCTATTGTTTCAAACAATTTTTTGAAAACCGTATAATAGTATGACCCCCTTTAGTGGCTGTAAACTTCAAATTGGAATATCTCGAAAACTAGAAGAGTTATGAAAAAGTTGTCAACTACAAAAATGATCAGCGTGAAATTTCCCACATTTTAGTAGTTGCTCAAAAATCAGTCAGAACGTTTCAAAGTGCTCAAAAATGCTACAAAGTTCACCAAATTGATCCACATAGTTCCTAATGCTTCAAAATGTTCCACAATCATCCATGGTGCTCTAGAATGCTTCAAAATCATTCTGAACGCTTCAAAATGATCCGGAATCATTCTAAACATTCCAAAATGCTCCGAAATGCTCCGAAACCATTCAAAACGTTTCGAAATGCTTCAAAATGATCCATAGAGGTTCAAATTGCTTTAAAATGCTTCAAAATGCTCCCAAAATGCTCCAAAATCATTCCAACGTTCCAAAATGCTTCAAAATGCTCCTATCCGATCCAAATGCTCCAGAATGCTCCAAAATGCTTCAGTACACTTTTCCCCCATCTTCAACCAATTACATTTGCCCGCCTATCCAGTGCGCACAAACTCGGCGAAAAAGATAAAAAAAGGGAGAAGACGTTGGAAATGGGCGCTAATTGGGGCTGCTTCTTCTCGATTCCACCCCCCTCTCTCTTTCTCTTTCTCGAATCGAAATTCTGTTTCTCAATGCGAAGAGAAAGAAAAGGAAAAGAAAGAAAAAGAAAGAGAAAGAGAGGGGTTAAAAATAAGAATTGGTACTTTTGTTGAAATGGAGAGTGAAAAAGGGAGACAGAAAAGCGGATTAGTTGGTAGAGAGAGAGAGTACTCGATTCTCTCTCTCTCTCTTTTTGTTTCCAACTAACCATCGTGACGTTTGTGTTGCCACTTCACACCACTTCACCGATGATTCGTCATGTTTTTCCCCGCATTTTTTTTCCGATTCACAAAAATTTTTTTTTGGCTGAAACTGGCTGAAAATCCATCTGAAACACCTCAAAATGCGTTGAAATCGACCCCAGATTTGATTTCGATGGGAAAAGTAGGTCAAATCGGCGAGATTTCAAGTTTGACCTACTTTCGGCGTTTGACCTACTTTTGACCTACTTTTTGTTTTGCAAAAAAAAAACACAAACAAACATTACGACGGGAAACAAGTTGGTAGATAAAAAAAAATTGGCCAAAAACTAGATTTTCGTGAAAAATAGAAAAAGTAGGTCAAATTTTGAATTTGACCTACTTTTTTTTCGAAAAAAATTGGCGCGAAACTGGTAGAAACAAATTTTTTCAAAAAAAAAAAACAATTCATTTTCTCATGCATACGTGTGTGTTCGTTTTTTCAACAAAAAAAAGTAAGTCAATAGTAGGTCAAACGTCGAAAGTAGGTCAAATTTGAAATCTCGAGGTTTTGACCTACTTTTCTCATCAAAATCGAGTTTTTGAGGTGTTTCAGGTGGATTTTCAGCCAATTTCAGCCAAAACGAAGAAGAAGAGCCCTGAGAGTTCAGGGCTCACGGCTCAGGGCTCAGGGCTCACTGGCCGACCCGCATGAATAATAGGGAGGTCGCGGAGCAAGAAAAAGAGCACGGAGCAGAAAAGAGCCCAAACGGCAGCGAAAACAACGCAACGTTTTGAGCGATTCGCCTGGTTTTTGGAGGGTTATTGCAAATGCGCTCCACCGCGAATCCCCCTTTCCTTCGTTGTTTTTGCCTGTCTCCGTACAAATATATATATCCGCGCGAATGCAAACAAAAAGAAAAAAAACCGACGGATTTCAGTTTGCTTTTCCATTCTTTTTTTTTTCGTCATTTCTTTTCGCTTTCCGGTAGATGTGTTCGTGTTGAAGGATTTTTTGTTTTGGTTGGAAAAATTTTTTTTCTTCGATCGATTTCAATTGAGGAGGCGGAGATAATTACGGTCTTTTTCCTTTCTCACTCTCTCTCATTTTTTTCCGTTTTTCAAACACTTTTTCGAGTGCGAATGCGGATACGGTTGAGCGGTGATGTTCTAGGTTGCAAGTTGGTTCTGATTTTGGAAGTTTAGGGGAAAGCTGTTTTTCTGGTTGAATTCAGCTTGCCAGATAACCTATAAACCCTATTTTTCATTTCGATACCGTTTAGGCCGCCAATGGCCGTTTTCAGGCCGCCAATGGCCGTTTTTAGGCTGCCAATGGCCGTTTTTAGGCTGCCAATGGCCGTTTTCAGGCCGCCAATGGCCGTTTTTAGGCCGCCAATGGCCGTTTTCAGGCCGCCAATGGCCGTTTTCAGGCCGCCAATGGCCGTTTTCAGGCCGCCAATGGCCGTTTTCAGGCCGCCAATGGCCGTTTTTAGGCCGCCAATGGCCGTTTTCAGGCCGCCAATGGCCGTTTTCAGGCCGCCAATGGCCGTTTTCAGGCCGCCAATGGCCGTTTTTAGGCCGCCAATGGCCGTTTTTAGGTCGCCAATGGCCGTTTTTAGGTCGCCAATGGCCGTTTTCAGCTGCCACAATGTTAGGCCGCCAATAGCCGATTTTGAAGGAGCATATCTCCGAAACTAGAATAGTTAGAAAAAAGTTGTCAACTACAAAAATGTGGGAAACTTTACGCTGATCATATTTTTAGTTGACAACTTTTTCATAACTCTCCTAGTTTTCGAGATATTGCGGTTTGAAATTAACGCACTAAAGGGGGTCATACTGATATACGGTTTACGGCCATTTTGGAGCGTTTTTTAAACAGTTACTGACTGCTAGGGTTTATGACCGTAATTTTTCGAGCGTTTTCAGAAAATTTCAAAATTTTCGATTCTCCTCGGAAACTCAATTTCTAATGTCACTTTCGAAGAGCCACGATTTTTTTTCCAATCAATCGATAATTGGAATCATTTGACCTACTAGAAACTATTTTCTACGGAAGTTAAAAACATCCGTTTTAGCCTCCCTCTCTGCTCTTAAAAAGCCCCAAAATCTTGTTTTTTTGGGTGGTCCGGAACAGCAAACTGCTCCAGATTCGCTGCGATTTCCCGTGTCCCCCCGGAGTCAATTATTTCCAGTCCGCCAGTTTTTGTTTCGCTCCCCCCCAAAACCAACACTTTTCCCGCTCCCAATTTTTCGTCTCGTTTGACGATGATTGTGGCCAATTTGAAGGGGGGAGGCAGGCGAGTTTTTGCGGTCCGATTCTCTCTCTTTCCTTTTGTTTCTCACTTCTCACCGTTTTCCGTTGGTTCTTTCCACCGAATTTTACAGAGAAAAAAAAAGGAATAGCCAGGGAAGGGAGTCGAACTTTTGACCTACTTTCTTAAAGTCAACTGTTTTAGCCACTGAGCCATCCAAAAGGTTTGACCTAATTTTTCGAGAATTTTGCGAAAAATAGGTATTGACCTACTTTCTTTCTAAAACAAACTCGAAAAATTGAATTTGACCTACATTTCCAAAGTACCCTGGAAATTCAATTTGACCTACTTTCTCAACAAGCTGAAAACTCCCAGATTTGACCTACTTTTCCAAAACACCCAGAGTTGACCTACTTTCTTTAAAAAATCTCAGCAATTGAAATTGGCCTACTTTTCCAAAACACCCTGAAAACTCAACTTGACCTACTTTCCCAACAAGCTGAAAACACCCAGATTTGACCTACTTTTCCAAAACACCCTGGAAACTCAATTTGACCTACTTTCTCAAAAAGCTGAAAACACCCAGATTTGACCTACTTTCCCCTACTAAAAATCGATAATCTCGTACAAAACGGCAACCATATGTGTCAATACACAATTCAAGCAGATAGTACATGTATAAACATTGTGTCGGCAAGTTTGTTCGCCTCCCGCCGACGCCGTTTGGTCCTATTTACACATAATTCAACACATGATCTCTGCGTCTCTGTTCTCCCCATTTTTGGGCATCCGTGTGTGTATTTACATTTCTTCCCTTTTCCTCCCCTTTCCGCCTCCCGCGTTTTTTTTTGCTTTTTTCCACATTTTTTTTGTCGAAATTTGGAGCATTTTGCAGCTAAGAAAAAATATGGGTACCAGTACATGGTTTTGGTGCGTAGCGGCCACCGTTTTTGTCGGTTTTGGAGCACATGTGAGTTTTTGGGGAATCTCTGCAAAAATTTGAGCATTAATTGTTCCAGATTGTGGCCGCTTCTTTTTGCGAAGACTATATTCGGTGTATGGAGCAGTTGGAGATCAAACAGCACGAGTGTTTGGCGTTGGATAAGAATGTTAGGTAACAATTTTGGAAGAACAAAAAGATTTGGGCTGTCGGGGGGTCGAACTAGCGATGGCTGGTTATCAGTAGCGCGCGTTACCCGTTGCGCCACTCTGGCGCGTGTTATGAAGTGGCGGCATTGCTCGTTGTGGCGCAACTGGTAGACCGCGCCACTGGCAATCAAGTGACCAGGGTTTGAACCCTGACAGTTTCGGAATGTTTTTTAAAACCGTCTACCTTTCAGATTACGTAGCTCCGACTCTTGTAGCCGTCAAAAATGGGACAAAAAGCTGGAATTGAACGCTCTTCATATGAGGTTCTCAATTAGAGTTTTTGTTTGATCTATTCCAATTATCAACTTTTCAGAAGAGCCGAAGTGGCAAGAGATTGTGTTCAGAGAAATCATCTTGACGCCGATCTAGCTGAATCCACGTTGGATGCAGATACGGTAGGTCAAGTTTCAAACCTTCAAAAAAAGACTTGTTCCAGCAAAAACAATGCACATCGCTTCACGACAAGTTCCAGTTCGCAAGAAACTCCACATCGATGTCGTCACTCAATGGCTCAGTGAGCCGAAAGAAGCGGTCGGCGCCGAAACGGAACAAGCGAGACGCGCGGAGCAAGAGCTCGAACACCAGAGCCACCGAGTGCCGAAACGCGGCCAAGTTGTGGCACAAGCAGTGCTCTGCACTTGCCAAATGTTGTCCGCTGGTTGAAGAGTGAGTTTTGAGCGCAGAAAAAAAGTTCGGAGAGTATAAAGACTCGAACTCTGGTCGGCTGGATTATCAGTTGAACGTGCAACCGACTGCACCAAGCCGCACTCCTCGCTCCAAATCATAAACGGGCACCTTCGCGTGGCGCACCTGGTAACGCGCGTCAACGGCAATTTGAGCATCTCGAGTTCGATTCCTATGTGGCCTCAAACCGTTTTTTTTCCAGCTGCAAACAGTCCACCACCGAAATAATGGACCAAATCCACGAGGGCCGCCAAAAACTTCACGATATGCACATGAATGACTGCCTCTGAATCTAGACTTTTTGTTCTCTGAAAATTAAATTTTATCCATTCGCTTGCTTAGATTCCGTGCCAATTTCGCCTTTTCCTCCCCCCTTCCTCTCTCTCTCCAACAAAATATCGCGGCTTCATTATCATTTTTTGAATTGCTAATGAATTTTTTTTGTGATCGCTAATCACCGGAATCACTGCATAAAAGCCCGGCGGAAGGGCGTGTTGCACACTTATTCACTTGAAATGAACTACCTGATCAATATATGCCTCGTTTTTACTGTCGTCAGTGCGGATACCCTGTTGAAGAAGTAGGCGTGACGTGGCACTACAGTAATCCCGATAACTCTAATATCGATCGATTTTCAGGTCGGGAGAAGTGCCAATCATTCGTGACACTCTTCTAAGGTTTGTTTGTGTGTGTGACCTATCGTGGAATGACATGACGTGGCACTACAGTAATCCACTGTTTCAGACGCATCAATCTCGCCCGCCAAGCGGCGCAACACGATACCCTCCTCAGGTAGACTGGATTCATGACGTGGCACTATGTACAGTAACCCAACCATCCAACTATTACAGATCTCTCGACGAGCCGGAGCCGAAGCTGATCAAGTGAGTCGACGTGGCATGACGTGGCATCACCAAAATTTTCAGACCGGCACCCGGTAAAGATGGGCTCGCCGGAGAGCACAGAGTGAAACGAGAGTGAGTTTTCAGTCACGCGTTTCCAGAGAAAGTCTGGAAAAACTGGCGCGAAACTTGCAGCATCGCGGCGACGGTCGTCGGCGCCGCCGTCAGCACTGTCGTCGCCAATCTCCTCAAAAACGCCGCCCAACAGCAGCAGCAGCAGCACGAAGAAAAACAAAAACAGGCCGACTTCGCCGACGGAGCCATTTTGGGCGGCGGCGAAATCGCGCCAGTGTGAGTGGGCACACCACCTTTTTTCAGTTGAATTAAATTTTTTTATTTTTTTGAAAAATTTCAGAGCTAATGAGATTGTTCAAAAACCAGCGGCTCCTATGTGAGTTTGAGAAAAAAAAATTAAAAATTTAATTTTAAAAATAATAAAAAAATGTTTTTCAGTGCCAATGAGATTGTTCCACTACCGTTCGCTCCGGTCAAACCACCAGTGTAATTTTTTAAAAAATTAATTTCAGTTTTTAGGTTAATTTATGAGAATTAAAATTCAAGTTTTAATGGGAAATTTTGAAAAAATTTTAGAAAATTTGAAAAAAAAAATTTTTTTCAAAAAAGTTTTTTTTTCCGATTTTTTTAACTCAAATTTTTGTGAACATTTTCTTGTTCAATTCAAATTTTTTTCAAATTTTGCGTATTTTTCCATAATTTTCAAAAAAAAAAAATTTCAAAAAAAAAAAAATTTTTAGTGCCAATGAGATAGTCCCGCTTCCATTTGCTCCAGTTAAACCGCCTGTGTAAGTTTTTCTTTTTTTTAAATTAAAAAAAAATACTATTTGTAACTGAAAAACTTGAATTTTTGAAATAATTTTCCAAAAAAAAAAAATAATAATAAAATTTTTCTTTTTTTTTTAATTTTGAAGGACTGAACATTCTTATTGATTGACCTTTAAGGGTTTAAAAAAAATTAAAATTAAATAATAAATTAAAATTTCAAAAAAAAAAAAATGTTTTCAGTGCCAATGAGATCGTTCCACTCCCGTTCGCTCCGGTTAAACCACCAGTGTGGGTTTTAATATTGAAATTTTTTTTTTTTAAACAATTCCAGTCTTACAGATTCTACTCTTGAATAACTGAAAACTGGAAAAAAAAGTTCCGAAATTGAAAAAAAAATTGTTTCACGCTTTCAAAAATATCAATTTTCGTCACTTTTTGAAAAATCGATAAATTTCAGCGCCAACGAGATCGTTCCAGTTCCAGTCGCGCCAATCAATGCTGACGTGGAAGTGGTCGTCGGAAACACCAACGCTACAACGTGAGAAACAGCGAAAATCTGGTGAAAATCGATAATTTCAGCACCACCGTTGCTCCGTCCAGTGAGCCGAAAGGTTTTTGGGCGACATTCTTCTCCACCATCAAACTTTTCTTCGGAACTGTCACCAACTCTATCGGGTAGGTTAAAACTCGAAATTTCATGGATAAACCCGTGAAAACTCAAGCTTTTCAGTGGTTTCTTCATTGATATCGGACAGCGAGTGACTAATTTTGTGGAGAAACGCATCAAAGTTTGAGTTTTCGCATGAAATGAACTTTTTCTGGTTTCTTGTGATGAGAAATAGGAGAGAAAACTTATTTGGAGCTAGATGGTTTGAACCCTGGTCATCAAATTGCCAGAGCAATGTACTACCGGCTGCGCCATGGCGCGCAGCCCGCAAACGTCATAAGCGCTGCGGTCCGCGTGGCTCAACCGGTTACTGGTGGGACTGATAATCTCAAGAACCAGAGTTCAAGACCTCATGTGTCAAAAATGTTTTCTCCCAGGTTACAAACGCGCTCCACTGATAATCCAACCGTCAAGCCCTGCTTTAAAGTTTATTACCAAGAAAGTTATTAAATTAACATTATTAGTCTTATTATCATTAATATTAGTTTTGAACCAGATATGGCAAGAAAGTGAAAATATTTCACAAATAAAATTACAACGTTCTTTCACCCCATAGAACGTTTAAAAAGCTCGTTCGTTGGCGATGAAAAGCATGGCATTTCCGAGGTAGAAAATGATGCGCGATACGGAATGGATGAGTTTTGTGTGCGTTTGGAATGAGTTGTAGATCAGCAGAATGGCGCTGAGCCACGAGAGAACGGCTCCGAGGAGGCGGACTAGGGAGGCCTGGAAATGTGTTTTTAGGTCAATTTAAAAAAGGAAAAAAGGTTTGACTACTAGGAGAATCGAACTTTGGTTGCGATTTCACCAGATGAGCCTCTTACCACTACACTACGTAAATCGAAACCTTCGGAACCTCGTTTTCAGCCCGTTTTTCGCTCAATTTCCCCATTTTCTCACCTGTCTTGCATCGAAATCGCCATGATGACCATTCTGGCACACACTTGATGACGTGGCAAGAATCACCACGTGAGAAGCGAGCAGAATGGTGAGAATGCTCGCCAAGAACGGAATCGCGACGAGAAGATCTTGAAGAAGATAGAAGAACTGGCCGAACGAGATGAACATTGAGAGGAAGACGATGGGTGAAGAAACCGTCAATACCAGGTCTCTGCAGATATCAAATTTTGGTAAAGGAGTGATAAAAATGAGAAAAAAGATTGGGTAGATGGAAAACTTGAACTCGGCTTGATAAGTTTCCAAGGAAAACGCTCTAACGCTTGCGCCACGCGGCGCCGCAGCGCCACGTCATAATTAAAGTGCTCGAATGGCGCAACCGGTAGCACGCGCTTCATGCAATCCAATCGACGCGAGTTCGATTCCCTCCTAGCCCAAAACGTTTTTTTTTCCTGACTCTTACCTATAAGAGAGATAGTAAAACGCGTTGGAAATGGTATAGAAAACCGCCGAAGCCGGACCGGTTCGATTCACCGATTGGAAATACGTGGCGACGGCCGACATTAGGAATGACATGGCAGTAGAGAATCGACTCCTGAAACAATTGTCGGATTTTGGGAAATGAATGCGTTTTTCAGTTTTCACTTGGGATTCATTGTGGTGGCCAGTGTCAGAATCGCCAAAACGACGAGCGGAAGGCTGAGAAGAACGTGGTGATTCTTCTCGAATTTCGATGTTTCAATGTAGGCCAACAGGGCGGAACCCCCGTAAATGGCCAAACATTGGGCCGGTGATAACATCTGAAATCGACTGTTTTTGGCTGAAAATTCGTTGAAAATGTATAAAAAGGTAAATCCGAAGACCTGTTCTGGAGAATACTTGAAAAATCGATAGTTATGGGCTTTTGTTAAAAATTTATTTGTAGTCACAAAAAAGTTGAATAAATATGTACATTTTCTGGTGTCTGCAAGAAAATCGATATATATCAGTTGATTTTCATCGATTTTTTCGCCGTGACACTCTTTTTCGCGTTTGCGGTGGTCAATGCGAGCGCGTTTCCGTAAAGAATGAGATATTGGGCGGTGTAGTAGGTGGAGAGGACGATGAGAGACGGTGCCAGTTTCCAGACGCCCGTGTGAGACATGATGAGCACCGAGTCGGAGATGTAGAAGAGTCCGAAGCCGATTGCGCGGTACAGAAGGCCCTGGAACATGTTAGTAGTAGTCTGGTGAGGAGGAGAAAACGATTTGGGTCAGAGCGGACTTGAACTGGGGTCATTTGATTGTCGATCGCGCGCTTTGCCAACTGCACCATGGCGCGCAGCGCCGCCACGCCATAAGAATGAATCACGTGGCGCAGTCGGGAACACGCGCGTCTGACAATCCGAGCATCGCGAGTTCGATCCGCACACCCTCCCCAGTTTTTTCTCTCGCAATCAAAGCCGCCTACCTCCTCGTTCTGCGTGCTGGAACCGTTGAGAAACTGCGAGACGGCGATAAAAGTGCACGTGGAGAGAAGAAGCGAGTAGGTGGCGAACACGGCGACGGGTCCTTTGTGCTCGGGGAGCAACGGAAGCAGACACAGTTGTCCGATGATCACTCCCCACGCCAGCATTCCCAACAGAAACTTGTTGTGTATTTTCGTCTCGTGATGCCGGAAGAGGCTCTGAAAACGACGCGAAAGTTCGAAAAGTCCGCAAACACCAGAGTCTACGACATGTCTCACCAAATAGAAAAGATGGCCGATTCCGAATGCGCCGGCGCCCAAAATGATCCCATCTTTGTGCATTCCGATTATAAAATCGCCGATTCCGCCGAAAATCAGACCGATGGCCGCCGTTTTTCGCTCGTCGGATCCTAGGCCACCGCCGTTCAAATACGCAAACGCCGCCAAAAGCACGATCGGAGTGACTTTCCTGGAAAATCAATCGATAATCAATCGATAGTCAATCGATGGCGTGCGTCGCGGTCGCGTCGCGTGTCTCCCTACCAAAGTGAGTAGCTCAACGTGAAATGATCATTGAAGCCGTTCGATTGATAGTAGAAATTTGCGACGAGCAAAAAATACGCGAATCCGATCGTCTGAAATTGTGCGCGCATCTGGAAAATTTTGAAGAATTTGAAATGGAAATTTTGAAAAAAAAAAGAAATTTTTTGCGTGAAATAAAAAAATTTTTTTTTTTTGAAATTTTTTTTTTGAAATTAAAAAAAAATTTTGTTTAAAATTTAGAAAAAAAATGGTGGTTATTCACTGTGTTTTATAACAAATTTCGCGAAAAAAAACCAAATTTTTTTTTGAAGTGGACTGGTTTTTTGGAGGGCGTCAAGCGCACTTTGGCGCCCAATTCTGGATCGGTCTCAAGTGGGAAATTACAAAAAAAATACATTTTTCTGATAGAAAATAGGTGTTTTTTTCTAATTATCGGAATTTGATGAAAAAAATTTTGAAAAAAAAATTAAATTTTTTTTTGAAAAAATTAAATTAATTATTTTTTTTACAAATTAAAAGCATTAAAAAAAATTTTTAAAAATTTTCTGGCAATTTTTTAAAATTTTCAAAGAAAAAAATCACGAAAAACCGGAAAATTATTTCATCAATTGGACGTTTTTATCAGTTTTTATCAGTTTTTCACTCCAAATTTTCGCATTTCGACGTGTTGATTTTTTTTTTTTTTTGCAAGAAAACAGTCTAGTCTCACTACAGTGGCTAGAAAATTTTTTTCGAAAAAAAAAAAATTTTTTTTTATAAAAAAACTTTTTTTTTTTGAAAAATTAGTTTTTGCTAAATTCAATTCATAGAAGTTTTTTTAAATAAAAACTCCATTTTCAAAAATTGAAAGAGCAAAAAAAAAAGCAAAAAAAAAGAATTTAAAAAATGTTATTTTTCATGAAAATTTTTTTTTAATTTTTCGTGGTGAGACCCAAAATTTCAAATTTTTCAACAAAAAAAAACCATGTCTAATTATTTTTTCTCTAAAAATAGACAAATTTAATTTACGAAAATCGACAAAAAAAAAATTTTTTCCAAAATTGGAAAAAAAAATTTCGTGGTGAGACCCAAAAAATGAAAAAAAAAATTTTTCAAAAAAAAAAAAAACGTTTCCCACAAGCTTAACCTTGTTCAAAAATAACAGAAAAAAAATGAAAAAAATAATTCTATCCCACTTGGAAAGATTGCAAAAAACCGGTTTTGAGACAAGAGGATTTCTTTGAAAAAAAAATTGTTTTTTTTTTTTTTTGGTTTTTTTCTGTTTTTTTTTTCCAATACAAATTTTAAGCTAAAAAAAAAGAATTTTCTGGCTATAAACGCAAAAAGTTCAATGGAGCGCGTTTGCAAATTCGAGGAAAAAAATTTTTTCCCAAAAAAAAACCCGAAATTCCTAGAAAAAAAAGAACTGGAGGGAGAGAAAAGTGAGAAATGAGCTTGTCACGTGCTCATTTTGTGACGTCATCAGGTGTCCGGAGCACTTTAAAGAGCTCGCGGGCTCGCCGAGCCCACCACATGACAAAACGCGACGAACACGTGTTTGTTTGAACTTTTCCTCTTTTTTTCATTTTTTCTCTTTTTTTTTGGTTTTTTTCCAAGAAAAAGAGCGAAAAAACTGAACTTTTTCAAAAAAAAAAAAAAAAAAATTTTTTCTTTTTAATCGATAATAAAAACGGGTAATTTTTGTGATTTTTCTATGTGTGTGTACTAAAAAAAAAATAAAAATTCCGCTCAAATTCACCTAATTTAGTGTAAAATCGCGAGAAAATCGAGTCGCGGCCTAGTTTTCCGGTTTGGTGGCCGAACTTTTGCGCGGCTCAAAAAACCGGAAATTTCGAATTTCCGACGCAAAATTTGGGATTTCCGATTGGATTTTGAGCGTTTTTCGCGGGAAAAATAATGGTTTTTTTTTTGCGAAAAATCGATGAAATTTCCGAGTATCGCAAGTGCGCTCTATTGATAATCCACCCATTTCTTCGCGGAAAAAATGGGAAAATTGGCGAGAAAAAGCGAAAAACATTGCAAAAAATGCGGATTTGAGGCGCGCGAACGAATAATAAATGCGGTCGAGCCGAAGGAGAAAAAAAAATGGGGGAAAAAAAGAGGGCGAAAACAAGAGACAGAGAGGGAAAAAGAAACGGAGGGAAAAAAAATATGGGAAGGAGGAAATTTTGTTTTCTAAACGTTTTCTTCTCTTTTTTTTCTCCGTTTTTTTTTCTTGGAAGGGATAATTTTTTTTTCTAAAAATTTTTTTTTTCTAAAATTTTTTTGAACTTTTTTTAAAAACTGTTTTTCTTTTTTATTAGTAAATAAATAAATTTTTTTAAAAATTTTTTGTGCTTTTCCACTTTATTGTTTTTTATTTTAAAAAAAAGTTAGGAAAAAAACTTTTTTTTTTCTCAATTCTCTCATTTTTATCGATTTCTATGAAAAATTTTAATTTTTAATTTTTATATAATTAAAATTTAACAATTTCCAGAAAAATTTAAATCATAAATATTACTTTTAAAAAAAATTTTGAATTCGAAAAAAAAATTGAAAATTTTCCAGAAATTAAAATTTTTGCAAAAAAAAAATTAAAATTTCAAAATTTCCAAAAATTGATATATTAAAGTTTCTAAAAAAAATAAAAAATTTTCATATTTTTTCTAAAAAAAAATTTCCAAAAAAAAATAGTTTTTTAAAATTTCTAGAAAACCTAAAAATCTAAATATTTCTTTTTTTTAATTGAAAATTTTAACATTTTCCAAAAAAAAAAAATTTTTCAATTTTTAAAATCAAAATTTCAAAACTTTCAAAAAATAATTAAATTTCCAAAAAAAAAAGAACCGAAAAAACTACACATTGTAGTTTCCAATTTCCTTTTTTTCTCCAAATTCAAAAATAACGCGGTTTTCACCTCATTCTCGGGCCGATAAAAGCGGTTCCGCCCATCGTTATCAGCTGATTCGGTATCAAAAATCAGCTACAACGTGTAGCTGAAAACCCTGAAAATATTAGAGAAAAAAAAGAAAAATCGGGGGGAAAAAGATGAAAACAGGAGCAAAATGCCTGGAAAATCGCGGGGAAAAAGTGAGTGACAATTCAAATTTTTCCTATAATTTTATCTCGTTCGAAATGTGAAAAAGAGGGCGGGAAAACGGGATTTTTGGGGGAAGAAATACAAGTTTTGATGAATGAGGGACACACACACTTCCTACACAAAAACGGCTACGGGAGGAGGGACAGACAAAAAAATTAATTTTTTTTTTGGAGGAAAAATTAGTTGCCTTTGAGCACTTGTTGTCGGAAGTCGCCCACACATTTTTCGAATGCCTGGAAACATTGGAAAAATTAATAGAAAATTTTTTGTTTATTTTTGAAAAAATTAGCGTAATTTTCCGATAGAATTATCGGAAAATTTAAATTTTTTGAAATTTTTTGAATAAGAAAAATTGAGAAAAATTTTTTTTTTGAATTGTGCACTTTTAAAGGGGAATTGAATTTTTTTTGCAGGGGATTGAATTTTTTTTAAACAGTTAATCCATATTTTTTGTTTTAAAATTGATTTTTTAATTAGGAGGAACTAGAAAATTAATTTTTTTTGTGAATTATTGACTTTTGGACAAATTTTAAAATTAAAAAAATTAATTGAAAATGAATTAATTCGACGATAAATAATAGGAATTTAAAATTTTTTAAATAGAAAACTATTTTTTACCCCGAAAAAAAATTTTAAATAATCAAAAAAATTTATTTTTTTTTCAAAATTTTGTTAAAAATAAAAAAGCAGAAAAAACTCTGTAATATTTATAAATTTTATTTTATTTTTTGAAAATTTAAAAAAAAAAATTTTTAATTATGATAAAAATAAAAATTGGAAAAAAATTCAGTAATATTTATAAATTTCATTTTATTTTTTTGAAAATTAGAAAAATTATTTTTTCGTCTATTTTTATCAAAATTAGCTGATTCATTTTTCTTTTTCAAAATTCAAAAAAAAACCGCGAACCTCAGTGAGAGGAGCGCACTTGAGCACCCGTCCTGGATTGTCCTGAAGGCATCTGACGATTTCCTGAAAAAAAATCAATAATTTTTTCAAATTTCCCGCCTAAAACGCACACTCTCATTGTCCTGGCACACATTTTCGCGGTGATAGGCGAAGAATTGTTTCTGAACGCGTTCGACGGTCTCGTCGAAAATCTTCTTTCTCTCCTCCAAATCGGATCCCGAGAGCACCGGCTGAGCAGCAGAAATCGCCGCCGTCTGAAACAATTCGAACGGTTTTTCATTGAAAATAGCGATTGTTCACTGAAAAACCAGGAAAAATCCAGTTTTCCGGTGAAATTCCATGAATTTCGAAGAGTTTCCGATGAAATCCCCGGATTTTCGGTGGAAATTTTAATTTTCAGATGATTTTCGAAACTTTTAGAAGAAAATTCGTCAAAAACCGGCCTTTCTCTGCTGAAGTTGGCTCAATTTGGCCATATCCTCCCGCAATCTGGCCTTCTCCTCGCGTTCACGAGCCAATTCCTGTCTGAAATCCACAAATTGCCACTCCCGTTTTCAGCCGAGGCTTCTCCACCTGAGCCGATCGCTTTCTCCGTCACTTCCGGCAGTTTTTGTCGCATTCACGCGCTTCACGACGTCCGACGACACGCCGACGGTTCTGAAACACGAAATTCGGGCGGTTTTCGGGCCTAAAATCCATAATCCGACTTGTATTCCTCGGGAATTTCGTTGCGCTCGATGCGAACGACGTCCGGACGCGTTTCTTGTTCGGCGCTTTGCGAGGCTCCCATCTGAAAATTGCGAATATAGTGGAAAAACTGAAAATCGCTGAAGAAACACGGTTTTTTGGGGAAATTTACACAGAAAACAACTTCCACGTGTAGTTTTTATTGAAAATAACGAAAATCGCCGAAAAAACCACGAAAAATCGATGATTACCGGTGAAAATCGCGAAAAACCGAAAAATCCGCGTAAAAATGACCGGTTGGCGCACTTTGCGTGCATTCCGCGCGTCAGCAACCGTCTTGGCGCGTTTCTCGTTTTTCGGCGAAAAACTGATCTTTGCTCTCCAAACTCCACATTCCCACGATAAAACTTGTTCAATTACTCGAAAAAAACCGGTTTCCACCGATAAAAACGAAAGATTCCACTAGATTCCATCAAAAACCCAAGATTTTCGCGCTTTTTCGCCGAAAAAAAAATCCGATCTAGTCCGAAAATGATGACAAAACAAGTGGTGCTCACGCGGTTTGTCATCAAAAACTCGCCAGAATTCCCTCAGTTTTGTCATGTTTTCACGTCGAGTTTCCCGTTTTTCGCTGGAAATCCGAAAATGGCGCGCGTTTTACAGGATGGCTCAAAAAGACGACCGAATTTTGTTGCTCCACGCGCCGAGAGTTCCCCTCGACGAGCAAAAAGTCGAGGAGCTCGTCGCCGATCTTCACGATTGGGCCCACGTACGTTTTTGACCCGAAAAACCCCGAATTCCCTCGAAAATTTTCAAATCCCCGCCAAGAAATGAAAAGTGCAGTGGAGCGCGATTCCATTGAAATCGAATTTCTGATTTTCAGGCGAACGGACTCGTAATGCGGCTCGGAACGGATAAAACGAGCAGCGAAGTGTGTCAAACGACTCCTTTGACCCTTCTACCCTCGCCATTCCCGAAAAATGTGTTTGAAACGGCGATTCGCTCGCAAAATGTACGTTTTCTCGCTGAAAAGTCACCGAAAATTGACTTTTTTCAGTTATATGGTGGTTTGTATCATTCTGTCGCTTATGAGTACGATTTTCTGATCGATATTCACAAAAATGTCGTTAAAACCGATAATTTCATTCGGAATATGATTGAAATTCTGAAAAAAGTCCGCGATCAAGGTGAGAATTTCTCAAATTTCATTAAAAACAAAAAAAAAATCATTTTCCGCAATTTGTCGTCAGATGTGGTGTTTGCAGACTTGACATCATACCTGACGACACTTTCTCAAAAATACATTTTTTACACGATTTTTCCGCTTTTTCCAGGGCTAAAACAACCGATCACTCTTGCGATCCAAAGATCCGACTATATGTGTCACAAAGATCAATATTCGGCAGAGTACAGTCTCAAACAAATCGAAATCAACAACATTGCCTCGTCGATGGGCGCTCACGCGCAACGGCTCACCGAATGGCACATCAGGGTGCTGAAATCGCTTCAGATTCCCGACGACGTCATCAGAAGAGCGATTCCCGAGAATCGCCCGATTCCGATGATCGCCGAGGCGCTTTTCAAGGCCTGGTAAGGCGCAAAATCAGTTTTTCGAAGAGAAAATCGCTGTGAATACCGATTTTCAGCTGTTTTCCAGTGAAAATCCTATGAAACCAATGTTTTTTCGCTGTAAAACAAGGAAAAACGGCGATTTCTCGCCGGAAATCCATAATAATCCCACCGAAGATGGGATTTGCAGGTCGCATTTCTCGAATCCGACCGCCGTCGTGCTCGTCGTCGTCGAGAATGTGAATCAGAATCAAATCGACCAACGCCACGTGGAATACGAGCTCGAGAAGTTGGGAGTACCGCCGACGGCCATCGTTCGCAGAAATCTCACTCAGTGCTACGAGCAGTCAGTCGACCTTTTTTTGGCACCAAACAAAATAGAATTGAAACTTTTTCAAAAACGTTGAATTTTGAGATTGAAAAAAATTACTGGAAGTTGAATGGGAAAAAAATGTTTCTGAGTTATTACTTTTCTACAGTTTTCCATCTAACTTTTCTTAGATCTTACGTCTTTTTGTCTTCGAAAACACAGCTGGAACTTTAAATTTGGAAGACAGCGAGCTTCCAATTTCCTAGTCGAAAGAAAGCGAACAGGAAGAAAAAGGATATACATAGGGCGGGATTCGAACCCGCGCGGTCTTTCGACCAGCAGGACGGGAGCCTGCCGCCTTAACCACTCGGCCACCGATGTGAACGGGCTGAATTTGGGTGAGCTCACAGATCTCCCCAGTCCTCCGAGAGCCGTTTATGGCTCAAGCGAGTGGTTTTACGGCTCTTCCATGCTCTGACGCACAGTTTGGACCATAAAACCACTCCCATGAGCCCTAAACGGCTCTCGGAGCACAGTGAGATCTGTGAGCTCACCCAAATTCAGCCCGTTCACATCGGTGGCCGAGTGGTTAAGGCGGCAGGCTCCCGTCCTGCTGGTCGAAAGACCGCGCGGGTTCGAATCCCGCCCGATGTATATCCTTTTTTGTCCCGTTTGCTTCCTATCGTCTAGGAAATTGAGAGCTCGCGTTTTTTCTTGAATTTAAAGTTTCACCTTTTTTTTGTAGACGAAAAGACGTAAGATCCAAGAAAAGTTCGGTGATATACTGTAGAAATCTGACTGAAAATGAAATCCCCAAATTTCCTGGTAAACTCTTTTCTTCTCGCTGCTCCAGGGCTGACAAGAAAGTGCGAAATTGATGATTTGCACTATTTTTGTCAAGGAAATTGTTTATTTTCATTGAAAACAGTGCAATAACACAAAGTCTCAACTTAATTTTTTTCTTTTTGCAGATTGTCGCTGAACGAGCAGAGCGATTTGTTGATCGATGGCCGTCAAGTGGCAATTGTGTACTTCCGAGCCGGCTACTCGCCGGATCACTATCCAACTGAAAAAGGTGCAAAGGCCAGCTGAAAATGCTCAAAAATGCTCCAAAAAGTTTAAAAAGTATTTGAATGCCCTCTAAAATGACCTGAAATGCCGGAAAAACTACGGGGAATCGCGCTCCATTGAGAATGACGGAAGTCCGATGAAACGCACTTTAACCCGAAATATCTCAGAAACTAAACAAGTTACAAAAAAGTTGTCAACTACAAACATGATCAGCGTAAAATTTCCCATCGTTTTTTAGTTGAAAACTTTTTTCTAACTCTTCTAGTTTCGGAGATACACCCCGACAAAGTTCAAGAACTTCACTAGGATGTCCCTTGAATTCTACATAGAAACTTGAGGTTTCCAGAATGGGCGGCACGCGAGCGAATGGAGCTGTCGACGGCGATCAAGACGCCGTGGATCGGACTGCAGGTGGCGAACACGAAAAAGACGCAGCAAGTGTTGTCGGAGGACGGCGTCCTCGAGCGATTCATCACCAAACCGCGCGAGGCTCGCGACATCCGCGTCTCGTTCGCCGGAATGTGGGCGCTCGAGAATCGTGACGAGGTCACGCAGAAGGTCGTCATGGTAAGCGAGTCGTCTTCTTTTTCTTCTACGAGTTTGTCTTTCATTTTGCAGGGAGCCCAAAAGCATCCGGAAGCGTTTGTGCTCAAACCGCAAACGGAAGGCGGAGCCGCGTTGCACACTGGCGACGAGATGGTTCAGATGCTCCGCGAGCTGCCCGAAGAGCAACGCGGAGCCTACATTCTCATGGAGAAACTGAAGCCCATGATCATTGAGGTAGTTCGAATGGGAAAGTCTCAAAAGAAGTTTCTCTCTCCTTCCAGAACTACCTGATTCTGGCGAAAAAGCCGGTGACATTCGCGAAAGCGGTCAGCGAGCTCGGCGTCTACGGCTACGCGTTCGGTGCTCGCGGAGCCGCCGAGCTGAAAACCGCCGGACACTTGTTGCGAACGAAGCCGGAATCGACGGAGATGGGCGGAGTCGCCGCCGGGCACGCCGTCGTCGACACGCCATTCCTGTACGAATTCATTTGAATCGCCGGGATATCGGACTATATTTATTCTAGATGATGATATGATTACTGTGATACGTATAATAACGAAATATGTTGAAGAGCAAGTTTGCGATGGGAAGATTCGAGGATCCACGTGGAAAACGTGTATCCTTACTTCCCGCGTCGTTATCTTTCCATTGGAATTCGAAAGCTGACCAGTTTCTGAGAATTCAAACTTTGAAAACGAAACTATAGATAAGACAGATTCTTCCGCCGCTTACCGTGTTCACCTTCTTGTTCTACGGTTCGTTGGTTACTGATGCTTAATGAATATGCGATTTACGCCGAGTATATCTCGAAAACTAGAAGAGTTGGGAAAAAATTGTCGACTACAAAACGATGGGAAATTTTAAGCAGATCAAGTTTGTAGTTGACAACTATCTCCCAACGTTTCTAGTTTCCGAGATATTTCGGTTTAAAAGTGCACAGTTGAAACCAGTGTTACCGTCGTCATGGTAACGCGGCGGGCGCCGCCGCGTTACCCGAAAACGGCTGAAGGATTGTGCAAAGTGAAAGAACGAAAGAAGAAGTCGACGACGTCTTCTCCGATCGCTTCATTTTCGAACTATGATTATTTGAATGAATCGATCAGAAAGAGAGTGCGACTTTGTGTCGATTTACGAGCGTCAACTTTAAACTGTGATATCTCTGAAACTAGCAAAGTTTGGAAGAAGTTGTCAACTACAAACTTGATCAGCGTAAAATTTCCCGCATTTTTGTAGTTGACAACTTCTTTCTAACTTTCCTAGTTTCCGAGATATCGCGGTTTAAAGTTCATACCCACTAAAGGGGGGTCCATTTTGTTTACTTTATTTCATTATTCCACCTTTCATTTCGTCCTCTTTTTGACAAAACACCGCCATTCTGCGGCTTTCTCGTCGAGTAAATACCATAAAATGAATATATAAAATGGAATAAAATATACTTTTTCCCTCCCTCCCTCCCTCCTTACATTATTGACATTTGCCTTTTGTGGAGAGGTGCGACGGCGTGAATTTACTTTTGAATACATATTTCAAATAAAAACGTTTTAAAAAATGATGAATCGCGCTCCATCGCACTCCTCTCTCCTCTGAAATGGGAGAAAAAGTGCGTTGGAGCGAACTTCCACTAACCGGAAAACTGGGAAACTTTGAGCCGCAATATCTCTGAAACTAGGCGAGTTATGAGAAAGTTGTCAACTACAAACTTCATCAGCGTAAAATTTCCCATCTTTTTGTAGTTCCCGAGATACACGCCGTCAAAGTTCAACTTTTGATATTTCGCAAGAGTTCCACTCAAAACATGTTGTGTTGCTCTCGATGTCACCTGATAACACGTGTAACTTTTCTCTCTCTCTCTCTCTCTCTTTCTCGCCGACTCTTTCTCTTCCTTAGTCAACAATGACACTCCTCCAAAACGCCCTTCTTTTGGTATTCCCGACCAAACATTCACACTTTCCCCCCCTGTCTGACTCACTCCGAACACCTTTTTCTTTCTTTTTTTTCCTCCTTCCGCTCGCTTATCACTCTACTATACTCTTTCAAAACGACCACTTTTCCGCATTTTCGCCGCGGAATTTTGAAAATTTTCGAATTTCCCGCCCAAATCACAACGGAATTTCGCGTCGAAAAGTATACATTTTCCGCGTTTCGAACCCCCACCCGAAAATGACTAATAATAAGCCGAAAAGTTGACAAAACATCACATTTCGTGCTTACCCCGAGGAAAATGCTCAATTTTCACTTTATTTTCCATCAAATTCGGTGCTGCGCCTTCAAAATTCGAGGTACCGTAATCCGTATAGTTTAAAGGCGCAGCACTGAATTTTTTGTGTTTTTCACCGATTTTTCATGGAAAATCGCGAAAAAATAGCGGAAACTTTGATATTTTTGTTGATTTTCGTGGATTTCTCGGTTAAATTTTGAAAAAATTTCTAAAAAAGCGAAAAATCGATTAAATTCAGGCCCGCGCGCCAAAAACCTACAGTAAACTTTCAATTTAAAGGCGCAGCACTAGTTTTCATGTGCTTTTTCTTGAATTTCTTCGAAAAAACGCGAAAAAACATGAAAAATTTAGACAAATTCCGAGAAAAATGCGATTTTTTGTTGATTCTCACAATTTTCCAGCGAAATCCAAGTAAATGGAGGCATGCGCGCTGAAATTTACAGTAAACTTTCAATTTAAAGGCGCATCACTGTTCTTGTCTCCATTTTCTAGTTTTTCCTCGAAAAATGCGATATTTTCCGCGGAAAACGGGAAGAAACCGGGGGAAATCTATGAAATTCAGGCCTGCGCGCCAAAAAATACAGTAACTCGAACTTTAAAGGCGCAGACCCTATTTTAACCCGACTTTTCGCGGATTTCATCATCAAAACGTGGTAGAATAGCGATTTTCGGTTATGGGAAAAGAAGGGAAACCAATCCGAACGGATGATCTTCCGAGATATAAAACACACGGCGTGACCGCTTTTTCATCGCGCTTCCGCCACCCTGAAATCTCTCCGATTCCCACACTATTTCGTCGATGTCACGACGAAAATGAGGATTTCGGCGGTGCGATTGGTGGCTGAGAAAACGTATCAATCAGATAATTTACTCCCCCCGCCCGCCCGACACACCAGTTTAGCCGTGCAAATTGGATGTTTTTCGCGCGCAAAGTGTCGTCAAATATGATGCATTGTCCGCGCGGGCGCGATATTTTACGATTCGTTGCACAGTTTTTCGAAACTCAAAAATTCCTCCTCCGCCTTTCGTTTTGTTTGTTTCTCCGGCCGTTTTATGGCAATCGAGTGTGACTCAATGATCGATGTTTTCACGGCGGGAAGAAAACGTTTTTTGTTTGTCTTTTTGAAGTTTTGCAACTATTCAGACCGCAAAAATGGGTCAAAGTCAGTCGTACGATCTTCGAAATCCCGAGTTGGACGAGAAGAACAAGGATCCGGTGAGAGGAGTGCGGCGAGTGAGCAAAGAGCACCAGACCGAGAGCAACTATGTGAGTTGAGCGAACCAGGTACCGTACCCCTACAGTAACCGTTTTGCAGTCGGCTGAGACTTCGGATGGCTTCGATTTTCGCGAGGACGAGTTGAGAGATCGGATCAGAAGGGAGCAGTTGATCAAAAGGGAGGCCGAACTCGAATCGATGAGAATTCGGCAGCACGAGAGCCGGGAGGTGGGTGAAAACGCGAAAAAAAGGAATTGACCACTAGAGGGATTGAACTTGAGACCTTCTTTATGTTTTCATGGTGTAGTAGTTAACAGAGAGGAAAAAAATGGTCTTGACCCCAATGGGGATTGAACCTATTACCTCCAGATCAAGTGTTCACTATGGCCTAGTGGTTAACAGAGATGGGAAAAACGTAGAATTGATAGGGGAATATAGTTTTAACACAGCAGGAAACTCCAAATTGGTTACACCTATGACCTCCTTAGCCTAGTGGTTAACACTGATGAAAAAAAAGCATTTGACCCCACCGGGGATCGAACCCTCGAATCAACAGTCTCCCGCATGGCCTAGTGGCTAACAACTTTGACACCTTGTCATTTCAGCCGATCATCGACGCCTACCGCCAGAGTCCCTCGTCCACCCTCCAACCGGCCAGCTACAAAGAGTTCAACCACTACGACACCCTCAAACACTCCCCTCGATCGGACTCGGCCCCTCAATTCACACTGACAAGACGTGCCGAAGTGAACGGAGGCGTCCGTCAGCCGATGCCCTTCGCTCCTCCCGATCCACATCATAACGACACCACGGCGGTGGTGATTCCGGTGAGCCGCGAGCCGGCGAGCCCGGACGGCTACCCGCGTCGCACTTCACAGTTCTCCGGCCGTCTCTCGCCGCTGCCACGTCACCGCGAAGTGGACGCGCATCCGATGCCACGCTACATCCCGCCCATGTCCACCCGACAGACTCCGCCCCCTTCGGGCACTTACTCCAAAACGACGACGGTCCAGACGATGACGTACTACTCGCGCGGAGCACCGCGATACGATCAAGTGCCAACGGAGCCCATCGAGGCTCCGCCCACTGCGAAAAGTGCTCCGAGCACTTATTCGAGGGCCACCTCGAGGGCTCCGACCTATGACGAGGTGCCGATTCGGGTGACACAGCCACTTCCGCTCGAGAAAGAAGTGCAGAAGGTTCCACTGGAATGCCACGTGGCACCCACGGTCTATCCGGCCTATGAGCCTAAAGCCCCTCACTACGACGAGGTTCCGACCATGACCCATCAGGCTTATGGCCCAATCTCTGAGCCTAAGGCCCATTCGCCAAGGCCTTACGTCCCGGCGGTCCACCCGATGGTCCATGAGACTCTTCCGCTGGAAAAAGAGGTCCGCGAGGTTCCTCTGGACCGCCACGTGGCACCCAGGGAGCATCCGGCCTATAGACCAAGGCCCAGTGAGCCCGTGGCCCAAAAGCCTGACCATTCGGCCTACGGCCCAAAGCATGAGCCTAAGGAGTCTGAGGCCCATAGGCCCAACCACTCGCCGGTCCACTCAGTGGCCCATGAGGTCCTTCCACTTCAGGCCGAAGTCCCACCGAGCCAATTGGACCGCCACGTGGCACCCCGCGTCCATCCGGCCTATGAGCCTAAGCCAATCGGGCCTAACGAGGAGCCTACAGTAACCCACCACGAAGCGGAGCCCATCCGAAACGAGCACATCGTCGAGCTTCACGCCGAGAAGCGAATGTTGGTGGGGCTCGAGGAGCCGCCGGAGCACGTCACCTACGTTACCGTAATCCACGACTTTCCCACTTATGCCACGTCATCGCGCGCCACCTCGCCGCTGTCACCGCCGCAAACGATCGCAATGGAGCCGCTCCACCGTAACCCGGAAATCGGACGTCATCCGATTTTGGCTCCGCCCACTCAGACAAGCTACGAAGGCGTCGTGGACCGACACCGTCTTCAGTCGATCGATAATCGACCGAATCTTCTTCGCAACCAGGAGACACAGTACTCCAGAAGACAGTCAGAAGACGTCACCGCACCGCCGTCACGTATTCTGGAGCAGCAGAAGCGGTGCCACGTGGAGAATTGCACACACGTCGAGATCAACGATACGCCGGTCGTCGCGAGACGACGAATCAGTCAGGATGTGCGAGAAAATGTGCGTTTTTGCATTGGAGCGCACTTGCAATACTAGGAAACTCGAAATTTGCGATAGAGCGCGTTTTCAACACCGGAAAACTTTTCAAAAAGCGAATTTACAGAGAATTTGGCATTAGAGCGCGTTTTCAACACTGGAAAATCGAAAGTTAGCCCGTTTACGTAAAATTCCTCATCAGAGCGCATTTCCAACACTGGAAAACCCAAAATTGACAATTTTTCGCATTAGAGCGCGTTTCCGACACTGGAAAACCCAAAATCGCGCGTTTTTTCCCGAAAACTATCGATTTTTGCAGAAAACGCAGAGTCGCTTGACAATTTTCGTCGATGAGCAGGAGATGGAGAACGTGGTGGCACTGGCGAAAGATGAAGACGTCGGCCCGATGACGTCCGGCTCGCGACGCTGTTTCGAAGAGGTATTCGGCACAAAATCGATGAATCGAACGATAATCTGTTCCAGAAACTCTACTACCACTCTTATATGCCGACTCTTTCGCTCGGACGCCGACCCGTCGTCGGTTTCTACGACAAACTTCACTGATTCCCGCTAAAAATCGATAAAAATCAATAATCCGATAACTTATTGCGAAACTTGTCATTTATGTGAATAAAGAATCGATAATCAGTGCTCGAAATGCTCGGTTTTCGCGTACCAGAGGGTCCGATTGCACTTTGCCTTTTTCTGCGGTTTCGGATACTTCTTCCAGCACTCCACCACTTTCTTATCGCAATCACACATCGCCGCCTTGCACCCGATGTTCTTTTCTGCGAAAATCAATCGATAATTTTGGGTCTCGACACGAGAATCACTGAAACCTGAGCAAATTGCAGTCGAATTGTCGCATTTCCACGCGTAATCGTCGACATATTCGATTTCAACGTTCAAGCAAATCTGGAAAAATTGAAATTGGCGCCGAAAAACTGCGAAAAACGCAAAAGTCTGCAAACACGGTGACGCAAAAATGCACACTTTGCGCGTAAAACGGTTTTTCGACGTTTTTTTTCTGGTTTTTCGGTGTTTTTTTGTGGTTTTTGTGAGAAAAAAGTGAAAACTATGAAATCTTACTTTGTTATCGACAGCGGCGTCGTAGCATTTGTCATGATGCATGCAGCACTCGTCGATTCCGTCAACTGGCTCGTGTGATCCGCCGATTCCGCACCAGCACCCGTAGTTGTTGTAATGCTGAAAAATTAATGTTCTGTTGAGAATCTAATAAAAAAATATTATTACCAACGCATTATAGTGTAATTCGCACTCGGTGACCTCTTCCAAATTCCACAGCGCTCGAAGTCGCGGCTCTTTTTTTAGAGACGCTGATTGCACGGTTGACAGTGCTATAACAGCAAAAAATAGTAGAATTATCGTTGTTTTCATCTGAAAAATGCCGAAAATCCGCAGAATTCAATGTAAATCCTTTAAAATTTGAACCTCGCGCCGAAAATCGCGTTTCGCTAAACAACACGCAAGCGGGCAAAACGGAGTGTCGTACTCAACTTTTTATTTTTCGAAACGAGATTTTCCTTCGTTTTCGCCGTTTTTCTACCGGATTCAAAGGATTTCGACATCGAAAACGTATGTTTTTCATTTTAAAAATATGAAATTCAATAAAAATGCTGAAAACCTTGCTCAAATTACTAAAAAATCGTGAAAATAGGCGAAATCAGTGTTTTCCTCGTTGAAAAATTGTAAAAAATTGTAAAATCGCGAAAACGAGGTCATACGAACGAGGACACGTGCTCGAATGACCGGAATGCCGTCTGACGGAAAACAAAAGTCGCTCGCGGTGTAAAAACGCCCGTCTCTCTGCGTCTCCGCCCAAAAATCAAAAAATCAAAACAAAACGTGTGCTGGGCGCTCGGAAATCTCCGGAATTCCAAAAATCGATAATATCTCGTCGATTTCAGATGGACGACGACGACGGCACCGAGAGTTTCGAGATCAACGACGCGGATCTCGAGTATGCGATGAATCCGGGCGGTCGGCGGCGATTTCAGAATAAAGATCAGGCCACCTATGGTTAGAGAGCGAAAAATCGCGGAATTTCATCCGTAACAACTCAGGAAATCGCGAAATTCCGATTCTTCATCAGTTTTCTCCCTGTGAAACCTTGATTTTTCAGGTATTTGGGCCGCCGATCAGGACAGCGATGAGGAAAGACCCGGAAAAGGACCCGACAAGTGAGTTTTCATCGATTTTTTCTGCTGAAATCATAAAAACCCGCGTTTTTTTCCAGTAAACGCGCCAAATACACGCGTCCGATGGCTTTTGTGAGCGGTGGAGTGCAAAAAAAGCTGAATGTGGATAAAGATGACCCGGTAGACGAGAAATCGAGCAACAATCACCGAAAAATCGATATTCAGGAATCTCTGAAACTTGGCACCTACTCATCGCAACGAAACGAGGACGGCGAGGCGGCTATCGAGCTGAACTTTGACAAAAAGTCGAAAAAATCGATGAAACAAAACGGCGCGCAAGTTTTCGCAGGTAAAAATGACCTGAAACGGTGAAAATCGTGCTCAGAACACTGAAAATCGATGAATTCTCCGCAAATTTTCCCTTCCGCAGGAATGCGCTCGTCGGCAACACAATCATCGAGTTCGGACGGCGTCTATTCGAGTGTCGCGCAGAAAATGATGGCAAAAATGGGATACAAGAAGGGAGAAGGATTGGGAAAAGACAAGCAGGGAATCGTCGAGCCGATCGAGGCGAAGGTGCGAGGAGGTCGCGGAGCCGTCGGCGCCTACGGAAAAGAGGCCACCGGACCCAAGTTCGGCGAATCGGCCGCCGACGCGCAGAAGAGGTTCGTTTCCTGTGAGGGCAAGGAAAGTCTGAAAATCGATAACGTCTTTTTGTCTACAAAAGAGAGCTGAAACTTTAAACGCGTCAAAAAGCGAACGGGACGAAAAAGGATATACATCGGACGGGATTCGAACCCGCGCGGTCTTTCGACCAGCAGGACGGGAGCCTGCCGCCTTAACCACTCGGCCACCGATGTGAACGGGCTGAATTTGGGTGAGCTCACAGATCTCACTGTGCTCCGAGAGCCGTTTATGGTTGAGATGGGTGGTTTTACAGCTCTTCTATGCTCTGACGCACAGTTTGGACCATAAAACCACTCGCTTGAGCCATAAATGGCTCTCGGAGCACAGAGAGATCTGTGAGCTCACCCAAATTCAGCCCGTTCACATCGGTGGCCTAGTGGTTAAGGCGGCAGGCTCCCGTCCTGCTGGTCGAAAGACCGCGCGGGTTCGAATCCCGCCCGATGTATATCCTTTTTCGTCTTGTTCGCTTTCTTTCGACTAGGAAACTGGGAGCTCGCCGTATTTTGAATGTAAATTTTCAGTTGTTTTTTGAAGACAAAAAGACGTAAGATCTGAGAGGTCACTGTTATTTTCTAGACTGGGCGCGCAAGGAAGTTCAAATTGGTCGGAAAACGCGGAAAATGCGGTTCCGAAACATCGAAGCTCGTGGAAGAAGTCGCAAAAAGAGAAGATCAAGTACCGAACGATGGAGGACGTGGTGGCGGAGAGCTCCGCGACGTCATCTGGAGCCGCCACGTCCTCGTCGTTCTCCTCGCAATACTCGACGACGAAAGTGATCGATATGACGGGAAGGCAGCAGAAAGTCTACTCGGGATACGACTCGTTCTCGATGAAAACGCGCGACGGCGACGAGTTCGACGATTCGGACGAGAAGCGGACGGTTTTCGACGTGCCCGCCCTCGTGCACAATCTGAATCTGCTCGTCGAGCTCACCGAGGAGAGCATCCGACGCAGCGATCATCAGCTGACGGCGCTCAAAGATCAGACGACGACGATGGAGTACGAGGCGGCGACGACGCGGAAGGCCGTCGAGGAGCAGGAGAACGAGCTGAAACACGTGCGTGACGTGTTCGAGCTGCTCGATGGGTGAGTTGGATTAGACTCCACAAATCGCTTGGCCGAAGTCAGGCGGCATGGCCCCCGCCACTGGCGCTATTCCGGCGATGAGAGCGCTCATTTTGGCGTACGTCGCGCCGATGACTGGCCGATGTCAGGCGCCTATCCGTCTAAGGAGTCTTGACACGAAAACAAGGCATTTTTCTGCAGATTCTCGACGATCGCGTCTCCGACACTTCCGCAATGCAGGGATCTTTTCAAACGACTCCGCACGGAGTTCCCGCACGAATATCAGCTGTACTCGCTGGAATCGGTGGCCATTCCCACCGTCCTGCCCCTCATTCAATCGATATTCGCCACGTGGAACCCGCTGGCCGACAAGAGGCACGGAGTGGAAGTGATCGTCGAGTGGCGACACATTCTGCAGAAAGACGCCACTTTCGGGCACAACAAAACGGTGCAGGACGAGATGTCGGCCTACGATCGACTCATCTGGGAGGGCGTGATGCCGGCGATCCGGAAATCCACTCAAAGTTGGGATCCGCGCGGCGAAATGCACGAGATGATCGAGTTGATCGAGGAGTGGACACCGCACCTGCCCGTCTGGATCAAAGAGAACATTCTCGAGCAGCTGATCGTGCCAAAAATCTCGGAGCGCGTCAACGCGTGGGATCCGATGACCGACGAGGTGCCGATCCACGAGTGGCTCGTCCCGTGGCTCGTCCTGCTCGGCGATCGCATCCAGGCCGTCATGCCGCCGATTCGGCAAAAACTTGCGCGCGCCCTCAAACTGTGGCATCCGACGGATCGGAGCGCGCTCGCGACACTCCGACCGTGGCGAGACATCTGGTCGTCGGGCGTCTTCACCGCCTTCGTCAACCAGAACATTGTGCCGAAACTGTCGACGGCGCTCGACGAGATGCAACTCGATCCGTCGCAGAATCCGCAGTACCCCGAGTGGACGGCGTGCATGGAGTGGATCGAGATGACGCATCCCGACGCCATCGCCAACATCGTCACCAAATACTTCTTTCCCCGGGTACGCGCAGCTCGTTTTGTTAAAATATCGGATTTTTTTGCAGTACTACACAGCGTTGTGCCAGTGGCTGGACAGTCCGGGATGCGATCACAATGAGGTGAAGAGGTGGTGTGCGTCGTGGAAGACGCGGATTCCGCCCGCCATCGCCGCCTATCCGACTGTCAACGGTACGCGGGGAGCGCTGGAGCTTTTGGGGCTTTGGGGCGCTAGAAATGGACTGAAACACAGGCTCTGGGGCTTTTCTGGACCTCGCAGCCACTGAGAATTAGGCCGAAACACTCAAAGTTCTAACGTTTTCGGACCGTTGTAATCCTGAGGGGACTCGACTGGAAGAGTTTTCAGTCCGTTTTTCGAGGTTCCAGATAATGATGATATACGGGCTACCCGGGGGTTTGAAAGCCGAGAAAGTTGAAGTTTGAGCCCAGCCTGGCCCGCCTTTTGGAGTTTTAGTGAAATTGAACTGGAAGAGTTTTCAGCCTTGTTCTTGGGTTTTCAGAGGCTAGAAATTTCTCTGAAATTCGTGTTTTTTGGGCTTTTTAGACCTTAGAAGGCCTCGAAACTGAACGAGAACAGTTTTCTGGCTCATTTGGACCGGAAAACCCGACGCGAATCGTCTCATTCCTTTCAGAAAACCTGCGGCGCGCGATGATCGCGATCGGTCGATCGATGCAAGGACAGTCAGTGTCCGGCCTGGCTCCGCCCCCTTCTCAAATGGCCCCGCCTCTTTCTGCTTCCTCTTCTGCTTCTCAAATGGCGACTCATCAGATGCCGCCTGTCGCTCCGACGCAGACGTTGTCGCTGAAAGACGCACTCGAAATGAAGGCGGCGATGAACGGAATCACGTATCATCCGCAAAAGGATCGATACAAGGACGGACGACAGGTGAGCTATCGGTTCGAGGAGCATCGGAGGCTGCTCAGGCCGTTTTTGGCCGAGTTCGATGTTTTGGGGCTCACCAAGGTCTGATCTTGGCGTTTCTGGTCTTCAGAAGAAGATTTCTGACTGTTGGAAGCCTTAAAATTGTTTGAATCGGCGGACGAAACACGTTTTAGGCCAATGGCGGATCCCGAAGCCCCGCCCCTTTTTTGGGTCTCGAACGGAAAATGCGGTTGAAGGCACCTCCCTTGGACCAGTTCAAACTGCACGAAAGAAGGCGCCTGCTTCTTTTCCTTTTTCTATTTCCGTTCGAGACCCGAAAGGGGCGTGGCCTAGAAATCTGAATTGTTTTTCTCGGAATTTAGTGTCGATTTACGGGCGCCGCCGCTTCTCTTCCACTCGAGACCCTCATCTGAAATTCGCAATCGCATCGTTTTTTTTCTAATTTTCAGGTCTACTGGTTCGGAACAGTGTCGATCTACCTGGACGCGGGCCGCATTTTTGTGATGGATCCAGTGGAATTCGTTTGGAGACCGTGCGGGCTCGAAGAGCTGCTCCGGATGGCTCACGGAGCACAACGATAAAGACGACACCTCTAAAATGTTTTTTTTCGCCTTTTTTAATTTATTCACTTCTCGTTTTACTTATTATCGATCTTGTAAACATAAAAATGGACCGGTTTTTATTTTTTTCATTTTTTTAAATTTATTTTTATTTTTTCATGCCGTTTTCAGCGGTTTTCATATCTATTTTTAACGTTTTATTCAAAAAAATTGTTTTTTAAATTTTTTTTCGGAAAAAAATCACTTAAAATCTTAAAGTTTTGAGGCGAAGAAAAAAAAAAGAAAAAATTTTATTTTTCGAAAAAAAATTTTTTTTCAATTAAAAATACTCGTAATTTCGAAGGTTCTAAGCGAGAAAAAAAAAACAAAAAAATTTAATTTAAAAAAAAAGCGGTCATCCAAACTGTCGAATCGTCGAAATTTGCGGTAAATGATTGTCGAAATCGATCAATTTTGCCAATTTCTCGTCGCTATCGATGATCGGCTCGGCGCGCGTCAAGATCGGATGTTTGGCGTCGATCGAGATGGCGACTCGCTCGGCCGGAAGTTGAACGATCGAGCGCGTCGGCTGAAAATCTGCTCTCAAATCGGCGGCTCCGGGACATTTCGAAACCGATATAACATATTATCGGATTTTTTTGAATGCAATACGCTGCGGAAGATTTTTTTTTTCGAAATGTCGATTTACGGGGGTTGGTCTCGCCACGAAGAGAAAGAGACGCAGACGACGAGAGACGAAATTTCTTCAATTTTTTCAAATTTTTTCATTTCTCGTCATCTGCGTCTCTTTCTCTTCGTGGCGGGACCAACCCCCCGTAAATCGACATTTCGAAAAAAAAATCTTCCGCAGCGTATTGCATTCAAAAAAATCCGATAATAGGTCAAAAGAGGCGCTGGGAAATACTCAAATTTTTGAATTTTCGTGAAAGTTTTCGAGAAGAAACTTTGGTTTATATTGTTATCATAACGGATTCACTTTACGTCCTGTGAAAGTTTCCCTCACAGTCATAATTTGCGAAAACAACTCCTCGTGACATTTTTCATGAGACGAAGGTGGAATATGGAGTTTTTCGCAAGCTTCTACAGATTTCAAAACTCAGCTCTGGCCAGAACTCCTCAGCCTTCGAGATATTCAGTTCCTTTTCGAAAAAGTTCACGAAATTCAAACATTTGAGCATTTCTCAGCGCCTCTTTTGACCTATGTTATTATAGGATCGCGAGAAGCGCGGAGTCCGCAGCCACGCTCCTTTTTGAGTATCGCCACGAAAATTTAAGAAATCAGTGCTGCGCCTTTAAAATCCGTTGAGTCCGGTATGCATTTTTTCGTCGTAATCACCCTTTTTTCCGTGATTACGGCGAAAAAATGCGTACCGTACTCAACGGATTTTAAAGGCGCAGCACTGATTTCTTAAATTTTCGTGGCGACACTCAAAAAGGGGCGTGTCAATGGACTCCGCGCTTCTCGCGATCCTATAATACATCGGTTTCGAAATGTCCGGTTTCGAAATGTCCCGGAGCCCTCAAATCGACACTCACTGAAAAACCCTCCCCCCTCGCCGCAAAAATCTCTTTTCTCTGAGAAATTCTGACGGAAATGTAGGAATTTTGAGGGTTTCTCGCAGAAAAATAAGTTTCTTTGGCTGTGATTCCGCATTTTCATTAGGAATTTCTGGCGAAGACGGGAATTTTGGTAGTTTTTTGCGAGAAATTGAAGAAATTGAAGCTCAAAACCTCAGTTTTTTTCGGAAAATTCTGGCGGAAGTCGGGAATTTTAACGGGTTTTCGCAAAAAATAAAAAAATGGAGTTCTAGTGAAAATCGATAATTTTCTCTCAAATCTAAGCGGAAAACTTCAGAAATCAGAGATTTCTGAAAAAATCTTGGCAAATTCGAGCAAAAAAGCGAATTTTTGAAGGTTTTCGTTCAGAATCGAGAAAAAATATTGATTTTTACCGGATTTTCCTATTTTTATCTAGAAAAAAATTATGGCGAAAACGCGAAATTTCGCGTTTTCTCCGAGAATTTTAGATAAAATCGTGGGATTTTAGAGGTTTTCCGCCGAAAAATGCCGGTTTTTAGCTCGAAATTTGTGCGAAACTATGTTTTCCCGTGAAATTTCACAGAAAAACTTGGATTTTGATGGATTTGGCTCAGTTTTGACGAAATTTTCCCGGTTTTCACCGAAAAATTCGGACCAAAATTGTGAAAATGACGATTTTCCGAGAAATTGTGTCATTTTTGGCTTAAAAAGTTGAATTTTGGGCACAAACTGAGATTTCTACCCGAAAATCAAAGTTTCCCGTCGTTTGAGTTGAACTGTGCTTTTTGCGTCGAAAAATATCAAAATTGAATGAAAACCACGTTTTTTAGCGAGATTTCAACCGAAAATGGTGAAAATCTAGTGTTTTCCGTGTAATTTTTGGGAAAAATTGGTTTGTTCATCGAGAACAGTGAAAAACTGATGTTTTTACTATGATTTTCGAGAAAAAAGTAGATTTTCGACAGAAAATAGTGAAAAACTCTTGTATTTTCTCAAATTTTTGCGTTTTTCACCGAAAAAACCCCCGTTTTCCTGCCTAGAATTGATTGAAATCGGACTTACATGCTTCGGAAATAGATACCAAACGAACAGACCGATGACGATGCCCAAAACGTGTAAAGAGATCGAGATGATTGTGTGCGTTGTGTAGGAGAGTGTGAAAAACATTGGTGGACGCTGAAAAATGGCCGTTTTTTTCCGGCCCGAAACGCGGTTTCGAAACGCTAGAAAAGAGAGAAGGAGAGGAGGAGGAGACGCGGTGTATTCCGCGCGGAATCCCGTTTTCCGCGCCGCCTCGTTATATCCACTCGGTCGCCATCAGAAGACGTCAAAGAGAAAGAAGAAAAAGAAAAAGAAGAACAAGGCACTATAGTGGCGAGAAATCGAACGAACGAGAATGCCGTCGTTCGCGGCGGTTTTGGAAGGCCTAGAAGTTCGGAATGTCGGATTCTAGGCCGTTTCTAGGCCACAGCCCCAGTTTCGAGCTTATTAGAGGAGATTAGAGGCCGTTTTTTGGGCCTAGCTGGCTTCTAATTAGAAATCTACACTCTTAACACATAGATTAGGGCCTAGAAAGCCTATTTCGAGAAAAACTAGGCCGTTTTTGGGCCCAGGCCCAAAGCTATCACCTAGTTGATAGAAATGACGGTTTATCAGTCTGTCTCTAGCAATGGCCTGAAAAGCCTGTTTCTGGAATCCTAGGCCATTGTTGGGCCTAGTCCAACATTTGGCTTCGCGCCAGAATCAGGGCCTGAATCGCAGCCGAAAGTTTCTCAGAAATCAATAAAAGAACTCTGGGCTCTTCTTTCGAGGCTCTCTGTCCACTACTTTCTGTGAAAAGCGACGAATGATTTCGAATCGAGATCAGTGTCTTCTCCTCAATCCTCCTCCTCCTCGGTCTGAATGTAGTCTTGACTCCGCCCACTTTTCTCCTCCCTCCTCCATCTCCATTCGATCCGCAAAAACCGGTTCTCCGACGACTGTTTTCGGCTGCTTCTTTAGCTTCTTCGGCTTCTGCCTCTTTTCATCCGCAAGAAGCGAGGAGAAGAGGGAGGGAAAACAGATTTGCGTCATCCGCTCTTCTTCCCCCTCTCCTTCAAATTGATTCGCAAAAGAAACAAGCTACAGACACGCGTGACAGGTACAGTAATCCTGTTTGACCCCACTCAGTGACGCCGCTTAAAGGGGGAGTGAAGAAGATTGTATTAGTATGCAAATCGAATCGAGTCGTCTCCATTTCGAGGCGAATCTCTTTGGATGTCTGCGTCTCTTGTTGAATCACACTCTCTCTCTCTCTCTTTTTCGTTGTGACCCCGATCCGGTGCGCCGCCGCGGATCGGATTGAGATGCAAAAAAGAAGGGAAAGAGAGATCAAGATGTCTCTGTTGTTGTGTGTTCCGAAACCGACATCGCAACGCCAGACAATACGACGATACTTTTGAACTTTGGATGGCGTCTTCGGTCGCAGACGGTGGACGATTTATAAGTCCCGAGCGATCGGAATATGATGCCGATGTTTGAAGTTCGGTTCCCCCCGAAGGGAGGATTTGAGTTTCCGGCAAAATTTGAATGCGCCAGCGACCGGAATTTGAGAAAAATTGTCTTTAGTCGGCTCATAGTGCTCATTTAGAGTTGGAATCTTCGGCCATGGCCTAGACTTCCACTGTCGCGTTTGAATCCTCGGCCATGGTCTAGAAAAACTCGCTGTCCTGCTTGAATTTCTCATGGCCTAGAAATCCGGTAATCTTTAAAACCTCGGCCATGACCTGGAAATCTGCTAACGTTTTCGAATTCTCGACCATGGCCTTGAAGCATTCTGTCGTGCTTAGGATCCATGGCAATGGCCTAGGAATCCGCTTCACATCGTCTTTAAAACCTCGGCCATGAGCTAGAAGTCTGATTGCCTGTCTGAATCATCGGTCATGGCCTAGAAATCCGCTGACATGTTCGATTCCTAGGTCATGGCCTAGAAAATCTCGCTGCCGTTTCTGAATTGTCTGGAAATTCGCAATCTTGTTAGAATCTCAAGCTTCAAACTGAACGAACGCTTTTTTTTTGATTTTCCCACCAGTGTCTTAGAAAAACTTGAATTTTCCCGTTTTCCAGGTGGAATTCCGCTAAGAACACCGAGAAATGGTGACAATCAAAAAGCGAACCATCGGAAAGCCGGCGCCGAAACGCGCCAAAAAAGTGTTGAAGAAGAAAAAGAAGGCGTCAGAAGAGGAGAACTCGTCGTCGGACGAAGAAGTGCCCAAATTGGACGGAGAGGGCAGTCTGGACGGTCACGGGGACAGTGACGAGGAGGACGACGGCACTGTGACTGTCGCGAAGGGAGGCGTGAAGAAGCACAAGTTGGACTTGGAAAAGTGAGTCTTGTGTGCACTTTGTCCGTCGGATCCGTCGTATTCGAGCATTTCAGACTGAAACTCACGGATCCCGAGTTCTTCAAGTTCCTTCAACAGGAGGATGCGGATCTTTTGAATATGGAGGATGATGGAAGCGACGATGATGATGATGATGAGGATCAGGATCAGGATGAAGAGGATGAGGACGATGAGGAAGAAGAAGAAGAGTCAGATGAAGACGACGATGATGAGGATGACGAGGCGAAACCGAAGAAGAAGATCCGGAAGCCGAAGGCGAAGAGTGACAGCTCGGGACGACTGATCGTCGATTCGGGCGTCTACTCGTACTTGCAACAGGTTCTCGTGCTGGATGATGAGGTGAGCGAGACGATTTGGTTGATCCAAAGAGCTCGGGAGAATGATTTTGACGTCTTCTGAAGATTCTGTAGAATCAGATGAGGTTAGCACGTTTCTGACGCCTTCTGAAGCCAACGAAGCTACATACAGATGTAGATAGCAAAATTCACACGTCATCGAAGCTTCTGAAGCTACCTAAAGTTGTAATTAGAACGATTCTGACGTCTTCCAGAACTGCAGAAACTGAAAGTGAGAGTAGAGTTCTAACGCTACCTAAAAAACGATGCTAGAATAATTTCGACGCATTCTGGAGCATCTTTAGAAATTTGGAAATGTAGTTTAGCAAGATTCTGACGGCTTCTGGAGGGATGAGAATCGGAAGACGTGCGAGAAATTTTAAAAACAATCAGACTGTTGGGCGAGTGTCAGAATTGAGAGACGAATTCAACGTCTTCTGAAGTTTCAAATGTAGTCCGCACGGTACTGGCGTCGTCTTACGCTTCAGGAACTGCCTACACACGTAGATAGCACAATTCTGACGCCTTCTGAAAGTGTGGGGGGAGAATCAGAAGACGTTTGACGCTGCGGAAACGAATAGGACGTTTTGGGAACGCCAGAATTGATTGTTGACACGTCTTCTGACCGTTTGAAAAACAGCGAGAAGACGTGAGAAAAGAATCCCCCTGAATCATACGAGCCCACTTGCAGACGAGCACTCCCGTCAACCCATCCGACGTGCGCATGGCCGTCGACGTCTTCGTCGCGTGTGTAGCACGCGTCGGCGCCGACATCGAAGCGCCAAAGTACGTGATCAACGAGCAGTCGATCTTCGAGGCTGTCGTCCGTCTGTGCTTCCAAGCGATGCCCGACGTCCTCAAACGTCTTCTGAAGGCAAAGCCCGACGGCGATCGCGTGCTCTTCTCGAAGACGGCCATCAAAAAGTACCAGACCTACGTTCGCACCTATCTTCACGCGATGATTGTGGTAAGCAAGACGGCGTGTGGCCGACGCTCGAAACCTCGTCCCTCCCGATTTTTTCAGTTTCTCAACGAGGTGCAAACGACGGAGGTGCTGATCGCGACACTCAAAGCGATCACCCGGCTCATCGATCTCTACGCGCACTTCACCAGAATGTCACGTCTTCTCATCAAGGCGATCGTCAAAATCTGGAGCCGCAAAACGCTCGAATGCCGCCTTCCCGCGTTCGTTTGCATGAATCTGCTCGTCAAAAACTATCCGCAACACTTTGTGCCGCTCTATAAGGTGACTATTCATTTGGGGCGAGAGGTCGCGAGTTCGACTCCGCCTGCCGACCGACTAATTTTGTTCCTTTTCGTTTTCAGACGGCCTATGTGGCGTTTGTGGCCAACTCGAAGGTGGTGACGAACGAGACGTGGCCGCTTCTTCAGTTCATGCATCGCACGTTCGCCGAGCTGACGATTCTGAATCCGGAGGCGGCGTACAAGTACGCGTTCGTCTACATCCGACAAACGGGCGTCCACCTGAGAAACGCGATGATTGCCAAAGGACGGAAGGTAGAAGAGGCGATGGCCTAGAAACCGCATACGCATGGCCTAACTATTGCAGGACCTGATCTTCTCGATCTACAATTGGCAAATGATGCAGTGCATGTACATGTGGGTGCGTGTCATCGCCAAATCGCACTCCGTCAACGGCGCCGAGATGATCGGCGAGCTCGTCTATCCGCTCATTCAGGTCATCGTCGGAATCTTCAAGTGAGCCCTTCCACGTCTTCTGAGTCCGCGTCACGTCATCATCATCGCTGGTTTCAGGCTCTGCAACGCGCCGACCTTCCTGCCACTTCGTCTCCACTGCTGCCAACTTCTGATCCAGCTACAGGCCAGCTGCACCAACTACATTCCGATTCTGCAGTTGTCGTGCGACGTGAGCGCTCTTTCGATGACGTGACGTCTTCTGAACCCAATTCCCATTTCAGTGTCTCGAAGAGCTCGCGCGTGAGCTCAAAACGAAGCCGAAGGCGCCGAAAGGATCCGTCAAACTGCCGGACATTGAGTGCACTCTGAAGTGCTCGTCGCAATACTCGGAGCTCGCCGCGTGGCGTAAAATCGTCGCGGAGCACGTGTTCCGCACGATGATGCAGGCGGCTCACCTGCTCGCCAGTCAGGCCGCGTTTCCCGACGTCGTTCTGCCGATCAATCATAGAGTGAGTCGGGATTACTGTAGCACTATTTGGCCTCTTCTCAGCCATTGGCCAGGTTATGAGGCGCCACTGGCGGTTCAGGCGCCGATGACCGGCCGATGTCAGGCGGTTTCCACCCTCCGCCAACCATGAGTATTTTGCAGATCTCGACGATCCTCGAAACGGTGAAAAGTGCCGATCACGCGCACCTGTTCCGCGGTTTCCAAACGAAACTCAAAGAGCACTCGCGTTTTGTGCTCGACGTGCTCGCCCGAAAAGATGTGGCACTCAACGACGAGATGCAGGTGCGCGCCGTGCGTTTCGAGCTCAACAACCCGGACTCGCCGATCAAAACGTTCTATCGACAGTGGGAGAAGGTGTGGAAGATGAAAGAGCGCACCGCTCTCGAGACCTCGGTGAGTTTTTAATAAGCTGAAAGGGTAAAGAAGACGAGACGATGTGTTCAGAAGACGTCGGAGAAGACGAAGAAGAAGGAAGCGGCCGCTGAGAAGGACGCTGTCAAGAAGCGCAAGAACACTTCAGAAGACGTTGACGATGACGACGACGACGAGGATGACGACGTGAAACCGGAAATCTCAAAAGCCAAACGGAAGCGTATCAAGATTGGAGCGGCGGCGAAGAAAGCGGACGCATCGGTGCCGGATAAGTTTGGCGATATGGCCAATTGGAGTGACGAGGACTGAATCATCGATTTTACATTGTTTTCTGCTTATTGTTATCTTCTTTTATGTTGTTTTTGTTGAACGTTTTCATGATAATCGTGTACTGTTCAAAGCGCACACGGAGGTAGGCAAAATGATTCATTATTCACATGTGAAGGACGAGAAAATTGACCGGCAAATCTTCGGCCACCGCGGAAACCGTCGTCTTCCGGTCGTACGGACATCGGATCGTCTGCGCGCTCTCCAGCAACCTGCTCGCACATCCATGACACACCGTATGCCCGCATTTCAGTATCCGCGGCGTCCTCTCGACGGCGCGCGAGTACTCGAACCGGCAGATCTCGCACTCCTTCCACGGCTGCACACCCGATCGCTCCTCGATGCGCTCTTTGAGCCGTGTGATCGTCTCGCGCTGACTGCCGATCCGCGCCTCTCTCTGCTCGTTGGACACCTTGAGCTCGGCGAGCTCTCGGCTCCGCTCCCTGCCCGCCTTGCTCCGATTCTCGAGATCGCGCTTCAGCACGCGAATCGTAAAATCTTTGGCGTCGCACTCGCCGCGCAGCTCCTCGTTGTCCTCGACGAGCTCCGCGTGCGACGTCTGCAGCAGCTCGAGATCGAATCGCAGCTCGTCGTTCTCCGTCCGGAGCCGAAGAGCCTCGCGCTCGAGCCGCTCGATTCGAGCCTGTTGCTCGGCGAGCAACTTCGCGTGCTCGTCGGCGCTGTTTTGTTGGAACAGAAACATTGTGCTCTGAAATTGAGATTGCGATTCTGAAGATTAGAAAGAGAAAGAGAGAAAAAAAGACGAGCTATTGATTTTCTTGCAACGTGGCAATAATGATACTCAGAAAAAAGGAGGAGGAGAGGAAAAAAAGGGGGGAGAGCAAACAGATGGTCGACCTCTCGGCGGGCCAGCAGCCGGCCAGCAGACATTCCGTCGCATTTTGGACCCCCCCCCCCCCCCCCTTTCTCTTTCTCTCTCTCTTTCTCAGAGCACACATTGTGCAATGACCGCCCCGACAGTTATTGGCCTAGAGTTTTCGGCCGAAACCTGTATGGCCTAGAACTCGCATGTCTTCAATTAGGCCCCCGAGCCTTGAACGGCCATTTATCAACTGGCTGAAGTGGCAGTTTGACTATCAGATCGTGTGGAGCCTAACTGCGGCTCACAATTCGTTAGGCCTAAGTGATGAGCCTTAGTCTCAAATGACTCGTCCATGGCCTAGAAATCGCACTGGTGAAGTTAGGCCCTGTACTAGGCGACACTTGGGCTTATTACGGTATCTGGTCTAATTATGGGGTTGAAACTAGCTGAAGCTTGGCCTAACTTTTTCATGCGTTTCTTCTTCCACGATCCCCACGAAGGTAATAGAAAAAACGGCGAACCGTCGGAAACTCCACATTTCACAAGAAAAATCGAATGAAAGAATGAAACAAAAAACCACAATTTTTATCAAGGAGAATCGTTTTTCAAGAAGGCACGGAAAATAGACACGGAACACGAGAAGCATGGAAAATCGGAATGAGTGAGTGGGAGAGAGAGAGAGAATCATTAGGACTGGAAGAGAACGTAGTTGATCGGCAGCGAGCGAATATCGGAGCATTTGTAGGCGACGCGGCAGCTCGGACACCGGATCGCGCCGTTCAGTCCGTCGCGCTTGTCGATCGCGACAATGCACCCGTGACACACGGTGTGACCGCAGTGCAACACACGCGGCACCCGCGACGCGTCGCCCATCTGTGTGCAGAACGCGAACTCGCAAATGCCGCACGTGTGCCACGGCTGTCCGGCGCTGCACAACGACAGCGACTTGCGCAACGCGACGATCAGACGACGTTGACGGTCCAACGTCTCCTCGCTTTCACGAATCCACGGGCGGAAGTGGCCGACGTCGATGCGCATGAGGTGTGTCTCGCTGTCGGTCACCTCGGCCGCCCTCTTCAGCTCGCCGAGCTCGAGCTGATGCTGCAGCTCGAAGTGGAGACGACGTCGCGCGCTCGCCTTCAGCTCCTGATTCTCGTGCTCGAGCGCGCGAATGATCGTCATCGAGTCGACGTCGCGTCTTCTCGCCGCCTCGATGAAATAGCCGACGGCGTACGGCGAGACCTGCTTCTGCACGATCACATTCAACATCTCCGCCAAGTCCGCCTTCATCTGCTCGGCCGACGCCAACGAGTCGGACGTCTTCTGGCGCAACGTCGCGATCTCCGCCTCCAACGCCGCCTTCATCGGACGCCACTCGGCGACGTCCGCCACCGACGCCCTCATCGCCGCCACCGCCTGTTTGGCCTCTCGCAGCTCGGCGGCGAGTCGCTCGTTCTCGTCCTCCAAACCGGCGACACGTCTCGTCAACAGTGCCTCGCACTCCATCTCGCTCTCCACAAACTCGTCGAACAGACGATCGCGCGACGTGACCGCCTCCTTTCGCTCCGCCTCCGACGTGACGAGCATCGCGCGCAGCGAGTCGATCGTCTTCAGCAGTGTCGCCTTCTCCCGCCCCATCGCCGCCATCTTCGCGTCCTTCTCCGCCGACGCCGTGCGCTCCTCGCCGAGCACGCGCGTCAAACTGCCCACACGCTTCTGCAGCTCGCACCGATCGGCCACCTGCGCGCGCAACTCGGCGATGCGCTCCTCGAACTCGGCGGTCTCGCGAGCGGTGCGCATCGACTCGCCGAGCAGACTGACGACACTCTTCTGACGTTCCGTGCTGATCAGCATCGCTTTGCGCAGATCGGCGCGCAACGCCTTCTCCTTCTCCGAGTGCTCCTGACTCATCTGTTTGATCTGAAACGATGGGAGTGAAGGTTTTGGAGGGGGAAAAACGACAATCATCCATACTTTACGCTTCAACTCCTCGATTCTCGCGTCGGTTGCCAAGTTTGGACTCTTTCGTGGCGGCATTCTCGAGTTCAGAATCTGAAAAGGAGAGAAAGTTCGGTTAAGAAAGAGAAAGAGGAAGGAAGAAGAAGAAAAAGAAGAAAAAGAAGAAAAAGAACGACGACGAGGCGCGAGAAACCGCGACGCAGACGACGAAACGAACGAGAGAGCGCGAGCGAGAGAGTGCGCAACAGAAGGAGGATTAGAGAAACAGGCGAGCGCTGCGAGACAAACGCCGGTG
Organism: Caenorhabditis sulstoni; assembly: GCA_963966605.1. Taxonomy (NCBI): domain Eukaryota; kingdom Metazoa; phylum Nematoda; class Chromadorea; order Rhabditida; family Rhabditidae; genus Caenorhabditis; species Caenorhabditis sulstoni. Next base: position 1,674,388 of record OZ016476.1, on the reverse strand, counting down.
TATCGATCGACGCGAACGTGCTGCGCGCATGCGTTTTTTTTTCCATTTTTGAGGCGGGGGAGTAGGCGCGTGACACCGTGACACCTTGCAGAGAAGCGAAAGCGTCGTCGGTCTTGCAACGAACAAAAAGAGACGAAATTAGTCATGCGCCTTTAAAATCGTCAGCCTACGGTATCAATTTTGTGAATTGCGCCTATGATATCGATTGATGGATGATGACGTGGCAAAGACGCGATTGTGAAATGCGAAACGAACGCGAGAATACACGAGCGCTGAGATTTTTTTTTGGGCCTAAAAAATTTGTTTTTTTTTTTGGGGGGGGGGGGGGGGGATTTTGTTTTTTCATTCCGAATTTCGCAATAACATCTTGAAATGGACAGAAAATTCGAGAAAATCGAAAATTTTGGGCCCGCGAAGAAATAGTGTGAGCAGGCTGCCGGTGCGGCGCGGCAGAGCGCATTGAATGGCCGGTGTCGTCGTACCAGAAGAGAGAGAGAGAGAAAGAGAAAAAGGAGAGAAGAAAGAGAAAGAGAAAAAGGAAAGAAGAAAGAGAAAGAGAAAGAAAGAGAGAGAAAGAGAAAAAAAGAAAGAGAGAAAGAGAAAGAGAGAGAAAGAAAAAAGAAAAAGAGAGAGAGGGATGGTGTGCGTCTCTGGAGAACACAATATATGGGAAGCGAAAACAGACAAAATACAGGGGGAGCGCACGTTTTATATGATTTCTCTCTTTCTCTCTTTCTCTCTCTCTCTCTCTCTCTCTCTCTCTTTCTCTCTCTCTCTTTCTTTCTGCTTCTTTTTCTCTCTCTCAAACTGTGTACGCGATGTGCAGTGGCACCCCGTAAATCGACACCAAAACGATCTTCCAGGCGAGAACCCATTGTTTTCTTTCCAATTACACCTTCTTGTGCTAATAGCGACATATCATGGTGCTCGTAAATCAACACCAAAACTGACAATTCCACGCGAGACCCACGAGAGTTTTGAGAGCAAGACGATTCGAACGAAAAAACGAAAAGCTCGGAGAGTTCAGGGAGCTCTGAACTCACGTTTTCCAATCTCACTGTAAGAGTTTAAAGGCGCATGTCTTAGGAAAGGAAACGCGCTCCACTGGACTAGACAGGAGGTGGTTTGCAAATCCTCGGTCATGGCCTAGAACTTCCTATTTGAAGTTGATAAAAGAATCCGAAAGCCGCGGTTTTGAAATGGCGATCTGGGATCTGGGATCCTTTCAAACACTGCAGACAACCTTGACAATTAGTGTAACTCCCGAAGGCCACCTTCCCCTGCTGACTAGATTTCAAATTCGACAAAAAAGTGACGGTACCCCGGATCAGAACTCGCCGGAATAGAACCGGGACGGATTGGAACTGGTACGGATTGGAACCGGGACGGATTAGAACTAAGTTAGGTATAATTCTTTTTGTGACGCAAGTAACCCAAAAAGTTAATAAAAAACTATGGAAAGCAAACGCGCTCCACTGATAACGGTTCTAAAACGTCCCAGTTCCAATCCGTACCAGTTCTAATCCGGCGAGTTCTATTCCGTCCCGGTTCGATTCCGGCCGAGTTCTATTCCGGGGTACCGCCAAAAAAGTCAAAGGACTGACTCTCTGCGCTCTACCGCACTACCGGCGCTTGTGCGATGGAGCGCGATTGCAACTGGCTGGAAGGAATACTTTTGAAGAGTTTAAACAAGTTTCTTTATTGAACACATCCAATATGCGAAATGGAAGAAAAAATCAATAAATTAGGGGGTGGGGGGTTGTGACAAAAAGACCCACATAGGTCCAGAAGAAGAAAACGAAGATGAAGATGAAGAGGGGTTTGAGCAGGAAAGAGCTTTTGTTTGGTCCAAGAATCAAGAAGCAAAAAAAAAGAAATCGATAAATTAGAAGAAGATGATGTGAAAACGGAGACGCCTAGGATCGTTTCACCCTCTTTTTATGGCACAACGAGCTGCACGATTGGGCGCACGCCGGACCGCACTGACGCGAATTTTGGCCCGAAAAGACGCACTGACCCTTGCAGACGGTCTGACACGCGTCTTCGCACGAGACAGTCGGACACTGCGATTCGCACGCCTGAGCACACGCCGGAGCACACGTGGGAGCTGGAAAAGAAGAAAACGAGTGTAACTTTGTTGTACTTTGTATTCGATAGTTGGTGCAATGACAAAAAATGCGAGAAATTTTGAGATCTTTCGAATGGTTTAAAGAACGTCTGAAAATATCGAGTTTGAAGGGAGTTATGCAAGTTTTCAGGTATAGCACTTTAAAACTTGCATAACTTTGTCGAAGTTTAATGTTTTTGAACGCTCTTTGCGCCATTTGAAAGAGCTCAAAATTTGCTTCATTTTTTGTGTTCGCACAACTTCAAAAGCTGCCACTAGAAAAGAGTTAGGTCGATTCGCGCTCTACCGCACTTTTAACAGTGCAATGGAGCGCGATTTCGTTGACTTTTACTGAAAACTTGCATGACTCGCTTGAAAATTGAGATTTTCAGACGTTCTTTGCGTCGTTCGAAAGATCTCGAAGTTTTCTATGTATTTTGTAATTGCACCATTTCGATAGCACTCTCCCGGAGAAAGTTACGGAGCCACAAACCTTGATGATAGCACTGTTGGGTGCATTGCGCGTCGCACGGCAGATTGCAGTTATAGTTGACCGTCAGCTGAACGACGGGCGTCGGAGCGGTGCCGCACAGTTGTTGACAAGACGCGTCGCATCCTAAACTACAGTAACCCATGGCGGCGCTCTTTAACTGCGACGAACCTTGAAGACACTGCGGCGAGTTGGTCTTGCACAGTCCCTGACAATCGCTCATACACTTTGGCGTGCACAGTGTCGACGATGACGTGGCGGCGGCGGTGGCGGTTACTGTAGGCGAGCTGCTGGTGAGCGGAGCACACGACTGCTGACAAATCGCCTGACACGCGGGTTGACACGTGGCCGCCTGCACATTGAGCGTCGTCGACTGGCACTCGGACACACAACTCTGCTCGCACATCGGCTGACACTGCCCGGCCGGCACATCCACACTGATCTGCACCGGAGCCGCCTGCTGAGCAATGCACTGCGGCTCGCAAGCCGGCTGACACTGTGGCTGACACGTGGCACTTGGAGCCGAAGCCGAAGCCGCCGCCGCCGCGCTCTGAGCCAACTGCTGGCTCGAGCACGCGGTCTGACACTGCGAACTGCACACGGAGCCGCAGTGCTCTTGCGGGAACTTTTCGATGCACTGCGCGTTGCAACTCTGCTCGCACACCGGCGCGCACTCCGGCACGGCGAAGTTGATGAGGATGTGGGGTTGCGCGGCGACCGGCACCACGGGAACGTAGGAGAGCGGCGTTTGGACGGTCTGGTAGACGGGCTGTTGTTGTTGTTGTTGTTGTTGTTGAGCAGCCGGGGATACGGTAGGACACTCGGCGGCGCACACTTCGGTGCACACGTTCTGACAGACGCGCGCGTCCGGATTGTGCTGTTGGCAGCCGGTTTGACACGTCTGTTGGCACGGGCACGATTGTTGCTGCAAAATGGAACGAGGCTGGTTGGGATGATGGAAGTGCGCTCTGCTGGACAAGACCGCGACCTGTGCAAACGTGCTCTAGTGAACTGTACAGTGAAAGCGCTCTTGCTAGCTAGCTAGCTTGTAGTTTTCAAATGGTGGAAACGCGCTCCATCGAACTGAACTGCTGATCTCTATGAGTCGATATTTCACTCTAGCTGACTGTATTACAAAATGTATCTATTTCAAGTTTTTCTTGATGGAAACGCGCTCTATCGAACTAAGTTCCTCGACCTCTATAAATTGACCATTTGAGTGATGGAATTGCGCTCTATTGGACTCGATTGCTAATTCGCTCAAAATCATCGTTTCTTGAACGATGGAAACGCGCCCTATCGAACTCGCCTGAACACATTGTGAAGTGCACTGTGGCTGACAAAGTTGTGGACAACTTTGTTGTGACTGTGACTGTGACTGTGACGGTGCACTCGGCTGCTGCTGCTGAATCAGAATCGGCGACGATGTCGTCGTCGCCGTCGTCGTCGCCACGACGATTTGCTGTTGTTGAGTTTGTGGTGGGCTCTTCAAAAAAACCAAAAAGAGGGTGACGATGGTCTCAAAAGGGTGTCTAGAGGGATTACGGTAAGTGGGGAACTTAATCGAAAGCCGAAAGCAGGAAGCGTAAAATCAAAAAGAACTAAGGAACCTGAATCGTGGCGATGATGCATTTCGGATCACACGTCGGCTGACACTTTGGGTCGCATCCCAACTCTTGTCCCGTGACAGTGATCTTGATGACAGGCGGCGACGGTGGCGACGGTGGCTTCTGAAGGCACGACGCGTTGCACGTGGGCTGACACGCAAGCGGGCACTGAAGCGACGACACACACTGCTTCGAGCATTCGGGCATGCACGCCGACGGACACGTCAACGTCTTCTGAAGACTGTAACGGTGCTGCGAGATGCAGACGCGATCGCACTGGGGCATGCACTGTGGCACGCACTCCTCCTCGATCGGCTCCTGATCCTGCGATCGGACGAGATCGACGAACGGCGTGTCGACGTCCTGATCGTCGTGGATCGAGTTGGACGAGGTGGAGGCGAGGTTAGTGGTGGACTTTGGAAGCGTACCGGTACCGTAGAGGGAGCCCAAACTTGAGAACGGTCGTGACTGGCCCGGGCCTAAGACGTGACTCGCCGCAGGCGGGACAGTCGGTCGGTAGGTGAACGTGGTGGGTTGAGATGGTGCAGGTGCAGGTGCAGGTGCAAGTGGAGGTGCAGAGGGTTTCAGGTTAACAGTGAGATAGTTGACAGGACCGGCCATCGGATTGAACTTGAAGACTGGCGGATGAGCAGGCACTGACGGAGGTAGGGGAACCGCCGAATTGTACGCACTCGTCGGCGATGTCAACGGGGACTGTGGCACCGACCACGGCCGATAGGAGCCAGGAGTAGGCTGGCTCGGCGCATTGTAAGCCGCATTCGACGCCTGCACCGCTTTCGCCATGTTCTGGGCCTGATACTGGGCGATGGTCAGGGGTGGCGCGTTTTGGACTTGGTACTGGAGATGGAGGGTTTGGGCCGGAGGTTGGCCTATTGTCTGGGCCGAGGCTTGGGCCGAGGCTTGGGCCGAGGCTTGGGCCGCCGAATCGCGAAGCCTGTAGTCGGGCCGCTCTTGGATCTGATCCACCACAATACGCGGCGGCGCCGACGTCGGAATGATCTTCTCGCTAAAGTACGGCAGGACACAATCCAGCAGGCAGGCCGGCATACACGCCGGAATGCACTGAGACTGGGCCAACAAGGCGGGCGGGCGGTAGTGTTGAGGGGTGGAGGGAGTGTTGCGCAGGTACTGGTAGGCGCACTGAGGTTCGCATGCGGGTCGGCACGCCTCGGGACACGAGATGTAGAGGAGGACCTGCATGGCCTGAATGCAGTTGGGCTTGCAAGCCGGCTCGCACGCCGGCAGACAGTGCGGCTGGTCCTGTTGTGGGTTAGTGGTGCTCGTGGTGGTGGTGCTCGTGGTGCTCGTCGGCTGATCATACTGAGGGTAGTCGTAGGGTGGCTCCGTCGAGCTGGGCTCTGGCGCAGGCTCATAGGGCTCCGGCTCCGGCTCCGGCTCGACTGTGACAGTGGAAGAGGTGACTTCCTCGTCCTCATACTCGGGCTCAGTGGTGGTGGTTAGGTCGGGCGGTGTGGGTGCAAGTGTGAAGGGGGTGGTGGTGAACAGATCGTCATCATAGTCAGTGGGAGTGGTCTCCTCGGGCTCGGGCTCGGGCTCATCTGGAGGCGATACCTGAGTAGTGGTAGTTGGCGGCAGTGTAGTTGTAGTGGTAGTCGAAGTGGTAGTGACCTCCTGGACGCATTGCGGCTCACACGTCGGCAGACATTGCGGAACGCACTGGGGTACGGTAGGGACAGGGGAGAGGGTAGGGGGCGGAGCCAGAGTGGCGGGTAGTGTGGGTAGTTGAATGTGTTGCTCCAGACACGATTGAAGGCATTGCGGTTGGCACGGGGGAATGCATTGAAGAGAAGGCGGAGGTGGCGGGGAGGTACACGTGGGTAGACACTGCGGCATACACGACGCAACGCATTGGCTCACCGGTGGGCTCGGGCTTGGACTCGGGCTCGGGGCAGGCGCGGGTACAGGGGTAGTCGAGGTGCACGTGGGTAGGCACTGGGGCATACACGACGGCGTGCACTGCGCCCTCACCTCGATCCGAATGACTGGCGGTGCGGGTGATGGTGTGCTCGTGGAGGTGCTCGTCGTCGTCAAAAGACTATCGCACGACAACTGACAAGCGGTGGCACAGGACGGTGCGCACACTTGCGGCTGTGACGCGTGACACGTGGACAGGCAACGGTTCTCGCAACGCGACTGGCACGTTGCCAAAGGCTGCTGAACTTGCTGCTGCACCTGTTGAACTTGAGCCGGCGGCCGTTGAGCACACCGATCCGAGCACTCGGTGTTGCACGAGTTGGAGCACGAGTTGGCCGCGTTTCCCTGCGAAATGCACTGAGAATGGCACGATTGGGTGCACTTGGGCGTGCAGTTCGAGTCGAAGTAGGCGTCGTTGATGTCGAGCGTGATTTTGATCGTCGCCGGCGACGATGTGGAAGTGGACGTGGTGGGCACTAAAAGTATTGTAATGGTCGTTCGATTCGGCCAGTCATCCGCCAATGGCGCCAGTGGCAGAACTCACGTCGATCGTTCGTCGCGCATCCGAACTGACAGCTCTGACGGCACGTCTGCTGACACACGGCGGGTGGCGAGTTTTGCGAAACGCACGCACCCTGGCACACATTCTGACACACAGTTTGGCACGAATCGTCGACGATCGGCTGCACTTGTTGTGGAACGATCGGTTGCGGGTTCGGCGGAGTCACCTGGACCTGGAAACGGTATCGTTCTAGTTAGAGAGACGACATCGGCCAGACATCCGCACGACATACGCCAATCAGAGCGGGAAACAGTCATAGCAAACAAGAAAGAGTGTACCTGAACCTGAGCAATCGCCTGTTGAGCCGCCGAAGCGCACGTCTTGTCACAGGTGCTCTCACACGTTGTGGAGCACGCAAAAGTGTTTCCGGTGCTCTTGGAGCACGACGGAATGCACGCCCGAACACACGTCGCCGCACAGTCCGAGTTCTGAAAATCGTGATGATTCGACATAGGTGTGCCGAGTGAGTGGCCTAGAAAACGCACAATCTCGGCCCTCGGACACTGCGGCTGACAGAGGGGCGCCTGTTGGCACGAGCACGCCGGCAGCGACACTTGCGCGAAAAAGATCGGCTGCTGTTGACAATTGCAAAAGTTCGAGCATCCGCATTGTCGTTTCAATCGTCGGCTCTGCAAAACTCGAGCACACATAATAATTTGCATGTCATCTCCGGTGCTCGCTGGGTGGGTGTTCCGCGCGGAAAACGCCAATCCACTCGTGTCAATATAAGCGGCGCCAAGAGGGTTGTGGATGTTTTGTTTCGTGAGAAAAACCACTCGAAGTGTGCTGGACGGGAGGCGAACACTAATAGAGGAGGAGGATGATTATTTGAGTTTTGAGCATGTTATGAGCAAGGATAGAACCTGCTCTCACTCTCTCTTTTTGGCTTTTGGAGAAAGGGAGAGAGAGAGAGAAAGAGAAATCGAAATTGAAGTATGGTCGCTACTACCCACAGTCCATGGGAACCACGTATGCCCTACCGTAATCTTAGAACCTAAGCGCTCCTTTCTGGAACATTCTGACAGACATTTCAAGAAACTAAAGACGAAGAGAGTATTGACACCCGCTATAGTAGATTCAAACTCCTTCGGTCAGGTACCTGGACCCAACTACTTGAATACCTATATCGGAGGTACGCTGCTTCGAACAGTGCCTGACTGATCTTTAGATCTTTTCGGGTCTTCGGAAAAAACCACTTTTTGAGCCATAGACTTTGTTCGAAAGGGTATACTCAGAGTGCTGTTATGAAACACCACTTGATCTATCTACAGTGATAGTTACAAACATTTCTCGGGCATCGGTCAACTTTGGAAGAAGCTATGGCATTGCCAGAACTGTATCTATTCCATAGACCTACTTTCTTACAAGTACCTCAGGTACATACCTCCTTCTGTATCTCAGATACCCCTGTCTGTACCTCAGGTCCCCCCCCCCCCCCCCCCCGTCTGTACCCCAGATACCCCCTTTTGTACCTCGGGTGGTCTCTTGACCGTCCACTCTTATCACTCTCTCTCTCTCTCTCTCTCTCTCTCTCTCTCTCTCTCTTATTATCATCATCCAACAATCACAAATCGAGATGAAGATTGCTCTCTTCACTCATCCAAGTGCTCCCTCTTTATCACTTCCTCCACTATTCCATTTGATATCGGAAATCGGAAATCGGATATTTCCTGTTGAACGCCCCCCCCCCCCCCCTCTCTCTCTCCAATGTTTACCCATTTATATCGCGCGATATGAAATCGTCGATGAATAGAGAGAGAGAGAGAGAGAGAGAGAGAGAGAGAGAGAAAAAGAGAGACTTTTTGCCCGCCCGCCGCTTCACAAATCCAGTGTGCCAAACCAGGACACGTCGTTTTGGCGCGTTTCGCGCCGAGGAGAACATGTATGATACCGTAATCCGGTGCGGTCATCCTTAACGTATCAAATTGCAACCTCTCACTCTCTTTTCCCGTTTCATTTTTATTTTCGGCAGTGGGGGGGGGGGGGGGGTAAGAAACATTCCTCCTCCAGACAAGAAAAAGAAGAAGAAGAAGAAGAAGCAAAGAGGGGGGGGGGGTCATGATGTTAAACGGAGGGAGTGAACATGTGTTTACCCTGTTCATTGTCCCCCACCTCCTCTTACAATGGAATCAAACTCGGAGCCCGCGCGAGCGCGCGCGCGCGATCGGCCTCAAAACTCTCTGCTCCTTCCCCCGGAGCCAAAAGAAAGAAAAACGAAATGGGTGTCTACTTTTGGAGAAAGAGAGAGAGAAAGAGAAAAAGAGAGACACTTTGAAATAGAAACCTTTTGCGCGCGCGCGCGCGGCGCCTCAGTGAAAATTTGTGAACTCGGAACAGGGAACTTGAGACAGGCATGTATTTTGTAGATTAATCTCAGATTCTCCCGTACTTTCCAGTTTATTTTCGAATCCCATCCTTCCAAGCTAGATCTCATACCTTATGGTCCCAGTTGGTGTCAGTAGGCTCGCGTATTTTCTAGATTATTCTCAGTTTTTTTCCGCGTTTCTATTGAAGCCTAGAAGGGTTTCAAATAGCGTCTTCTAGACTTCTAGGCCCACGAACTTCACAGATTATTTTCAGCGGAGAAATTGCGAATTCCAGCATATCGCCTACTAAGTATCAAACATCACAGTATTAGGGTGACAGGCTAACGCTTGTGATCATGTACTTTCTAGATTTTTTTCAGATTTTTTTCAGCCCATCTACGTTAGGCCTAGGCGTGTGAAAGAGCAATATACAAAAATGAGTGGTGTATTTTATAGATTATTTTCAAACCCTCCTAATCTGAGAGGTTTGCTCAAGTACTTTCCAAATTATCTTCAGACCATGGCCTATTTCAATCAATGACTTATAATCCGAATAGGCCGAATTGGAGCTAGGTTATGGCTCGTCCTAAAAACGACCCAAGTCTTAGGCCCAAGGCTTAGGCCCAAGGCTTAGGCCCAAAGCTTAGGCCCACGGCTTAGGCCCAAGGCTTAGGCCCACGGCTTAGGCCCACAGATTGGTCAATCGGCTCATGGCCCAACGCCTAACAAAGTCCATGAAAGCATGTGTCATCTTCTCAAAACCAAAACAAAAAAAGAAACACTCACCGCGGTGGCGACAGTCGCCAGCAGAGCCAGCACAATCAAGAGCCGAAACGTGCCCATCTGATGATGATTCCGACGTCTCTCCGGCGCCGCTGTGATCCTGTGCGGTGATTCTCAGAAAAGGGGGCACGAACAGAGGTACGGTAGTTTTGACGGTAGAAGAGGGAACAGTGAGGGGGGTCTAAAACTCTGCTACTTTGCACTTCTCGGGGGGTGGCTGCCTGCTGCCGCCGCTGCTGAAGAGTCGAGCCAAAATCGCGAAGCGGGTCGAGAAAAGTGGGCGGAGCCAGTTGGAAGCGAAAATTGAGAAAAGCTTGGGCGAGCGCGCGCTCGCGTCCACTCTATGCGCTCCTTCTTCGCGGAAAGAGTCAGAGAGAGAGAGAGAAAGAGAAAGAGGCGGAGCGCTTCCGCGCGGACAGCCTGACGCATGCCGGCAGCACAGAAGGATTTCTTGTTTTGCGCGCGGGCGCGCGCTCGCGCGCGATGTTTGACAAGAAAAACTTTTTTCCCTCCCTCTCCCTCTCTCCTTATGGCCTAATTTCTGGTGCCGGGCTCGAAGCTCCGCCCACTAGTTTCCGACTAATTTGGAGCATCCTCTTGTCTGTGACCAGCTCCTCTCAATGGGAAAGAAAAAGGCAGTGTTTGTTTTTTTGTTATCGCGCTCGCCGAAAAGAGGGCAACACGGAGAAAAAGAGGGCATTGTGTAGTGATTAGCAAGATGATCATTGTCAAGTGGTCACCCAACGGCACTCTCCTTTATTCTTAACCCAGTTTTTCTCGCACAGAGTTCACGACTCCCCGAGAATGCCGTTTGTTGGGGGCTCAGACACTCAGCTCATCAATGTTGGCAGCGTCGAGACCGAAGTTGACCCAGGCCTGGAAAGTGAAAAATGTTCGAGACTCTGTTCAAGAACGAGATCGATTGAATCGACTGACACTCGAAGATTGTCAGAATGTCAGAAATCTAGAACTTGCGAAACATCTGGTTCTTCATAGGATTTCTATTCGGGACCCCCCTTTCTTAGAGATCTAGACTTCCTGAAGCTTTGAGTTCTTAAGGTCCAAGTTCTCAGCTCTTCTCTGAAACTGGGAAGTTCCTCTCCAAAATGTGAGACGAATTCTCAGTTTCTATAGGCTATTCCCGAACTTGTCACGGAACATATGTACTAATCTCTAGGATCCGGACAACTGAAACTAACCCCGGGCCTACATCAGAATAGAGGTACTAGGTCTTTAAGCGATACCTACCATACATCTTGAGACGAGGTATAGAGGTAAAGCACACCCTCAGACGATACCTACTCTACACCCTAAAACGATACCTACTCTATGGGTTTCAGTCGAGACGATACCTAATGTAGTCCAGGCGATACCTACTGCACACCTTCAAACGATACCCCTACTGCACTAGTCCAGATGATACCTACTGTACTATTTGAACGCCAATCTCCTCCAATGAGATCCTCTAATCGGAAACCAAAATGAATCTAGGATCTCATAGTCGGACGCTACTGAGGAAAAGAGATCCTCGATCTTCTGGACTCTAAGCTTCGGAAGGATCCATACCATGGCCGAGTAGGCGAGGGTCGAGGCGACGAGGACGGCGGTGTAGATGGCGTTCATCTTGGAAGGCGGTGTGTGGTTGCTTGGACGCAGTGGGATCTGGATGGATCTTGGATTTCCCCATCCCCATCGCCCTCTTTTTATACACCCCACAATTGTCATCATTCCACGTGGCACGGTCAATCGGTAAACAAGCTCCTCCCCTATTTGTTGACAATTTGACCTTGCCACGTGGAATGATGACAATTAGGAAGTGTATAAAAGGAGGGCGATGGGGATGGGAAATCCAAGATCCATCCAGATCCCATCCAAGCAACCAAGCCCACCAAGATGAACGCCATCTACACCGCCGTCCTCGTCGCCTCGACCCTCGCCTACTCGGCCATGGTAAGTGGGTCTTCGCAGTTTTCATAGAAGCCCCTAGGTTCGAGGAAGGCCTTTCCTGTAGCAAATTCTAGAATATAGTCAAAAACACTGAAATCTGTAGAATCCTGATAGGTGAACTTCAGACTAGAATATCTCGGAAACTAGCAAAGTTGTGAAAAAGTTGTCAACTACAAACATGATCAGCGTAAAATTTCCCGCATTTTTGTAGTTGACAACTTTTCTGTAACTATTCTAGTTTCTGAGATATACCCTGTCAAAGTTTAGGTGACCACTTTGTTGGCCTGAGTTGAACCGATCTTGTTCAGGACTCTAGAACATTCCCCATAGATTGTGCTAACTCATTCTATCATTTTCCAGGCGTGGGTCAACTTCGGCTTGGACTCTGCGAACATTGAGGAGCTGAGCCTCTAGACTTGAGCCATAAAGAGCACCACACACACACACCACAAACACACCAAGCACATCGATAAAAGATAGAGGAAGATGGAGAGATGGCCTTGAACTTTTGTAGTAGGAAATGAATGAAAAATTGTGAGAGATGGATCGAGTCGCACTTTATTTCGTCAAAACTTTGCACTAATTGACTAGACGGTCAATGTTTTTTAAGGGTCGGACTAGAGGAAAGCGAATAAATAGCACCCGAACAATGGTGGTGGTGGTGGGAAATTCGGAAAAGACAAATGCATAATTAACTGAAATCGGTTTTGGTCTCCTTCATGCGACGTCGCAGTTTGGACTGACACACGGGATAGCAGGTCGTTTGGCACGCGGCCATGCAGTTCGGGTTCGACGGAAGGCACTGGTGTTCGCATTGGACCTGCAAACAAATAAGTGTGACCAGTGGATGGGAAATTTTGAGAGCTTTCGATTCATGGGGTAACTTGACTAGTTTTGAGTTTTCTGAATGAAGTTACACTGCATTTACTGGCCACTTCTTGAAATTCAACTTTGACCGCATATATCTCGAAAACCAAGACGATTGGAAAAAAGTTGTCAACTACAAAATGATGGGAAATTTTACGCTGATCAAGTTTGTAGTTGACCACTTTTTCATAACTCTCCTAGTTTCTGAGATATTCCAAGTTGAAGTTGAGCTCTGAAGAAGCGCGCTTCTTTTTTTAGGAACTCGTGTTTCTTTTTCGGTTCTCGTTGGGGTTTTCTGTTTCGAAGCGAAGAAACAATGGAATTATGAGTGGATCCCTGTCTTTTTTCTGAATAGTGAGGAGGGGGGATACTTCTATGTGCTTCTTGTTTACACAATGTTCTTTGGAAAAGGGGTTTTCGCGCGCGCGCGCGAGCACTCGGCCTCCGCGCGCGGGCTCCGCGAGCAACAATCCAAAATAGCTGTAAACTAAGGGGGGCGAGAGGGGGGCGGTCCTCAGATTTGAGAGAATTCGAGATTTCAATTTGAATCTCAAGTGGCTTCCCACTGGATCCCCCCAGATGGTAAGTGCGCTCCATTGGACTTGGCGCGAAATCTTGTCTTGCCAACGCATTCCCTAGAATGCCTAGAATACCAAGTGGGAGAAACCTAGGCCACACCTCTTCTACCGTAATCGTTTTGGCCTAGAAACCCGAACCACCTACCAGGCACTCGTTTCGACAAATCGTTCCCAAAGTGATCGGGGCGCTCGTTGTAGTCGTCGTGGTAGTCGTCGTGGAGTCGGGGACCATGATCGACACAGGCGCGATCGGGATGAGTACCGCCTGCGCGGGCCTATCGGTAGTCTGCGCGGTCGCCTGCTGAAGAGCGATTTGCATCTGAAGCACGAAGGCGTTCACTCATCGGAGGGGGGGGGGAGGAAGAGCCCACCTGAACGGTGAACATGCACTGTTGGGTGCACGCGGGCATGCACACCGACACGCACTGTGCGCCCGTCGATGACGTCGGCCGCACGGCGACCTGACTCGTCGCCACCGCCACCTGACAATTTCGAAACGCAACGTGTGCTGTTGCTGTTGTTGTGCTGTGTGCTCTCTTACCGGTCTCACAATAGTGCAAGTGTCCTCGCAGGCGGGCGCGCAGTTCGATTGGCATTCGGTGCCCGGCACTCCGGAAGACCTTCAAGTGGACACCAGAAACATGTTGCACTCCGGAATTGGAATTGAACAAAAACATGGGAGAGGGGGGGGGGGGGGGGCTCAATTTTGAATCGAGTTTGGAGCATTAGAGAGCGCGAAATGAATTGGTTTGGCTCAGGCAGCTAGAAATAAATGTGAATACTCAGAACGTGAGAACGATGTGACTGGAAAGTGCTCGTCGAGCTGAATCGAATGATATCAATTTCATGGGGAGTCGCGGGGAAAACTAGCATTTCGGGTTTCTAGGCCACCTGTTCTTTTTCTAGGTCATAGTTTGGGTTTCTAGGTCATCTTAGGGTTTCTAGGCCACGGAATGATCATTGTGACACTAGAATGTAAAATATGGCCTAAAAAAGAGACGGTTTAGGTGTCGATTTACGGAGGAACCGCGAAATTATGGCAGGTGAACTTGGAAAGTCCAGGGACAAAGGGAAACGCGCTCCATCGCACTAAAGTGCAGTGGAGCGCGAAGTGACAACGAGAGGAACTCACGCGCAAATTGACACACACGCACTGGAGCAGCTCGTCCGACACGTGCCCTCGTCGGTCTTCGAGTCGAACATTTGTGTGATGACCTTGAGCGTCGGCCGCAGTTTGGCGCACACAAAACTGCACGCCGGCTGACACTCGGACGGGCACGTCATCTGAATCTTCTGCGTCGTCACGACGCCGCCTCTACTTCCGACGCTCGATTGTTGAAGACTGCCCGCCGGGATCACGAATCGATACTCCTGAATGTGTGGCGGGAGGGGGATGAGTGGAGACGTCGTCGTCGTTGTAGACGTCGTCGTCGTCGTCGTCGGGGGAGGAGCGGATGACGTCGTCGCCGAGACGACCTCTTGTTTGGCGCACGTGAACTGGCACGCCTCATTGCACACCTGACCGCATTTCAGATTGAAGTTGAGACGGTTGCACGAGTCGAGACACGAGCCCTCGCACGTCGTCACACAGCTGTACGGTTTGAAGAGCGCCGGCAGCGACGGACCCATGATGATGTTCTTCTGAAAATGGCCTCGAAAGTGCTCCAACCGAGCGAATGAGCCCTACCACATTTCCCTCGGTGCACACGCATTTCGGTGGCACCGGCGGTGAGCACGTGCAAATCATCTGTCCGCCGCCGACGTCCGGCGTCGGCATCACCTGGCAACCGCATTTTGGCGCCTCGCCCGGCGTGCAATCGCAGTTTTGACGTTTCGAGCGGAGGTGGGGAAGCGCCTGGAAACGGCCATTGGCGGGTGAGTCTGGCAAGTTGAGGGTAGCCGCCTGAAATCGGCCAGTCATCCGCGCGACATACGCGCGACGTGGAAATGCGGTCGTGACCGCCAATGGCACCTTGTAAGTCGAGCGATACCTGTGCGATACCGCCAATGGCACCTTGGAAGTCGAGCGCTACCTGCGCGATACCGCCAATGACACCTTGTAAGTCAAGCGATACCTGCGCGATACCGCCAATGGCACCTTGTAAGTCAAGCGATACCTGCGCGATACCGCCAATGGCACCTTGTAAGTCGAGCGATACCTGCGCGATACCGCCAATGGCACCTTGTAAGTCAAGCGATACCTGCGCGATACCGCCAATGACACCTTGTAAATCGAGCGATACCTGCGCGATACCGCCAATAACGCGATCAAAGCGATGGGACCCCACCAAAGCGCACAAATGCAGGATTACGGTAGCAACAAAAAGGGATGACTAACCTGAGCACAAGCGGCGAAGAGCACAACGGCGAGCGCGACACGATGCAGAGTGGTTCGTCGCATTCCTTGTGTGCCATCAGCTGCTCCGCACCGCCAACGCGGGCTCTTTTAAGCCCGTCTCCCGAGCGTCGCGTTCGAATCCGGTCGCCTCCGGGCAGCCGGGGAGGCGGCCCCCCTCTCTCTCTCTTTTTTCGTTTCGCGGCTTTTTGTGCCGTGAACCTTGTTGTCGCTTTGTTAATGAGCGAAGGAAGGATGGGGAGGGCGAATGATAATGCGCATGATAAACAAACGAAAATACGAGAAGAAACATGGATTATGGTCAGGAACGAAAAGGGAGCGAAAGAGAAGTGATGTTTGTGAGGTGAAAACACACTGAGGGGCGTTCAACAAGGCCTAACTTCTTTGTGCTGAGTCCTAGCAAAAGGGTCACGTGACATAAAATGTAGAAAACATTGTGATCTTTCTAACGGCGCAGAGAACGTCTTAAAATCTTGAAGTTAAAGAGAGTTATGCAAGTTTTAGTGTGGGCTGTGGAGTTTGCAGTTCGATTTTCAAGTGACCCCCAACTTTTTTGTCCCGGGTCCTAGACAAATGATGTGAAGACAAAAAATGAAGGAAGTTTTGAGATCTTTCGAATGGCGCAAAAAACGTTTGAAAATCTTGACTGCGACGTGAGTTATGCAAGTTTTAAGTGAGGCTAAGATGTTTGATCTTCAAGTGCCCGCCAACTTTTTTGTATCAGATTCTAGAAAGATGGTTCAATTACAAAAAACATAGTACGTTTTGCGGTCTCTTAATTGGCGCAAAGAACGCCGGAAAATCTCTAGATTTAACAAAGTTACACAGATTTTCGATATAGCCACCTTAAAACTTGCTTAACTCGCCTCAAAATCAATTTTTTTCAAATGATCTTTGAACCATTCAAAAGATCTCAAAATTCTCTATAACTTTTGTGTTGACATCATTTTTCTAGCTTTCCGTAGCACAGAGTTATCGCCAATCGCGCTCCATCGCACTCGTCAAGCAGTGCGATGGAGCGCACATTCCACAATCAGAGCCACGTCATGAACATTGACCCACAAACCGGGCGATTCCTGTCTGCAAACTGGCGAGCCACTCGATAAATGTGTAGCATGCTCACAAAACGACTGCTCAACACACACATTGCACACACTTTTCGGTCTTTGTGAGCTCTAAAGCTCACACCGGGAATGTTTATTATCGAATTGTTTGTGTGTCCATTATTCAAATACATTACACATACATATATACATACATGCATAAACGTTGAAATTAATGAAAATCTCGGTTTAGGAGCGACAACACTGGGATCCGCACACCGAGTAGCCGGTGGAGCACGAGCACGAGGAGCCGGCGCCCGAAGAGCAGGGAATCTGGAAGAGGTGGAGACTTGAGAAGCCGTCATCAGGGTTACGGTACTCACGACGAGAGTGCTTGCGGCGGCGCATGTCGATCGGCACGTCTGCTGACACGCTGGAATGCACACGTTGAGGGAGGTCGTCGAGGAGCACGTCGAGCGGCAGCCCGAGTTGCACGAACGTTCGCACGGCGTCTGGAATATCAAAGGGGCTTTGTTAATCTTTCTAGGCTTGGTTTCAGGCCGATTCGAGCTTTCCGGGCCGATTTAGGCTTTATTGGGCTCATTTCTGTTCTTCAAAGCTGATTCAGGCTTTTCAGGCCGATTCAGGCTCTCTAGGCGTGTTTTAGGCTTTTCGGGTCGTCTCAGGCTTTCCAGGCCATCAAGGCTGACCAAAATTTCTCATGGCCTTCTTAGGTCAATTTAGGCTTTCCGATTTAGCTTCCGGGCTTGCTACCAGAGTTTTCAGGCTTCTTCGGGACTTCCATTGGCCTTCAGTCTTGTTAATCCGTCTCAGAACGCTTTCAATGGACTATCAGACAACTCTAGAGTCATTGGGTTCCCTCGGGCTTTTCTAGACCACCCAACACGTTTTCAGTCCATCACAGACCATGACGACGACACTGCCACTGCTTCCACTGTTACACGATCCTCCCGAACACGAGTTGCACGATCCGAGGCACGTGTTCTGGCAAGTCTGACGACACGTCGCCGAAGAGCACGCCGACGAGCATTGCTGAAAAAATGGGAAACGTTGGCAGTTTTCAGACGACTTCCAGACGATGACTCACACTTTGGCACGAGTTCTGGCAACCGCGTCCGCCCGACGACGGCACCACAATCACGATGGGCTGATTGCCGCCGGCGGAGCACGCGTTGGAGCACGAGTTGGAGCAGGTGTTGGAGCAGGAGGGCGTGGTGCACAGTTGCAGACATTGCGAGTTGCAGCGTGCGGTGCACGAGTTGGAGACGCCGCACAGTGAGGAGCACGAGTTGGATTGACACGTTCGGATGCACGAGGGCGTGGTGCACGCGGAGGAGCACGCCGATTGGCACGATGAGCACGAGGGAGCCGTCGAGATGCTCACCGACGAGCACTGTTGATTGCATCTGGAATGGACGGGGGGAATGGAAAGTAGGTCGGATGGCGAAGAAAGTAAAATAGGTCAAATGGAGGGAAACTAGGTCAAATGGAGAGAAACTAGGTCAAATGAAGAAAAACTAGGTCAAATGGATGAAAACTAGGTCAAGTGAAGGGGAACTAGGTCAAATGGAGGGAAACTAGATCAAATAGAGGGAAACTAGGTCAAGTGAAGAGAAACTAGGTCAAGTGAAGAAAAACTATGTCAAATGGAGAGAAACTAGGTCAAGTGAAGAGAAACTAGGTCAAGTGAAGAGAAACTAGGTCAAATGGAGAGAAACTAGGTCAAGTGGAGGGAAACTAGGTCAAATGGAGGGAAACTAGGTCAAATGGAGGGAAACTGGGTCAAATGGAGAGAAACTAGGTCAAATGGAGGGAAACTAGGTCAAATGGACGGAAACTAGGTCAAATGGAGGGGAGCTAAGTCAAATGGAGGGAAACTAGGTCAAACGAAGAAAAATTAGGTCAAATGGAGGGAAACTAGGTCAAATGGAGGGAAACTAGGTCAAATAGAGGGAAACTAGGTCAAATGGAGGGAAACTAGGTCAAATGGACGGAAACTCACTGATTCGAGCACTGAGACTGACAATTGCCCGTCGTGCACGCCGACTGACACTGAGCCATACAAATCGGCACACAATAAGTGCTCGCCGAGCCACCACAACACGACGAGCTCGTCGAGCCGCAACACTGTCGCCTGACTCGGCTCATCATCGCCGTCGGCACTGCGCTGGACGACTCCTGCAAAGATTGAACTAAAGGGGGAGTGTCAAGGATTACGGTACTCAACCTGTCCGGAAGCCATCGGAATCGCCAACAAGGCGACGACGAAAACGAGCGCGCGCGTCGATTTTTCGAGCATTTCTGGCGCCGTTGCGACTAAACGAAATGGTGTTCCAATCGGAAGGCATAGATTTTATATACAAATCGCACTTGCCACCAAAAAAAAATGGGAAAAACTTTCCGGATTCGCACTTGAGCGCAAATAAACATGGCGCGTTCTGTTGCGGAATTCCGCGCGGAAAAGAGGCGGAGAGTTTCGAAAAATGTGTGTGTGTGTTTGGCAATTGACACTTTTTAAAGGAGATGGGAGGGGGACATGACCGGAAATTTGCGACGGATTTTTGATCGCCAGGTTTTCATTTGTGACGTGGCACTACCACTTCACGTCACACACACACAAAAAAACTTGAATACCCGTAGTGTGACACGTGGCATGACGTGGCACACACACTTCACCCACTCAGTAGTCAAGTATTCAAAACACGCTTCATTCAACACGCAGAATCGGAAATTCATCGAAAATCGCCACAATCTGTGTGTGGATCTCCAGAATTGTTGGAACGACGGTTCGACGACGTGACGTCATCTGAAACCGGCTGAAAATGAGCACCTCGTCTGGAAATCGTCTGAATGGACCGGATTGAGAAGTTCGGCCCGAAAGAAGGCCGTCCACGAGACTTTTCGCTTTTCGGTCAGTGCTGGAAATGGGTTGGGCGCCGAGCTGAAAACAGGAAAATTGGGTTGGCGGCAGCTCGAGGAGCACGCTGACCGAATTTGAATTTTAACCAAGTATATCGTGAAAACCAAAATAGTTGGAAAAAAGTTGTCAACTACAAAATGATGGGAAATTTTAAGCTGATCAAGTTTGTAGTTGACAACTTTTTCATAACTTTGCTAGTTTCCGAGATATAACGGTTTGAAGCTCACAGCCACTAAAGGGGGTCCTCCTTTCATACTGTAGGCTCTCACTTTGGAATCCCACTTTTGATATGGTGGACCGCCGGATGAATCCATTTCGAGAAAAAGGAAATGAAACGAAAATGAGCGGGAAATTCGAATTTCCCTCCGTCCTAATGGTCCCTCCTAAAACTCAATCGGGGGACACGTGGAAATCGGATCTGTTATGACGTGGCGGAGCAATGTGTGCTCTTTTGAGCCCCGGAACGTGTCGATTTCGATATTTTTGCAAAGCACTGAAATGACGTGATTTCTGACTGGGAGGTCAGGTTGCAAAAAAGATATTTTTGCAGAGAACAAGGGGGGGGGGGGTATAAGGGTCAAAAATCTCAGTCGACAAGAATCGCTGATCCCAGGAACACTAAATCGCGCTCCACCGCACTATTTCTCGTTTTGAGAGAGAGAAAGAGAGAGGGAGAGAGTGTGTACGGTACATGGGGTGAGGGGGTAAGTGCGCTCTACCGAACTATCACAAAGTAGCGAGCGAGACGCAATAGTGGATCGCAGAAATTGACAAAAAGTGCAATTGTGAGCAAAGTTTCCAAATTTGGAAAGCGCGCTCTATCGCACTCTATCAGAAAAGCGCCCCTTTAAGTGGAACACCTTCAAACCGCAATATCTTGGAAACTAGGCGAGTTATGAAAAAGTTGTCAACTACAAACTTGATCAGCGTAAAATTTCCTATTGTTTTGTAGTTGACAACTTTTTTCTAGCTGCTTTAGTTTTCGAGATACGAGGTGTGTTCGGTGGCGCGCACTTGCAGACCTCTCAGACTCTTCGTCTCTTCAATGGGTACACTACTTCGACCCCTGTCTCTGTCTCCGTGTACTAGAGAGTGCAGTGGAGCGCGATTGCGACCCAAAAGGATTCTCGACTTCCTCGAGTCCCCCTTCTCGTTTTTCCATTCGATTTGTTCGCATGTTTCGTTGTTGTCTTCTCTCATTTCACGTGCCACATGACCCCCCCCCCCCCCCCCCCCCAACCAATACGATTACACTAAAACGTATGTAACAAACATTTGTGCTCCGTTTCCAACTTATCACCGGTCTAGTGGTGGTGCATTTGAACTCTCACTCTCTCTCTCTCTCTTTCTTCATTTCCCTTTCTCTTTCTTATGATCACCTGGGGGGATACCCCCTCTCTCTCTCTCTCTCTCTTCCAATTGATGATATGATCATGTGGGGGGCTGCTCTGTGAGCACATCAAAAAGAGCACGCGGAGCAGGTGATAAGAAGACGGAAACAATGTGAAGGTTTGAACTGAAAACATGAAGTCGTTAAAAGTGAAACATCGTGGTCAATGGTAAATGTGACAGGATTCCGGGAATTCCAGCGCTTTTCAGATGGTTTAGCCGATGACGTGGCACTAGGGTTACTGTACCTGTATGGTATATGGATACCCTAAATCTAACGATCATCGCAAACCTTTTTGATTATACCTAATTGGAATCTTTTGAAAAAATGTTTTCCATGACGTGGCACAGGGCATAGTAACTTGTGACGTGGCACTTGACTTAGATATTAGGGCATGGGTTACTGTACCCAAGTATTAAAACTTCCGTTGAAGCACTAGGAAATGCTTTTCGTGACGTGGCACTAGCCCATGTGGTAAGCTGTAAGTACCTCGTGACGTGGCACTTGGCCTACATAAATATCAGGATTTGTGCGCTTACACGTTTCTAGGTGTCTCAAAACTTTTTCTAAGATCATACGGGAACCGGTGTAGTATACCCACAAAAGCATATTTTGACATTAGTCACCTTGTAAATACAATAGTACCCCCCCCCCCCTTTCGCACGTGCCACGTCATCCACGCCGCCTAATCCAGCCAAACGTGTCACCGCGCACGTCTGCCGATACCCTCCCCCGATTGACAAACAACACCTCTTTTCCTTTTCCCTTTCTCTTTCTTACTCTCCTTTTCTGTTTCTTAGCCGCTCTTTCTGTTCCTTTTCTGTTTCTTATCCTCTCTTTCTGTTCCTTTTCTCTTTCTTGGGCTCTCTTTCTGTTCCTTTTCTGTTTCTTAGCCGCTCTTTCTGTTTTTTCGAACCACTCAATCGTTCTGAAACACACCATTTCCTTTCGTCACCTGATGAACTTTCTTCGAACGTCCACCCCCCTCCGTTTACCGCACATCATCGTCATCATTGTGTGCCCTGCCTCACCGGCGCCAAAAAAACTGATAAGTTCATGTGAATTGTGTGTGATAAGAGAGGCACAGGCGCGGAGAGAAATTATGTTGCAAAGTGTTGAAAACGAGTACGTGTGAGGTCATTTGTGACGGCGGAAAAGATAACAAAAGTATCGATGGTTGTTTGTGGCCGGAGAACGGTGTATTACGAAATAGTTGGGTTACTGTACCTCCGCAAGTTGATCGACAATTAAAAATAAAACATATGTGCGCAGCTGCACGCCAACGCCCAGATTGGAATCCAAAAAAACAATAGAAGAGAAAAAATTCAAAATAATCTCCCAGAGAGCGCAGATATCACTACCCATATCAAGGCGATTTAACTTGTCCCCTGTGGCCTAGGCGGTAACGCGCTTGCCTTTTGCCCAGAAGCTCACGGGTTCGGGTCCACCTAACGAATTCCGTCTTTCTCCCTCTTTCCAACTTTAGAATGGTTCGTGGAACCGGCCAGTGGCCGACCTCGAAGGCGCCACTGGCGGTCGGAGCCCTTATTCTGGCGTATGTCGAGCGGAAGACTGGCCAATGTCTGGCGGCAAGTGTCGAATCATCCTGAAAATGCTCCAAACCCTCGCGCCGATCCATCTCCGTGTCGACAAACAGTTTCGATTTCGGCCTGACGCAACGCGAACACGCTTCTCTCGCCCCTTTTCCGGAAGGATTTCCTTCATTGCGCCGCACACTTTCTCTCTCTCTCTTTGTCAATATTTACTGTATCTCACCGCGAGACAGAAACAAAAACTCTGTGCATAGTTAGGGACCGCAGCATAATTTTCAAACCCGATTTTTTTGAAATTTTCTTTCGCTAACACATTAGTACCTCCCTAATCAAGACGTTCCCAAAAAATTTTCCCGAAAAGTCTGCTCGTTCTCGAGTTACAGCTCTTTTTTTGCTCCATTTTTTCCTCGATTTTCTCGTGGTTGAGGGGGGCGGGGCTTTGCGGCGCGCGACAATGCAAGGCTGCGGCGCGCTTTATTTTACTGCTGGAGAATCGCTGGAATTTCCTATTTTCGACCTTTTTTAGGGTTTCCCGGACGAAAACTGGAATCTAAGGAAGAAAAAGTTGATAAATTGACCAAGTCAAAATAAATTCTGCTAGAATTATGGAAATTTTTAACAAAAGAACGTTTGTGGGCGAAATGAGCGCTTTCTAATTAGAGTTTTCCTCTGTAAATTACAGACTGTAATTAGTGAAATTTCAGCTGTACAAGCGTTGAAATTTTTTCTGCGACAAAAAAATAGTGTGCTAGTAGAATAGATGGCGAAAAATAAAAAATGGACTGTGAAAGATCTGAACCGAGGACCACCCGAACGTGAGACGCGCAGACTGCCACTGCGCCACGCGTCAGCTTCCGGATGGAAGCCTATTTGTAAACCATGACCGTTCGATGCGACCGCCGGAAATCTGCTGCGCGCTCCCAATTTTTTCTATCAATTTCGCATTCCTAATTTCGTAAAAGTAGGATTATCTAAAAACCGCATCGATAGATTTTCAAGTGGTCAACATGAAAAGTGTGGAGAATTCAATGGCGAACACG
This sequence comes from Caenorhabditis sulstoni, assembly GCA_963966605.1. Classification (NCBI taxonomy): domain Eukaryota; kingdom Metazoa; phylum Nematoda; class Chromadorea; order Rhabditida; family Rhabditidae; genus Caenorhabditis; species Caenorhabditis sulstoni. The sequence goes on along the minus strand of OZ016476.1, from coordinate 1,650,862 downwards.
ATGACGCTTTAAAAAGTGCCGTTCCTGACCTGCATCAGGTAGATAACTCGAAAAAACTGAAATTTTCAGTGAGACTAGTGTCTTCCGATGGAGTAAAAAGTACTTCAAAAGTGCCCATATGAGCTCAAATTTTGTATACGTGTTCCTAAAAGAAGTATTAACAGATTTTGCATATAAAAATTGGGGGTCATCGCTGAAAATTTTTCACAATTATTTCATGCACTTTGACGACCTGGTGTAAAAAACCGCACCGATAGATTTTCGTTTAGAAGGCAAAATCCATTTTCTAATACCATACTTTATCAAAATCAAAAATAAAAAGTTACGTTCATGACCTACAATGGACCCAAAACGCCCATTTTCTCTTGCCAATTCCAGTTTTTCGATATTCATGCGAAAAATAATTTTTTCTCGAACAACAGCTCATCGCCATTGGATTCTCCGTACTCGATTACATATGTTTTCATTTTTAGATTAGCAATTTTGCATTTTGGGGCCGCGCTATGGGCCCCCAAACGCGCAAAAATGAAACTTGAGAGAAAAAATGGAAGCTCCGCCCCCTCTCATTGCGGCCCCTACCTATAATTAGGGACCGCAGCATAATTTTCAAACCCGATTTTTTTGAAATTTTCTTTCGCTAACACATTAGTACCTCCCTAATCAAGACGTTCCCAAAAAATTTTCCCGAAAAGTCTGCTCGTTCTCGAGTTACAGCTCTTTTTTTGCTCCATTTTTTCCTCGATTTTCTCGTGGTTGAGGGGGGCGGGGCTTTGCGGCGCGCGACAATGCAAGGCTGCGGCGCGCTTTATTTTACTGCTGGAGAATCGCTGGAATTTCCTATTTTCGACCTTTTTTAGGGTTTCCCGGACGAAAACTGGAATCTAAGGAAGAAAAAGTTGATAAATTGACCAAGTCAAAATAAATTCTGCTAGAATTATGGAAATTTTTAACAAAAGAACGTTTGTGGGCGAAATGAGCGCTTTCTAATTAGAGTTTTCCTCTGTAAATTACAGACTGTAATTAGTGAAATTTCAGCTGTACAAGCGTTGAAATTTTTTCTGCGACAAAAAAATAGTGTGCTAGTAGAATAGATGGCGAAAAATAAAAAATGGACTGTGAAAGATCTGAACCGAGGACCACCCGAACGTGAGACGCGCAGACTGCCACTGCGCCACGCGTCAGCTTCCGGATGGAAGCCTATTTGTAAACCATGACCGTTCGATGCGACCGCCGGAAATCTGCTGCGCGCTCCCAATTTTTTCTATCAATTTCGCATTCCTAATTTCGTAAAAGTAGGATTATCTAAAAACCGCATCGATAGATTTTCAAGTGGTCAACATGAAAAGTGTGGAGAATTCAATGGCGAACACGATGACGCTTTAAAAAGTGCCGTTCCTGACCTGCATCAGGTAGATAACTCGAAAAAACTGAAATTTTCAGTGAGACTAGTGTCTTCCGATGGAGTAAAAAGTACTTCAAAAGTGCCCATATGAGCTCAAATTTTGTATACGTGTTCCTAAAAGAAGTATTAACAGATTTTGCATATAAAAATTGGGGGTCATCGCTGAAAATTTTTCACAATTATTTCATGCACTTTGACGACCTGGTGTAAAAAACCGCACCGATAGATTTTCGTTTAGAAGGCAAAATCCATTTTCTAATACCATACTTTATCAAAATCAAAAATAAAAAGTTACGTTCATGACCTACAATGGACCCAAAACGCCCATTTTCTCTTGCCAATTCCAGTTTTTCGATATTCATGCGAAAAATAATTTTTTCTCGAACAACAGCTCATCGCCATTGGATTCTCCGTACTCGATTACATATGTTTTCATTTTTAGATTAGCAATTTTGCATTTTGGGGCCGCGCTATGGGCCCCCAAACGCGCAAAAATGAAACTTGAGAGAAAAAATGGAAGCTCCGCCCCCTCTCATTGCGGCCCCTATGCATAGTGCGAGAAAGTTGCTCTTTCTCCTCCATATATTTTGTCATCAAAACTCGGCCCTCTTCGATTTCTCGTCGTCGTCGCACGTCATCTGATGACGCGAGCCCGTCCGTATTTTCCAATTTCGGCCTGCTGGAATTGAGCACCTCGATAACGTCATTTTCAGCGAGAAAAAGAGAAAGAAAGAGAGAGAGAGAGAGAGAGAGAGGAAAACATGTCGCAAAACCATGTTTCTCGTCGTGAATTTGGAAAACACGGGCCTAAAAGTTTCGACGGCCCAAACGGCCCAGAATTGTCGAAGCCGATGAAAAAACAGCTTTTTTGGTCGTCTAACTGGTCCAAAGTGCCGGACAGAGCCTTAAGCGGCCTGAAACAGCCTGAAACAGCCTGAAGCATCATTTTCTGCCTAAAAACGGCCTAAAACGGTCCAAAACGCCTAAATCCTTACTTTTCGGGGGAAAAAGCCTTTGAATGGCCTGAAATCGCCTAAAACGGCCTAAAAAGCCCAATTCACGGAAAAACCGCCTCTAGATGGCTTGAAACGGCCTAGATCGCCCAAATCGGTCCGAAACGGCCCGAAACGGCCCAAAACGGCCTAAAACAGCCCGAAACGGCCCAAAACGGCCACAAAGCGGCCTAAACAGTCTAAATTTGAAAAATGGCCCGAAATGGGACTAAAGCGGCCTAAAACCCTCAGTTATATGGTAAAAACTCCTTCTGACTGGCCCAAAACGGCCCGAAACAGACGAAACGGTAAATTTTTTAGAGGAAAGGCTTCTTGACGGCCTAAAATAGCTTGAAACGGCCCGAAACTGTCCATTTTGGCAGAAAAAGCTCTGGACGGCCTGAAACGGCCCGAAACGGCCCGAAACCTTCAATTTGACGGGGGAAAACCCCTTGGGATGGCCTAAAACGGCCCAAACCACTTCCAATTTCCACAATTTCCGTGCTCTTCTCCTCGCACTTTTCGCGAGAAACGTCGGCGTAAAACCCAATTATCCCGTCTCCCGCTCTCTTTCTTTTTCAGGCTCATCACTCCTTTCCCTCTCCCCCCTAATTAACTTTTGTCTTTTTTCATTTCCCTTTCTCTTTCTCTTTCTCTTTCTCTCTTTCTTTCTCTCTCTTCCAACCTTTTTCCCCTTATCTTGAAAGTTTTGCAGCAGAAGGGAAAGGGTCTTATCAGGTTTTCTGTGAAAACTTTCTGTTCTGTTCTCATGTTTCGTGTGTGTGTGTGTGACACCAAAGTTTTTGGTCTTGTTACGTCCGAAATCTGCGTGGATGATGATGATGGTGCACAAGTTTTCTGCAGAAGAGGAAGAGGCATTTGTGTTGTCTAATGTCATTACTTTTTCGGAGATGGACGGGCGTGATGTCATGCGTGACGTCACTAGCCCAATGGTCCCCTCTTGTTTTGAATCTGGCCACATTTGAGCACAGCTTCAGTGCAGATCAACCAAATTTCGGTGGAGCGCGTTTCCATCTCTTTTTGGGAGAAAAAAGAAAAAATCAATGTTTTGAGCAGGAAAATACCGGATATGGCTGGAAGAGGTTAAAGCAAAGGCAGCGCGGAGATCACTGCCGTCAGCTTGTATGAAATTATTGATCTGCGTGGCCGATGCGGTAGCGCGTTCGCATTTTGCCCGCATGCTCCCGAGTTCGAATCCACCTAACGAGTTTCGCCTTTCTTCCCTTGCTCCTCCTCCGATAGGGTCGCCCGGACCACCGACTGCTCGGTCCTTCGAATGATCTCTGTACCCCACATCTCCAAAACTTCCTCGTCTTCCCTCCTGTCACTTTGCATCAGTACCAAATGAACGCCTCTCCCTTGTTTTCAGTTGTTTTCACCGCAACAAGACTCTCGCGACATGCTCACTAGTCAGTACAATTTCAATTCGGGGCTCTTTTCCCGCCCGTTTTTCGGCGGGTGCAAATTACGAGACGAAAACGATTTGAGGAGGAAGGAAACCAATTGAAATGTCAATTTTCTCTCTCTCTCTCTCTTTCCCCATTCTTTCTCTTGCTCATTTCGCAACCCTATCCATTCTGGGTTTCTGGGTACGAAAGCGTCTCCGGGAATGAATTCGTAATGAAAAAGAGGGGAAAAGATGCGCGCGCCGAGCAAAGGCAAAACAAAATTGGTTTCTTTCTCTGTTTTGTTTTTGTTTTCTCCTTCCCGAAACTCTCTCTCTCTCTCTCTCTCTCTCTCTCCCCGCGGAGTGCCACGTCACAAATCACTTGATTCGCTCTCAATGTCTCAAATGACACGTGTCACGTGACATTCAATCCGCACACACACACACACACACTTTCACCATTCTTATAACTGAAACTCGATAGTTTCACCAGAAATTTGGGGGCGAACTTTTCAAATTCACTTCGCAATCCCTCCATTCATTTCATTCTGAAAATGTTTTCGGTTTCGAGTTTTGGCTGAAAACGAGCCAGATTCGCTTGTAGATCAAGTGTCAAGTGTGTGTGTGGTCACGAGCTGAAAATGACATGTGTTAAAGTGTGGTGGGGGGGGGGGGATGGGGGAACTCTCTCTCTCTCTCTTCCCCGCGAAATTCAAAGATCCCAGCCCCAGCCAGAGAAGACGAAGTGTGACAGTGTGACAGTGTGACCGAGAGATAGGGACCGTGTGTGTGTGTGTGTTTTTGTTGTTTGAGAGAGAGAGAGTTTAATGTTTCGGTTTGATGACCAATTGAAATTGAAATGGAAACGGAAAAGGAAAAAGAATAGAAGAAAAGAAGAAAAGACTGGTTTTTGTGGATTCTATTTGAAAATGAGAATAGCAGAGAGAGAAAGAGAAAAGTTTATTTTTTGATCTACCAAAACTAGGTCAAATCTCGAAAGTACACTAACCAAGCTTGTTGGCGGGCTAGAATAGAGAGAATAGGCCTTGATGGGATGATCAGGCCAAAATGGGCCGGGATAGGCTTGAATAGGCCCCCCAACTCGGCCAGTTTGACCCAAATAGGCCATTCTAGGCCTGAATACTTTCGAATGTGCATGTTAGGCTTCCATAGGCCTGAAATCGGCAAATCTAGGCGGTGGTGATTAGATTCCTAGCCCAAACTACGACTCGTAGGGACTCATATAGGCCTTCAGGCCAAATAGGCTCAGCTAGGCTGGTTCACAAGCTTTCTGGGTCGAATAGGCTCAGAATAGGCTGTTAAGACTCAAAGGCGCAAGTCCCTTTCACTGGTTTTCTCCGATTTGACCTACTACACGAGTGCGGTGGTTGTTCAAGGCAGGATTTGACCTACCGAACATCACTGGTTCTCCCCCCATTTCCGGGAACACCCACCACTCACTGCCGAGACGAAAGGGCGTCGGCCGATTCCCGAAATTCTCTCGCCGTCAAATCAAATTCTTTTCCCTTTCTGCTTCTTCTTCTTCTTCTTTCTCCCACTCACTGACCCCCTGCCCCGCTCCTCCTTTTGTTTTTGGGGGCCGATTCCTCTTCTTTCTTCTTCGTCTCCTCCTCCTCTGTCTCCCATCCCATCTATTTAAGGGGGGGAAGGGAAGAAGAGAAGGACACTATATAAATTGTGTGGTGGTCGTGGGGGAGGGGACCGTTGGGGGGGCTAGCTTTTCTATTTCTCTTTCTCTTTCTCTTCCCCGTTATTTTTTCCTTATTTACGCGCTTTCCGTTCTTCGCGTTAGCAGTAGTACAATGCCGTTTCTTTCCAACCACACGGGATGTTTTTTTGACCTACTGTATGTATACAGTATACTTTTCATGTTCAGACGCTTCTACTTAAGCTTATGCCCTAGACTACGTGGAGCCAAGCCTAGGGCCTAGCGGGTTTCATAGTCTGGGCCTAGGCCCACCTACCATCAATATAAGCACGTAGGCCAAAAATTTGAGGATCTTCCCTGAACTTCAAGTTGAGTGTAGGCCCAGATTCCTAAACTCTTACAGGCCACAAAGACTATCGATAAGTTGTGTAAGCCTTCTCCTAAGCCCAATTTGAAATTCAGACTTCTGGCGATGACCTAGGCCTAGGCCTAAATCATGAATCTTGGAAAAGAATCTGGTCATTGAAGTGTGAGGCTTCGGAGGCCTGGGCCTATGCCTCTATGCAACCAAACTCCATCTCCCAATGAATCATCTTTATCATCTGTTCTCTCTTTCTCTTCCTCATCCTCATCTTATCATTTTGTTTTGTTTTGTTTCCACCTCTCTTATTTCCCAATGACTCACTTCTTCTTCTTCCTCTTCTTTTTCTGTTTCTTTTTCTTTTTCTGTTTCTGTTTCTGTTTCTTCTTCCTTTCCTCCAATGTTTAAAATTGAAAATTCTGCACCACTACGGCATGATTCATCGATTCTTCTACCTTGGTTTTTTTCTTTTTTTGGCTTGACTCACTCATTCCACCTCTCCAACCAGAAACTTCGAGTTCAGTTTTTGGTGAGTGGGCCTTGCGCCCCCCCCCCCCCACCTGCTTATTTGTGACTTTTTATTCGGTTAACGTCTTCATTGGCAAAAAGCAAAAAGCTCAAAGCTCACGAAGGTCCATTTGTGAGTCTGAGTCCAAGTGTGACACCAGAGTGACCGTTAGGTCTAAGCCGAATCCAATGAAAAGCTTGAAGGCCGTTGGCCCAGTTCGTGACCTAAAAACCCATTTACCCCCCCCCCCCCCCCCTTATTCAAAGTTTTCCGAAAAACACTAAAAACTTCCAACCAGAACACCAAACAAACAGAAACTTCGTTTTGTGATACGCGCGAAAAAAAAACGATGAAGAGGAGGCATCCAGTTCCTTATGTAAATCAAATGCACGAAAAGAGTGTATTATAGTAAACGCCCCGCTCTTTTTCTTCTCTTTCTCTCTCTCTCTCTCTCTCTCTCTTTCTTTCTCCTTTCCTCTGTTCGAACTTTGTTCCCAGGTTGCTCCGCGAGCTCTCACTGTTTGTGCTCGGCGCACTGCACATTTCGCTACCATCTACTACCACTAGGTACTACTACTACTACACAGTTTTTCGTTTCTCGCCCTTACCCCCCCCCCCCTTGTTAATTTTAGTCGATTCAACGTCTATTTGTGTTTGGGTGGTGTATGTAGTGCGAAAGTTGCATTTTGCATGTAACAAACATGTTCCCCCCCCCCCCCCCAGCCGAGTGCAATGGAGCATGTTTGCGTTTGGGAGCACAAAGGTCACGTTAGACGGGGGGGACAGTACAAAAGCGACTCGAGGTCTGACTTTGGACGATTCTCGTGTGGGTTCGAAGGAGTTACGTACCTTTCGACCCTAATTGTAAATGTCAAATTTCTTATTAAACAAAAAAAGGAAATCAGTCTGTGGAGTAAGGGGAGTCTAATAGACTCAACTAGAAATAGGCCCAAGGTGTGGGGTCTCGCTTGTTAAGCTACAAGTCTTGCTCCCCCCCCCCCTTATGATTATTAGAAACAGCAATTTCGAAAGCTACCAGGAAAAGGTCCTACCTTGTAGTCCTGAAATCAATAGGCCTACGGGACAGTCCTTAGGCTTAGGGTCTACGCCTTATGCCCAGCGTCTTGTCTTTCGGCTTAGCGTCTAGGCCCAAGGCTTAGAGTTTGGGCTTTAGGTTCTAGGCCTTAGACCTAGCGTCTTGTCCTCAGGCTTAGCGTCTAGACCTAAGGCCCAGCGTCTTGTCCTTAGGCTTAGCGTCTAGGCCTAAGGCATAGGGTATAGACTTCAAGTGTAGGTTCTAGGCCTTAGGCCCAGCGTCTTGTCCTTAGGCCCAGCGTCTAGGCCTCAGGCCTAGGGTGTAGGTTATAGGCCTTAGGCCCAGCTGCTAGGCCTTAGGCTAAGGATCTAGCCCTTAAACCTAGGGTCTAGGCTAATACCCTTCCTTCTTGTCCCTATAGTTATGCAGGCCGTTCTCTGACACGAAATTCAATGGTACATAGTCCACCTGATGTTTTGTATCCAGAACATTCCTCAAAACTCTCACCTGATCTGTTTTTTTCTCGTCTCGTCTCGTCTCCCTTCGACGTCGTATTCTTTGTATCTATTTCGAGGCGACGACCCATCCGATGTCAATGTCCAGCCAGACAGTATGGGGGGGTCACAATTTGACCTATCCCCTTCTATGATGCCATATTTATCCCAAAATTTTCAGTGATCATATCTGAAGTTCGACAAACTCCCCCCGATCTCTGTTATCAGAAAAATGGAGTGTGAAATAGAACCAGTGCGATCTCCTCTGGGCTGCTGGCCGCGACCAAAATACGACTATGGAGAGTGAGGACGCACAGTTTTTGCAACAAAAACTTTGTGGTCAACGTGTCTATCTATCTCTCTCTCTCTCTTTCAGTATTTCTCTCCGTGTGTTGTCCACTAGACACTTTGTGTAAGAGAGAGAGAGAGATACACTGTGTAGGTACACGACGCACCCGCTCGGGAATTCGGGGACCGCGTCTGGTTGTTCACGTGGACACTTCCACCTCCCCCCAAATTTTCTCCTTTTCCATCCGATTCATCTATCTCTTACTTATCGATGATCTTGAAAATTGAGTACTGTTTTTGTGATCGATACCCTTCTCCCCCTCGCATTTCTCGAATTCCAATCCGCCCCCCTTTAAGGGCGCATTTCGATTCTTGATTCTTGATTCCGAATTTGAATTCGAATCCAAAACGAGTTGGTGTCTGTGTGTTCGTCTAGCCGGTGTTACTCATTTCGAATACATTTTCAAATCGAACACCGAAGAGTGACAGACGGCCGTGATTTATATGTCTGCTGGTCACGCTTTTTGTCTCCCGCCCGTGACTACGACGATGACAAAATTGTGTTGAATTTGAATTTGGCGCGGTTAGGTTTTGATCTACCCTAGTTGAGTTCAAATTTCGCGCGCGCATCTTTGACCTAGCCTATGTCCCACTAGCCACAGTTAATTTTTTCGTTTGATCTACCTATCTAGAGCACTTTGTCTATCTGTTTTCAAATCGCTACAAATTTGATCTACCAACAACGAAATGGTGACGTTGTCACGCGTTCAAAAATCTGCGCTAATCTCATCTCGTTGCCTTGGCCTGACGTCTTCTTCTTCTTCTTCTTCTTCTTCTTCTACATCCGAACATCTGAATATCTGAATTCGAATCCGAATCCAAATACTGTCGATTCGATTCCTAGAAAGAGAGACAATGTAGAATACAATGTTCATGTGACACAACAACAAAAGTGTGGGAAAACCCGTTTATGTAAATCTCCCCCTCCCCTCCCATCCCTTCCCCTGAAATTTCATGTTAATATGAATCGGAAACCGTGTATTATCACTTCTCACCATTTTTCGAATTGCGTTTGTGTTGACGACGACGACGACGATGGTGATGGGTCGTCGTTTTGACGTAGAATACCCCCCCCCCCGTGTGCAAAATGGGAAAACAAGTGTGGGTACAAGTGATCGAACACTGAACTCGTGCACTTTCCCTCCCTCCCTCCCCCATCGAAAAACCCTACGATCTACCCCCCACCCATTGCAGGGTTACTGTAGGTAGGAGAGATGCCACGTCATGTCACGTCACGCAGACAGTAGACAGTAGACAGTAGACAGGGAAACGAAGAAATAAACAGAACGCAATGAAAAGAAAAAAACTGGTCGACCGACCATATTTGTCTCGCGTTTTGGTCGATCAAAGTTTTTTGCGCGAGACACGGATACGGTAGGTGGTGGTGGTGATGACGTGGCATCGTCTTGATTACTACTACTACACTCTAGCCGCGTTGTTATTCGTATCGCATCGAGTGTATCGGGTGCACAATGCTCTTTAAAAGTGTACTGCCAGGTGGCCGAAATGTGTTCGGGTGCCGTCTGCGTCTCTCTCTCTCTCTCAATATCGCAGCGCGTTCCGCGTCCTTTCCGCGTCCTTTCCGCGTTTATACGCGAACGCGCGCTGCGCGTTTTGATGCATACAACGTCGTTTCCATTCGTCGTTTCGGTTTTTCGTGAAAGTCATTCGAAATAGGCTCCGCCCACTTCCAACTCTCCTCTTTCTCCACACTCCCTCCTAAAACAGTTTTCAATCGATATCCCATTGTTCTCGAGAATTCCATCCACCACAATGGTATTAGAAGGGTCCAGGGTCGAATCGATAGACGGATAAACCTGCCTGTGGGATGCGAGCCAATTAGCGAGAGACAACGCGAGAACGGAGAGACGCAGACATGGACATAGAGAGACCTGCCATCTGTTCCTCTCCTTTTTCTTCGTCATCGCCATCGACACACACACACACACTCCTCCGCTCTCGAACTACTCATTCTCATTCTTCTCTCTCCTCTCAGTCGGACCAAACCTATGGTTTCTGTTCTTTTCACAGTTTCGTTCCGCATAGTTTGGTTCCTTGAACCCTCCTCCTTAAGACTTGTAGAGATACATCATCATCATCATCATCATCGCATTCCCTATTTTTTTTCCTCTCGAAAAGATGATGATAGGCGAAATTAAGATCAGACGAATCTGTTGTTTTGTTTGCGCTATATTTAGACTTCACTTGATGCGGAATTCGCAGAGTTTCGATTCAGCTATTCTGAATTCTGAATTGTGAATTCTGAATTCCGTGAGAACACGTCATTTTCTCGTCGCGCTCTCATTTCCCCCCCCCCCCCTTGCGCGTTCTCAGAAGGGTAAAAGAGGGTGGAAAGAAGAATAGGGAGCGCGAAACTCAGAGATCAGACGAGGAGAACGGACCTTATCCGTTGATAGGTATGTACATACCTCTCGGAGAACCTGAAGACTCCAAGACTCGAGAATACTGATAGCCATCATCGGAGCTTGGCATCGATACCTACCTACCTACCTACCTATAACTTATAGGCTATAACTTATAGACTCTAAGTACCCAATAGGGTGGGTAGATCAAAAAGGTGGACTGGTGTGCTTCAGACCACCTAAACCGACCGAAATTCGACAAGACAGACCAATTGCAAAGGACTTGGTAATCTTCTTGCCCTCTGATTGCAAATTCGGCTGCGGTGAGTGGGGAAGGAGACGTCGAAGCCAGTCCTCTCATCGTCGATAACAAGAGAAGGAGGAGGAGGAGAAGAAGAAGGAGACGTTTGATTTCTAATCTCTTCCAATTCTGATTCTTCTCTCTCTCTCTCTCTCTCTCTCTCTCTCTCTCTTCTACGCACGCAGAAGACGTGGAGGAACGTCGTGTCCATCACCCTCCATGTATGTATACATGTAACGTGGTCCAAGTGTACCAAAAACCAAATGTTCAAGTCGGGCTAATTGAATTCCTCCCCAGAATTTCCCCCTTTCCTTTTCTTATAAAAAACACACCTGTCCCCTCTCTTTCCTCTTCCTCTTCTTCTATTTCTTTTTTCACTCGTTGATATGATATTTTGGCGCGATTCTCATAATCCAGCTGTGTGTACGGATTATCTTGATTTTTTTTTTTCGGAGAAGAAGATGTGGCGTGTCTCTTTTTGGGAAATGAAGGAGAGATTTGGATGAGATGAGATGACAGGAAGACGACATTTAGGGCTACTGTAGATGTTTATGCCTGTGGGCCTAAGGCCAGGCCTTTAGCAAGGTCGAGTTTAGGCTTTAGGCCTTTCGGTTATAGACTTCCAGGCTAGTCTGGCTACTGTAGGCTTTTAGGGGGTCCATTTTTGGGCCAGGTATACCCCGTTTCCATCCAGACCCTCTGGGCCTATCGCTCATAGATCCAATAGATCCTTCGATATTGCTGTCCCTCTTAGTTTTCAGCTTTGATTCTCATCACTCGTCTCCTCCTAAGTGGCCCTATAGCCTTTTTCCGCCTCCCTCCCGTCCTGCTCGTTGAGCCCTTATAACACGACACCTCTGCTGTGCCACGAAAACTTGACTCACCGAGGAAGGATCTTCCTGTTTACGGCCAATTTGACACCGCCTCCTCCTCCTCCCTTTATCTTCTTGTTAGTTTAGTCACCACCACCATACTGTCATTTTCAGCTAATTCCACAGTGGTCCCTCCTCTAATCCCCATGCCATCCCACCCCTTTTTCGCTTTGCTCCCCCTCCCGACGTGATCGAATCGAACGGATTGCAAGAATTCCAAGGGGGGACAAAGTCTCTTTTCATTCCATTTCGCTCGGTGACACAGTCGTCTTGTGTGCTCTTTTCGATCCGCCGACATGGTTGGGTGGGGTGGCAGGCGGCTCCTGTCCATGTGAACACCACGCGCTTTCACAGAACTTGTGAAACGAAACGAATCGAAACGGTTTTCTCTCTCTCTCTCTCTCTTCTTCTCTCTTCCGCCGCCCCTTCTACCTGTGTGATATCACAGAGACAAACAAACCGGAGGTCACATGCGTCCTTGGCGCCAGCCAGGGGCCCGCCCCCCTCTCTCTCTCTCTCTCTCTCTTTTTCTCCGCGAGAAGAGGGAGAAAGAGAAAGAGAGAAAGAAAAACGTCTCGCTCTCTAAATCTCTCACTTTCTCACCGCGCCGAGCTCCACCCCCCTTTCGGAGGAAGAAGAGGGGGGCATTTGAGAGTGTTAGGGGAGGGTGGAAGTGTGACTGACTGACTGACTGAGTCCCATCCCGTTCCCAGCCGAGCATTGTTCTCTTCTCTTCTTATTCCTTCCCCCCGTTCTACTTTCTATCAACTCGCACACTAAACCAATCATCTTACAGTCGCAACCTCACTCGACAATGCTTGAAGTGGCCTCGTCGTCGTCGGCTTTCGAAGCCCAGAACGTCGCCAACAACAACAACAACAACAATGTGGAAGCGAAGCCCGTCCGTCCGAAGCGCGACTTTCGTTTCAAAGTGATCGAGGTGCAGAACGGGCCGAAGTGGTTCGTGTGGCCGAGCCGTCGACGTGGCAGCTCCGAGGAGGTCGACGAGAACCACAACAAGGAGAGCACGAAGAAGACGGCCGCCAAAGAGCCCGACAACAACGGATACGGGGCGCTCCGTCGCAGCGTCGTTCGTCAATCGAAACGGAAGCAGGATCAGGACGGTGAGCCAGTCACTCCCTCCCCCTCTCTGACGCCCTTCCTCCTCTTTTCAGCCATCGCGACTCGAACAGCGTCGGAGCCGGCGTCGGCTCGCCGCCTGTCGGCCAAAAAGGAGAAGGCGGTGACGGAGCCGATTCAGCAGGTGTCGTCAATGTTCAAGATCATCTCGATCGAGAAGAACTGGGAGAGCTTCGACGCCACCGACGACGAGGCCGACGAGCCGGACGAGGGATGCACGACGCGCACCGTGTCCGTCATCTCGCTCGCCTCGATGGAGGGCGGCGAACGACGGTGGACGACGTCCATCTAGAATCCCCTCACTCCCACGACGAATCGCTTCTTCTTCTTCTTCTTCTCCTGTCGCTTCGGGTTCTCTCCCTCCCCACACACACACACCTCTCTTGCATTTCAATTTCAAAATTCAAAATTCAAACCACAAAAACGTGCTTTATTTCTCGACTTCCGTTTCGGCTTCGCTTACATGCAACAACACTTGTACATTCGTTCGTTCGTCCTCTTCCATTCTCTACGCTCTCTCTCTCTCTCTCTCTCTCTCTCTCTCTCTCTCTCTCTCTCTCTCTCTCTCTCTCTCTCTCTCTCTCTCTCTCTCTCTCTCTCTCTCTCTCTCTCTCTCTCTCCCACTGTGTAGCGGTCTTTTTTGTCTAGTTGTATCAACTTTTCACACCTCTCGCAGCAATCGAAATGAAGTTTTCTGCGCCACGCCAACTGTTGTCGCTGCTCGTCTGTTTTACCACTGAGCCACTCGGCACTTGTGTGGGGTTCGAGTCCGGCACAGTGCCAAAGTGTTTTTTCGCGGCTGATTTCGCGTGGAGCACACATTCGTTTAACCACTGAACCACGTGTGGCGATGAAAACACAAAACGCCTTCAAGTTCGACTCCCCGCCTCGACCAACTCATTTCCTCGTCGGTTTCCTCCAATTTCCCGGTAAGAAAAGTGAGTTTGAGAAAAAAGTGCACTGGAAAGTCAATGTTAGCATTTTGGCTGCTGCTGTTTCGCGGGCCGCCGACCGCTTGCAATACCATCGCGACCAGCCGCCTTCATCGAACGGGCAGTGTGTTTTATTGGGTTGTACACTTCTTCTTCTTCTCCTTCTCTTTTTCTTGAAGGAGAAGAAGAAGAAGAAGAGAAATTCCTCTTCTTTTTCTTCTTCTTGCCCCGCTACGGACAAATGATTAATAATCGTTCGTGAGAGAGAGCGCGCGCGTCGCACACCCGCCTCTTCAGATCGTTTTCATCGTTTTTGCAGAGAGGGCGAAACGAATTCTGATGGATTTTCCTGAAGACGTGTGGGTGTGGAATGAATGCTCAAGTGTCTCACACAACTCTCTCTCTCTCTCTCTCTCGCTTCAACCTCCGATGGGTGGTCCGCGTGACCACTGGCAATAGTTCAAATACCCCCCCCCCCCCCTCTGACATAGTTTGTGAGACGATGACATCATTTTCACTGTCAATAGACAGGAATATACAATACAATACAAAGAAACGCGGAAAAGAACACATGTTTTCTTTCCCAACCACCCACCGCTTTCTTCTTTGAGGAATTTGATTATTTTTGGTTTCTGGCAGTGAGCATTCATGTTAGTCACCAAGAATCTCGTCTGTGAGAGAGACGAACCGGCGATGAGGATTTTCGAGCCGCGCGCGCGCGCGATATCCACTGCGCCACTTGTGCAAGACGCGTAGGTGGCACAACTGGCAAGAGGCGCCACTTTGAAGCGAACGCTCGCGAGTTCGATCCCCAATCGGACCGGATGTGTTTTTTTTTCTTCCCCCCAGCAATCGTCACCAACATCAAGACCTCGTCTTGCACCGACTCTTTACAACCCATTGTTCTCCGCTTCTCCCCGCCCATATTTTGCAACTCATTCTCTGCGGTCACCGCAACGCGACTGATAAAACGCGATGAAAGTTGTCAAACAGAAAAAAAAGAAAGAGCGAAGCAAGAACGAGGCGGACTGGCCTTTGGTCTCGCGAAGAAAACGTGAAGAAGTGATCGGAGACAGGAAGAGAAGAGGCGAGGTCAAGAGCAAAAACAAAAACAATAATAACAACAACAACACAGTTTGCCGTCCTTTTCGTTTTTTTTTTCCGACGAGTTCTCAGTAAACAGCCACTACTCGAAATTGTGTTTTTTTTTATTTTTAGCTTTGTAACAACACCACTGAGTGACCTGGCATCGAGCCAACAGACACGAGAGCATCGACGATCGAGCTGTTTTCGATTCGATTGTCACTTCCGGCACGCGGGTGGGGGGTTTCCCTCTTTCTTTCCCAACTGATAAGGAAAATGGGGGAACAAAAAGTGGAAGACGTCACGTGAGACGCAATCGCGATAGGACGTGGGAAGGAACAGCTGTGTGTGTTGCACTTTGAGGTGCGAATAACTTTTGCGCGTGGGCCGGCACACGAATGGTGCAGTGACAAGAAATGGAGAGCGTTCCAAGACCTTTCGAATGGCGTGAAGAGCGTCGAAAAATCTTGAATTTGAAGCGAGTTGTGCACGTTTTTCGGCTGGACACCCTTGAAACTTGCGTAGGTCGCTTTGAATTCAAGCGTTTTAGATTAACTTTTTTCTCAAAAGCGTTCAAGCATCTCTATTGTTCTGAAATCGGACCTTTTTGGAGGGGCGAAAAGCCGACACCGCGTTGTTGGAACTCGCACAAGTCTCAAAGGCCACACACTACTCAAACAAACAAAACTTCAATCTTCCCTCCGATGCCACATCACACACCAATCCAAAAATAAAAAGAAAAGAGAACCTCTTCTCCAAATGCCCTTTAGGCTAAACAACTGAACACGCTCGCTGCCACGTCACTGTCCACTGGTTTTCGGTGGATGCGAAACGATGGAACGACTACATATATGTATACGTTTGTGTTTCGATGAGGGAGGTGCGCGACATTTGATCGTCGGAGCCCGGGCCTACGGCTCGGCCCGGACTAGGCCAATGGCAAATTGTATGGTGGGCACAGATTCTGTGCTCTGCTCTCTTCTTGTTGGCACCCGTCCAAAACGCATCACAGATCTGACCAAAAGTGCAATCATCGAGATCTCTCGAGGAGCCGCCTCGAGCCACATGACGCCTTTTTCTCTTTCCTACTCTCTCTCTCTCTCTCTCTCTTTCTCTTTATCCATCGACTGGCGCCAAAACGGTGAAGTGAAACGGTTTCTCTCTCTTTCTTTCGGATCGCCTGCAAACTGTATTGGATCATCACGAGAGGAAGAGAGAGAGAAAGAGAAAGAGAAAGAGAGGAATGAGAACCATTTCTTTATGGCGCCAGTAGGCTGCTGTTGATTTTGGCGGCGACTTCTCTCTCTCTCTCTCTCTCTCTCTCTTTCTCTCTCTCCCTTTCTCTACCCTTTTCCCGCGCCAAAATAAACAGTATGTGGTCGAGAAGAGAGCCTTCTCCCCTTGTCATCACCCAAAAATTAAAACCGGGGATACAAATCGATGAAACGAGGATCATTCACGTCTTCAGCCAAAACGAACTGTGTCCACGGCGCCCTTTCGAGAGCCTACCGTTTGTCCGACGGTGAGAAATGGTGAATCAGCGAACGTCATCAGAACGAAAACATTGCGAAGGATGAATGTATAAAACGGGGGGCTGACGAGCTCCGCAGCAGCCACCCCTCGCTTCGAAAACATGAAGCTCGCTCTTCTCGCTCTTTTGGCTCTGTTTGTAGTCGTCGCTCGCGCCAAAATCGATATCTTCGATGACAGTGAGTTGAGTTGTCACGTGACATGTCACACCGCACACACCGCACACACACACAATGCGTCTTCGTTTCCAGAATTCGGCTGGTGCACGAACGTCGAGTGCGATGCGCTGTGCACATCGAACAAGTACAACTTTGGCACTTGCGAATGGTACCTTCTCATACGCTCCAAGTGTCTCTGCACTATTATCAACTGAATAACTGATGGGAATAAAAAGTTTGCATAAAATAACGTGGAAATCGACAATCGACGTGACAAAATGGGCTGAGGTCATTCCAACTCATTTCTTCCATTGAAATAATTCTATTCACACCTCGTCCAACAAATGATAAAAACAGGTGTTCTTCTTATTACAACGTTGATTTTCAACGGTAAGATTACACTTTCACCGCACTGACTGAACGCCTTTTTTCAGTTCTCGTTGGAACCGGCTCACTTGGCAATGAGTCGGTCGACTACGAATTATCAAAGAGTGAGTTGATTCAGTGCTGCACAGGTTCAGCAAAGATCATTCTAGTTTCAGAACATCACAATCAACCCACCATCGAGCGAGGCAGGAGAAACTCTCTTCAAATCGACGGTGAGTGGAAGGAGAAAAAGAATGCAGTGAGTGTAGCTTCTTCTTTTTCAGATGTTAGCTTCGAAAGCTACGTCGATCGGATGACGGCTTCCGCTCGTCTGATCAGTGCGATCTGCCTCCAGATGGGTCTCACTGACGACTCGATTCCGTCGGTCGAGGCATTCGCCGAGCTGATGAACATCGGAGGCGTCGATCTGGCGACGATGTCTGGCTACAAAGATCAAGTCGATCCAAAAGTCCCGAAAAGAATAGACAAACTTCGGGAATCAATGGAGGAGTTCAGATCAACAATAGAAGAGGGGATCCTGCTGCTCGACTCGTGGAAGCGACTCGAGTTCGGCGATCTGAAAGAGGTGTCGGCTGTCAACGAATACTTTGGAAAGATCGAAAAAGTGAAGAACGTCACCATCAACAATACAGTATTCACTGATGCAATTCCGCTGGTCGACAGAATCCTCAACGTTTTGACAGAAATCGGGAGCACTTCTCCCGGAAGTGATCCAACCTTTCGATTGAAGCCATTGAACGATTCTATCGGAGCATTCGAGTCGACTTGGCCGACGATTCTCTCGGAACTCGAGGCGATAGACAAACTCCGGCCGCTGCTCGACACCGATTCTCTGTTCAACTCGGCGCGGTGGAAGCTTCTGAAAGAGGTGGTTGATTATGCACGGAAAAATTTGAATGCGCTAATTGGAGCTGATTCAGTAAAAATCGACAAAATCGTTAAAGAACACGAGACTTTCCGCGAAGTCGGCAAGTCCGTTGAGGGCATGTCGGCGGGTATGTCCAACGTGGCAGCAGTCGTTCGTTCGAGAATCTCCACATTTTCGACTCGAGAGCACACTTCGGGACTCATAAACGGTTACAAGGATCTTCTGAAGCTTCCCGTCGACATGAATCTGGAGCAGTTCACAACGTTGGGCATCAATATGAAACCCGCGCTGGACACACTGGACTTTCTCATCTCGAACGCGACCAAACTGGATCAAGCACTGGACGAAGAACTGAATGATCCCGCCTACCTGGCCACATTCGAAAAGCTGAAATGGATATGGGATCAGTTGGCCGCGTTGGGTGGATCTGTCACACCTCAGTCACTACAAGTCATCAAGACGTTCCTGAAAAAAGGGCCTTCTCCTCCCAGAGAACAAGCTTCAACTATCACAGTTTTTGAAGGGATCAATTCAATTCAATCGCTTCTTTCGAAAATCACGTTTCTGAGAAATGGCGTCTTGAAGTTGAGGAGCACCAACTTTTCTGAATTCATCGAAAACGTCGAGACTGCGAACATTGGAGATTTATCGGAGAAGCTGACGAATTTGAAAGATCACTTTCAAAAGCTCGGACTGGCCGAAACGGAAAATTTCAAATTTTATTTCTCTGAGGTCTCAGGAGGAAATAAGGTGATCGAAAAGTTCGCTGTTCATGCTGAAATCAAAACTTTCCTTCAATACCTCGACGAAGCGAAAAAACTGCCGCCGGATCTCGATAGTCTCGCCCGTTCGATCCGATTGAAAAAGGAGATCATGCAGTTGGATGATCGATTTTCCGACTCCGCAGAAACAGTCTTGATTCGGTTCCACAGGCCCATGATGGTTGTTATGCCGGATTTCCTCGAAGTTGCCGGAAAGATCAAGGCGGAACAGCAGAAGGATCTGATGGTCTTTAAAGACGTCCAGAAGGAGTCGAAGGCGTTCGGAGAGGCTGTCAACGTGTTGCACAACATCCGCAAGGCTCTCGAGAGCAGGGAGCATTTCGAAAAGCTCTCCGGAGACGATCTGGAAGTGCTGGTGCTTATCCAGCTGGCCGAAGATCAGGTGAAAACCCAGCAGAACAGGAAGCTGAAGCGAGCTGCTCAAGTAAGAGTGAGTCACTTGAGGGAGTACTGGCAGGGGTACGGCGAGATTCGGAAGAAGGTCGGAGCCGTCTGGAACGCCGTCAATCAGAGAAAGGATGCGATGAACAGACTCTACCCGATCAGAACTTTTGCCGACTTCGAATCGATGTTCACCGTTCTCCCTGGACTTCCCGAGTTGACTCCTGAAGATTTGGACGCCGACAGGAAACTCGCCGTTTTGAGTTCTCTCAGACACCTCGGCAACGAGAGCGTCGAGTCGTTCGAGACGGCATTCAGAGGACTTTCGGCGCTCGATCTTCGTTTCACACGTTTCGAGCCTTCTCTCAAGGGCATTGAGGGGTGAGTCATTCGTTTCATCTCCAGCAGCCTTCCAATTATCACATTTTCAGCACGTTGCTCCGTCTTGATCAGGCACTTGAAACTGCTGCACAGAAGAGAGCGATGATCAAAGCGAACGAATCGGCTGGTTCGACGGCATCAACGGTTTCGACTACGACTCGAAGACCGTCACGATTCGGGAAACGCATTCCTGAAGAAGAAGGATACACCACGGGACAACAGATAGGGTTGTTACCGTAAGCTTAACGGGCGAAAACTGAGACTTTTGATTCCAGGATGGGGATCGCGATCGGATTCGGAGTTATTTTTGTCGGTTGTCTGATCTTGTCGGTTTACCTTGCCGTCAGTCGCCGTTTGGCAAAACGGCGAAGTAAAAGAGAGAAGAAACCAGAAGAGAAACCAAAGACGAGCGAGCCGGAGGAACAGCCTGCCCCTCAACCATTGTACTGTCATACCACGGCATTCTACCACTGATAAGGCAACCTATATAAACCCCCTCCACGCTTCGAAAGGGGGCTCTTATCACTCATTCATTTAACTCTCCCCTCTTGTGTCTTACAATAAACAAGTTCATGAAAAGACGCTGAATCTCTCTCTCAAGTGACTTGGGCAACGACCCTAGGATATAACATGGAGGTTCCACCTTCCCAAACTTTATGAGTGTAAAGTTTGGAGTAGGATTTGGGACGAAAAGAAAATGAGAGAAAAAAAAAAGAGAGAAACCGCTACACCCGGAAGTAGAAAAGATGAAAAAAAAAAAGATTCAATGAATGCAATAAACCCTAAATGGACAAGAGAACAACGTGGAACTATTCAAAGAAAAAGTCATGAACATACATGAGAAAACTATGAACAAAATTAATGTGTACACACGCGGCAACATTCGACAAGTACTGGTGGAGAAGAAAATCGAATGATTTATGAATATACCGTACGGATTTGAGAAGAAAGAAAATGAATATGAATGATTATTGACGAGTCGGGCTCCACTCTAAAACCTAGACCCGAACGTCCTTTATCTGCGGATCACGCTATCTATCGATCGGCCGCGATGAATAGCAAAACTAGAAAAATACCAAAGGAGGATACCGACAGAATCCGACCTTCTCAGCCAGAGCACCCCACAGGACCCATTCGCTAATTTGAGCTGAATTAACTGAACAATGGGGTAAGATAAAAGGGCTCGACTGAGATGCAATCCCTTTCGCCTGCCATGTCTGGAGCTTAAAAGTTCCGAGAATTGGACTTGTTTTCCATAGGAGCTCAGAAGCAAGTGAGTGCAATAATCTCTGGAAAGGGACCAAGAAGTCACTTTTATTTGGAGGATCGCCTGCGAGGAATGTCCCTACAGGGATCAGCTCCGCCGCAAACAAAATTCAAAATCATGACGTTTGCAGGACGCTGCAACACAAATCACAACGTTTCCACGAAACTATGCGATAATGTTTGCAAATAATTCTTTGAATCATAGAAGAATACAAGAAATTTGCTTACGCATTAAAGCGGAGATAAGCAACGAAATGTTACGGGAGCACACCCGAAAGAGCCTCCAATAAAGTCAGAAGCAATAAAAAAGAGTGATACACTGAAAGAATAGAATAAACACAGAGCCTTCCGAAGAATCGTGAATTATCATCATCCACCCCACTACGTCAGCAATTACCACGAGCACTACTAGACGGGAAAAATCCAATGACGAAACAATTCGTCATGGACACACATTGCGTGCTACGACATGGCAACCCACAAGAGACTATTAAGGCAATAAGGAACCATGTTTCGTGGGAAAATATGGAAAAAGAAATAGAAATACTCATCAAATCATGCAACACGTGCATTACAAAACAGATGAGACTTCCAACAGGAAATCAGCTCCCCGCTGCATGCGACGACTTAGTCCCAGTAGACAGAACCGAAGAAAAATTCACCGTAACCGATGAACACCTCGACGAAGAAGCCTACAACAACTTGGGACGCATCCAAAACGAAAGCCAGTGGATAAAAGACATCAAAGAAAAACTCCAAAGTGAAGAAAACACTGATGAAGTAAGAAAAACTAAGCAAAAATTTTTTCTCATCGGGGAAAGAGTTCACAGAATACCGCAAAGAGTAGATCAAACACCGCCTTTACAACTGATAAGGTACCCGCCTCACACAGACGAACTGATTAAGACGGTACATGAAACAAATTGTCATATTGGCATACAAAAAACACTGGCGAAACTGAGCAATATAGCCGTTTGGGAGAACATTACCAGAGACACTGAACGAATCGTCAGCAAATGCGAGAAATGCCAGCTAAGAAAAATACTAACACGGTACTCCCAAACCCACTCAATGGGAGAATGGGAAACACCAAACCGACCATTCCAAAGAATCCATATTGACATTATGGGACCCTTCCCTGAAACAAAAAGAGGAAACCGATACATCATCGCGGCAACCGATGCCTTCTCGAAATACGCGATCGTGAAAGCAACTGAAAATCAGACAACCGAAACTACTATTCGTTTCGTAATCGTAAACATCGTAGGCATACACGGTGTTCCCGAACAGGTCATAACGGACCAGGGAAGAAACTTCATCGCCAAACTATATGACGAAGTAAACAAGACACTTGGCATAAAGCACATAATGACCCCAGCTTATCACCACCAAACAAATGGGGCGGTGGAGAGGTTCAACAGAACGATCGAAGAAATGATCACATGTTGTACAAAAAATCCAAACAACATGAATGACTGGGACGATAAGTTACCCATTGCAACACACACATATAACGCAACAAAACATTCAACGACGAAATACACCCCTGAGTTCATAATATTCGGACGGAACACCGTTTCACCGACAGACGTCGTATTGAGAACAGCGCAAACCAAATATACCGACGAAAAAGACATTGTCGAATCAATCACTGAAGCAATTCAACAATGCCACAAGAGCGTATTCCAAAACATTACGAAATCGAAAGAAAAATTAAAAGCCAACGAAACACCAAAAAGCAAAGAACGATCACCCGAAATAAAAACCGGTGACCTTATCATGGTCAGAATTCCAACCGCGGGCAAACTCGAAAACCATTACACCAAACCGCTACGAGTTATCAGCACCACGGAGACAACGATCACCATCATCAACAGTAGGAACAAACAAGAAACAATTCACAAGGATCGTGCCAAGCTGTACCGGAATGCAGAAAGATCAGACAAGGAAGACCGAAGGGACATCATACAACAGGACACGAAGAAGAAGCCCATCCGCAAGCAGCTCAAAAGAGTCAAGTTTCAATTGCCGCCGAGACGAAGTGAACGACTGAAGACATTGCGAGCAACAAGAGCCCACCAAGAATAACTTTTCTTTTATGTCCACACACCATACCCATTCTAGTTAATCGCTCGGGACGAGCTTCTGAAAAAGGTGGGGGATGTCATACCACGGCATTCTACCACTGATAAGGCAACCTATATAAACCCCCTCCACGCTTCGAAAGGGGGCTCTTATCACTCATTCATTTAACTCTCCCCTCTTGTGTCTTACAATAAACCAGTTCATGAAAAGACGCTGAATCTCTCTCTCAAGTGACTTGGGCAACGACCCTAGGATATAACAGTACCTTTTTGACCTTGGTAACATAATGAAAACTAAAAAGGAGCCGGCGGCGAAGGTTGAAAAGGTCGAAAACGATTGGACTCTCGGAACGGATATGCAAGAAACGGAAAAGTTTCCGGAAAGGAAGAAGAAGAACGATTTTGACACGACCTCTGAAGAAACGATTGTTGCGCTTGGCGCGACGCAATCCGATACGGCCACGGCACAGTCCAATACGGCCACGACGCAAGATGAGTCGTGTCGTGCTCCGAGTACTGCTGTTTCTCGCACGACGGATGTTGTCGGATCAGCTGCATCAACTGGATCCAATGTTTCGGCTACTTCAACTGGCTCGACCGGCTCGACGGCTCCTTCTGCCAGTCCCAGTCACATCAAAGTGCCTGCAAGCTCCAACGTGACGAAGAAGTCGACTGGTCGATCGGCCAAGAAATAAATTGACAAGAATACTCGTCTGTGTAGGGTTTTTCATAAAGCAAGATGTTTGTTTTCAGAAATTTCTACTTATCTGAGCTTTTCTCTCGGAAATCAAAGTCTCGTAAATGAGGCCGCTTGAAAACTCGAAGTTCCGCGTCGCGTTCGACGGCAGCTTCTCGAAGTAGTCCATGATTTCGTACAGCTGCAGCATTGTAGGCGCCGCGTCCCCCGAGAATCGTCATTGGCTTACATTTGTTGTAGCTCTCTGTCGCTTCCGTCAGATTCAGGTCCGTGAGCTTCTCGCGACGAGCCCGGTCGTTCCACTCTGCTTGTTCTTGATATTCGAGGTCTCCATCTGTAAAACGAAACTAGCGTTGTCTTGATCCGATTGACATTTGCTCGATCTACCGGTTCCGCGGCGTCCTTCATTTCCACATACTTGTCAGGGTGTGGCTCTTGGACGGCTACGTGGAACGGATTGTCTTTCTGCAAGAAAATCGAGGTTGATGCGCGATCAGTTACTCGGAGAGACGTCCGAGGCGCCGCGGCACTCTAATAGGCGACGAACCAAGTACTGAACCCCATCTTCACTTTCGCCCACTTCAGTCAGCTCGTCTCGCCAGCGCAACGGCGACTCTCCTCTGTCTCGGCTCATCCTTGCTGGTCGAGCAAGGGAGCAACTGCTCCTCGCAGCTCTTCAGCGGCTATCCGACGGTGCTGAGAAGACGATTCTCCCGCTTGCTCCGTTTTACCGCCGCGCACCCTTCGCGCATCCTTTTTTTGTCTACTTGTGATCCACTCGACCGATGTTTTCAACAGCCGATCATCGAAGGATGGCCCACTCCACGATTTTCAGACGAAGATTTCCAGACTGTGTGTGTGTGGCCTCGAGCATTGCTCGCGGTTGAGCTTTTCCGGGCAATTCTGCAAAAATTAGAGATTTCGGGGAGTTTTCTCTCGTTTTTTTTTTAAAAACAGAACATCCCATACATGTTCTACTTCACTTTCGGTATTCGTAGCGTTTCCCGACCGAGTAATTGATTCAATCTGATGTAAAAACCTTTCATTTATCGGGAGAACCCACCAGAACCGTCCGAAGAATGGCGTTTCATAGAGTTTTTTTTTTCAATTGACGCAGTTCTATGAAATTGTCTACAGAAAAAAGCAGGAGCTTTTGAACAAGCTACACTCAACTCGGCTCGAGCATTTCTGAGCAATGCTCGAGCGTTCTCGGCTCGGTTACACTGGAGCCGAGCATATTTGGGGCGACACACCGGTCAAGACCTAGATGGATCGATAGGGATTCTTCGAAACTATATTACCGGTTAGCGGCGTCTGTTTCCCGGGAGTGAACATTTGAAAGGAGTCCGCAAACAGATCGCACGCGCCGCACGCAAGCGACGCGTTCGAAGAAGCTGAGCAATGACAAAAAGAGTGTGGGAAACGAAGAGACGACAGGCGTCGCGACTCTGCGTCTCTCAGTTTTCCACGCTCTCTTCTCTCTCCTCGCAGTGTTTGCGGACTCTTTTCTAATGTTCACTTCTGGCGAACAGACGTCGTGAATCGATAATTTTCCAGGATATTCTCAACCGGGGGATAGAATGACCTCCTTTGTTAGTTTTCTTCAGAGTTGCAATTTTTCACCGATTTTCTCAAAACTTCCTCTGGAAATTCGGGCCGGACCGAGAGAAATGTTGATTCCAGGCCGACCGGTTGTAACTCTAGTTCTCCCAGACTGAAATAAAACTACTCACGGTTGGCAGTAGAATTCGCAAACTCGCGGAGAAGGAATCGTTGTTCGTTGTGAAATTTTTGGAGGATTGGCGATCATTCTAGTTGTCACTCTGTAAAAAGTTTACTTGATGAGGAAAATAAGAGATAGTGAAACGTTCCGGAGGCTAGTCGCCATTTAATGGTACTTGTTACATCTACAGTAACCCCCGAAAGTATCGGTCGATTCGTATCGATTGTCTGCGTCTCTGGTTTCCGCACGTACTCTCGTCCCACTTTCATGATGAGAAAGCAACGAAATTTGCAGCGAAATGTTCGAAAGTTTCAGAACTTTGTCGAACATTTCGAGTTCGAACGCCTTCTTTTCGGCAGAAAATATGAAGACTCGGGAAGAAAGAATTCCGTACAAAGTGATTAGAAAATGTTTTCATACTTTTAAAGTTCAAAAAAACTAGATCCAATTTACGGAAATCGATCGGCAGGAGCCTAATTTTCTAGTCAATTTTTAAGTGAAGAGCCGGATTTTCGTGCCGAGCTCGAGGGAAACAGGAAGGAAAAGGGGAGAAATTAGTGAAAACGATAGAACGGAGAGAATATCGAAGTGATCGAGACGATCTTTCACTTTGTCAATGTTTCCGAACAAGTAATCGAACGTTACGAGAAGGAGGATGTGGCCAAAGACCGCGACGCAACCGCAACGCGTCTTTTGAGAATATCGAACGATTAGAGAACAGTTTTGACCGCCTTTCATAGCTAGATTTCAACATTGATAGAAAAAAAAAACTGCGGGCAGGGCTGTTCACGTGACGAAAAACCGTGAAACCAAACTATGGATAGGCGAACGACCTCAGTTGAAACGTGGCTGGGTTACTGGGACACGTGGTTCTTGGTAAGAGACGGCGATTCGTTTTAACTCATTTCTTCCATTTTAATAGTTTTACGATACCAGTAATTCTATTCATTCACACCTCGTCCAACGAATGATAAAAATAGGTGTTCTTCTCATTACAACGTTGATTTTCAACGGTAAGATTACACTCTCATCGCACTGACTGAACGCCTTTTTTTCAGTTCTCGTTGGAACCGGCTCACTTGGCGATGACTCGATCGACTACGAATTATCAAAGAGTGAGTTGATTCAGTGCTGAACAGGTTCAGCAAAGACCATTCTAGTTTCAGAACATCACAATCAACCCACTATCGAGCGAGGCAGGAGAAACTCCCTTCAAATCGACGGTGAGTGGAAGGAGAAAAAGAATGCAGTGAGTGTAGCTTCTTCTTTTTCAGATGTTAGCTTCGAAAGCTACGTCGATCGGATGACGGCTTCCGCTCGTCTGATCAGTGCGATCTGCCTCCAGATGGGTCTCACTGACGACTCGATTCCGTCGGTCGAGGCATTCGCCGAGCTGATGAACATCGGAGGCGTCGATCTGGCGACGATGTCTGGCTACAAAGACCAAGTCGATCCGAAAGTCCCTGAAAGAATAGACAAACTTCGGGAATCGATGGAGGAGTTCAGATCAACAATAGAAGAGGTGATCCTGCTGCTCGACTCGTGGAAGCGACTCGAGTTCGGCGATCTGAAAGAGGTGTCGGCTCTCAACGAATACTTTGAGAAGATCGAGAAAGTGAAGAACGTCACCATCAACAAAACAGTATTCACTGATGCAATTCCGTTGGTTGACAGAATCCTCAACGTTTTGGCAGAAATCGGGAGCATTTCTCCCGGAAGTGATCCAACCTCTCGATTGAAGCCATTGAACGATTCTATCGGAGCATTCGAGTCGACTTGGCCGACGATTCTCTCGGAACTCGAGGCGATAGACAAACTCCGGCCGCTGCTCGACACCGATTCCCTATTCAACTCGGCGCGGTGGAAGCTTCTGAAAGAGGTGGTTGATTATACACGGAAAAATTTGAATGCGCTAATTGGAGCTGACTCAGTCGAGATCGACAAAATCGTTAAAGATCACGAGACTTTCCGCGAAGTCGGCAAGTCCGTTGAGGGAATGTCGGCGGGTATGTCCAACGTGGCAGCAGTCGTCCGTTCGAGATTCTCCACATTTTCGACTCGAGAGCACACTTCGGGACTCATAAACGGTTACAAGGATCTTCTGAAGCTTCCCGTCGACATGAATCTGGAGCAGTTCACAACGTTGGGCATCAATATGAAACCCGCGCTGGACACACTGGACTTTCTCATCTCGAACGCGACCAAACTGGATCAAGCACTGGACGAAGAACTGAATGATCCCGCCCACCTGGCCACATTCGAAAAGCTGAAATGGATATGGGATCAGTTGGCCGCGTTGGGTGGATCTGTCACACCTCAGTCGCTACAAGCCATCAAGACGTTCGTGAAAAAAGGGCCTTCTCCTCCCAGAGAACAAGCTTCAACTATCACAGTTTTTGAAGGGATCAATTCAATTCAATCGCTTCTTTCGAAAATCACGTTTCTGAGAAATGGCGTCTTGAAATTGAGGAGCACCAACTTTTCTGAATTCATCGAAAACGTCGAGACTGCGAATATTGGAGATTTATCGGAGAAGCTGACGAAGCTGAAAGATCACTTTCAAAAACTCGGACTGGCCGAAACAGAGAAAATGCAACGCGATATTTCATTCGTCTCAGGAGGAAATAAGGTGATCGAAAAGTTCGCTGTTCATGCTGAAATCAAAACTTTCCTTCAATACCTCGACGAAGCGAAAAAACTGCCGCCAGATCTCGAAAGTCTCGCCCGTTCGATCCGATTGAAAAAGGAGATCATGCAGTTGGATGATCGATTTTCCGACTCCGCAGAAACAGTCTTGATTCGGTTTCACAGGCCCATGATGGTTGCTATGCCGGATTTTCTCGAAGTTGCCGGAATGATCAAGGCGGAACAGCAGAAGGATCTGATGGTCTTCAAAGACGTCCAGAAGGAGTCGAAGGCGTTCGGAGAGGCTGTCAACGTGTTGCACAACATCCGCAAGGCTCTCGAGAGCAGGGAGCACTTCGAAAAGCTCTCCGGAGACGATCTGGAAGTGCGGATGCTCATCCAACTGGCCGAAGATCAGGCGAAAACCCATCAGAACAGGAAGTTGAAGCGAGCTGCTCAAGTAAGAGTGAGTCACTTGAGGGAGTACTGGCAGGGGTACGGCGAGATTCGGAAGAAGGTCGGAGCCGTCTGGAACGCCGTCAATCAGAGAAAGAATGCGATGAACAGACTCTACCCGATCAGAACTTTTGCCGACTTCGAATCGATGTTCACCGTTCTCCCTGGACTTCCCGAGTTGACTCCTGAAGATTTGGACGCCGACAG
The DNA here is from genome assembly GCA_963966605.1 of Caenorhabditis sulstoni. Lineage (NCBI taxonomy): Eukaryota > Metazoa > Nematoda > Chromadorea > Rhabditida > Rhabditidae > Caenorhabditis > Caenorhabditis sulstoni. The sequence goes on along the minus strand of OZ016476.1, from coordinate 1,622,408 downwards.
GAAACTTGCCGTTTTGAACTCTCTCAGACATCTTGGCAACGAGAGCGTCGAGTCGTTCGAGACGGCATTCAGAGGACTTTCGGCGCTCGATCTTCGTTTCGCACGTTTCGAGCCTTCTCTCAAGGGCATTGAGGGGTGAGTCATTCGTTTCATCTCCAGCAGCCTTCCAATTATCACATTTTCAGCACGTTGCTCCGTCTTGATCAGGCACTTGAAACTGCTGCACAGAAGAGAGCGATGATCAAAGCGAACGAATCGTCTGGTTCGACGGCATCAACGGTTTCAACTACGACTCGAAGACCGTCACGATTCGGGAAACCCATTCCTGAAGAAGAAGGATACACTACGGGACAACAGATAGGGTTGTTACCGTAAGCTTAACGGACGAAAACTGAGACTTTTGATTCCAGGATGGGGATCGCGATCGGATTCGGAGTTATTTTTGTCGGCTGTCTGATCTTGTCGGTTTACCTTGCCGTCAGTCGCCGTTTGGCAAAACGGCGAAGTAAAAGAGAGAAGAAACCAGAAGAGAAACCAAAGCCGAGCGAGCCGGAGGAACAGCCTGCCCCTCAACCATTGTACCTTTTAGACCTTGGTAACATAATGAAAACTAAAAAGGAGCCGGCGGCGAAGGTTGAAAAGGTCGAAAACGATTGGACTCTCGGAACGGATATGCAAGAAACGGAAAAGTTCTCGGAAAAGATAGAGAAGAACGAATTGGACACGACGGATGTTTCCGGATCAGCTGCATCAACTGGATCCAATGTTTTGGCTACACCAACTGGCTCGACTGGCTCGGCGGCTCCAAGCGAATCCAACGCCTCGGCTACTTCAACTGGCTCGACCGGCTCGACGGCTCCTTCTGCCAGTCCCAGTCACATTAAAGTGCCTGCAGGCTCCAACGTGACGAAGAAGTCGACTGGTCGATCGGCCAAGAAATAAATTGACAAGAATACTCGTCTGTGTATGGTTTTTCATAAAGCAAGATGTTTGTTTTCAGAAATTTCTACTTATCTGAGCTTTTCTCTCGGAAATCAAAGTCTCGTAAATGAGGCCACTTGGAAACTCGAAGTTCCGCGTCGCGTTCGACGGCAGCTTCTCGAAGTAGTCCATGATTTCGTACAGCTGCAGCATTGTAGGCGCCGCGTCCCCCGAGAATCGTCATTGGCTTACATTTGTTGTAGCTCTCTGTCGCTTCCAACAGATTCAGAACCGTGAGCTTCTCGCGACGAGCCCGGTTGTTCCACTCCGCTTCTTCTTGATATTCGAGGTCTCCATCTGTAAAACGAAACTAGCGTTCTCTTGATCCGATTGACTTTTGCTCGATCTACCGGTTCCGCGGCGTCCTTCATTTCCACATACTTGTCAGGGTGTGGCTCTTGGACGGCTACGTGGGACGGGATGTCTTTCTGCAAGAAACTCGAGGTTGATGCGCGAAACAGTTACTCGGAGAGACGTCCGAGGCGCCGCGGCACTCTAATAGGCGACGAACCAAGTACTGAACCCCTTCTTCACAATCGCCCGCTTCAGTCAGCTCGTCTCGCCAGCGCAACGGCGACTCTCCTCTGTCTCGGCTCATCCTTGCTGGTCGAGCAAGGGAGCAACTGCTCCTCGCAGCTCTTCAGCGGCTATCCGACGGTGCTGAGAAGCCGATTCTCCCGCTTGCTCCGTTTTTCCGCCGCGAGCCCTTCGCGCATCCTTTTTTTGTCTACTTGTGATCCACTCGACCGATGTTTTCAACAGCCGATCATCGAAGGATGGCCCACTCCACGATTTTCAGACGAAGATTTCCAGACTGTGTGTGTGTGGCCTCGAGCATTGCTCGCGGTTGAGCTTTTCCGGGCAATTCTGCAAAAATTAGAGATTTCGGGGAGTTTTCTCTCGTTTTTTTTCCAAAAACAGAACATCCCATACATGTTTTACTTCACTTTCGGTATTTGTAGCGTTTCCCGACCGAGTAATTGATTCAATCTGATGTAAAAACCTTTCATTTATCGGGAGAACCCACCAGAACCGTTCGAAAAATGAAGTTTCATAGAGTTTTTTTCAATTGACGCAGTTCGATGAAATTGTCTACAGAAAAAAGCAGGAGCTTTTGAACAAGCTACACTCAACTCGGCTCGAGCATTTCTGAGCAATGCTCGAGCGTTCTCGGCTCGGTTACACTGGAGCCGAGCATACTTGGGGCGACACACCGGTCAAGACCTAGATGGATCGATAGGGAATCTTCGAAACTATATTACCGGTTAGCGGCGTCTGTTTCCCGGGAGTGAACATTTGAAAGGAGTCCGCAAACAGATCGCACGCGACGCGTCCGAAGAAGCTGAGCAATGACAAAAAGAGTGTGGGAAACGAAGAGACGACAGGCGTCGCGACTCTGCGTCTTTCAGTTTTCCACGCTCTCTTCTCTCTCCTCGCAGTGTTTGCGGACTCTTTTCTAATGTTCACTTCTGGCGAACAGACGTCGTGAATCGATAATTTTCCAGGATATTCTCAACCGGGGGATAGAATGACCTCCTTTGTTAGTTTTCTTCAGAGTTGCAATTTTTCACCGATTTTCTCAAAACTTCCTCTGGAAATTCGGGCCGGACCGAGAGAAATGTTGATTCCAGGCCGACCGGTTGTAACTCTAGTTCTCCCAGACTGAAATAAAACTACTCACGGTTGGCAGTAGAATTCGCAAACTCGCGGAGAAGGAATCGTTGTTCGTTGAGAAATGTTTGGAGGATTGGCGATCATTCTAGTTGTCACTCTGTAAAAAGTTTACTTGATGAGGAAAATAAAAGATATTTAGTAAAACGTTCCGGAGGCTACTCGCTATTAAATGGTACTTGTTACATCTACAGTAACCCCTGAAAGTATCGGTCGATTCGTATCGATTGTCTGCGTCTCTGGTTTTCGCACGTACTCTCGTCCCACTTTTATGATGAGAACGCAACGAAATTTGCAGCGAAATGTTCGAAAGTTTCAGAACTTTGTCGAACATTTCGAGTTCGCAAGCCTTCTTTTCGGCAGAAAATATGGTGACTCGGGAAGAAAGAATTCCGGACAAAGTGACTAGAAAATGTTTTCATACTTTTAAAGTTCAAAAAAACTAGATCCAATTTGCGAACATCGATCGGCAGGAGCCTAATTTTCTAGTCAATTTTTAAGTGAAGAGTCGGATTTTCGTGCCGAGCTCGAGGGAAACAGGAAGGAAAAGGCGAGAAATTAGTGAAAACGATAGAACGGAGAGAATATCGAAGTGATCGAGACGATCTTCCACTTTGTCAATGTTTCCGAACAAGTAATCGAACGTTACGAGAAGGAGGATGTGGCCAAAGACCGCGACGCAACCGCAACGCGTGTTTTGAGAATATCGGAGGATTAGAGAACAGTTTTGACCGCCTTTCATAGCTAAATAGATTTCACCATTGATAAATAGAAAAAAAAACTGCGGGCAGGGCTGTTCACGTGACAAAAAACCGTGAAACCAAACTATGGATTGGCGAACGACCTCAGTTGAAACGTGGCTGGGTCACTGGGACACGTGGTTCTTGGTAAGAGACGGCGATTCGTTTAAACTCATTTCTTCCATTTTAATAGTTTTACGATACCAGTAATTCTATTCATTCACACCTCGTCCAACGAATGATAAAAATAGGTGTTCTTCTCATAACAACGTTGATTTTCAACGGTAAGATTACACTTTCACCGCACTGACTGAACCCCTTTTTTCAGTTCTCGTTGGAACCGGCTCACTTGGCAATGACTCGATCGACTACGAATTTTCAAAGAGTGAGTTGATTCAGTGCTGAACAGGTTCAGCAAAGACCATTCTAGTTTCAGAACATCACAATCAACCCACTATCGAGCGAAGCAGGAGAAACTCCCTTCAAATCGACGGTGAGTGGAAGGAGAAAAAGAATGCAGCGAGTGTAGCTTCTTCTTTTTCAGATGTTAGCTTCGAAAGCTACGTCGATCGGATGACGGCTTCCGCTCGTCTGATCAGTGCGATCTGCCTCCAGATGGGTCTCACTGACGACTCGATTCCGTCGGTCGAGGCATTCGCCGAGCTGATGAACATCGGAGGCGTCGATCTGGCGACGATGTCTGGCTACAAAGACCAAGTCGATCCGAAAGTCCCGAAAAGAATAGACGAACTTCGGAAATCGTTGGAGAAATTTGTTCGAAAAGAGGAAGAGGTGATCCTGCTGCTCGACTCGTGGAAGCGACTCGAGTTCGGCGATCTGAAAGAGGTGTCGGCTGTCAACGAATACTTTGAAAAGATCGAAAAAGTGAAGAACGTCACCATCAACAATACAGTATTCACTGATGCAATTCCGTTGGTTGACAGAATCTTCAACGTTTTGGCAGAAATCGAGAACACTTCTCCCGGAAGTGATCCAACCTCTCGACTGAAGCCATTGAACGATTCTATCGGAGAATTCGAGTCGACTTGGCCGACGATTCTCTCGGAACTCGAGGCGATAGACAAACTCCGGCCGCTGCTCGACACCGATTCTCTGTTCAACTCGGCGCGGTGGAAGCTTCTGGAAGAGATTGTCCAGTTCATGGATAACCAAATTCTGAATAAGGCTGACTCCGCCAAAATCGACAAAATCGTTAAAGAACACGAGACTTTCCGCGAAGTCGGCAAGTCCGTTGAGGGCATGTCGGCGGGTATGTCCAACGTGGCAGCAGTCGTTCGTTCGAGATCCTCCACATTTTCGACTCGAGAGCACACTTCGGGACTCATAAACGGTTACAAGGATCTTCTGAAGCTTCCCGTCGACATGAATCTGGAGCAGTTCACAACGTTGGGCATCAATATGAAACCCGCGCTGGACACACTGGACTTTCTCATCTCGAACGCGACCAAACTGGATCAAGCACTGGACGAAGAATTGAATGATCCTGCCTACCTGGCCACATTCGAAAAGCTGAAATGGATATGGGATCAGTTGGCCGCGTTGGGTGGATCTGTCACACCTCAGTCACTACAAGTCATCAAGACGTTCGTGAAAAAAGGGCCTTCTCCTCCCAGAGACCAAGTTTCAACTATCGCAGTTTTTGATGGGATCAATTCAATTCAATCGATTCTTTCGAAGATCACATTTTTGAGAACTGGCGTCTTGAAGTTGAGGAGCACCAACTTTTCTGAATTCATCGAAAACGTCGAGACTGCGAATATTGGAGATTTATCGGAGAAGCTGACGAAGCTGAAAGATCACTTTCAAAAGCTCGGACTGGCCGAAACGGAAAATTTCAAATTTTATTTCTCTGAGGTCTCAGGAGGAAATAAGGTGATCGAAAAGTTCGCTGTTCATGCTGAAATCAAAACTTTCCTTCAATACCTCGACGAAGCGAAAAAACTGCCGCCGGATCTCGAAAGTCTCGCCCGTTCGATCCGATTGAAAAAGGAGATCATGCAGTTGGATGATCGATTTTCCGACTCCGCAGAAACAGTATTGATTCGGTTCCACAGGCCCATGATGGTTGTTATGCCGGATTTCCTCGAAGTTGCCGGAAAGATCAAGGCGGAACAGCAGAAGGATCTGATGGTCTTCAAGGACGTCCAGAAGGAGTCGAAGGCGTTCGGAGAGGCTGTCAACGTGTTGCACAACATCCGCAAGGCTCTCGAGAGCAGGGAGCACTTCGAAAAGCTCTCCGGAGACGATCTGGAAGTGCTGGTGCTCATCCAACTGGCCGAAGATCAGGCGAAAACCCAGCAGAACAGGAAGTTGAAGCGAGCTGCTCAAGTAAGAGTGAGTCACTTGAGGGAGTACTGGCAGGGGTACGGCGAGATTCGGAAGAAGGTCGGAGCCGTCTGGAACGCCGTCAATCAGAGAAAGAATGCGATGAACAGACTCTACCCGATCAGAACTTTTGCCGACTTCGAATCGATGTTCACCGTTCTCCCTGGACTTCCCGAGTTGACTCCTGAAGATTTGGACGCCGACAGGAAACTTGCCGTTTTGAACTCTCTCAGACACCTCGGCAACGAGAGCGTCGAGTCGTTCGAGACGGCATTCAGAGGACTTTCGGCGCTCGATCTCCGTTTCGCACGTTTCGAGCCTTCTCTCAAGGGCATTGAGGGGTGAGTCATTCGTTTCATCTCCAGCAGCCTTTCAATTATCACATTTTCAGCACGTTGCTCCGTCTTGATCAGGCACTTGAAACTGCTGCACAGAAGAGAGCGATGATCAAAGCGAACGAATCGGCTGGTTCGACGGCATCAACGGTTTCGACTACGACTCGAAGACCGTCACGATTCGGGAAACGCATTCCTGAAGAAGAAGGATACACCACGGGACAACAGATAGGGTTGTTACCGTAAGCTTAACGGGCGAAAACTGAGACTTTTGATTCCAGGATGGGGATCGCGATCGGATTCGGAGTTATTTTTGTCGGTTGTCTGATCTTGTCGGTTTACCTTATTGTCAGGGACTGTTTGGCAAAACGGCGAAGTAAAAGAGAGAAGAAACCAGAAGATAAACCAAAGACGAGCGAGCCGGAGGAACAGCCTGCCCCTCAACCATTGTACCTTTTCGACCTTGGTAACATAATGAAAACTAAAAAGGAGCCGGCGGCGAAGGTTGAAAAGGTCGAAAACGATTGGACTCTCGGAACGGATATGCAAGAAACGGAAAAGTTCTCGGAAAGCAAGAAGAAGCTTGGCGCGACGCAATCCAATACGGCCACGGCACAGTCCAATACGGCCACGACACAGGATGAGTCGTGTCGCGCTCCGAGTACTGATGTTTCTCGCACGACGGATGTTGCCGGATCAGCTGCATCAACTGGATCCAATGTTTCGGCTACACCGACTGGCTCGGCGGCTCCAAGTGAATCCAACGCCTCGGCTACTTCAACTGGCTCGACCGGCTCGGCGGCTCCAAGTGAATCCAACGCCTCGGCTACTTCAACTGGCTCGACTGGCTCGACGGCTCCTTCTGCCAGTCCCAGTCACATTAAAGTGCCTGTAGGCTCCAACGTGACGAAGAAGTCGACTGGTTGATCGGCCAAGAAATAAATTGACAAGAATACTCGTCTGTGTAGGGTTTTTCATAAAGCAAGATGTTTGTTTTCAGAAACCACTTATCTGAGCTTTTCTCTCGGAAATCAAAGTCTCGTAAATGAGGCCACTTGGAAACTCGAAGTTCCGCGTCGCGTTCGACGGCAGCTTCTCGAAGTAGTCCATGATTTCGTACAGCTGCAGCATTTTAGGCGCCGCGTCCCCCGAGAGTCGTCATTGGCTTACATTTGTTGTAGCTCTCTGTCGCTTCCAACAGATTCAGAACCGTGAGCTTCTCGCGACGAGCCCGGTTGTTCCACTCCGCTTCTTCTTGATATTCGAGGTCTCCATCTGTAAAACGAAACTAGCGTTCTCTTGATCCGATTGACTTTTGCTCGATCTACCGGTTCCGCGGCGTCCTTCATTTCCACATACTTGTCAGGACGTGGCTCTTGGACGGCTACGTGGGACGGATTGTCTTTCTGCAAGAAAATCGAGGTTGATGCGCGATCAGTTACTCGGAGAGACGTCCGAGGCGCCGCGGCACTCTAATAGGCGACGAACCAAGTACTGAACCCCTTCTTCACAATCGCCCGCTTCAGTCAGCTCGTCTCGCCAGAGCAACGGCGACTCTTCTCTGTCTCGGCTCATCCTTGCTGGTCGAGCAAGGGAGCAACTGCTCCTCGCACCTCTTCAGCGGCTATCCGACGGTGCTGAGAAGCCGATTCTCCCGCTTGCTCCGTTCTGCCACCGCGCACCCTTCGCGCATACTTTTTTGTCTACTTGTGATCCACTCGACCGATGTTTTCAACAGCCGATCATCGAAGGATGGCCCACTCCACGATTTTCAGACGAAGATTTCCAGACTGTGTGTGTGTGGCCTCGAGCATTGCTCGGGCTTGAGCTTTTCCGGGCAATTCTGCAAAAATTAGAGATTTCGGGGAGTTTTCTCTCGTTTTTTTCCAAAAACAGAACATCCCATACATGTTTTACTTCACTTTCGGTATTTGTAGCGTTTCCCGACCGAGTAATTGATTCAATCTGATGTAAAAACCTTTCATTTATCGGCGGAACCCACCAGAACCGTCCGAAAAATGGCGTTTCATAGAGTTTTTTTTTTTCAATTGACGTAGTTCTATGAAATTGTCCACAGAAAAAAAGCTGGAGCTTTTGAACGAGCTCCACTCAAGCTTTACTCAACTCGGCTCGAGCATTTCTGAGCAATGCTCGAGCGTTCTCTGCTCGGTTACACTGGAGCCGAGCATACTTGGGGCGACACACTGGTCAAGACCTAGATGGATCGATAGGGAGTCTTCGAAACTATATTACCGGTTAGCGGCGTCTGTTTCCCGGGAGTGGACATTAGAAAGGAGTCCGCAAACAGATCGCACGCGCCGCACGCACGCGACGGGTCCGAAAAAGCTGAGCAATGACAAAAAGAGTGTGGGAAACGAAGAGACGACAGGCGACTCTGCGTCTCTCAGTTTTCCACGCTCTCTTCTCTCTCCTCGCAGTGTTTGCGGACTCTTTTCTAATGTTCACTTCTGGCGAACAGACGTCGTGAACTGATAATATATTGTCAAATTTAGAATGACCTCCTTCGTTAGTTTTCTTCAGAGTTGCAATTTTTCACCGATTTTCTCAAAACTTCCTCTGGAAATTCGGGCCGGACCGAGAGAAATGTTGATTCCAGGCCGACTGGTTGTAGCTCTAGTTCTCCCAGACTGAAATAAAACTACTCACGGTTGGCAGTAGAATTCGCAAACTCGCGGAGAAGGAATCGTTGTTCGTTGAGAAATGTTTGGAGGATTGGCGATCATTCCAGTTGTCACTCTGTAAAAAGTTTACTTGATGAGGAAAATAAGAAATAGTGAAACGTTTTGGAGGCTACTCGCTATTAAATGGTACTTGTTACATCTACAGTAACCCCCGAAAGTATCGGTCGATTCGTATCGATTGTCTGCGTCTCTGGTTTTCGCAAGTACTCTCGTCCCACTTTCATGATGAGAAAGCAACGAAATTTGCAGCGAAATGTTCGAAAGTTTCAGAACTTTGCAGACCATTTCGAGTTCGAACGCCTTCTTTTCGGCAGAAAATATGGTGACTCGGGAAGAAAGAATTCCGTACAAAGTGATTAGAAAATGTTTTCATACTTTTAAAGTTCAAAAAAACTAGATCCAATTTGCGGAAATCGATCGGCAGGAGCCTAATTTTCTAGTCAATTTTTAAGTGAAGAGTCGGATTTTCGTGCCGAGCTCGAGGGAAACAGGAAGGAAAAGGCGAGAAATTAGTGAAAACGATAGAACGGAGAGAATATCGAAGTGATCGAGACGATCTTCCACTTTGTCAATGTTTCCGAACAAGTAATCGAACGTTACGAGAAGGAGGATGTGGCCAAAGACCGCGACGCAACCGCAACGCGTGTTTTGAGAATATCGGAGGATTAGAGAACAGTTTTGACCGCCTTTCATAGCTAAATAGATTTCACCATTGATAAATAGAAAAAAAAACTGCGGGCAGGGCTGTTCACGTGACAAAAAACCGTGAAACCAAACTATGGATTGGCGAACGACCTCAGTTGAAACGTGGCTGGGTCACTGGGACACGTGGTTCTTGGTAAGAGACGGCGATTCGTTTAAACTCATTTCTTCCATTTTAATAGTTTTACGATACCAGTAATTCTATTCATTCACACCTCGTCCAACGAATGATAAAAATAGGTGTTCTTCTCATAACAACGTTGATTTTCAACGGTAAGATTACACTTTCACCGCACTGACTGAACGCCTTTTTTTCAGTTCTCGTTGGAACCGGCTCACTTGGCGATGACTCGATCGACTACGAATTTTCAAAGAGTGAGTGGATTCAGTGCTGAACAGGTCCAGCAAAGATCATTCTAGTTTCAGAACATCACAATCAACCCACCATCGAGCGAGGCAGGAGAAACTCCCTTCAAATCGACGGTGAGTGGAAGGAGAAAAAGAATGCAGTGTAGTTTCTTTTTTTCAGACGTTAGCTTCGAAAGCTACGTCGATCGGATGACGGCTTCCGCCCGTCTGATCAGTGCGATCTGCCTCCAGATGGGTCTCACTGACGACTCGATTCCGTCGGTCGAGGCATTCGCCGAGCTGATGAACATCGGAGGCGTCGATCTGGCGACGATGTCTGGCTACAAAGATCAAGTCGATCCGAAAGTCCCGAAAAGAATAGACGAACTTCGGAGATCGTTCAAGAATATTGATCAAATAGAGGAAGAGGTGATCCTGCTGCTCGACTCGTGGAAGCGACTCGAGTTCGGCGATCTGAAAGAGATGTCGGCTGTCAACGAATACTTTGCAAAGATCGAAAAAGTGAAGAACGTCACCGTCAACAAAACAGTATTCACTGATGCAATTCCACTGGTTGACAGAATCCTCAACGTTTTGGCGGAAATCGGGAACACTTCTCCCGGAAGTGATCCAACCTCTCGATTGAAGCCATTGAACGATTCTATCGGAGCATTCGAGTCGACTTGGCCGACGATTCTCTCGGAACTCGAGGCGATAGACAAACTCCGGCCGCTGCTCGACACCGATTCCCTGTTCAACTCGCCGCGGTGGAAGCTTCTGAAAGAGGTGGTTGATTATGCACGGAAAAATTTGAATGCGCTAATTGGAGCTGATTCAATAAAAATCGACAAAATCGTTAAAGAACACGAAACTTTCCGCGAAGTCGGCAAGTCCGTTGAGGGAATGTCGGCGGGTATGTCCAACGTGGCAGCAGTCGTTCGTTCGAGATCCTCCACATTTTCGACTCGAGAGCACACTTCGGGACTCATAAACGGTTACAAGGATCTTCTGAAGCTTCCCGTCGACATGAATCTGGAGCAGTTCACAACGTTGGGCATCAATATGAAACCCGCGCTGGACACACTGGACTTTCTCATCTCGAACGCGACCAAACTGGATCAAGCACTGGACGAAGAACTGAATGATCCCGCCTACCTGGCCACATTCGAAAAGCTGAAAGGGATATGGGATCAGTTGGTCGCGTTGGGTGGATCTGTCACACCTCAGTCGCTACAAGTCATCAAGACGTTCATAGGCAAAACGCTACCTGTCATCCGCCAAGCTTCAGCTTACAATGTTTTTAAAGGGATCCATTCAATTCAATCGCTTCTTTCGAAGATCACGTTTCTGAGAAATGGCGTCTTGAAATTGAGGAGCACCAAGTTTTCTGAATTCATCAAAAACGTCGAGACTGTGAACATTGGAGATTTATCGGAGAAGCTGACGAAGCTGAAAGATCACTTTCAAAAGCTCGGACTGACCGAAACAGAAAATTTGAAATTTCATTTCTCCGAGGTCACAGGAGGAAATAAGGTGATCGAAAAGTTCGCTGTTCATGCTGAAACCAAAACTTTCCTTCAATACCTCGACGAAGCGAAAAAACTGCCGCCAGATCTCGATAGTCTCGCCCGTTCGATCCGATTGAAAAAGGAGATCATGCAGTTGGATGATCGATTTTCCGACTCCGCAGAAACAGTCTTGATTCGGTTCCACAGGCCCATGATGGTTGCTATGCCGGATTTTCTCGAAGTTGCCGGAAAGATCAAGACGGAACAGCAGAAAGATCTGATGGTCTTCAAAGACGTCCAGAAGGAGTCGAAGGCGTTCGGAGAGGCTGTCAACGTGTTGCACAACATCCGCGAGGCTCTCGAGAGCAGGGAGCACTTCGAAAAGCTCTCCGGAGACGATCTGGAAGTGCTGGTGCTCATCCAACTGGCCGAAGATCAGGCGAAAACCCAGCAGAACAGGAAGTTGAAGCGAGCTGCTCAAGTAAGAGTGAGTCACTTGAGGGAGTACTGGCAGGGGTACGCCGAGATTCGGAAGAAGGTCGGAGCCGTCTGGAACGCCGTCAATCAGAGAAAGAATGCGATGAACAGACTCTACCCGATCAGAACTTTTGCCGACTTCGAATCGATGTTCACCGTTCTCCCTGGACTTCCCGAGTTGACTCCTGAAGATTTGGACGCCGACAGGAAACTTGCCGTTTTGAACTCTCTCAAACATCTTGGCAACGAGAGCGTCGAGTCGTTCGAGACGGCATTCAGAGGACTTTCGGCGCTCGATCTCCGTTTCGCACGTTTCGAGCCTTCTCTCAAGGGCATTGAGGGGTGAGTCATTCGTTTCATCTCCAGCAGCCTTTCAATTATCACATTTTCAGCACGTTGCTCCGTCTTGATCAGGCACTTGAAACTGCTGCACAGAAGAGAGCGATGATCAAAGCGAACGAATCGGCTGGTTCGACGGCATCAACGGTTTCGACTACGACTCGAAGACCGCCACGACTCTGGAAACGCATTCCTGAAGAAGAAGGATACACCACGGGACAACAGATAGGGTTGTTACCGTAAGCTTAACGGACGAAAACTGAGACTTTTGATTCCAGGATGGGGATCGCGATCGGATTCGGAGTTATTTTTGTCGGTTGTATGATCTTGTCGGTTTACCTTATTGTCAGGGAATGTTTGGCAAAACGGCGAAGTAAAAGAGAGAAGAAATCAGAAGAGAAACCAAAGACGAGCGAGCCGGAGGAACAGCCTGCCCCTCAACCATTGAACCTTTTAGACCTTGGTAACATAATGAACACTAAAAAGGAGCCGGCGGCGAAGGTTGAAAAGGTCGAAAACGATTGGACTCTCGGAACGGATATGCAAGAAACGGAAAAGTTCTCGGAAAAGAAAAAGAAGGAACCGGATTGTCCTATAGTGATGGTGAGTTTTAGAGCGCGCTATCGTCTTTTTTTCATATGAAACTTGATACTTTAGGTGAGAGCCGAGAAACCAGAACGCAAACTACCACCCAGAAAAATTCTTATCGACGATTACTTGTTGGAGGGTCTGAGTGAGGAGGAAGGAGGGCCGAAGAGGAGAAAGAAGAAGAAGAAGAACGAACTTGACACGACGTCTGAAGAGACGATTGTTGCGCTTGGCGCGACGCAATCCAATACGGCCACCACACAATCCAATACGGCCACGACGCAAGATGAGTCGTGTCGTGCTCCGAGTACTGCTGTTTCTCGCACGACGGATGTTGTCGGATCAGCTGCATCAACTGGATCCAATGTTTCGGCTACACCAACTGGCTCAACTGGCTCGGCGGCTCCAAGTGGATCCAACGCCTCGGCTACTTCAACTGGCTCGACCGGCTCGGCGGCTCCAAGTGAATCCAACGCCTCGGCTACTTCAACTGGCTCGACCGGCTCGACGGCTCCTTCTGCCAGTCCCAGTCACATCAAAGTGCCTGCAAGCTCCAACGTGACGAAGAAGTCGACTGGTCGATGGGCCAAGAAATAAATTGACAAGAATACTCGTCTGTGTAGGGTTTTTCATAAAGCAAGATGTTTGTTTTCAGAAATTTCTACTTATCTGAGCTTTTCTCTCAAGAAACTACGAAATCACTTGAAAACTAGGAGTTTGACGAAGTTACCATGAAAAGCGTGGAAAACTGTTAGAAAACGGGCATATTCGGAATTTTAAGCGCGAAAAAGTCGAGCCAGCCCGGAAAAACTATCTTTTTCTATCGAGACACACGGGATAATTATTGCATCGAACGTTCAAATCAACGCGAACCATCTTTTTTGCAAGCTCGAAATGTGCTGTCGTTCGATCGGAAAATACGTAACTTTGGGCAACTTTTCGGTTATCATACAACAAATAAACGATAGAGGGACATTTTTAGATTGTGATTTACAAAGATTGGAAATGAAAATCGAGAAATTTGGCGAAAAATGATAAAAAAAAGCGAATGAAAAAACGCGACGACACAAGAAAATAACGGCTGGACAAGTTTTGGGTTCTCGGATTGTCGTACTGCGCGCTGTTTAGCCGGCGGAAATTTGAATTTAATTTAATTTCAGAGCTCCGAACTCAGCGAAGGGCCGACGGGCCGGCAGTTTTCGACTATAAGAAAATTTCTAAAAAAAAAAGTATCTTGATTTCGAAGGTCAATTTGATGATGTAAGGTTTTTCGGACATTTGAAAAAATCTGCCGAAACTTGAGAGACTGAAAGAGAACGTAAATCGACACGAAAATTGTCTCTTCCACGCGAGACCCGACACAAGCGATCATTTAAAGTGTACGAATTTCAGTTGTGGCCACAATTCGGCTGTAATCGCGTCGAAGCGTCACATGAGAACCCGGTCTCTCAACAGTTTCGTGACAAATCTTCCCGTCATCAATATATTACACAATTGTCGAATGCGGTTTTTAGGTAGATCGCTTTTTCGTTTCGTGATCTCCCACCCCCACCTTCTAAATAGCTGACACACTTGAAACCAAGAAAAAATGCGCGAGTTCGCCGTTTTCACCGCCTTTCTGCTGCTATCCGCGTCGGTTTGCGGCCACCGGTAAGTTTTCTCGCTTTTTTAAATACCAATTTCAGTCGCGACTCGTTTCAGACTCACGCGAGCGAAACGCAACGATTTCACCAACAACTACGGGTACGGACCGTTCGGCGTCGGGCCGACGAACGGCGGCTTCGACAGTTTCGGCTTCTACCGCGACAAGTTCTACAACGGCGGACCGCCGCCGTTGTACACGCACGCCGCCTACCGCAACTACTATCACGAGATCTCGTTTCACAAGAACAAGTACGGACAGCCGGCGCCCACCGATTTCGAGGTGCTTCAGCAGGAGCGATTCGGTCAGTTCTTTTCTTCCTTCTCTCGTGCTGAAATCGCGCTCCACTGGAGTTGGGCGCGAAAACGCGAATTCAAATGCGACGACGCGCCTTGCCGGACGGTGGCCGAGGTTTTTCGCGGTCACCGCAGTGCAGCTGTGTGCGCCAGAGCGCGTTTGCATCATCCAATAGCATTTAGTTTAATTTTCAAGGGAAAAATGGATGAAAACACGATCTGTGTATTGTATGTCGTAAAATTGCACACTTCTTCCCGATCTTTTAGAGGATTCGCAGTAAAACGCGAAAAAAGACAGAAAAACCGCGCCGCACATCTGCAAATAAGCCCCGCCCCCTTTTCCCTCGTTTTTTCTCAATTTTCAGCCGGAAGAGTTGGAAAAAAAGGTGAAATCTGTTCAAAATCAGTCTCCCGTGTAAGAATTGAGCGAAATGAACAGAACTACTACGAACTAGTGCGTAGAATTAGATAATTCTAGAAGCGCATGCTTTGAATCGCTAGTTTTCGTTGCGAGACCCGCGAAAGGGGGCAAATCAAGCAATATTCTTGCAGGACCCTACTACGACGGTGTGTGGGGATACGCGGATCATTCGAAGCACTGGTTCGGAAGGAGATAACTGCGGTGGCCTCCGATTCGCTCGCTTCTTTTTCGACTTTGGCTATTCTCCGTTTTCAACAACAATACGTTTTCGTCATTTCAATCTGTTTTTAACAAAAAACTCGAGTTTTGTTATTTTCAATATCGAGTTTTGTACGCAAACACGGCCTTCCCCGGGCCTCAAGCTACAGTACTTTGAATTTTAAAGGCGCATGCCTTATTTTCTCGATCGGTCTCGCAGCGATGTTTTGTTTTTTTTCCTGTTTTTAGCGCATTTCCCTGAGTTTCTCGACGATTTTCGCGGAGAAAGCCGAAGAAACGGGGAAAAAGTGAGTTCAAACTACTTTTTTTCGAGTCTCACGGACTCAATCCACAACGGGCCGTGTGATTTTCCCTTCGTTTCCTTTATACGCGGTTCTCTCACTCAATTCGCTTTTTTCAGACAGATTCACAACATTCCCCGTGTCTGAAAGCGAAACCTATTAAAAAACTAAATAACGACTTATTTCAATAACCTCAAGTTCGAAAAATAGCCAAAAACACCCCGGGGATTTTGGGAAAAAAAAAAACAGAAGGTTCCCGCCGTTTTTTGCGTTCTCTGGAGTTTGTTTTCCTGCTTTCCCCCACCGATAATATCGAGTTTCATCTCGTTTTTCCACCATTTCTAGTCATTTTCTGTCTGGCTCACTGAAAAAAGTGGAAAAGAATGGCAAAATTTTCATTTAGATGACGTGATGAGGCGAATTTTTCGGTTTCCCCCCACTCGATTCCCGATTTCCGATCGACTTGTCCTCGCTTTCGACGATTACGATTTTCGGTGTTTTCAGGGTACGAAATCGTCGTCTTCAAGTGGAGAATCGGCGATTCGCGATTCGCTTGTGGCGTAGTGAAGGCGGCCGCGAGCTCGGATTTCTTCGAGACTTCCGCCCACATCGGTGC
This sequence comes from Caenorhabditis sulstoni, assembly GCA_963966605.1. Lineage (NCBI taxonomy): Eukaryota > Metazoa > Nematoda > Chromadorea > Rhabditida > Rhabditidae > Caenorhabditis > Caenorhabditis sulstoni. The sequence continues at coordinate 1,606,196 of OZ016476.1, read as the reverse complement.
GTTGAATTCGGCGATGAAATGAGTGGTTTTGGCGGGGAAAAGGCGAGATTTGAGATGCTCTCTGGAATTGGTGGAAGTTCGGGCGGTTTTGGAGTTCTTGGCCATGTCGAGAAGTTTCTTAGGGCCAGCGAAAAAACTTGGCTGAAAAGTGCGGAGAAATGAGAGCAACTTCTGTGAGTCGGCGTTCTAGGCCATCTCATAAAGTTTCTAGGCCATCAAACACTACCTGAGCCGTAATACAGTTACCGTAAAACCTCTATTAGAACGGCATGCCGGTCAATTGTTCGAGAACCCCCTCGGGGTGCCGTTCTAATAGAGGTTTTACGGTAGCTCCAAGTTTGGGTTTAGGCCTAGAACTCGACAAAAGAATGGTTTCTATGCAATCTGGTCGTGTTGTGTCCTAGAGTTTTCAGTGTTCGTTCGCTTCCGGCGCGTCGAATTGTGAAATCATCCGAATGCCACGTATCAGTTGTGTCTGCGTCTGATTACAAAGATGAATCACAGTTTAAAGGGAGGCTCGCGGAAGTCTATCCAAAGGTCTCGCCACGAAAAGAATGGTCTTCAGACTTTTGAAGCTTTCTCCTCACTGCTTCTTTCTCGTTGTTATCCGCCATTTCGCTCTTCCAGTTCCCCCCCCCCCGCGTTTTTCTAGGCCACCGAGCGTTGGTTCTAGTCCCTCGTCGATGAATAAAATAAGACACCAAAAGCCAGGCGGCCGCTAAAAACGGACGCGAAGAGGTCGTAAAAATCGGAATCGTCCGCCGTCATAAACAATCCCGCTATACCATCGAATCGTTTTCGATGGTATATAAAAAGCGGACGACCAACGTTTCGAAAGAAGCCGGCGCCGGTCACTAGAGGGCTCCGCGCAGAGAACAGCCTCTTTTTCGTTGCTTCTCAACAATTTCCCAGCCGGCTCGGTGAACCCTTTCATGTGCCGAGAAAAAGAAACGGGAAAAGTGGAGGCGGTTTCCCATAAGTTTTTTGGCCGTTTGTTCGCTGGGAAATTGCAGAAAAAAAGGTGATCAGTTTGGCTTGCGGCACCGTTTCATCGCATTCATAGTCGGTTTCTGTTCAATGATTTGGCCGCTCAACCGGCATTTGGCGGATGGTATCTGTGAGCATTTCTGTGAGATTTGAATAGCAGTTCTCTTAATTGCGCCACTTCGCGACTCGTTTTCGGTGCTCGAGCCCCAAACTTTTCTATCAATTAGCCTGACGATGTCTCGTCGGCGACGGCTAATCCTCTCGCATCGGCGAGCTCATCCCGTCGTCGTCGTCTTCTGAATCCGACGAAAGGGCTCACGCACTGATAAACACGTTGTCGAAGAGTATCAGTGCGTGACAAATCTTCCAAGAGCGTTTCCAACCGAAGTTTCGGCTCTCTTGAAAACGATGCGACGAACTGTTGTTTAGATTTATCTAGCACACCAACAATCGGTCCGCCGGTGCGCGCACCGCACACACACACTTTTTGACATTCTCAATTTCACCTCTCTCGTTTGTGTCGCGCTGTCTGCGTCTCCGACGGCGTCGCGCACTGTCTCGTCGTCGCGTTCTCGCCGCCTCTCTCCGTTTCACACACTGTTTCGTCGGTTCGGTTTTGAAGGGAGGCGCGCGCGCTGCGCGCGCCCCCCTTTACCCGCTTCAGACAAAACAGAGAAAGTGGGAGGAGGAAGAGGGAGACCGTCCTTTTTGTCTCCCTCTCTCTCTCCCTCTCTCCCTCTCTTACTCCTCACTCCAATGAAATGTCCGCATTTTGAGGCCCTCTGTAAGCTAGTAGTATTATTGTTATTCACAGTGCTCTGTTTCTCTGCTAGACTGTTATAGAGTAAGCTTTTCGTTTGTAGAGTTGAAGAAAACGGCCATCGAATTGAGCAACTCGGAGAAAAGTTTATGGTGTCCCCGTGCTTTCGTGGCGGGACCCTCCGAGTGGACTCTCGATGCGTTTCTGGCTCTGAAACATGAGAAAGGTCTCGTCTGGAAGAGTCGATCGTTCGATTTTGCAGATGAATCGGATGACAATGATGGAGAAGGGGTGCGATCCGATCGCCGGAGCGTCCCGCAACTCGTACACCAGATCGCCGAGCATCAAATCAGGTGAGCACACTACGAGAGAATGCTCTGCGTTTCGAGTTTTGGCGCTGAAAATGATCCGGCAACATTTGTGAAATGCTTCGAATCGCTCAAGTTTGGAGTGGAAACTTTTCGAGTTTGAACTGAACGCTCCCCCGCCCAAAGAAAAGTGTGGAAACGTGGAATTTTGCCGATTTCTCATTACCTGTCTCTCCGTGTGTGTGGCGGCCATGAGAAGTTCAACGGAAGACGTCTTCCTGTTATCAGCGATCATCTGAAGAGTTGGGTGGCGCGCCGAGAGAAAACGACGAAAGATTGCGTCTTTCGACGTTTTTTTTCCCCCCGACAATTTGTTTCCATGGGCAGATGTGCGACACGCAGTGAATTTGAAAAGTCTTTGCGGAGGAGAGTTCCGGTAGATTTGGCAGGTGTTTGTGGGGCGAGAAGAGAGAAAGGACGGCCTTGGACTGGTGTTTCGGAAAATGGGATGGGAAAGTGAAGGGGGGTCTTGGAAGGTGGTACGAATGGGTTACTGTAGGTGAAGAGGGACGCTCGAAGTCCGTTGTCACTGAGCACCTTCTATCTGGGCTACTGTAGTGTTTCGCTTTAAGACCGAAAAATGTCTTCGGAAACTTTGTTTCAAATGTTTTCCACGGAGAAGTGAAATTTTCTCTGGAGTCAGTGCGATAGAGCGCGCTTCGGATTCCTCCACGAATTCTCTAGACCAGATTACTGTACGTAGCTTCTTCGCGTCGAGACCCGTGCTCTTTTCCATTCCCCCTTCTCGAAACGTCGATTCAATCATACGGTCCGACTCGATTCCGGTGACACGACGAAAACAGTGCACTTTGTTCGTGCCCTTGTTCCGCTTTTTCATGTTTTCCGGCTGCCTGCCCTTGCCGACAAACAACAACATGAAGGCATTTCGAAATTGAGAGAGGAAGAGGTGGATATATATATATATATATATATCGATCGGTGGCTCTTTTCAATTCATCATTTGCAATTCGAAACACATTTGCGGGGCGATGATGAAAAACGCCTTTTCAGTGTGTTTTAACGGATTGGAATGGAGAAGTAGACGAGAAGACGGCCTGAAAAGCCCAGAGGTTCTTCAGGTGACGACCGTTCTGACTTCTCATTTCGTGCAATGAACACGTGCATGTGTGTGTGTGTGAGTGTTTCACACAAATCAATCACGAATCCGACAAGCGACGCACAAATTTTGTCCGAACCCCCCCTTCGCGCACTCAATCAACCTTGAAGACGTTTTGAGTGAGAGAGAGAGAGAGAGAGAAGAGTGGCTTCCGTCCCTCTTCGCGTGGTCCCCTTTGTTCTCTTTCTCTCTCTCTCTCTCTCTCTCTCTCGCTCATCCGATCCCCGTCTCCTCAAAGTATCGCAGAGACAGGGACGAAATGAAGAAGGAAGATGTTTACGATCGTCACCCCATTGTTTTGGTTTACGGGGTGCCTAGAACAACAATTTGTGGCGCCGTGGCCGGGCGAAAATGCGATGCACCTGTTCGGAGGATGGAAGGGAATGAAGCGTTGTCCGGAGAGTGTGACGGGTGGAAAGCTTGGATGCCTAGGCGTAGCTCACCTTGTGTGCTCGATTTCGTTTACAGTCTTGTTTGTGGGAATTCACGTGGCGGCTTATATCCGAGGACAGCCGAAAAGCCTAATAAGGACTAAGCGGCCTAGTTTGAACTGCGAGACTTCAAGCTGGAGTACGGCCCGCAACGTGATTAGGGTTTCCAAGGCCATTAACCCATTCTTCGCGTCGGCCTGATGATGATTGAAGATCTGGCTGAATCGAAAGCTGATTAGATCGCACTCGTGTGACGAACAGCCTTCAACCTCCTCCGACTTTCAAATCCCGAGTCTGTTCCTCGCTGCGGCCCGAAGGTCTGGCGATTTCCCGCGGAATGCCCTATCTGTGGAGCCCGGAGCCCAAATCGAAGCTCGAAAGTCTTCCGCTGAACTTGCTCCTTAGATCCGCTCGATCTGTGTTCGATTCCGTGTGTTACAGTCGTGTTGACTGATATCACGTCCCGTTCTTCCAAGCGATGGGGGGTCGAACGGAAAGCAAACAAATGCGGAGAAAAAGGCGCGAAAAATCGGAGGGGATGTGCGAGAGAGTGTTCGAAGTGATGGAGGAGCGGACAGCGAACAACATGTTTTTCCGCACTTTTCACCCCCCACACACACACCTCGTCCGAAAAGCGCCGCGTGCAACCGTCCAGATGTTGCTGTTTACGCCGTTTTTCGATCGCTTTCCGAATGCTCCGCCCCACTTTTTTCGGTCTGTCTAAATCTCTGAATCTCTCTCTGTCTCGCACGCGCTCTTCCGGGTCAATCTTGACTCCGCCCACTTCTTTTCCGTCGCCACGGATTTTTCATTTTTGAGCGTACGAACAAACGATTTTCTGCATCATTTTGCGTGATGTCTCACTTTTTTCATCAACGTAAGCCGGATGGCAATAATAATAATAATAATAATAGCCAAGACGCTGATAAAGATAATAATGGACAGAAAGTTCGAGGTGAGCGGCGCGAGGGACTAGGTTTCCCGATTGCTGGCCTAGATTGACAATCGTCGCCGCGCGGGTCTCGACGCGAAATCATGGCTTACTGTCGCTTTGTTATAGGCGCGCGGGTCCCGCCACGCAAAATGAACGAAATGTGGCATGCGCCTTTAAACTACGGTTTGCATTGATAAATTATTTTTCGAAACCGTAACCCAAAGAGTTTAAAGGCGCATGCCTAACTTTGTTCTTTTTTTCTTTCGTGGCGGGACTCGCGCGGTTCTAATCGGCCGTTTTCAGAGGCCCAAAATCCACAGAAAACCTCGTTTTCGTGTCGAGACCCGTTGCCACCACGCGATTCACCGTTCACACGCACGCAATCGCTCCACCATTTTCAGACTCGCCATCGTCGGTGACGTCGAACTCTCCGATGTCGTCGTCGTCCGCCTCGTCGGCGTCGCAACGTCGCGCGACCATGTCGGCCGGCTCGTCGACCGGCCGCCGTCCCTCGTTCATCGCTCAGATGCGTGAGCTCATCTCGCATCCGCGCACCGGATCGCTCGGCGCCTCGATGTTCCGTCGTCCGCCGTCGTCGTCGTCGTCGTCGTCCGACACGACGCGTCGCGTCCAGGTGGCCGAGTGTTCCGTCGAGGGCGCCTACGATCTGCGCGACAAGGAGGCCAACTTCTACGACGACGATCAGGCGTTCCGCCGTCCGCGCTCCAACTCGTCCGATCTGCTGATCCTTCGCAAAACGTCGCGTCCGATCAGCTTCAACGTCGTCGGTGTGATCGGTGAGTGTTCGGGGGGAGGGCGAACCTGGAAACGCGCCATCGTCTTCTTCTTCTTTCAGACCAGAAAAACGATCCGTACCGTCAGTACATGTCGCTGGTGGACGTGTACGAGTTGTGTCCGAACAACTCGAAGATCATCATCATCGACGCGTCGATGCCGGCGACGTCGGCGTTTCGCATCATGCGCGACCAGAACATCACCACGCTCATCGTGTGGGACACGTCGAATCCGCGCTCGACACGCCGCATCCTGACGCTCACCGATTGCCTGCTGTCGATTCGGAACGAGCCGAAGCCGGCGAACGACGACGGCGTCCTTCGCGCTTCCGACATTCTGTCCGAGTCGTCGCTCGTCTCCGTGTCGATCTCGTCGAAGATTCTCGACCTTTGCGAGGAGCTCCACCAGAATCGTCTGCATCGCGTCGTTGTGCTCGACGACGCGAAAGAGGTCGTGCACATCATTTCGGTGCGACGTGTGCTCGCCGCAATCCACAAACAGAACCGATCGTTGCACTTTGCGCAGTGGCTGTCGAAGCCGATCGGAATGTCGGCGTGCGGCACGTGGGACGCGGTGGCGTGCGTGTCGCGCAACGAGACGGTCTACCGAGCGATGGAGGACATGCTCGGCTTTCACTACACGACGCTTCCCGTCCTGGACTCGCAGAAGAATGTGAGTCTCTCTACGCATCCTTCGGATGATCATCGATCGATGCTTCCAGGTGATCGGCGTGATCACAAAGACGGACATTTGCAAGGCGCTCCCCATCGGCAGCTACGATCCGAAGCGTTGGCTGCTCGAGACGAGAATCTCGGACATTATGCACATTTGCAAGAGTCACGTGTTCGTCACGTCGTCCGACTCGATCGGACAGGTGCTCGACACGCTTCTCTGCTCGGACGCGCAGACCGCGTTCGCCATCGACGACAGAAAGGTGAGCGCGAGCACAAGTTCAAACGCTAAAACTGTGGGAAAAAAGGCTCGAGCGGGTCTCGCGCGGAAGAGAAGCGACGGCGTTTCGTGTCGATTTACGCCGTCTGTGTGCAGGCGAGATCCCAGTAGATATCAGCGAAACCAGATGACCGCTTCCCTTCATTGTTGCAGGTGATCGGCGCCATCTCGCTGACCGACTTCCTCAGCTTCATTCTCCGTTCGCCGCTGGCTCCGACCGACGAGGAGCAGACGACCTGTGACGCCGAGCCACACGATCTCTCGTCGGCCCTTCCGACACCCGAATCCACGTCGTCGAGCACCGAAAAGCTCACCCAAATGCTCCACAAACTGTAGAAAGGAAGAGCGGAAGAGAGATAGAGAGAGGCTCTTCAAGTTAAATGTTATCGTTTTATGCGTCCCTCGCTCGTTTTTTCTTCTTGTTTCATCGAAAGCCCCGCCCCCTCGCTTTTCAAGCTCCGCCCCCCCAAAACACTGTTTTCTTTTTGTTCTTTCTTTTTCATCCTACGTAGAATCTCTAGAATTACTAATCTATCTCTCTCTCTCTATCTCTCTCTCTGTGTCGATCCCGTGTAGTTTTCGTTTCCACAAAAAATATCATTTTTCGCCTCGTTTGTTTTTTTTTCTATGTGTGCGTGTTTCTTCTCTCGACGTAATCATGTTCTTGTTTTCTTTTTTCCTTCTCTCTTCTTTTGTAAAGCTTTACCTCGCTGAAAATCACTGAAAGTACCTCCATCACAAAACCGCCACTTCACTTTTCTCTCTATCTCTCTCTCTCTCTGTTCCCCACTCCTTTTCTCGCCCGGAAATGCACACTTTTCTAAACACTTGTTTATCATTCTGGTTAGCATTACTACATGTTTTTTTTTTAAAACAAACAAGCCACGAATTGTTCTTTCATCTATTTGGCCTTTGCGAACTTTTCGACGGCGGCGCGAACCTCGTCGACGTTCGCCGCGTCGCCCCACTCCTTCTCCAGATGCGTGAACACGATCTCGTTGTTCGCGATCAGGTAGACGCCTGCAATTGTTGTTGCGCGTCGGCTTTGGTGTTTTGTACGTAAAAAGGGCGGAGCTATGCATGTACTCGACGGAAAACCGTTCGCTTTTCGTACACCGTCACGCAAAACTGCAGACTTTCAGCCAAACACTTGCCATAAGCCCCGCCTTCTCAACTCACCGCCCAAAAGACGTCCCTCTCCCTTCAGATTCCCCTCGACTTTCGACTTTTTCGCGTTGTAGACGTTCGAGTAGGTGCCGACGCGGAGGAGTCCCATCCAGACGGGCAGCCAACGTTCGTTGGGTCCGTAGAACGTGCGTTCCGTGTCCAGATAGACGTCGCCGCCGCTGAACCACGATTTGAACTCGTTCGCGCCGAGAGTCTCGTGAACGACGGCCGCCTGGAGCAGAGGAAAGATGGATAGAGATGAGGAGCACACATTCCATCAGAGACAAACCAAAGGTCGGTCGGGTCTCGCCACGAAAAAGAAGGGGTACCATAAACTTTTCCTCGACGAATAATTCTTTGGGAGAAATAAGTTTATGGTACCCCTTATCTTCGTGGCGAGACCCGACCGGCCGCCGTTTGTGTCTCGTGGACTTTTGAAGTTTTTTTCGGCTCTCTAATAGCAAAAACTGCGGTGTTCTCTTTCTTTTTCAACGAAACGAGTGAGACTCACCAGTCCGATTCCGTTTTCCTTGAGCAACGGAAGCAGTGTGTGCAGTTCGGCGGCCTCGCGACGGCACAAAAGGCATCCGGGACGACGGACCGCCATCACCATCAGTGGGCCTTTTTTGAACAGCGACTCGGCCTGGAAATGAAACCATTCTCGTCGGATTACGACGCGCTCCACCGGACTTGGCGCGAAAATTTGAAATTGGCTATCTGTGAAGAGGCGTTTTCGTTCACTGTGACGCGGAGTTGTAGACTTCTATTTAAGCGGGAGCGTGGTTCCGTCGCACACTTGCAAATAGGTCACGCGTCCAGTCCGTCACACACTTTGATGTCCGTACGCAAACACACGTGACCTGTGTTCACTTTTCGTTTTTCATTTTCATTTTCGCGCACTTTTCTCATTTCTCTCGCCTGCACGGAGATCAATCAGAACAGAGAGGTGGGAAAATCGATAAACGATACTCGTTGTTCTCTGTGGAAAGGTCAGATTGCTCTCACTCTTTTCCATTCCCTATTCAGATTCTTTCAGAACGCCAACATCATGCCAAAACGATCATATTCTGAAGTGGCGGTGAGCACGACGTCGACGCCGACGCCTTCGCCGAAAGCCGAACTTCGTCGTCTTCGATGCGAGAAGGCCGAGCTGACGAGACAGGCCAAGGCGGCGAAGCAGAAGGAGGGACGGATGCAGCGGCAGATCGAGCAACTCGAGCAGCGCGTCGACACCGAATCGCGGCTCGTCGTCGAGCTGACCGTCGCGAGACAACAGCTCGCCGCCCGGATCGGCGAGCTCGAGGAGGAGAAGCGAAGTCTGAAGGAGATGAACGACGAGCTTCACGACGAGCTCACCGAGATGGAGGAGCAAGACCATGTGATACTCGAGGAGAACTTTGAGCTCGAGAATCGAAACTCGAAACTCGAGAAGACGAACGACGAGCTGAACAATACGAATCAGGAGCTGCTCGAGTTTGTCGACGATCTTCAGAAGAAGCGCGACGAGAGTCCGTCGAAGGAAGTGCGTGCGCTTCGCGAGTGGAGCCGCGCTCAGCGAGCCACGATTCGCGGGCTGAAACGCGATTTCGAGCAGAACGCCGGCGTCCAACCGTGGAAGGAGTGCGAGATTTGTCGGCTCGAGTACAGCGACGCGGACGCCGCGCGGACTCCGCGCGTCCTTCCGTGCGGTCACACGATGTGCACGAAATGTGCTCAATCGGTGCGCGAGGGCACCTCGCTGAAGTGTCCGTTCGATCGGCGAGTGCTGTTCTGCAAACGCGTCGCGGCGCTTCCGAAGAACTTGTTGGTGTTTCACATGTGAATGAAAACTGATTGATAAATAATGTTTTGGAGCTGAATAACATCGCGCTCCACCGCACTAGACGACACGAAAATCTTCGGCCACGGCCTAGAAACCCAGCTTTTCAGGTACTCTGAGAGAGCGCGAGTCGGTTTCATTCAAGATTCAAAGCGAACGTTTGAGATAGGCTCTTCCAAACTTCAGCCATGGCCTAGAAAACCACACGCTGAGGCTAGCGAAGCTCCAATTTTCAGAACCAACCGAGCCGACTATAGTCTTTCTCATATGGCTGGCGATACTCTAATCCTCTCCCGAGAGCTCTCTGACAACACGTCATCGCTGAGCCCTCGTTCGGCGAGCCATTCTCCTCTCGTCAAAGATATCGACCATGGCCTAGAAATCCGTCTGCTCGCTATCATTCTGTCGTGGACTTTCGTGCTCTTCGGGTGTTTAGACTTTTCATTCTTCCACCGTTAAACCTAGAATCATGTAGATCGAAGGGTCTCCCGAACTTTGACGGGATGAATCTCCGAAACAGAGATAGTTGGAAAAAAGTTGTCAACTACAAAACGATGGGAAATTTCACGCTGATCAAGTTTGTAGTTGACAACTTTTCCATAACATTGCTGGTTACCAAGATAGGGGAGCCCGTTCTAGCCTCTCTCGTATCAATGAAAACGACTCGGGCTCCAAGGCAACGCGTCATGGAGCCGAGCATGTGAGCCGTGCCATGCTCACATGGTCTCCGTCCTCTCTGCGTCTCTTTGCTCACTACTTCTGCTCCTTTCTCGTCGCCGTCGCCGCTCGCCCCATTTCTCATTTCTCTTCGCCGGCTCGCCGTTTTCTTTCTCATCTCTCTTCCCATCCCCCCCGTCATTCTGACTTTGTTTGTTTCAGCGAGCGTGCGATGAGCGGCGTCGAATCGAGCCAATCACCGGAAGAGGAGCTCCGCGAGCTGCACGAAGAGCTCGCGGCGAGTGCGGAACGCGAGAAGACGTTGCGCGACGAGCTGTCGGCTCGCGACACCGAGATGGACGAGATGCGAATGCAGGTGTTGTCGCTCGAGAGTCGCCACAAGCTTCTCGTCGAGCGCATCGACCACACGGCGCCGAACATCACGAGGCTGCTCGAGGAGAACGCGACACTCGCGAAACTCAACCATCGTCTCGACAAGAAGATCTCGTATTTGATGAGACGCGACGAGAAGCTCAACACGGAGCTCGCCGAGCACAAGGCCACCATTGAGAGTCTCGCCAATTTCTACGAGCACGATTCGAGCCGACTCGATAAGCAGCTCGAGGCGGTCGTCGACAAGCAACACGAGACGATCGGTCGGCTCAGCGCCGAGCTCGAGCAGAGCACGGGCAAGGTTCAGCCGTGGAACGAGTGCAGATCGTGTCGCGACGCGTACGACGAGGCGGCGAAGGTGCCACGTGTGCTCAAGTGCGGTCACACCGTGTGCCAAGAGTGTGCCACGCGGATGCTCCAGTTCGGACTGCTCAGATGTCCGTTCGATCGACAGATCTGCTACGCGAAGGAGGTCACCGACTTTCCGAAGAACTATTCTCTCCTCAACATGTGATCTATCCATCCATCTATATCTCCAATAATAAAGTATTCTGACTCGACCAGTGTAATGTGTCTACTCAAAATGTGCTCTGCTGCACTCCATAAAACGTATGCATCAGGCCGCGAGAAGATTCTTTCTCTCTCTCTCTCTCTCTTGCGCCACACCCAGCCCTTTCGGGCATCGATTCATTTTTCCACTCCTCACCTCACACTCTCCATTCTCTCAAAAGGGCTCCGCTGTCCCTTCTGGCATTCCCATTCACTCGCCGTTTTCTCCCCGCTCTTCTTCACACACACGCACACACATTCTCTTTTTCATTTTGCGAGTTTTGCAGAGAGGAACATGGCGAAACGCGCGCGCATCGAGCCGATGTCGTTGGAGGACCAAGTTCGTGCGCTTGAAAGTCAAAACGAATCGTTCAGACGGCAGATCTCGTGCTACCGGTCGCAGGCGAAAGCGGAGACGAGTGCGCGCGAGGAGATGGCGAACGAGATGTCGGCGATGAAGGCGGCTCATCAGACGGAGGTGGCGACGTTGAAGCGAAAGAAGCGGAAGTGGAAGAAGGCGGCACGGGAGGCGAACGCCCGCGTCCAACAACTCGAGACGACCGTCAACGAGGTCAGCGACCGCAACGAGAGCCTCGATACGCGCAACGACCAGCTGCGCGCGATTATTATTGCGCTCGAGAGTGAAACTCCGTGCAGCGAGGTCGCCGAGCTCACCTTGCACACGGAACGGCAGCGTGCCGCGATCGACTCGCTGAAGAAGGAGTTGGCCGAGCAGTCGGGCGCGGTTCCGTTCAAAGAGTGCGATGTGTGTCGTGTGCCGTTCGACGCGCACTGCCCGGAGAAGGTGCCGCGTGTGCTTATGTGCGGTCACACCGTGTGCACCGGTTGCCTTCGCGAGTGTACCACGGGCGACATCATCAGATGCCCCTACGATCGCGTGTGCATCTTCTGTCCCGATGTCAACGAGTTGCCGATCAACTTTGCCATTCTTTGAGTTGTGATTGTGTGATTTGGGTGATGAGAGTCGAATCAATAAATCCCTTTTTTGGAAGCTGTTCTAGTTACTCTTCAACTATTCAGAAAGATTCGTCAGAATTCGTCGGATAACCTAGTGCCACGTCGCGGGTAGCTGGCCAAACATTGGCCAGACATCCGCTTGATATACGCCAGAATGATCGCATGAACCGCGAATGACGATCCGCTCGACATTACGCCGAAATGAGCCGATTTGCAGTCTCTCCAGAACATCGAATGCCGAAGACGCTCATATCACAACCCTGACGATTTCGTCTTCCACCCGCAAAAGTGGCGATAGTTCACAGAAACAGAAACAGAAACGCATTCGCATTCGCATTCGCCTTCACCGACGCCCCTCCCGTCATCATCGTCGTTTCGTCGTTATCAATCATTCCACTGCCATCCCAACCGTCCTCGGCCTCGTCGCCGTCGTACGGTGGATGAGAGTTTTTTTTTTTGGTTTCCTTTTCTAGGGAGTTTTCACTTCATTTTCGCCTGCGTCTCACATGGCCTCTCGCCATTTTCTTGATCACTTGTTTCGTCGTTACCTTCTTCGTTTTACTTTCATTTCCCCCTTCCACCCCCCCCCCCCCCCGTAACGCCCCCAATCCGAGTCCCGCCCACTTTTTGGTTCGCTTTAAAGTCGGCGCTAGTTGCCGGTCTTCTCACCCTATTCCATCGTCTTCACCCGACGTCTTCTGAAGATGTCGAATTGTTTTTACTCGGACTTCTCCTCCTCGTCGTCTTCGCTGGACATCGATGGCCCGGTCTACACGTTGCGTGCGGAGGTCTATGAGCCGTCCGATCGAGTCTTGGAGATTGAGAACACCGAGCTGCGACGACGTGTCAAGGAGCTCGAGGCGAGCCACGAGCTCGACCAAAAGCTCCACGAGCACGAGAAGGCCGAGTTGGAGAAGCGTGTGAAAGGGCTCGAGGAGTACGTGGAGGTGCCGAGCGCGAGCAAACTGGTGCAAGTGCGCGACGAGCAGATCCACTTCCTCAAGTATGTCAACGATCGTCACCGGAAGGCGTACGAGAAGGCGGCCGAGTGCAATAAGCAGCTCGCCAAGTTCAACCACAAGCTCAATTTGCACTGCGAAGAGGTGCACGAGAACGAGCAGCGGCTCGAGGCGAAAGTCGACAGTCAGCGGGGCCGTTATCGCGATCTGTTGCGCGACTACCATCGCATCGAACGGATCATGGGTCGACAGAGGGACACCATCCTCCGGCTCTCGCGAGCCATCGCCGACGGCGAGCCGAACGAGCAGCCGTGGCGATCGTGCGAGGTGTGTCGGAACGAGTTCGACGGACGCGTCGCCGCGAGAGTGCCGCGCTTCTTGCGGTGCGGTCACACGTTTTGTACCGAGTGCCTGACGGAGGTGCACACTGGGCTCACTATCGATTGCCCGTTCGATCGGGCGCCCACCTACGTGGAGGAGATCAAGGATTTGACTGTCAACGTGCTGGCCACTCAGATGTAGAGATCATTGCGTTTATGTTTTTGATTTTGGTATCGATTGTGACTGTGATTGTACTCGCCCGAATAAAACCATTCATCGTAGCCTTTCTACTGATTCTACCGTAATCCAATCAAAACCTCCGGAAGTCAAAGACTTTGGATTGGTTTCTGATTCTCAATGGCTTGTTGAGCTCCTCGAGCAGTTACCACCAGATCGACAAGCTCTCGCGGCGGCTCAGTAAGCTCATGACAAGGAGCTTGTCGTTGGAAGAGCCGAAGTTCGAAGGAAAACGAGCAGCCGAATCGGACCTACAGCTTATCAAGGCACTCTGTTCGAATCGAAAGTCCGGAAAGCGCGCTCTGTTGGATATTTCGAAGGAACTTCCCTGTATCTTCTCTACTTTTCCCATTCACTGACCAAATATCTCGCCGGAGGGATTAGTATTGAGGCTTATTATCCTTTTGGGATTGCAGGGATGCCTCTTACAGATATTTAAGACAAACTTCATTCTCTGGAGGTTGCAAACGAATAGGTTCCCGTTGATCAGAAAGTACGCTCTAATGAACAGTGTGGACTCTCGCATCTGCCAAGCCGCGGATCTCGTCAAACTAGCCGCATCGCAACCGATTTCAGTGAAATGTCATGGAAACTGCTCGCCGGTGCGTCAAAACTATCCCTCTGGAATCACAAAGCTACTCTCAGATTCATCAGATTTCTATTTGCTACAAAGCACTCCGCGATGGATAGTTCTCCTCCATTTTCCCACTCTTTTCGTTGAAAACAGAAACATTTCCGTCCTCTATGTCGATTTCTCGCTTCTTCCCGCTACTTAATAACCCATCTTCACGTCCCACGACAGATTCGCTTCTACCGTAACCCCGCGTCTTCCCCCTTTGTCAATCATCTCAGAACAGTCGTCCCGTGTGTCGTCTCGCGAAGACCCTCAATCGCAATTGCCAGAGTGCTAGACACCTAGAGACGCATATACACAGACGCAGACGTGCAGAGAAGAGGCATGCCACCTAGAATGCTGCGCTGTCACCCCTCAACAACGCTAGAGACGCAGAGGAACTACTACACTCGCTTCTCTGCGACTCTCTCGTTTTCTATCCCTCTCTCTCTCTCTCTTTCTCTTTCTCTGAACACCTTTTTTCTCCCCGTGACCGCCACCCACTATCGCCTCGTTTTTACGATGGTTTTCGAACACTTTACACACTCGAACTCCAAATTTTCTATGCGAAATTCGACGGAGAATCGATCGATCGGTAGTGTAATCTTGTCTCACATCCATTTCTTTGAGCAAACTCTGACTACCAAACAGTTTCAAGGCGCGCATCGACATAGAGCATTTCGTGTTTCTTTTCGTTGCGAGACCTTCTTTTTTCTTTTCTCCTCTGTTTCCACTATCAATTCTTTATCTGTCTTTACACGCGGATTGCAGACGAGACGCGAAGCAGAAGAATGGCGAAACGAGCTGGATCGCCGGAGTTGACGGACGTCAAGGAGAAGGAAGCGAAGCGTTGCGTCGGCGGCCGCATCACCGACGTGCACGCCGAAATCGAGCGTCGCATCCAGAAGCTCGACGCTCTGCCGGAGGATCCGGCGCGCGAGCTCGCGCTCCTCCTCTGCCAAGTGATGGACTCTTCGGGACCCGGCTCGCGTTCCATCGAGCTGATGACCAGACTGACGCTGCAGATGGAGGAAGATTTGCAGCGCGAGGCGCAGCGCAAACGCGACGAGGAGCGTCGCAAGCTCGCCGAGCAGCACGAGCGCGAGACGACGGTTCTGCGACTGCAGTTGGGCGTCCGCGAAATGGACGTCGCCCAGATGCGTCGCGAGCAGCTCGACATCGCCGAGGCGATCAGCGACGCACGAGAGGCGTTGGTCGACTCGCATCGCAACATCGAATGGCTGCAGGCGAAGAACCACTGCCTGATGATGTCCGACACGTCGCACTCGTGGCGCGAGTGCTCCATCTGCCTGAACGGCTTCAGCGAGGAGCCGGAGCGAGTGCCGCGTGTGCTCAAGTGCGGGCACACGTTGTGTCAGCAGTGCGTCGACCGTGTCAAGGGCGGCGACTACTCGATTCAGTGCCCCATCGATCGCAAGCACATGTTCGGAAGTATCGACGAGCTTCAGATCAACTATCAAATTCTGTCCAACTTGTAATGCATTGTAATGTAATGTACAGAATAAATCGGTTGTACTCATTGATTTGTGTTTCTTTTCAGTTCAAATCACACTTCTCAGATGGAAGCGGCTCTAGCTTTTTTGTGCTGAACCCTATGAAAATGGTTCAGTTACAGAAAATATAGCGGATTTCAAGATCTTTCGAATGGAGCAGAGAGCTTTCGAAAACCTTCAATTTGAAGCAAGTTATGAAAGTTTCTATACTGACTGCTATTAAAACCATCACAACTCGCTTCAAAGTCATTATTTTCAAATTCACATTGGACCATTCGAAAGCTCTCAAAACGCTTTATATTTTCTGTCACAGAACGATTTCTATAGGGTTCGTAATTCTCCGTTTTCATATCCGACAGCGCGCCTTGGCCGAAGATTAATGGAAGTTGATATTATTACAACTTGTTACAACTCTAATTAGACAAAAAGGTTCAAGGTCGTGCCTCTTCAAGGAGAGAGAGAGAGAGAGAGAGAGAGAGAGAGAGAGAGAGAGAGAGAGAGAGAGAGAGAAGCTCATTGCCATCTGTTCCCTTTTTCTGTTCGTCTGTGCGCATTCTATCTCGCTCGCTCAGCCAAATTTTCATCGTCATCTGCGTCTCTCTCGCTCTCTTTTCCTAATCCGCCTCGCTCATTCGCATCCGATTTTGTATTTTCGAAGCTTATTTCCGTCCGTTATACTCCCCGGTTCTCTATTTTCCGAGAGACAATGTCGAAACGAGCCGCCGACACGAGCGGCGCTGTTCCGGACCGTCTCGATGCCAAGCAGCACACTATTCAACGCGCCAGGTACAACCGCTTCAGCCATTTCGATCGATCACACGCACTTTTTTCAGCGCCACAACGAATTCGTCACCACCGGATTCCAATCAAGACGTGCTGCTTCAAACCTTTGGAGATTCTTTTTCTCACAGCTATCTTACGAAACTCATCCAATATCATGCCGTCTATCAAGACAGGCTCAATGGTCTTGCTCCTTGTCCGGCTCCAGCCGCAGCTCCAACTACTTCCACTACCACTGTGAGCTCCCTGGAAGCGGAACTATTAGCTCTCTGTCAGAACTTGCTCACTCGTATCTCTGCCTCTGATCCAGCTCCAGCTTCTGCTCCTGCTCATTCTGATACTTCCAATAACACTTCAAGCTCCCAGAGAGCAGCGGGACAAGACGATATGCCACTCGATCCTGCACAATTGGCCAAATGGCGTCAGTGGATCGTTGCCACCGTACAAAAGTACTTCGACACGGTAAAAATGCTGCAAGCTCTGCGGATCGCAATTTCGTCGGACGCCGCCAACGCCAACGGAGTGCTGTCGATGGACCAGGTTCGCCATCAGCTCGAAGAGCCACATTCTCACACCGTTTTCTTGTTTCAGATCGCGCAAAAGACGATAGAGAGATCGGAGGCGGAATTTTTGACCGACGTGTCACGTGACATGCAGTCGGATATCAAAATGATTATGCAGGAAATGACTCGCGATCTCACCCGCAAGGCACAGCCGGATCAGGCGGCGACGACAGCGGAGCAGGAGGAGGAGAAGGCGATTCGCTTCGTGGAGCAGCAAAAGCACTCGTCGCAGGTGCTGAAGCTCAAACTCCAAGGGTTGGAGAGGCTCGTCGAGCACGAGAAGGCGAGCAGCGACGCGCGGTGCGTGATCGCGTGTCTCGAGGACGAGAAGAGCGCGTTGACGGCCCAGGTGCGACGACTCGAGGACGAGCTGAAGGCGTCACGCGAGAAGATTGTCACGTGGAGCGAGTGTCCGATCTGTCTCGTCGAGTTCAGCAGCGACGACGCCGCGTTGGCGCCGCGCGTTATTCCATGCGGTCACACGGTTTGCGAGAACTGTGTCACGCAGTTGAGAGAAGGCACGCGCAACTTGCTCAAGTGTCCGAAGTGTCAGCAAGAGTACATCAAGTGGAGCGAGTTTCCCAAGAACTATCATGTCATTAGCAACTTGTGAAATTGTTCCAATGGTTTCGATTGTTATCTTCTTCCTTTTGTTGAACTTTTTTGAATTTTGCCGCGGTATATCTCCGGAACTAGAATAGTTAGAAAAAAGTTGTCAACTACAAAAATGCGGGAAATTTTCCGCTGATCAAGTTTGTAGTTGACAACTTTTTCATAACTCGCCTAGTTTCCGAGATATCACGGTTTGAAGTTCACCCAAAGTTTTTATCTCAAACTTTTCTATGTTTTCTTGTTTTTTTTTCTCAATTTTTTTTCAAAAATTTGGCAATTTGCGCTATCAAATTCTAGTGGCCCGCTGATTCGAAATCAAATTTCAACATTAAAAAAAAAAAAAAAATTTTTTCAAAATTTTTGAATGCTCAAAATCTCGTTTTCTCACTTAAATACTGCCGATTAAATTTGTCAAAAATTAAATTTTGATTCGATTTTTGTGTTTTCGCGCCATTTTCAGTGCGCGCGCGCGCGCCAGAATGCTCTCTTTCGCTGTCTGCGTCTCGTTTTCTCTCGTTCTCCCTCCTCTTTTCGTTCCATTTTCATTGTATTACTTGTTTTGTCGTTAATGAAAAATCGATATTTTCACACGCCTTCCTACCTCGTCAAGTCATAGCTTTTCGCCGGATTGGCTCAGAACACAGTCCAGTAGAGCGCACTTTCTCCATTCGGCCCAATTTTCAGGATGACGTCAGAGACAGCGTTGCTCACGAACATCATGACGATGCTCGCCGAGTCGGGACGCGCGACTCGACGCCACATCGAGAGCTACAATCGGACTGTCGAGCTGCTTCTCGACACCGTCCACACCGGCGAATCGGGTTCGAAGCGACGGAGTGCGCTGGAGCGCGTCTCGACACGACTCATCGCCGAGCAACGACTTCGGGCGGGCGCGGAGCACGAGCCGACGACTACAATGGACAGGGACTCGGAGGTCGACGAGCTGCGCGAAATGCTCCGCGAGGAGAGAGCCGACAACGAGCGATTGCGGCGTGAGAACGAGAGGCTGAAGGAGGTGGACGCCGTGCAGCGGCTCGAGTTGCACCATTTCAACGCGCAACGCTTCGCCATCATCCGATTTCTCGAGGTGGAGGCGGCGGCGAAGCGCGAGATGATGCGCGCCAATCATCATCTCGAGGTGGATCTTCGATGGCGTCGCGAGACGATCCGCCGCCTCAAAGCGGGACTCGAGCGGCAGTCGGGTGTGCATCCGTGGAAGGAGTGCGAGATTTGTCGGTTCGAGTTTGGCGAGCAGCCGCCGCAACGCGTCCCGCGCGTTCTTCACTGCGGTCACACGGTTTGCGAGGGATGCGCCGCCGGCATTCACGCCGCCGGCGCCGTTCTGTGCCCGTTCGATCGACAGCTGACACAGTGCAAACGTGTCACCGATTTGCCACGCAACTTTATCGTTTTTCACATGTAATGTGCCCGATCTTTGTGTTTCTCTTCTTTGAATCTTTTTGCACTCACTAATCGATAAACTTTTCCAGAATTTCCACACCAAAGTTTTGCGTCAGCGCGCGACATACGCCAGTGGCGGGAAGGGGGAAACGAGCGTACCGTGAAAAGTTCGTCGCGCTCGACGCGCTCCTTCTCGTCGACGGCGCCACGAATCGGCACCAGACGCGCTTGGGCCAGATGAGCGAACGTCGGCGCGACGGCTCCGATCGTCAGGTACGTCGGCAGATTCGCGTAGATCAGCGCGCCGCCGAGTGCCGCCACTGCGCCATAGCCGAGAAATGCCATTTTCGTGTCGAGCCTGAAAGGAAACTGAATTAGTCATGCGCCTTTAAGCTTTTCGGGTTACGGTTCAGAAGCGCAATGCAAACCGTAGCCCGAAGAGTTTAAAGGCGCATGAAAATCCCAGTGGGCGGCGTGAAAAGTGTCAAATTTGGGGTGAGAGTGTGTTTTTTTCTAAAAATAAGAAACAATTTCAAAAAATTGGCAGAGTGGCTGCGTGTGTGTGGTAAATAAGTGAGTTCAGTGTAGTGTGGAGCGCTTGCGAGAGCGAGAGAGAGTGTGGCGGAGTGAGAGGGTGCGAGAGAACGAGGGAAAACTTGTTGATTCGAGGCCTGGCGATCTTTGAGACGCTCATCTTATGCAACAATCATCATCTGGCCGAGAAGACGCGGTTTGGAGTTCTCGGCCAGCGCGCTCGTTTTCAGATCAACAGGATGGCCTAGAAATACGCGCAGGTTTCTAGGCCAAACCGAGTGTTGAGGGTGAAACCTTACATTAGTGAGTTTTCTAGGCTACGCCGAGGTTTTGAGAAACCGGAAAACTTGACACATCAGAAAGGGTGGCCTAGGAAACTATCTCATTTTCTCGGTCATCGTAAGGAAAGAACCAACTGGACTTTTCTAGGCCAAGGCACGATTTCTTTGAGAAACACCAGTTTCACTATTGTCAGCTGAGATGCCACGGTCTATTGGACGGCCTAGGAAACCTCCAAAACTTTCTAGGCCATCCTCTATCTAACATAACCCCTACTGGCCTAGAAAAACCCATTGAGATTTGAGATTTCTCTAGGCCACACAAGAGAGAAGAAGAACGAGTTTGTTCCGAGTGTTGAACCTTGAACCGATCGTGTATTTTCGACTGTAAACAGTGTGTTACACACTTCCATCTCTCTTTGTCACTTCATCTCCACCATCTCGACGGTATCACGAGAATTCGAATGTCGAGACATCGAGACTCCCGTTTTCTCGCCGTCTTCCTATTATTTCTGCTCGATGCTCGGACAGTTGACTCGAGAATCGCGGAGGAAGCGTTGATTTCGGCGATCGCCGAGTTTTGCACCAGTTCCGACGGCTACGCGAGCGGCTTTTGTGCGGATTACGCGAAATTGCGGAGAGGTTTCGCGTGTGCGAGTCGATTATCGATCGATCATCGATTTTTTGCAGCCAGAGCCACCTCTAATGCGACTGTCACGACGGAGGCCGAGATAGCGAACCGAACGGCGGCGGGGGCCGAGAAAGCGGCGGCCGTGGCCGAGAAGCCCGGCGATCTGGTGCTGACGGAGGGAAATCGGACGGCGATAATCGAGACGGCAGGGGTTCGGGAGGGGTCGGACGACGAGACGGTCGGACTTACTCCGCAACAGATTCGCGACGAACTGAGGAAGATCATTCAGGAGGAGGTGCAGAAGAAAACCATCCAAAAGTTGGAGGACGACCCGGTCAGTAAGTGCGCTCCATGGAGAAATTGCGGGAATCCGGGGGTTTGGCAAACGCGCTCCATTGAGAACGACGAAATTCGACTGATTTCGCGTTTTGCAAACGCGCTCTATCGATAAAAATCAGAGAACATCCTAGTTTCGCAAGTGCGCTCCACTGAGAACGACCAGGATGACTATTTTTAGAAAAACCGCTTGAAAGAAACGCGCTCCAATGAGAAAACCGCCCATAGTCTTTGGTTATCACAAATGCGCTCCACCGAACTCTTTTTTTTGCAGGCGTGCAGCAATTTGCGTGACGAGTACGACGAGGTGTGTTTCGCGACGCCGCCACTGGCCGCCTTCCAGGAGACTCGCGAGTTTTGTCTCGCCTTCGTCAAAAATTGCCAAAATTCGCTGCTCACCAACATTTTCACCAATGTCAAGTGAGTCGACGCACTCGGAAATTGAAAAATCGATATGGTTTGCAGAAATTTCAAAGTCGACTTTTCGGCGTACTGCAAAAAGCATCGCGAACGGTTTCGCTACGTGTGTCCGAATCCGTTACGGTTTCAGAGTTTCGCCGAAGACGTGAGTTGATCGCCCCCTCTCTTTTTGGTTCGAGTGCGTTGCGGTCGCGTCGCGGTTTTTGAAAGGCATACGAATTATACATTCGCGATGCGGTCGCGTCGCGGCAGACGCCATACCTCGTTTCGATTCAGGCGGTCGAGTTCTGTGTCCGGTTCAAAGAGCGATGCCCGGCCGAGCCGCTGCCCGCCGAGCCGGTGATGTTCCACAGAAAGGACGAGGGGCACATTTATACGCGCGAGATCGAGTTCTGGTGCACTCGCACGCGTCGCACCGCCTACAACTATTGCACGGAGCCGGATTTGTTGCGAGTGCCCAAGTATCAAATGTTTTGCGGGATGTACAAGTACGCGTGTATCGATATTCACAAACGAGTCATGATTTACGGCGGATAATGAATGATTTGAGAGAGAAAAATGGAATCATTTATAAGTTCGATCTATTACACCGTTCTTCCGAGTCGTCGTGCAGTTTGTAGGCGGGCAGATAGTGCTCTTTTCCGTCAGAGGACACGATTCGAAGTGCCGGATGTTTGACGGTGTTGTCGCGGCCGCCGAGCGATGTGTAGCCCTGCAAGAACGCCAGAAATGCGGTGAATGCAACGGATTCGACGACGATTCACAGGATTGCAGACTCAGCGAAAATTTGAGCACTCGGATCACCAAAAAAGGACCAAAAACACCAAACTCTCCGCCGTTTCACGTACCTGATCGTAAAGTTTACAGTAAGGCACACAGAGACCCCTCAGCATGTGCCAAACGTCGGTGTACGTCCAGTTGAGTATCGGACACACCCGAAGGACGCGCGGCCAGTCGGAATCCGTCCACTCGACGGGCGTCTTCATGAATTTCCCGTTCGGATCGGTGGCTCGCGAGCCCATCAGCACCGGCACGATGGCCGGACGCTGCTTTTTCAGCGCCGCGAGGCCCGTCTTCAGCGGTCCCGGGAATTCGAGCACTTGAATGTTGTAGCTGGAAAAAACGAGCCGATTCGACGATGGGTGCGAGACAAAAACCAACAATTTCGCCGCGTCGATGATGAATTGGGTCGCTTCGGGAAACTGATCGTCGACCATGATGTGAAAGCCCTGAATCGCCCGTCCTGCGCCGTATTTCCTGGAAAAAAATTGCCAATGAGATCCCGATTTTCAGCCGCCTTTTTCAGCCCTACTCGTCGACTTTTAGCCTGAGAAGGTGCAAGAGGACAGTGCAATCTTTGCCGCCGTTGAACGACAGCGCGATCTGATCTAGTGGGTACTGGTCGACGATTTCGCCGACGATTCGTTCGGCTTCGTCGAGTTTCTGCACGAAATCCGCACTTTCTCGCTTCTTAAACTCCGCCCACTTGGTGGGCGTGTCCAGCCAGGCGTGCGAATCGTAGTAGACGACGTGACCGGCGAGCATTTCGTGGAGAGCCGCGAGCACCGTGAGCAACGTTTCCGCCGACTCTGTTTCGACGGTCAACTTGGTTTTGAAGAATCTGGAAGAGAGATTTTCATTGACAACTGCTGGTTTTCTTAGATTCTCTCCCTTCGCTGCTCACTTGTTTTTAATCTCCGGATAGCTGCCGATTTGAACGTTTTGATTCTCAAAGTTGGCAGCCAGTTCGGTGAGCTTTTTCGAGAAATCAAACTCGTCCAGATCCGTGTAGATAGTGGCCTGATGCATTGATTGACGTTCGTCCAGTGGAAACAGTTGGTCCTGGAATGAGTTTGACCAGCTCTTCGCTTATTCAGTCCGCTTTTTCAGGCTCGCCAGACCATTCCCGGACGTTTCCAAGCTTTTCAGGCTACTTATAGGTTATTCAGGCCGGTTTCAGGCCATTTCTAGGCTTCTCAGACTCACCTGCAACTCGTCGAAAGCGCGCTCGCAAAACTTGGGCACTCCGGGCAGCGAGACGACGTTGGCGACGCGAACGACGGGAAAAGTGCTCGCCGAGCCGTCCGATTTCTGTGTTCCCCACAGTAGTTGCGACATTTTTGGGATCTGAAATCAGTGCGAATCGTCGAGGCAGGCAAAATTAGGGTGTCGTGTAATGATGACGTGGTCTTGTCTCTGCCGGATTTTCCGTTCCGCGCGGAACCTTCGCTGTCTGCGTCTCTCGGAGCAAATAATGGGAGAAAATGAAGGAAATGTGAATACTGTCACGTATTTTCCCACAGTCCAGGGGTATTTCCGCCGGGATTGTCTGATTTGTGGTTTTTCGTCTAGTTTCACCTTTTTTGGCCAATTTTTGCGGTTTTCAACCGTTACAACTAAAGAATAGAGCGTTTTCTGACAGTTTTCTTCATAATTCCGTCATTTTTAATGACTTTCCAGTGTTTTTCATCCGTTTCGACTTACCGTGCACAGTTTCTCGGTGGCCATGCGGACGACCTCTTCCAGCCCTTCTCCGACGCCTTCCGCTCGCTTTTTCGCCGTGTAAATCGGCAAAAATCGATTGACGGCGCCGCAAATCTCGTCGGAGAAGTGGAGTTGGTCGGTGAACGCGTGCGCGAGGCCTGCAACACGAAAATCCATAAATATGATCGATTTCCAATGATTTCCAGACGAAAACTGTCCAGATAACGATGAAAATGAGGTGGAATTCTCACCCAAATACGTTTTATCGTCGTGAGTTGGTCCGACGCCGCCGCTCGTTATCACGTAGTCGTAGGCCGACGAGGCAAGTTGAATTTCGCGCGAAATTTCCGAAATATCATCGCCGACAACGCAAATCTGAATGAGAAACGCAAAAATTCGACCGAGAAAACCGTAAATTTCGGCGAAGTCTGATAAAAATTCGATAAGAAAATCGCGGAGATTACTGTAACACAGTGTAACTAACGAGAAATTGCACAGATTAGCCAAACGCAATATTTGACGCGCAATTGCAGAATGTTGTTTTTAGCATTATTTTTTCAGATTCGACCTATTTAAAATTATTATATTTTTCCAGCTTCTCGAGCATTTTTCGCGATTTTTGGATGAAAAATACAATAAATTATAAAAAAATTCACTTTACGCGGCTTTCTTACACTTTAAAAATCAAAAAATACCGAAAAAACTCACTTTCTTAATATTCACACCCAGTTTGTGCAATCTTTTGCATAAAAAGTGCGAGTTCGTGTCTTTTGTGGTGCCTTTTAGGATCTCATCGCCAATCACCAATATCGCCGCCGTTTTTCTCGTCGGCATTCCTCCGGGCGGCACCGTGATGCGGCTTCTGAAGATCGCGCGCATGAAGCGCCCACAATTATCGATTTTTCATTGGGGAAATACAAGAAAATAATATCGAATTATTTAAGATCAAAGGTATGGAGGTATAGGGCAATTCCAGCCTATTTGAACTTTCGTTTCGAACAAAAATCTTTTTTTAAAGTTTCGCTTTTATCTAGAGTGGTGCAGTTTCTATTCGCTTACCAGACGAAACAAAAAATTCTGAGACGTTAATGATAATTCGTTTTTTTTTTTGAAAAAGAAAAGAGAAACCAGAAAGAGGAAAATGATAAACAATGATTGATAAGGGGGAGAGAGGGGGGAAAAAAAATCAAGTCTGGCCCATAGTGTAGCCATCATTCTCGGAGCAAATAATAAGTTAAATAGATCGACATATGCACATAAAATAGTTAAGGAATAGGAGAGAAACAAAGGGATTCGAATTTCCCGCCGAGTTTTCCGTCTTCTCTACACAGCATAGGTCATTTCGACGATATCGCGGGCGATATTCTTTCCCGAATCGCTCGGAACGGCGTCTTTGAGTCGCGCCGCAATCGCCGACATGTTTCGGTTTTTGGCGAGACGAATGACTGACGAGTCGCCCCACATGACGGTGACGATCGATTGGAGCAGACGGATCAGGGCTTCTTCGCTGAGGTGTCCGAACGACGTGACCGTCTCGATTCCCTGAAAGATCCGATGGTTTCGAGACAGGGCGACAGAGTTCGCCCTAACTTTCGTGTTCAGGCCAGGCCTATTGAAATAGTTTTGTCATTTAAGAGGTCATAAAATTTTTATATTTTTTGTAAATACGCTATTTTGATGGGCTTGAGCACTGAAAAGTCAGGTTCCGTGCAGGTCTACGGGATGGCCTCCGCGAGCTCACCGTCAAAATCGCTCTGAGCAGGTCTTCCTTGGGTCCGAGCTGCTCGACGAGCTCCGATTGTTTGAGCAGCGCCAGCGACCAGTTGGCAAGCGCCGTCGCGGCCGACACTTGGAGGACGGGCTTCTCGGCGAGCACGAGGCGGACGACGAGCGGCGCGAGAATCGACAGCTCCGACGAGGCGAACAGCTCGCGGCCGGCCGGATGGGCGAACGCGTTGCCGATGCAGCGGCACACGAGCACCTTCAGCGGCACATCGTTCGGATCCGAGACGAGGATCGCGATGAGACGGCCGACGAGATCGGCGCCGCGCTCCTGACGACAAAAGTAGTTGTTCAGCGACTCGTGCATCAGTGCGATACGGAAAAAGTCGAGCACGGGCATCAGACTGTCGACGGGCCATTGGAGGGCGAGCTCGAAAGCCGATTGCGCGAGTTCCGACGTGTAGTTGGAGGTGGTCGGCAGCAGGAAGAGCTCTTCCAGACAGTGTATCTGGTCGGCGTTCAGTTGGAATGCGTCCTGGCGCTCGTTCATCTCCTTCAGCTTCGCCACCGCCTTCTCGCCTTTCCCAGTCAGTCCGATCTGCAAAAGTCAGCCAGTTTCGATAAGTTTTCGCTTTAAAAGTTGATACTCACGATGTAGTACTGCGGAACCGGTACCAATGGTCCTCTCGGCTTTTTCTTATCCTGCGGCAACGACGACAACGGCACCGAATGATTGCCAGTGTTCTCCGACGTCCGATACCCGCCGTCGCCGGTCAGCGGATCGCCCGAGAAATCGAATCCGCCGGCTCCGCCCGTTTGCGGCACGTATCTTCCGCCGCCGGTGAACGGATCCGTGTAGCCGGTCTGATGTTGGCCGCTGACACCGCCGCCGCGCGAGATCTTGTCCATCTCGCTGCTGATCATTCCGGCGAGCACTGCGATCGTCGACACGGGCAGCCCTTTCGACTCGACGAAGCGTTGCGCGGCGAACTCGGGACTCTCGTCGACGTTGAACGGCATCTGCATGTCCTTCTTACCGTCGCCGAGGCTCACCGACAGCGCGTAGTCGTACGATTGCCCGTCCACCATCACTTTCTTGCCTGACTTCACGTCGAACGCGCGCGCCTCCGGAATGCGCTCCTTGATGAATCGGGTGATCTCTTCGAGATGGTGAATTGGCAGATTGTTCTCCTGAATGAACTCCTGCGCCGTCAGACACGGATCGGTTCCCTTTCGATAGTTGAGATTCAGCTGCGTCGGCCGATCGTCCACGTCCACCTTGATCGTCACCACGTCGGCCGCCTCCTCCTTCATCCGCGTCATTCGCGCCGTCATCTTTGCGACGACCTCGGCATCGAACGCCTCGCGAACATCCTGCGACGCCTGACGATTGACATCCTGTGTGAGGATGTAGATGCGACCATCCGATCCGGCGACCGCCAGATCCGAGCCGGGCAGCACTTTGACGTCCCAACTGGTGGCGGGCGGCAGTTCGATGACCGTCTCCGAGACGATCGTCAGCGCGCCGTCCTTCAGCGCGTCCATCGCCCAGAACTCGAGTGTTCCGTCTTCGCCGGTCGTCAGAATGTGCGAATCGGTGAGCGTCATGCTGTAGATGAAGTCGTGCGCCGTTGTCGAGAACGAGCTGATCATCGAGCACGAGCCGACGTCCCATTGAATGATTTTACCGTCGTTGCCGGCCGACAAAAAGTGCGCGTTCGAGAGGACGGCCAGCGCGCGGACGACGTCTGTGTGACCGTGGAACGTGGCGGTGGTGACGTCGTTGTGCCACATTCGGATCGTTTTGTCGGCCGACGCGGTCAGATAGGTGTTCGCAAGATCCGGAAACGAGGCAAGCGCCCAGACGGACAGCGTGTGCCCTGTACAGCGAAGAGCCTGTAACATCTCGAGCAATTGCAACGGAAAGACCAATTTCGATAGGTTTTTTGCTTGTTTTTAACTAGTTTAGAGTGATTTTCAAGCTATTTTCTTGTAAAACATACTGTAAAAGATGCTTTGTTGATCTCGGCGATCGGCCAGACGATCACATTGGTGTCCCAGGACCCGCTGAGCATGTGAGTGTTCTTCTGGTTGATATGGAGACAGCAAACTGTAAAATTTCTTATTTTTCCCGGTCAAATCGCACTTTTTTACCGTTCTGCGCGTGCTCGTGGAAGATTTGCAACGGCTCCACGCTTCCCGACGCGTAGACTGCGATCGATCCGTCTTTGCGACCGATGAACAGTCTGAAAACTTGAGATTCTCTTGAAATTTTTCGCATTTTTCGCGTTTTTCTACCTCCATCCGTCCTCCAAGTCCGCGTAGGCGACCGAATTCACCGCCAACGTCTTCGGCTGCGTCAACGCCATCGTCTTCGTGTACTTTCCGCCGCGTTTGCCCCACCAGGCCACTTGCTCGTCGCGACCGCCCGATATCAGCGTGCCGGCGTCGGTGACCGCCAGCGTTTTGGCGTCCGATTTGTGCGCTTCGATGACTTGCGAGATGACGTACGATTTTCCCTGCGAAAATGCGGGTTTTGGACGGGTTTTGAAGTGTTTCTTACATTTTGAAGGTTTTGCGGCGTGGAGGTGTCCATTGGCTCGTCGGCGACAGCTGGTTGTGCCATTTTTCTACAAAAAATCAAATTTCGACGGTTATTTTACATATTTTTGTTGAAAAATCGCAGAAAGGGTCGAGAAAATCGAGAAAAATGATGACGAAACTCCAAAATTACGCACGGGGGACTAGCTTTTCCTAGTCCATAGCCTCGCGGCCGCCAAGGCGCCAGCTTCAGATTTTTCAATTTTCGGCGATTTTTCGGGATTCTTCGACGATTTTTAGTCGATTTTCAGCCGAAATGAACAGCGAGCCGAAGCGCACTCAAGCCGGCGACAAAGCGCTTCAATTAGTGCTCGAAATGAAGCGGAATCCGGACATTTTACCGCCTTACAATGTGAGCTCAACATTTGACAATGAAAACCTGGAATTTCAGCACGATTTAATGCGCCAATGTCACATGGAGATCAACCAGCTGTTACAGGCAAACACTGAAGACGTGTCAGTCGAGGAGATTCTCTGAAAATCCGCAAATACCTGAAAATTTCAGCCAAAAACTGCACTCTGGCGATTCGCACGATCGTTCGATGTTACAGCCGCGTCTCGGAGCGATGTGTCACATTCGAGTGCTAGTCGGTAGTTGATCGACTCGCTAAATCGATAAATTGCAGCGCTGCATGATGGCCTACGTGAACGAGCGCAAAAACCGCATCAGATCCTATCGCTGGAAGTACGGAGGAGCTCTTCCCGCTTCAATTCGAGTGAAAACAATAAAAAAAAAGAGAAATAATCGATAATCGCTTCAGAACTCGCTTTGCGACGCCGAAATTCAGTTCTTCAACGACTACTCGAGCACTTTGGCGCGTTTCCAGAGCACACTCGGCGAGAACGGCGTCAATTTGCTTCTTCACACCAAACCGCCCAAGTCGCTGTTCGTGCAGGTGCGCGCGCTCGACGAATACGGCGAATTCGAGACTTCCGACGGTACACAGGTCATGCTCACCAAGGATAGCCTGGTAAGTCCAGTAAATGACCGAAAATCAAGATTTCTCAAGTTTTCAATCAATTTTTCGTCTGCTATCTCCAAAAAATTGCTCAATTCCCATCAAAATTGATCAAGAAATGTTTTTCAAACATCGTCGTCAAATCATGCGCCTAGTCTGCAATACACACATTCACCACTACCGTAGTTCCTCACTAAGATAAATAATTGAAAACAAATCGAGTTTTTGATTTTTCAGCACTCACTTCCACGTGCCGACTGCGAGATGTTGATTCGACAAGGAGTTCTCGAGTTGGTGCATTGACTGGTTTTTACTCGTATTTTCACATTTTCACTACGTTCGTGTCAATAAATAAAGGTTGGTTGGAGCATCACAGTCAAATTTGTGAGAACGATAATGTCTTCCTGTTTTGAAAATTGATAATCTGATAAAACGTATTTAGACAATTAAACAGAATTTTGCAAAACCCACAGTGATAATTTCTGCACGGTTACGGTAGAAGAGAATGTACGCATTGCGTACATGGCACTTGATTGTACGACAGCATAGCCTTTCAGCGATCATGATCAGGGAATTCCGCATTTTTTATTATAAAATAAATATTTTCAGAGCCATTTCGCAATATTATAGGATCGCGCAAAGCGCGGAGTCCGCAGTTCCGCCCCCTGACGGGTCTCGAACGGAATCTACAGGTAAAAAACGAATCAAGGTGCCTCCCTTTAAAAACTTTGAACCGTGAAAATTTGAATTCAACACAAAAACTTTAAAGGGACACGCAATTTCACGTCGCGCGACGTCAATTCCGTTCAAGACCCGCCAGGGGGCGGAACTGCGGACTCCGCGCTTCGCGCGATCCTATAATAGTTCATTTTCAATCCTTTCTCTCTACTCCAAACAACAAAACGTCATGTTAATATAAGAATGAGCAATGGAAATGGGCGGGTGGTGGCCGGCAGGCGCTGGCTAGGCCATCAGCGCCGCACAAACTGTTTTTTAATCGCGATTATCGTTGTGGTCTAGCGCGGCCGAGCTTTCTTTCTATGAGGAAGTGAAAAAAACGCCGTGTCCCACTGCACAAATTATAGAAGTCGCCATTTCGCTTCCAGCACCGATATGGTTCTGTTCAATCTATGGAAGTCGTTAAAGAACCTATTTTTTGGGCCTGAAACAGAACAACAGTGAGTTTTTTCTTGTTAGAATTCTGAAAACTCGATGAATTTTAGTGAAAATAACGATATTCGTGGAGCAACAGCTGGATTTACGACGAGTTCGTCAAATACTCGATCGTATGCTTATCCGGGAGACTTTGGAACGAGCTCGACGGCGAGAAGTTATCAATCATGGCCAACAGTCGAAAATCAGTCGATTCCGCCGAACGCGGCGAGAATCGGAACAATTCGGAGTGTTCAAGAACAATTTGTTTTCAACAGCAAAAAAATCGACGAGAAGACGGCGAACGAATTCTCGCAGCTGTACCATAACTTCACGAAACAGCCAGACTTCACGAAGAAAGTGACCAGTGTTCACCATGAGCTCGGCGGCTACAAACACTCGGATGGCCTCGATTTCGCGGCCGAGTCGTGGATCTGGGCGAATCGGACGAAACAAGCGCGGAGGATCAGAAGACGACCTCAATTGGGACAGGGATTCGCGTTCCCGTCGGCGAAAGTGACCTCCATCCGTGCCTACTACCGAGTGATCGCCGAGAAAGAGGACAAGTACATTCTGATGGCGTGCCACGTGAACATGCACGCATTCCATCGAGGAGACCTCCGATTCGTGCAAGTGACCGACCAGACGACGGCGGTTGGACACGAATCCTTCTCGCTCGTCGGAAGTCTCTACCTCGGAGACGTCGTCGCCGTGCAGGAGCTTCGCAAGATCAAGGGAGGACCGCTGGAGCCGCCGAGCGTGTTCAAAGTGAATCAGGAGACGCCGTGCACTTGGGAAGTCGTCCGGATGACAGTTCTTAAGCGGAAAATCAATAGAAACGTCACTTTTGCGTTTCTGGAGAACGGAACTGCCGTCGTGAAAGGATACAACGAGGCGATGCAAGTAATCGTGGAGAGCAAGAAACAGGTCAAGATGGACAAGCTGTTCAACGGACAGGCTTTCGTGCCGTCGACTCTCGAGTACATCTTCACAGAAGACTTCCACGACAGCAAGAAGAACCCTCTGACCGCCAAGGCTTCCAGGATCCCCTCGTATCCGATGGCCACCGGAACCGTCTTCCAGTTCTCCCATTCTGCGGAGGAAACGGAATGGTTCCACACTGGAGTCGACGCCTTCAAGAATAAGAAGACGTCGCCGGAGGAGAAGGAATCGACCGTCGAAATATGCGCTCTGATGGGATACTCGGCTGCGAACACTGTTTTCAACGGCCGATTCGACTGCAGATCCTTCCCGATGATCAATCCGAAACGAGAGGGCCTCATTGTCCGATTCTCCATCGACAATCCGCTGAAACAGCCGACAGAAGGTCTTTGGAACTGCAATAAGCGCCTCAAGTTCTGTGGAACTGGCTACGATGATTTCAATGGAGTCATCGAGTCAGTTCTGGTTGACCCCGAAACCAAAAAGTTGGGAATCACTGCGAGAATGTCACGAGACACGCCGAAAGACGTCCATTTCCATGACCGACTCTTTATTGTCGCCCAACGAGAATCGTTCGAAGTCCAACTTCTCAATTCTAATTTCTTCAAAACTCTTTCACCGGAGTCAAACGGTAGGAGGATCATTGAGACTTTGTACGGTGGAAAACCGATTCCGAGAGCTAAAAAGAGTACGGTCTCTACGTATCAGTTCCCAGGATCTCCGAGCACACCTCTGAATGAATACCAAAACGAATACGTTCGAATGATTCTCGACAAGAATCCGATGGTTCTCGGATCTTCGCCGTTCGGATGCGGAAAGTCGATGACCATCGTCACAGCGGCTCTGGAGGTCCACAAGGAGACATGTTATCTGCGGACGCGTCCGCAGCAACTCCTGATCACTCAAAGCAACTACGCCAGTGTCAATTTGGTGGATATCGCCAGAAAAATCGATAAGGACTACACTCCTCGTCTCAAATTTTTGCGATACGT
Organism: Caenorhabditis sulstoni; assembly: GCA_963966605.1. Lineage (NCBI taxonomy): Eukaryota > Metazoa > Nematoda > Chromadorea > Rhabditida > Rhabditidae > Caenorhabditis > Caenorhabditis sulstoni. The sequence goes on along the minus strand of OZ016476.1, from coordinate 1,574,239 downwards.
GTCTGACAACAACTGGAAAGAGCTGCCGGATAACTGTCAGACAGAGTACGATCTGCCCTTTCTGATGCGGAAAGTATTCGTGGAATGGGCGACCGGAAGGATCGGGCAAGAAGACAAGAGGCTGAAACAACTGGAAACGAGGGATATGAGAAACATGGCGGAATTCGTTGTCGATCAAAAGCTCGTTCAGCCTCACCAACTGAGCGGAAAAGCTCATCAGCTTTATGATGCAAACCGTGAAAGAAGATCGAATCCAAAGGGAACAACTTATCTAGTGAAACCATTCTTGATTCTCTACCGTCCCGACGTCTTCATGTGCACTGCTGACACACTGCAAGGACTTGCTCCGATACTCAGGGAGAATCGATTCACAATCGGAACGATTCAAATCGACGAGGCCAGTCAGGTGCCCGAGTACATCATCATGAATCTGCTCGCCCTGTATCCGAACGCCTGCTTCGGACTCATCGGAGACGTCCAACAACTGCCGCCGTACTGCGAGGACGAGTTGAAGGGGAAGCTGAAGGAGTACGGTATCGGAAACACGATGGAGCGCGCGATCGACGGGAATCTGTTCCCGCAGGCTGTCCTCCGATACGTGTACAGATGCCATCCCAAGACCACCGACTTGCTCAGCGAGCTCTTCTACGACGGAAAACTCATCTCGGGAGTCACCGAAGACTCGAGGAACGAGTTCATGCGGACGAGGCCGGACATCTGGCCGAATCCTCACTTCCCGATTATCATCGTTGACAACAAGACGGCCGGCTACCGAATGGGCACCTCGACTGGAAATCGGGCGGAAGCGGTTCTCGTGCAGCAAATCGTCGCCGAGCTCACGAAGAAAGGGCGCACTGGACGTCATCTTCTCGATCCGAAGGACATCGGCGTCATCTCGTTCTATGCCGCCCAGACGTCGGTGCTGACGGAGACGTTGCGCGGAAGTGGCGGTGTGAAGTGCGGAACGGTGGACGCGTTCCAGGGATCCGAACGAGAGGTGCTCATCGTGTGCTGCACCAACAAGCGGCTCTCCGACTTCATGCAGCTGAGCAATCGGCTCAACGTGGCGCTGTCGCGTTCTCGGCAAGCCACCATCATCGTCGGAAGTGTCGACGGAATGCGCGCGACGAAAAAGTACTGGAACACGATTGTGAAGCGAGTCGAGGAGAACAAAGGTCTCGTTGACACGGTGAGTGGCTCAGAACATTGATCTAATTTTCTGATTAGAGCGTGTTTCATCTTCTGTTGCTTGTAATAATACTCATGTCTCAGAAAAATCACCCATGGAACCTGCCCGATTCAAACAAGAACGCAACCAGAAACAGCCTTCGAGAAGGAAGAGGGCGGGGTCAAAAGCGTGGAAACGGACGAGGTGCTTACAACTAAGATCTGGCTTCTTTTCTGTAAATAACATTCTGTAAATTGCTTTTGCTTTTCCGCCACAGCGCAAAAGTTTTTTAAAATTTATTTTTGGTAACATATGAACAAAAAAATTTCGATTTCGTACATCCAAACAGGAGTGAGATCGAGGGAAGATTTAAAGTTTGAGGCTTGCCATGTGCAGGTCGAGTTCTTCGTCGTCGAGAGAGCACACCGATCCATCCGAGAAGTCGTCGGGATTCAACGCCGACAAGAGATCGGGCTGCGGCCGTGTCAGAGAGTCCCTCGAACTGACCGCACGATTCTTTCGACGGTTTTTCGATGATTCTCGGTTTTCCTTAAACGATGCGGGAAGGCTCCACGGGTGTTTGGTCTGGAAGCGGAAGAATTTCGAAGCTCTAATCAGAAAATTAGATCAGTGTTCCGAGCCACTCACCGTGTCAACGAGACCTTTGTTCTCCTCGACTCGCTTCACAATCGTGTTCCAGTACTTTTTCGTCGCGCGCATTCCGTCGACACTTCCGATGATGATGGTGGCTTGGCGAGCACGCGACAGAGCCACGTTGAGCCGATTGCTCAGCTGCATGAACTCGGAGAGTCGCTCGTTGGTGCAGCACACGATGAGCACCTCTCGTTCGGATCCCTGGAACGCGTCCACCGTTCCGCACTTCACACCGCCACTTCCGCGCAACGTCTCCGTCAGCACCGACGTCTGGGCGGCATAGAACGAGATGACGCCGATGTCCTTCGGATCGAGAAGATGACGTCCAGTGCGCCCTTTCTTCGTGAGCTCGGCGACGATTTGCTGCACGAGAACCGCTTCCGCCCGATTTCCAGTCGAGGTGCCCATTCGGTAGCCGGCCGTCTTGTTGTCAACGATGATAATCGGGAAGTGAGGATTCGGCCAGATGTCCGGCCTCGTCCGCATGAACTCGTTCCTCGAGTCTTCGGTGACTCCCGAGATGAGTTTTCCGTCGTAGAAGAGCTCGCTGAGCAAGTCGGTGGTCTTGGGATGGCATCTGTACACGTATCGGAGGACAGCCTGCGGGAACAGATTCCCGTCGATCGCGCGCTCCATCGTGTTCCCGATACCGTACTCCTTCAGCTTCCCCTTCAACTCGTCCTCGCAGTACGGCGGCAGTTGTTGGACGTCTCCGATGAGTCCGAAGCAGGCGTTCGGATACATGGCGAGCAGATTCATGATGATGTACTCGGGCACCTGACTGGCCTCGTCGATTTGAATCGTTCCGATTGTGAACCGATTCTCCTTGAGTATCGGAGCAAGTCCTTGCAGTGTGTCAGCCGTGCACATGAAGACGTCGGGACGGTAGAGAATCAAGAATGGTTTCACTAGATAAGTTGTTCCTTTAGGATACGATCTTCTTTCACGGCTTGCATCATAAAGCTGATGAGCTTTTCCGCTCAGTTCGTGAGGCTGAACGAGCTTTCGATCGACAACGAATTCCACCATGTTTTTTATATCCCTCGTTTCCAGTTGTTTCCGCCTCTTGTCTTCTTTACCGATCCCTCCGGTCGCCCATTCCACGAATACTTTTCGCATCAGAAAAGGCAGATCGTACTCTGTCTGACAGTTATCCGGCAGCTCTTTCCAGTTGTTTTCAGACACGTATCGCAAAAATTTGAGACGAGGAGTATAGTCCTCATCGATTTTTCTGGCGATATCCACCAAATTGACACTGGCGTAGTTGCTTTGAGTGATCAGGAGTTGCTGCGGACGCGTCCGCAGATAACATGTCTCCTTGTGGACCTCCAGAGCCGCTGTGACGATGGTCATCGACTTTCCGCATCCGAACGGCGAAGATCCGATAACCATCGGATTCTTGTCGAGAATCATTCGAACGTATTCGTTTTGGTATTCATTCAGAGGTGTGCTCGGAGATCCTGGGAACACGTAATTCATCATGATTCGATAGCTCTGTCTTTTCACAATCGGTTCTCCGCCGTACAACGCCTTGATAATCTCTCTACCATTACTGGTCAGGAGTTGCTCCTGAAAAAAACAGAAAATTTGTGAAAATTGCTAAGATTTTAACCTTACCTTGAAAAATCCATCTCTAAGCAACACGGAATATAAAGGTTCTCGTTGGGCGACGATGTAGACTCCCTTGTTGAAATGGACGTCTTTCGGCGTGTCTCGTGACATTCTTGCAGTGATTCCCAACTTTTTGGTTTTCGGGTCAACCAGAACTGACTCGATTACTCCGTTCACTCCCATCAATTGTGCGCCAGATATCCTAATGCGATTGTTGCAGTTCCAACGGCCTTCTGTCGGTTGTTTCAGCGGATTGTCGATGGAGAATCGGACGATGAGACCCTCTCGTTTCGGATTGATCATCGGGAAGGATCGGCAGTCGAATCGGCCGTTGAAAACAGTGTTCGCAGCCGAGTATCCCATCAGAGCGCATATTTCGACGGTCGATTCCTTCTCCTCCGGCGACGTCTTCTTATTCTTGAAGGCATCGACTCCAGTGTGGAACCATTCCGTTTCCTTCGCAGAATGGGAGAACTGGAAGACGGTACCGGTGGCCATCGGATACGAGGGGATCCTGGAAGCCTTGGCGGTCAGAGGGTTCTTCTTGCTGTCGTGGAAGTCTTCTGTGAAGATGTACTCGAGAGTCGACGGCACGAAAGCCTGTCCGTTGAACAGCTTGTCCATCTTGACCTGTTTCTTGCTCTCCACGATTACTTGCATCGCCTCGTTGTATCCTTTCACGACGGCAGTTCCGTTCTCCAGAAACGCAAAAGTGACGTTTCTATTGATTTTCCGCTGAAGAACTGTCATCCGGACGACTTCCCAAGTGCACGGCGTCTCCTGATTCACTTTGAACACGCTCGGCGGCTCCAGCGGTCCTCCCTTGATCTTGCGAAGCTCCTGCACGGCGACGACGTCTCCGAGGTAAAGACTTCCGACGAGCGAGAAGGATTCGTGGCCGACCGCCGTCGTCTGATCTGTCACTTGCACGAATCGGAGGTCTCCTCGATGGAATGCGTGCATGTTCACGTGGCACGCCATCAGAATGTACTTGTCCTCTTTCTCGGCGATCACTCGGTAGTAGGCACGGACAGAAGTCACTTTCGCCGACGGGAACGCGAATCCCTGTCCCAATTGAGGTCGTCTTCTGATCCTCCGCGCTTGTTTCGTCCTATTCGCCCAGATCCACGACTCGGCCGCGAAATCGAGGCCATCCGAGTGTTTGTAGCCGCCGAGCTCACGGCGAACATCCGATCTGGCCGCCTCCGATCTAGCCGCCGCTACCTGTTTTTCAGGACGTCTCGTGTAGAATCCGGTAAACTCATTTTGCTCCTTTTCGAATAGGCTGAAAACTTGAAAAACGTTGAAATCGTGTGCACGTGTTCAGATGAGACTTACAGCTCATCACCTGGATCCGGACGACTGACTTTCGCAGTATTACGATTTTTTCGGCGTGTTTTGTCCATCGAGATCGATTAGCAAATACAAATATTTGTGTCGAAAAAGAATGACTATTTACAATTGTAGTCAATTGAGCGATTCTTTTTAATATGAGCAAGAGTTGAGAAATAGCGCGAATTTCTGCATTTGTGCGTCACGGTGTTTACACCTAGTGGCACGGTGTTTTTTCGCGACGCGCTGTGGAAAAACTTTTTTTTTTTCAAAGAAAGTTTTTCTTCGTTCGAGGCGCCGATATTGTGATGAAATCGGAGAGAAATGATTTGAATGCGATGAATCGATAAAACTTTTCGAGTTTTCTCGAGAAAAAATCCATTTAAATGTCCATTTTATTCAGAAGAAGCTTTCAGTGCAATAAAATGGGCCACAACAAGAGAACACGGAGAAAAAAAGAAACAAACAGGTATTTAAAAGAGAACAGGGAGTCAATTAAAATTAAAATTTTCCAGTAGTGGTTAGGAAGGGAGATCTTCGATGGACGTTCCGGTCGTCAGAATGGGCAGTTAGGCTGAAAAAGAGAGAGAGACTTTCAGCAAATGTCTGATGTTTTCCAGTCACTCACCGAATCGATGAGACATTGGTTCTCACGAACAGTGTCGGCGATGGTGGCCCAATACTGAACAGTGTTGCGCATCGCCTCGACACTTCCGATGATGATGGTGGCTTGGCGAGCCCGCGACAGAGCCACGTTGAGCCGATTGCTCAGCTGCATGAACTCGGAGAGCCGCTCGTTGGTGCAGCACACGATGAGCACCTCTCGTTCGGAGCCCTGGAACGCGTCCACCGTTCCGCACTTCACACCGCCACTTCCGCGCAACGTCTCCATCAGCACCGACGTCTGGGCGGCGTAGAACGAGATGACGCCGATGTCCTTCGGATCGAGACGGTAGCCGTTGGCGGCGGTTCTCGTCAGACTCGCGACGATCCTCTTGACGAGCTTCGCCTCTTTCTGATTGCAGGTGGAGGTGCCCATCCGTGTCGCCGTACTCTCATTGTCGATGATCATGATCGGGAAGTGAGGGTTCGGCCAGACGTCAGCACGCATTCGCAAGAACTCGTTCCGATCGTTCTCAGTGACACCCGAGATGAGATTTCCGTCGTAGAAGAGCTCGCTGAGCAGTCGAGTCGTGACCGGATGGCAACGGTAGACGTAGTGGAGGACGGCTTTCGGGAAGAGGTTCTCTTGAAGCGCGCGCTCCATCGTGTTCCCGATACCGTACTCCTTGAGCCGACCGGTTAACGCCGGCTGGCAGAACGGCGGCAGTTGATGGACGTCTCCGATGAGTCCGAAGCAGGCGCTCGAATACATGGCGAGCAGGTTCATCAGCGTGTACTCGGGCACCTGGCTGGCCTCGTCGATCTGAATTGTGGACACGTTCTGGAGCACGTTGGCTTTGAGCAAAATGCCCGACGAGTCGGCGGTGGTCATGATGACGTCCGGACGGTAGATGGTGAAGAAGGCGCCGATCAGTGTCTTGAAGCAGGCTCTTTTGCCCGCCATCAGATTGTGTATGTGGGGTTTGACCTCGGCGGTCGGGTTGTATCTGTCGATGAGACCGCACTGATCGAGAAAAATCACCATGTTGATTATATGCCACGTCGACAGAAGCGCCTTCAGATGATTGTCGACGCCACCCGTCGCCCAGATGTGGAACTGCTCCTGCATCAGCTTCGGCAGATCGTAGTCGGTCAGACAGTTCTCCGGCAGCCGCTTCCAGTTCTCTTCCGTCAAAAATCGCACCCACTTGATCGGGCCAAAGTGTTTCGGAATGTGCGTCGCCTTTTTCGCAATCTCCACAAGGTTCACACTCGCGTAGTTGCTCTGCGTGATCAACAGCTGCTGTCGCCGATGCACGTGGCCCGTCAGCGCCTCCCACGCGACGTTCCGCTTGTGAATCTCGATGGCGGCGGTGATGATCGTCATCGATTTGCCGCATCCGAACGGCGACGAGCCCAACACCATCGGATTCTCGTCGAGAAACATGCGAACGTACTCGTTCTGATACTCGTTGAGCGGAATCGCCGGATCGCCGGGAAAACTAAACGTCCATTCACGGTGATTCGCCTCCACCTGCAGAATCGGCGACGCGCCGTACAACGTCTCGATGATGCGACGACCGTTGGAGAGGTCGTCGAGGGCGCTGAAGAAGCCGTCGTCGAGCTGAAACCCGTCGGGCGCCTCCTTCTGGTACACCATGCACTCTCCGTTGTCGAACGTCAGATGGCGTGGCGCGTCGCGTGCGAGCCGCGCGGCGATTCGGAGCCGCGAGGTGTCGTCGTAGCCGCGCTCGAGCACGACACTCTCGATGACGGCCGTCGTTTCGCGTGTGTGTCCCGTCAGACACACGCGATTCTTCGGATTCCACATTCCGGCCGTCGGCTGCCTCTTCGGATTCGCAATCGAGAATCTGACGAGCGTGCCCTCTTTGTGGACGTCCTCGACCGGAAAGCAACGTCCGTCGAAGCGACCGTTGAAGATGGTGTTGGCGGCCGAGTAGCCCATCAGAATGCACGTCTCGACGGTCCGCTCGCGGGTCTCTCGACTCAACTGGCTGTCGGGATGGTAGGCGATCGTTCCGTGTCGGAACATCGAGTCGTTCGAGTGGGGCGAGTAGTCGAAGAGGGTGGCGGTGGGCATCGGGTACGAGGCGATCTCCGCGGCGAGACGTTTGATTTGGTTGCGGCTGTCGGCGGGATAGTCGATGGTGTAGTGGAAGCGTCCGCGGTCTGGCAGAAACGCGGTGCCCGAGTAGAGCACGTTCTCCTCGAAGAGCCCCAACGCCTTCTGCTCCTCATTCCGCAACACGCTCATCGCCTCGTCGAACCCTTTGGCTATCGCTTTTCCGTTGCCGAGGAACGAGAACGTGATCTTCTCCTGAAAGTGTCGCGGCAGCAACGTCATCCGCTCGACCATCCACGTCAGCGGCGCGTCTTGCGACGTCAAATGAACCTGCGCGCCGGGTACGGGTCCGCCGGGAAGTCGACACAGCTTCGTGACGGCGACCACGTCGCCGTCGAACAGATTGCCGATGACGCTGTGACCGGTGAGTCCGGTGAGCACTGTGCGATCGTTGACCTCGACGAATCGAAGATCGCCGCGGTGGAAGGCGTGCAGATTCAGGTGGCACGCGATCAGCACATACCGCCGCTCCTTGTCGGCCAACACGCGATAGTAGGCCCTCGGCACGTTCGCCTCCCATTTCGACGAGTTGGGCAGATGGTAGCACGTCGGATGAGGTGGCAGAATTGGCAGATCCGCCGACACGTCACGCGTCCACATCCACGAGTTGGCGGCGAACGTCAACGCGTCGCGATGGCCGTAGGTGAGAAACTCCGGACGCTCCGACTCTTCGCGCTGCTTCTTCTTCCTCTTCTTCGACACCGCATTCGATTTGTGCGTCTCGTAGAGTCTGGAGAACGAATTTCGAGCCCGCTCGCGGTTGAAGAGCACATTGAATCTGGAGTTCTCGGGCAGTGGTGGCGATGGCGGCGGTGGCGGACACTGCCACTGGTCGATAACCTGATCGTCGGTCGGACGGATCGCGTTCTGGTAGACCGCGTTCTCCGGCGCGTTCGTGTGCCACGGTAGAGGTGCCGCCGCCTGGAAACCGATTCTCTTGATCTTTTATGAAGTGAAAAGTCTCACCGCCGAGCTCGTCGGATGTCCCCAATCGGATTGAGCCGGCCCCTGACCTTGCCAGAGCAACGGACTGTCCATTAGTCTGGCGATCCTCGTCGGCGGCACGGGAAGCGCCTGCTCCAGCTCGGCGATTTCAGCAGCCACTGCGGCTCCGGCCGACTGTCCCCACGATTGAGTCGGAGCACTGTTCGCCTCCTCGATCGTTTTCTGGACCATGATTGAATCAAAGTGTCCGAACGGCTCATTCAAGAATTGTTGGTCGGTGAGAGGCGAGTCCGACGCTTTCAGAAGTGTCTGCTCCTGGTGCGACTCGTTCAGTCGCACCTTCTCCATTTGCGCCGCCAGTTGTCGTGTCGGCGAGTGATCGTTGATCTGCACCGACAGACTGTTCGACGACGTTGTCGGCGACGAGGTGGGCGTTTCGTGGAATCGGATCGCTTCTTTGAACGGGCTCCGAGCCGGCGCGTCGTCGATTCGCTCGGCGCGCCGAACTGCGGAAGTGTGCGATCTTGTGGATTTGAAGGATCTCGCGCCGCTCGGCGTCCGGGATCCCAGCTGAAAACCGAAAGAGAGAGAGAGATGAAGAAGCGATGGCCGTGGCCTAGAAAACTCACGTTCGAAGTGTGCTCGGTGTCCGCTCGCGATGATCTCTTGAACGCGCCGCCGATCCAGAACTGATCTGTGACTCGCCACGGAATGTGGTACGTGTCGATCGTTTCGATCAGCTCCACTATTTCGCTCGGCAGCTCGGCCGGATCCGGACTTTCCAGACGCGATCTGAAATTAAAAATTATAGTTCAAGTTCGAGTTAAAGGGGGTCGATTCGAAAATGTCAAGAGGCCTAAAAACTAACCGGACACTGTGATATGTGCTGCTACTGTCCGACATATTCTGTTCCCCGTTAGTCGAGACGATTCTGAAATCTGAATTTCAAAAAAAAAAAACAAAAGAAATGGAAAGGGCCTAAGCGGAATATCTCCAGAAAACAAGTGCGAGAGGAGGTGTGTGAGCGCGCGCGCCTGCACGCACATGTTGAATGAGAAAAACAGAGAAAAAGAAAAAGAGGGGAGGAGAGAGTGAGGAAGAGAAAACGAGACGGAGAAAGAGAGCGGGGTGGAGATGAGAGACGCAGAGAGAGAGAGAGAGAGAGAGAGGACAAGGTTGGCCGTGTGGAGGCGACGAGTGGATTAGAATGACTTTCCATGGGGCGCCGAGGAGACAACTAATTCGTTTATCGATCGTCGTCGTCGTGACATGGCACTGCCACTTCACTTCTCGTCTTATCTCACTTTCTCTATAGTGAGAGATGGAATGAAATGAGATGAATTGAAATGGCAGTGCCAATGCGGCAAGGTCACTAGGATTGTTTGTCCGTTTATCCGCTCTACTCGCAAAGTTGAATGATGATTGGGTGTCGATTTACGGAGGGAGGGGGGTTTGTTTTTGACGTCAGATACACGAAAAGAAAAGTGCGGTGGAGCGCGGTGAAACGTCCGATGAATCGGGATCTGCGCTCGTATTAATGGATGGCAAATCGCAAATCCGGGGCTTTTCAGTGACCAGAGGAGATTATCAGGTAAAGCGAGGAGTCCTCGACTAATCCGCCTTGTTTTCCTATTTCGTCGGAATCGAGGATGTTGGAGATTTTCAGTCAGCAAGGCTATCGAAGAGTTGAGCCGAGTTTGAGGGAAAAGCGTCCTTATTGCCATCAATTTCAGAAGGGTGAACTTCAAACCGCAATATCTCGGAAACTAGCAGAGTTAGGAAAAAGTGGTCAACTACAAACTTGATGAGCATAAAATTTCCCATCATTTTGTAGTTGACAACTTTTTTCTAACTTTCCTAGTTCCCGAGATAGACCCCCTCAAAGTTGAGCAACTTCTACGAGGCGTCTTCCCCCGGTCAAATTGGCTACTTTGGGTCTTACCACGAACCATGAATACTTAATTTGTTCGTTTTGGAAGCCGAAATTTCAGAAATTGACCGTTTACTTCGTATTTTTTATGAAAAGTTAAATTTTTTCGTTTTAAACTCGAAATTTCGGAAAATCGTCCGGTTTTCAGTGGTTTTATCATTCATTCAACATTGGATTTTCCGTGAATTATCGATTTTTTGTTCAAAACTCGTTTAAAACGCGAAGGTTTTGCGATTAAACGGGATTAATGGAACGACGGCGACGCCCCCCGTAAATCGACACCAAAATCGTCTCTTCGGTTAACAAATTGCAAAAAACACAATATCTTGGAAACTAGCAGAGTTAGGAAAAAGTTGTCAACTACAAATTTGATCAGCATAAAATTTCCAACACTTTTGTAGTTGACAACTTTTTTCTAACTATTCTAGTTCCCGAGATATACCAGGTCAAAGTTCAGGGTTCGGTTCAGGTCCACGTGGCACCATAACGAGCCGGAATGTGCTCCAGAGCTCCGCTCCAAAATTTGACCAAAAAGTGCACCGCGTTTAATGGTCGGTCATGAAAACCGAAACTTTGTCCCTCCATCAATGATCATCACGAAAAAGGTTTTTAACGACCGCCCCATCAAAAATGTTGCCCTTTTTGTTGACAAACAGTTTGACAATGTACCTGAAAGTGTCTAAAACTCTCTGAAACTAGTGCTCTCTCTCGCTCTGCTCCATCCATTTTTTGATCACGCGATTCGCGCGAAAAGATCAAAAGCGGTGTCACCGCTCTGAGCCCCGTATAAAAGGGTCGCGGCTCGGCGAGCATCGATATCAGGAGCCACAATGCACACTGTGCTCGGGCTCGTTTTGGTGCTCGCCGCCGTCGCCGCCGCTCACGCCGACAATGTCAAACTGGAGTTCGTTCAGGGGGTGAGTGCTCGCTCTATCGGCTCGCTGAGCACAAGCATTTTTCAGCTGTGGCGTCACGGCGAACGATCGTCGCAAATCGATCTGTATCCGATCTACGCGGACGACTGGATCTACGGAGGCGGCGGGCTCGGCGAGCTGACCGCCAAGGGAGCCGGCGAGATGAACGCGTTGGGACGTCTTCTGCGCGCGCGATACGTCACCGAGCTGCACTTTTTGTCGCCGAAGTACGCGTCGCGAGAGGTGTACGTCAGATCCACCGACTTCAATCGGACCATCATTTCGGCCAACGCGCTTCTGTACGGACTGTTTCCGCCGAGTTTGTACGATGTTCCCAGTGAGTTGGTTGGTTGAGTTTCGAGGCGTGACAGCGTGACGGCGTCACATCCATCGCTTAAGAGTTAGAGTTGGGAGTCGAGTGGTTTGGACTGGTTTGTGAAGTTCAGTTGTGGATTATCATTAGAGCGCACTTCCATCGTCAAGTTCATCGAATTTTTTGAGTGATGAAAGTGCGCTCTAGTGAGAATCTGCAACTGACTTTCATCGATCTTTAATTATTCCCGTTTAATCGCGAAACCATTTTGAACAAAAAAAATCGATAATTCACAGAAATTCTAATTTTGAATGAGTGAAGAAAACGCTGAAAATTGGGAAACTGATTGATAAAAAGGGTGGAAAACCCGATGATTTTTCGAAATTTTTCGAGTTTGATACGAAGGAAATGAAACTTTTTATGAGAAAATGAGAAAAACAAAGAATTTGAGGTATCCATGGTTCGTGGTAAGACCCAAAGTAGCCAATTTGACGGAGGAAGATGCCTCGTAAAAGTTGCTCAACTTTGACGGGGTATATCTCGGCAACTAGGAAAGTTAGAAAAAAGTTGTCAACAGCAAAATTATGGGAAATTTTATGCTGATCAAGTTTGTAATTGCCAACTTTTTCCTATCTCTGCTAGTTTAAGAGATATCGTGGTTTGAAGTTCGTCCACTGACAAGGCGCATACTTTGACGCCCGAAACTGGGGCAAAAAGGGTTCAACTCTCAAGCAGTGCCATTCCACTTTCAGACGTCGACTACCCGTTCATGCCGTTCAAATGGCAGCCGGGACTCACGTTCGTGCCCGTCCACGTCGACGGACCGCAAGAGTGTGCCGCCAGCCAGAACTGCGGCTCGTGCGCGCGCTACGATGCTCTTCAGACGCGCATGTTGGCTCTTCCGGAGGTGTTGCCCGCGTTTCAGAAGGTCGTCCTTCTGAACCGTCGCGTCGGCCCCTACTACAACATGACGTCGGGCGTCGACACCTTCTACACGTATCCGGACACGTGGAAGTGTCAACGCGCCTACTTCAACTCCACTCTCTACGCCAAACTTCCCTGGTACAACGAGCAACTTTACTTGGAATCGCAGACGACGTACGCGCCAGTCAAAGGCTTCCTCGAGGGATCGTTCGGTATACCGTAACCCTGCGCTCGCCCCCTTTTCAGTCAATCGATTTTTTGCAGTCAACTCGACGGTCGCCAACGGAATCGACATCGGCCACGAGATTCGCGTGCTGCGCTCCGGTGTACTCATCAACGAGCTCTATCAGCGAGCCAACGAGAAATTGGAGTGCGCGGCGAACGCGAGCTGCACGAGCTACTTGAAACGCGTCAAGTTCTACGGATACTCGATTGTAAGCCACACCGGGGGGCAAGCCACTGGCCTACTTTGAAGCGCCACTGGCGGTCGGGGCGCTTATTTTGGCGTATGTCAAGCGGATGACTGGCCGATGTTAGGCGGCTACCCGCCATTAATATTTCAGTCCATTGAGACTAGAAAATTCTAGAAAAATCATGATTTTCATCAAGAAATTCGCTAAAAATCGGGAAATTCCGCTGAAAATCTCGGAAAATCGATCATTTTTAACCAAAAAATGGGAAAATCCATAGTTTCCCGGCAATTTTTTGGTTAGCTTTATGCAAAAAAGTTAAAAACCCTAGATTTTTGTCGATTTCAATCAGAAAATCGATGAAATATCGATTTTCATCAAGAAAACTGAAAAAACTGTGAAATTTTCGGTGGAATGGTCATTTTTGATCGGAAAATCGAGAAAATCATGGATTTACACGGAAAAAACCGGTGAAAATCGCGAAAATTGACATTTTCAATGAGAATTTCGAAAAATCGATAGTTTCCGGTCAATTTCACGGTTAGTTTCATGCAAAAACATGAGAAAACACTGAATTTCGATCGGAAAATCGATAAAGAGCAAGTGGAGCCACTAACTTTCTTCCAGCACGACAACAACGTGTTCGCGGCTCTCGTGGCTCTCGGCATCCCGCAGCTGGCGGCGACCGTCGACGGTTGGCCAGCCTACGCGGCCGGCCTCTTCATCGAGTTCCATCGTGACACTGTCACGCACGACAAGTTCTTCAAAGTGTTGTATCGGGCCGGCGACGACGCTCCGCTGACGGCGGTCACCCATTTGTTGCCGATTTGCTCGGGCTCCGCGTTGTGCCCACTGGCGGCTCTTCAGTCGTTGGCCGCCGAGCTGAAACCGTTGCCCGATTATCAGACTCTGTGCAATACTGCTCTTTGATTCGGGTTTTTGATATTGTTAGAATGAAGATTTGTTTGAGTCCGGCCTAAAATTCCGAACAAATTTCCAGAATTTGAATCGCAAATTCAAATCGGCCACAACTTTTTTGCGACGAATCCCAGAATGATGGTCCAATTACAAAAAAGATAGATAATTTTGAGATCTTCCGAATGGCGCAAAGATCATCTGAAAATCTCGATTTTCAGCCAAGTTATGCGAGTTTTAAGCCTTAACACTTTTAAAACTCGCATAACTCGCTAGAAAATCGAGATTTTCAAATGATCTTTGCGCCATTCGGAAGATCTCAAATTTCTCTCTCCTTTTTTGTATTTGGACCATTTTTAGGATTCGTTTCAGTAAAAATTCGAATTTCGCGCGCGTGACCCAACCCAAAAAAAGGTTCCAAAAAAAGAAAGAAAATTGATAACGTTGTCTGTCACGCGTCCGCCAGTCCCTTCCCGAAATCAGTTCTCGATTGAGACCGGCCACAAAACAGCGATGGGAGTCGAAATTTCGTTGGATCCGCCCGTGTGCCCGATTCAGGCGCACGGCGGCACTTCCAAACACAAAATGATCAATCACACGGATCGCCATCTCGCCTTCAAGGTAAGCGGCCAGTCATCCGCCTGACATACGCCAGTGGCGCTGAACTAGCGCTATCGACAATTTACGGTTCTCATGTGTTGCAGGTGAAATCGTCGAACAACTCAAACTACAGTGTCAATTTGATTTTCGGCATTCTAAAAGTGTGCGAGGTGAAAGAGTTGGTGATCACTCGGAAAGCCGGCAAACCGCAAGCCGACAAGCTGATCATTCAGTACTGTCAGGTCAACGACGAGAACGCGGATCCGAAGCCGCTGTTCGCGAACGGTGTGCCGGCCGGCGAGCTGTCCGGCGAGACGATCATCAAATTGTCGGCCGCCGAATAGGGCGCGTCGACGACGACGACGATCGGAGAGCGCCTTGGAAAGAATAAGCACACACACACAAGAATATGTAATGTCGCAATGAATATTGGGTGTAGATTGATTCGGTTTTGCGGTTTATTTCGTTGACTAGTGGTCTTCTGATTCAGAAGATGATGAGGAGAAGTCGTATTGTTGAGCTAATAGTGAAATTGCCGAGGTTGGAGCCGTCGTCGTCGTCGCCGTCGTGGGTTTTTCGTCGATCTTCGCTGATTTTGGCACAATGCCAAGACTTTTTTCGGTTTTTCGCTTGATTCCGAGACTTGACGCGGCGGCGCCCGAAAACGTGGAATTGATGCGTTTGTCGCGTTCGGCGCGCATCGTCGCCCTGAGACGTTCGCTGGCGTCAGAAGACGTGCCGACGGCTCCGGACGAGCCCGACGACGAGGACGTCGACGGTTTCCGATCGAATATTCGTTTCGACTCGATGCGTTCGCGATTCAGAGCGATCGACTCGTCGTGCGGCTTCGTTTCGCGATATCGTGTGATCATCGAGGCGACGCGACGATCCTCGTCGGTTTCCGGCAGAAGGCGTGTCGTCGAGATGGACAACTTGTCACGAAGATTCGCGTCACGCGCGCGCGACTCGTTCAGCGACTTTTTCTCGTTCTGCAATTCTCGGTCTACGAGTTTTCAGAGTTTTACGGAGTGAAATCGGAGACGACTGAGTGAATACCTCACAGTGAAAGTACAGTGCGCCGCACTGTTGCAAATCTGTATGTTCCGGAAAATTTGCAGTTTTGCAGTAGTGCGGCGCGGTTTTTCCGCTCATTTCGGTTGGAATTCACTGCGTGTTACTGTAAGTTTTCGAGAATCGCAACGAAATGTCTGCATTTTTGCGTCACAGTGATGTTGCCCTGCTCTTTTTTTTAAGTTGTGTCATACTTCCGATCATTTTTAAGGTTCTAGCTCGGATTTTCCACTCGGGACCCAAAAGCGGCGTAGTCACGGGCTTAATACTGTATTTTCCCCCAACAGATCCAACGAAAAAGCAGTCTGCGTTTGTGCGTGACAGTCTCGTCACACTATCGATCCGTGTGTGGTGGATAACCCGACTCACTCGAAACTGTGCTCGGAGGAACGAGTTGGCCGAGAAGTCGTCACGCATTCTCTCCTGAATCCATTCGAGCCGATCGACGCGCCCCTCCTCGCTCGCCGCCTTCTCCGCGTCCGCCGCCTCGTGCTCCTTCTTGAACATCGCGTCGGCGGCGAGCTTTTGCGCGAAACCGCGATCCACCGGCGCCACCTGCTGAATGTCGGACGGATCGAAGCGGAGCTCTTGGCGCGAGCATCCCTCGACGAGCTCGTAGTCAAAGTTCTGCAATTCGTGTGTGCATTTTGTCTGCATTGAACACGGGTCGAAATGGTCCAATTACATGTCACTGGCCTATTTCGACCAGGGTTACAGTCACTTTCAGACGACAATTCTGGTGTGTCTCGTCGTTTCGCTCACCTTCGGATCCGTCCGAATCACGTAGTAGTTGTCGCAGAGGTGGCATTTCATGCGAAACTCGTAGAGTGGCGTCGTGTAGTACATGCCGCACTTCTTCTTCTCCGCATTGTATCGAACGCCCATTCCGACGTGATTGTGACATCCGAGGCACCAAATGTTGAATGGCATCTCGAATCTGGAAAAAGAGAGCTCCTTCGATTGGGGATTTGGACGATATTTTTCAAAGTCCTATAAGGGGGGTTTTTCGGTGAAAATTCCTACGAATTTCGCGAAATTGGGCGTCCTAATTCTGAATTTTCACTTTGGATTCAATGCATTTTCAGAGATTTTCAGCTCGATCTTAAAAATTTTTGCCAAATTTCTTCCCCACATTTTACGGGAATTTTTATTTTTTTTTTTCGAATTCCTTTTCGTTTTTACGGAGGGTTTTTTGTGTTATTTTCAAATGTTTACCTAAATTTTTCTTTTTTAAATTTTTCAATTAGTTATTTTTTTTTAATAATCTGATTTTTTATTAAAATGAAGATATTTTTGGAATTCAAATTGCTTTGTTGCAGTTTTTTTTTTAAATGTAATTTCAAAAAAAAATTTCTCTATTTTTTCTCGAATTTTTCAAATTTTTAAAAGAAAAAATTATCGTTTTTTGGAATTTTTAAATAATTTAAAAAATTTATTAAGCTTTAAATTTTAAATTTTCCATATTTTTAGTAAAATTTTGAATATTTTTTTCCAACTTCCAAATTTTCCTTTTTTTTTAAATGATGATTTTTTTTTGAAATTTCCCACTGATGTTTTTTCTATGTAATTTCCAAAAAAAAAATTTTTTTTTTCATTTTTTTTTTCAATTTTTGCGAGCCCAGAATTTACCTGATAACCAGAATGCCTTGATCGATTTTTTTGGCGCGCTCACGAAGCGCGTGTGTTCCATGGTATCCATTGAGCGTTTTGTGCGTTTTGTAGTTGAAATCTGGCGGATAGTAGAAGTTTTGGCCTTTTCGCTCTCCCATCTGTCGCAGGAAAAAAATTAATAAATTAGAGTTTAAAATATGGGAAAAAATATATGAAAAGCAGAAGGTTTGAACTGCGGAAAAAAAAGAAAGTAATAATAAATATAAAACTATTCATCATCAAACCCGTAGACAGTTGGGAAATCGGTAAAAACAAAATGCAATTCGAGATTTAACAATAAAAATTGAGCAAGATGAGCAAAATGAGCAAAATCGATTGGTTTCAGAAAGGAATGCCCAGCGCGTCGGCCTCCAGCTCGTCGAATCCGTCCATTTCGGTCAATTTTCGGACCAACGCCTTCGGCAGTTTCGGTTTTTCGGTTCGCGTGTGCCAGACGAGCACTTTTGTGCATTTCGCGGCGAGCGGCTCCATCGTTTCACGCGAGATTTCGAGTTTTTCGAGAAACGTCGACTCCTGATAGCCACGTGGCACTGTGAACGAGAAGAGGGCGTCGGGTTTCGATAGGACCAGCGAGATGTTGACGGCGAACGCGGCCATATCGATCGGAAACGGTCGTTCGCGTTTCCAGACGGCGTTGAAGTCGACGATCGAGCCTGAATGACTTTTGTCGAAGCTGCAACCGAACTTTTCCACTGGTTTTTAATGTTTCACACAGACTTCTAGAATCTCAGAAGACCACTAATAGACAAGCGACGACGATGACCTACAGCCAATATAACAAAACGTTTGCCACGTGTCATCTGGACGTTCCTGCCTATCTCCAACAGAAACGATGACAGACAATGAGGTGACAGTCGTCTCCCATATTGACAGAGAAGGAGGCATCATACTTGGCAATGTGCCAAACTCACATCTTCTAGCCAGTTTCCCACGATTCAGAGAGACATGCGAGTCGAGGGAGAGAAAAGGGGACTCATTCGGATTTCTAGCGTGCTAGAAGGTGGTGCGCCCTACTCTCGCTCTCATTTCCCTACCCTGTTTCTCTTTTCGTCTCTACTTCTTTCAAACTGAGCTCGTAGTTTTTCAGCAATGCCTTCCAACTCGACCATCGTCTCAAGGGAAGCTGCCGGAGCCATTCCGAGAGCCGCCGCGCCGCCGAAGAAACCAATGCGATCCAGTCAACTGATTGCAATGCACACGTTCAGACTGGAACGAGGATACAAGGTGCAGGAGGCACTGGCTGCCCTCTACACCGTCGGAGTCCAAATGAAGCCGTTCGAGGAGGAGTGCACGGAGCAAGCCATGGAAAAGTACGCGGAAGTGCCCGAGTACGCGAAACTCGTCGCCAATCTGAAGCTGAAGTTCGCCGATCTACGGCGTCAGGAGGAGCGAGCCAAGGGAGCTGCAGCCGAGGAGTCGAAGGCGGACAAGCAGAAAGTGGTGGTGATCAAGTATAAGAAGAAACAGACGCCGCTTCGGAAGATCGACAGAAGCCAGCTGAAGACGAAGGAGAAGACGTCCACTGGGATCACTCCACTGCGATCGGGAACTGAAGTGCACCGTCTGGCTCTGCACAAGGACAAGCTGCCATTGTGGAAGCGGATGGAGCAGTTCAACTGATCAATCTCCCGTATTCTCTCTTCTCTCTCAATCTACTTTTCAAATACTTGTACTCAGATATTCTTTTCCATCTCTCTCTCTCATTCATACTGTTCCGTTAAGTTGTAATATCTGATGACTCAATCAATAAACCTGTTAAAAACCCCTAAATCAGTGTCTAATAGACGTCATAACAAACAAATTCGGTCTCTCGCCTTCATAATCGAAGCCCCTTTTCTCACAGCTTGCAGAGACACGTGCGGTTGTAAAAAAAGAGGGCTGACACACAAAGGCTCCATATAAACATCTGCCACGTGGCATCTGGACGTATTCTAGACATTATTTTCGCACGGCCCCGCCCTCGCACTTCTGAAGACACAAACACGTGTGGAGATGGAGAAGAGAGGACTCATTCTGTTTTTTAGCGCCAGAGGGTGTGGTGCGCCTTTTAGTGGCTTTCTTTCTGTTCGTTTTTATCTTTTCCTCACTAATCTATCTACTTTCAGCAAACCAACTCAAAAAAAATGCCGTCGCACAATGCTAAGCCAGCTAACGGAGCTGATCAGAAGGTTGTCGTTTCGCAACAGAAGCCAATGCGATCCAGCGAGATGATAGCCATGTATACTCGGCGGTTGGAATCAGGACACAAGGTGGACGCGGCTCTCAGAGTCCTCTACACCGTCGGAACGTCAATCAAACCATTCGAGAAGGAGAGTACCGAGAAAACGATGGCAAGATATGAAAAGATGCCGGAATTCGCGAAACTTGTCAAGAAGCTGACTGAAAAGTTCGCGGATCTCAGGAGGCAGGAGCAACAGTCGAAGAGAGCCGCCGAGAAGCCGACGAAGAAGATCACTGCGGACGCCCGGGGCAAGCGATCTCATCGGATGCCACTGCGAGGAATCAATGGACACCAGCTGAAAGGTGCTATCAATGCAACCAAGGACGCCGCTGCTCCGAAGAGCTCAGCCAGTTGCCAGGAGCTCGTCACGCCTCTGAGACACGGTATCAGCGTTCATGCCGTGGCACGCAAGGAGAAACTTCCACTTTGGATGCGATTGGAGCAGTTCTAGTACACTTTCTGTCTCTCTTTCCTCTCTTTTTCTCTCAATTTTTGCCTCATTCATTTCGACTATGATGTCTTCCTCTATCTCTCTCCCTTCTTTTCGGTAATAAGTTGTAATATCTAATGATTTAATCAATAAACCTGTTAAAAACTCCTAAATCAGTGTCTATCAGTCTCACAGTATCCGATAAAACAGCGAATGAAATGTCGTCTTCTCAATTTTCGAATCAAAAACTCACCGTTCGGAGCGAGAATCGGCGTCTCCACAAACATTCCTCCCACAATTCCGACCGGCCACACTCCCGCCCTCTCCACTTTTCGCATTTCCTCGAACAGACGCAGATCGTACGTGTTGTCGTCGTCGCCGAAATAGACGACGCCACGTGTCACGTGACTCAACTGATTGCGCAGCCACAGCAGAGCCGCGTTTCGTTGCTCGACGCCACGTGGCAGTGTCCAGTTCGGATCCGTGTAGGCCATCTTTTGGTGTTTTGGCGTTTGCGCGTTCAGATGGGTGAACGGAACGCGCGCCGCGTTGAGGATCTCGCGGATCGAGTCGGACTGTCGCGGCGAGTCTTCGACGAGAATCCAGTGAAGGTTCGGCACGTGCGACAGCGTGTACGAGAGACGCGTCAGATCCGCTTTTTGGGCCGCCCGGAAGTGCGTCGGCGTGATGAAGTAGATGAACGGGGCGGTACGGTTGACACGTGGCAGAAGTGACAGGTGGTCGCGAATTCTGGCGGAAACAAAAATTAATTTAAATTCAAAAGGAACAACGAATTAAAAAATTAAAATATTTCTCACTGCGTATCAATTTCATCGACTCGCCCATTCAATCTCGTCAATTCTCGCTCTTTATTCATTATTTCCTGCCGCAATCCATCGCTTTTTCGATTCAAAACCTCGATCTAAAAGAGAAATAATTGGTTTTTTTGAATTTCGCGCGCGAAAATCGATACAGTGGCTTGAAGTGTGACGCGTTCCTCGTCCAATCCTTGCACTTTATTGATCGCATAAAACAGTTGCCATGTGAAAAAGACGACGAGGGCGAGAAAGGCGCGGAACCACCATTTTTCGACGATTCTCGACGGGATCATCGTTTGCTCGCCGAGCTGCGAATCATTTGATTTTTTTACCTGCAAAAATTTAAAATTTAAAATTATATCGATTTTTACCGATGAAACCCTCATTTGAAACTTTTTTCGTTTTTGAAATCTCGCAAAAAATTGGTTTTGGCAAAAAAATCGAATTTTTTCGCCGCGGAATTGGCGAAAAAAGAAAGAAAAGTGAAGAGAAAAAAAACAAGTTTTGTTGAAATTGTCCGTGGAGCGCGTTTGCATCGCATTTTTTCGGCGCGAATTTGAAATTTAGTTTTTGAAAATAATAAATCGGGATAAAACTGGAAAAAACAGTATTTTTAATGTATTATTAAATAGCAAATTTAATTTGACTAAAAAAATTGAGGTTAGCTGGGAAGTTCTAAAAAGTTTCAGAAAATTGACAAAAAAATTGGGGAAATTGAAATTATCCAAATTTTGCTGCGCTTAGTTGTTTTTTCACATTCAAAAAGTTGTAAATTTTCTAATTTTGTTCTAAATTCTCTTGTTTTCCCTATCGATTTTTTTATTTTTCCCTTTTTTCCCAAAAAAAATTAAAATCTTACGGTAAAACTTAAAGGCGCATACCTAACTTTCAACGCGCCGGTCTCGCTTGGACACCTTTTCTCAGTTTGGCGGAAAAATTCAAAATTCAAAGTTTTCCACAATTTTTCTCCCGTTTCTCTCGATTTTTTCACCGATATTGCGGCGCAAATGGACGATAAATCGAGTGAGTTTTTCAATTTTTCCGTAAATTCGTCCGAAAATCGATAAATGGGCGCCGCGGATAGAGTGTAGAGGAGAGGAGGAGGAGGGGGGCGAGTCACGTGAAAGCGAGGCGGTTTCTCTCTCTCCCGACGTTCCCCACTATTTCCACACGGGCTGTTTTCCCACTTTTCCATTCTTCTGACATTTTGTTCCAGTCTAGAACATTCGAATTTCGACATTACCCGCCCATTTTCACTCGATTTTTTGTGTATCTCTTTTTTGTGCTGATTTTTTGACAGTTTTCGGCGCTGATAAGACAACTTTTGGGAAAGTGAGTCAGAAAAGAATAACGTAATAAGTATTTAGTTGATAGAAGTGAATAGGCTGGAAAAAATAGAGAAAAATCGATTTTTTCGCAGAAAACTCGCCAAAATCGACGTTTCGAGCGGTATTTTTTGAATTTCTCGAGTTTTAAATGGAAAATGCCAGCTAATTCCGCTTTTTTTCCAGTCTTCCACCTGAAAAACACCCGAATCTTCCGTTTTTCTCCGTTTTCGATGACGCTTTCCCAGTTTCCGACGCGTTTTCAGCAGTTTCACCAGAAAAAGCTCGGAAATTCGAAAAACAGCGAAATTCTAGGCCATGGCCGACGTTTTCAGTTTTAACAGAGCTTTTAATTTAAAATTTTCGCGCCGAGTCCAGTGGAGCGCGGTGGCATCAGTCTGGAAATGGGCTGAAAACGAATTCAGGGGTTTTCGAACAGTTTCAGACCATTCTATCTGTTGGAAATCGCCTGAACGCACTTTCAATTCAATTTTTATCAGTTTTCCGACTCATTTCTCACTTGCACAAGCAC
This sequence comes from Caenorhabditis sulstoni, assembly GCA_963966605.1. NCBI lineage: Eukaryota > Metazoa > Nematoda > Chromadorea > Rhabditida > Rhabditidae > Caenorhabditis > Caenorhabditis sulstoni. Next base: position 1,551,709 of record OZ016476.1, on the reverse strand, counting down.
AAGAGGGGGTTTCCATTGAAAAAGTATCTGAAATAAGTCGTCATCGTGCTTTTCCAGCCTGTTTTCTTCATTTCTACCGTGAACTGAAAAAAGTCGGGTCCCACCACGAAAAAAACGGGTTACTGTAAACGTTTTTTCTTTCCGCGCCCTGCAAAAAGTGAGCGGTTTGAAAACGGTGAGGTTGGTGGTACTCGTTCTTTTCGTGGTGAGACCCGTGGAGTTTCAATGTGTTTTCCGAACACTGTAATCATGGGAACTTCCCGTGTCTCTCAAGATTCGTTCTTTGCAAATCACACCAAACCAAACGGGAGGGGGTGGAAAGTTCGCGTTCAACTTGTCATGTTGACTCTTTTTCTTTCTTCCTCTCTCTCTCTTTCTCTTTCTCCTTGTGGAAAGTAAAAGAGAACCAGTTTCTCGTTTCTCGTCGCGATGGGTGCTGCCAGGTGGCATTTGTAAGCATCATCACAGTACTCCTCTCTCTTTCTCCGTTTTCCCCCCGGGAAAAGGGGGGGGGGGGGTGGTTGGGCGGTCTCTATGGCGGTACCAAGGACCACCAGTCACTGCTGCTGACCTCCGAGGGTCTTCGCACACACACAGAGAGAGAGAGAGAGAGAGAGAGAGAGAGAGAGAGAGAGAGAGAGAGAGAGAGAGAGGCGCACAGTGCAGTGTAATAATCAAAAGGAGGCGAAGAGGAAAAAGGGGGGGGGGGTTCGGTTTAGATGGTTGGTGTGGATGGGGTGGTGGCCTCGGGTTGACCCGTTCAAACGGGGCCACTCGTGTGTGTGTGTCGCCTCCTCCTCCTCTCGCCTCAATTTGCTTTTCCGATCGATACCAGTGCGGCGGCTGTCTCTATGTCTTTCTTCACTGCAGCTGGCTGCCTGGGAGAAAGAGAGACAGAAAGAGAGGGTGGAATGGGGGAATGCGCTCGGCTGGCGTTGCTTCTCTTCAACCACCTCTCTCTCTCTCTCTTTTTCTCTTCTTTTTCTTTTTCTCTTTCTGTCTCTCTTTCCTCCACCCTCTCAGCTGAAGCAGCAACAGCCAGCCAGCTAGCAGCAATCGTAGTTTTATAATACAAACTATACAGCCACCTCTTCTCCGTTCCCATTTCACTCTTCTAGCTGTCTTTTTTTCTCCGTTAATTTTCCAGAAAAAATGATGTCAATCATTTGGATTTTTTTGGAAATTTTCACCGATTTTATGGAAAAATTTGGCGAATTTTTGTGAATTTTTCAAAAAATTTGGAGAAATTCGTAATTTTTCAAATTTTTCCCAAAAAAATTGGGGAAATCCACTCGAAATTGTGGAATTTCAATCGATTTTTTTCCGATTTTTCGGCCAATCCCCAAAAAATCCATCAATTTCGCGGTGAAATTGACAGTTTTCCCAACAAAACGATGGGAATTTTTTCGCCGATTTCCAATCGATTTTCCCATTTAAAAACACGCGTTTGTTTTTGCGTCACACAAAAATTGTTGTTTTGCGTTGATAACTGTGTGCAAACTGTGCAAATTGTGCAAATTTCGCGGCTCGAACGGAAATGAGCACTGTCTTGAACTGTTTGCAAAGTGAAGATAGCGAAGTGATCGTGTCATCATGAAGAGAATTTCAAATTTGCATCGCGCAACAAAATTGGCGAGAACAATGGAGTTGTGTACTTTTGCGACGCGTTATCAGCCGAGAATCGTTTTGGTTTGGTGTGTGGTTAGTGTGTTTGAAACACGACGGGTGAAAATTTGGCTTATTCGACGAGTTTTATCAGTTGGCAATCACAATTTCCATTGTTCTCCGCTTATCAGTGTCTCGTTTTCTCTTTCTCTTTCTCTTTCTTCCTCTCTTTCTTCTTCTTCTTCTTCTTCTTTTTGGCCGTCCTCGACGGCGAGTGCTGATTTCTTCCCATTCTTCCCATTCGATGTTTCGCATTGCAAAACTGGTGTTCTCTTTTCTTTGGCTTGGCTAGGCTGGTCGTGACGATCGATTGGAGTATCGATTGATTTGAAAGTGCCACGTGGCAGTCTAATTGACAACCGGCGTTTCGATCGATTCGATTGGAAGGAGGAGAGATGAAAATGAGGAGGAGGAGGAGAAAAAGATGAAGAAGAAGAAGTAAATGGCGGCCTAGAGATATCGATCTCCGTCGTTTCTCTCTCTCTCTCTCTCTGTCCGTTTCCGTCGCCATTCCCATCCATCCATCCATCCATCCATCCATCTCCTCACTTCTTCTCTTCAATTAGATGACACTGAAGAAGAAGACGTCGGTGGTTAGCAACCGACGCGCATTCTTGTCTCCGTTTCGAAACAATCGCAAAAATTGCATCGGTCTCACGTGGTAGTTTGATGACGCCTTCTTTCGTTTCGTACGAATTTTAACATTGTTGTTCATGTTGAGCAAAGTTTTGATAAAATCGCGAAAACTTGGACAGCCACGTGGCGGTTTTGGCGGAAAGTTTTCGTGTCGAGACCTCTCGCCTTTTCGCGATATCGATGCAAATTGTCTCATCGATCTTGTTGGCAAACTTTGGGTTCGGTTGATCTATTTCGTCCTCTCTGTCACCCATAAACGATCTATTCTTCGCTAATCGAGGATTGATAGGGAAGAGAGATGAGATGAAAATGATAAGGAGGAGGAGGAGGAGGAGAAGAAGACGAATGAGTAAAGAGAGAGAGAGTAGGATGAGGTGACCTCTTCTTTCTCTCTCTCTCTCTCTCTCTTCTCCTCCATTTGTCTTCCTTCATACACCTCCACAATCTATCAATCGGTCATGTCTCGGTCACGGACCTTCTTCTTCGTTTGCTCATTTCTCGTTCTATTGGCGAGAAGTAGAAGAGAACGAACGCCAATCGGCCCAAAACAACGTTTTTAGGCTATTCTGATACAATGAGCGTTGACTTTTGGGCAGTTTTCAGTGCCTTGCGTAGGACTTGCGGTTTTCGGTATGCGCCTTTAAGCGAGTGTCGCGTTATGCTATACAGTGCAGACCGTATCCCGAAGAGCTTAAAGGTGCATACCGCAATCAGTTTTGTTCGTTGCAAGAGCCGCAGTGCCTTGACTTTCTTTTTTTCTCTTCCAAGTTAAAAAACTCATTTCCGACTCTCTATCCGGCTCTTGCGGTAAGGCTGACCGTTCAGTTTCCCATCCTTCCTTCCATCCTCATCTGACATTCAGAAAACTAGTCCACGGCCGCGGCATCGGACAAGCGATACTCAGATATTGATGACAAACTGCTCCCCGATTGCTCCTCATCCTCTCGTTTTTTTCTTTCCAGACTTGCCACGTCGTTCCACTTCCTCGTCAACGTTCTCCCCGTCGTCGCGCCGCACCGCCGCCATCATTACCGGAACAAAAGCAGCTGCAGCAGCGAGCCGAAGCCGTAGCTCGCGGAGCCGGAGCCCGAGAAGTCGTCGTCGAAGCGCGTCCACATCGTCTTCAGCGGCAACGTCGACGTCGACGTCGTCGGCACCAGTTGAGGAGAGGCGACGAAGAGCGACGCCCGGGAAGCAGCAGCAGCATCAGCAGCAGCGAGCGACGAGAATGATGGACGACGACGAGCAGCTGCCGCCGCACGACGCACCCGTCATGTTTCAGGCGCCGATGGGAATGCCGACGAGACGGACGCTCGGACCGCACAACTCGCCCGTCAAATCCATGTCCAACTCGTCTTCGGTAAGAGGGACTAGAAAAATCGCGAGGCTTCTTCTTCTAGCAGCTGAAAACTAGGGCTTGGCTTAGAAAGTGGGGGTTTGGCTTCGATAGGTTTGATGGCCTAGAAGTTTGAGTTTGAAAGTTAGTCCCTCGTTTCAACCTAGTTTCGATCAGGATGGCCTAGAAACTTCCGTTTGAAAGCTAGTCCCCGGTTCAACCATCAATAGATCCGCAAAAATTCAATAGACAAGTTGACTTCGATTCAATGGACTAGAAACCTCTGCTTGAAAACTAGTCCCTCCCTCCTAGATGGCCTAGAAAACCGTCACCGACACATCCTCTTCCAGGCGCACACGTCTCCCCGCGTGACCCCCACAAAAGGCGCCAACCCGTACGGTGACCGATTCATGCCGCTCCGGCAGGCGAACCACGACTGGAACGCCCACTACAACTCGATCGCCGGCGCGGAAGAAGAGGAAGCGGCCTTCAAGAAGCCGATGGGCTCGTGCTCACGCCATCTCGGCAACGCTGTCGCCCAACTCGCCATGTCCTCCTCGGCGTCGTCGATGATGATGATGATGGCGTCGTCGTCGTCGACGTCGTCGTCAACAACGTCGTCGGCCACCTCGTCGACCACCTCCTCCCTATCGTCGGGGTCGGCGGTGGCGAGCTCGGCGAGCTCCACCGCAGGATCCTCACTCCATCACCACCACCATCACCATCACCACCATCATCACTCGTACTCGTCGTCGTCGCAAGCCTACGACTACTATCAGGGAGCGACGGAAGGGTCGGGGACGACGTCGCCGACGAACTCCTCCTCCACCTCGTGCCTCGACGATTCGCGCAGCTCCGAAGCGGTCGTTCGGGCGCTGCTTCGGAACGAGATGCTCAAGGATCGCATCGACGACGTCAAGATGCAGATGACGGGCTCCGACGAGACGTTCGTCACGACCGGCACGTCGTCCTCGGCGGTGACACCGTTCCCGGCGCCTTCTGGGCCCGGAACGGTGAACTCTGGCGGAGGATCGGATCCGCAGCAAGGCGTGACGCCGTCTTTAGAGCGCAACGCCTACGGCGGCAGCGTCGACGGCGGACTGTTCCCCGTCGTCAATCCGGACGGCACGACTGCCAACAGCAGTGCGAGTGCCGCTGCGAACGGTGCGAATGGAGCCGCCGGAGCAGCGGGAGCCCCGTTGGCGAGCAGCAGCAGCAGTAATAATAATAATCATCATCATAGCAATCATGGAGTGAACGATGTCACGCGGTGAGTTGCGCTGAACGAAGTGCGCTCAACTGCACTGAAATCTATTCGGTGCAGTGGAGCGCGTTTTGAAGTCTTGTTCTTGGACCTCTTCGAAAATGGTTCAGATCTTTCAAATCCGGTTTTTTCAGAGCCAGCGGAGCGTCGCCGACGGTCGCCGAGATGATGGAGCCGCGGTTGCGAGGCGGCGCCGAGTCGCCCGTCGAAGTGCCCGCCTCGCCGGCGGGAAGTGTGTGCGGTGTGGAGACGCCGACGAAGCCCTCCTCGACGGTGCCGCTCTCGCCGCTTCCCGTCAAACAGTCGCCGGCGCGCGCCCTCTTCGCCTACTCGGCCAAGACGACGCCGATCAAGTTCAACGCGGCGACGAATCCGATCGGCGCGACGACGTCGCCGTTCGGCGGACCGCTCGGCGTCGAATCGCAACGGCTGTTGCGAACGCCGCGCAAGCCGACGCGCAAAGTGCCGAAGAATCCGTACAAGGTGCTCGACGCGCCCGAACTGCAGGACGACTTCTATCTGAATTTGGTCGACTGGTCGTCGCAGAATCAGCTGTCGGTCGGACTGTCGAGCTGTGTGTATTTGTGGAGCGCCACGACGTCGCAGGTGAGACAAACTTTGAAAACGCTGATTGGTTACTGTAGTGCCACGTCATTGTTTGAATGTAGTGGGAATTAGACGCGAATTTAGGGTTTTGATGAGTTTATTGAACTGGTTTGGTATTACATAATGAGTAGTACAACTTATTAGAAACATAGGAAGAGAGAAAGAGTTGTCATGTTACATCAGTGTACAAGTGAGAGAAAAGGAGACAAAAAATGTACTAGAACTGCTCCAATCGCATCCAAAGTGGGAGCTTCTCCTTGCGTGCCACTGCATGAACACTGATACCGTGTCTCTGTGGTGTGATGAGCTCCTGGCAACTGGCTGAGCTCTTTGGAGCAGCGGCATCCTTGGTTGCATTGATGGCACCCTTCAGCTGGTCTCCGTTGATTTTTCGCAGTGGCATCCGATGAGATCGTTTGCTCCGAGCGTCCGCAGTGATCTTGTTCGTAGGCTTCTCGGCGGCTCTCTTCGACTGTTGCTCCTTCCTCCTGAGATCCGTGAATTTTCGCCTAAGCTTCTCGACGAGTTCCGCGAATTCCGGCATCTTTCCATATCTTGCCATCGCTTTTTCGGTCCTCTCCTTCTCGAATGGTTGGATTGTCGTTCCGACGGTGTAGAGGACTCTGAGAGCCGCGTCCACCTTGTGTCCTGATTCCAAACGCCGAGTATACATGGCGATCATTTCGCTGGATCGCATTGGCTTCTGTTGGGGAACGGCAACCTTCTGGACAGCTCCGTTAACTGGCTTAGCAGTGTGCGACGGCATTTTAGTGAGTTGATTTGCTGAAAGTAGATAGATTAGTGAGGAAAAGAAAGAAACGAACGGAACGAGAGCCACTAAAAGACACACCACACCGTCTGGCACGCTAGAAAACAGAATGAGTCCCCTTTTCTCCATCTCCACACGTGTTTGTGTCTTCGGAAGTGCGAGGGCGGGACCGTGTGAAAATAATGTCTAGAATACGTCCAGATGCCACGTGGCAGATGTTTATATGGAGCCTTCGTGTGTCAGCCCTCTTCTTTTACAACCGCACGTGTCTCTGCAAGCTGTGAGAAAAGGGGCCCCGATTAGGGAGGGGGAGGCTGAATTTGTTTGTTATGACGTTCATTAGACACTGATTTAGGGGTTTTTAATAGGTTTATTGATTGAGTCATCAGATGTTACAACTTAACGGAACAGTTTGAATGTGAGAGAGAAAACAGGATATCAGTTGAACTGCTCCATCCGCTTCCACAATGGCATCTTGTCCTTGTGCAGAGCCAGTCGGTGCACTTCAGTTCCCGATCGCAGTGGAGTGATTCCAGTGGACGTCTTCTCCGTCTCCGACGTCTTCAGCTGGCTCCTGTCGATCTTCCGAAGCGGCATCTGTTTCTTCTTGTTCTTGATCACCACCACTTTCTGCTTGTCCGCCTTCGACTCTTCGGCTGCAGCTCCCTCGGCTCGCTCCTCCTGACGCCGTAGATCGGCGAACTTCAGCTTCAGATTGGCGACGAGTTTCGCGTACTCGGGCACTTCCGCGTACTTTTCCATGGCTCGCTCCGTGCACTCCTCCTCGAACGGCTTCATTTGGACTCCGACGGTGTAGAGGGCAGTCAGTGCCTCCTGCACCTTGTATCCTCGCTCCAGTCGGAACGTGTGCATTGCAATCAGTTGACTGGATCGCATTGGTTTCTTCGGCGGCGCGACGGCTCTCGGAATGGCTCCGGCAGCTTCCTTTGAGACGATGGTCGAGTTGGAAGGCATTGCTGAAAAACTACGAGCTCAGTTTGAAAGAAGTAGAGATGAAAAGAGTAACAGGGTGGGGAAATAAGAGCGAAAAGAGGGCGCACCACTTTCTAGCACGCTAGAAATCCGAATGAGTCCCCTTTTCTCTCCCTCGACTCGCATGTCTCTCTGAACCGTGAGAAACTGGCTAGAAGATGTGAGTTTGGCACATTGCCAAGTATGATGCCTCCTTCTCTTTCAAAAAAGGTAGGCGGCTGTCACCTCATTGTCTGTCATCGTTTCTGTTGGACACAGGCGCACAAGTCTCTATGAGCCTGGCAGGTATCCCAAGTAGTTCCTATTAGAAACAGATTTTGGGGGTTTTATAGGTTTATTGAACGGAACTGTCATCATATTTTAAGTATGTATTACAAAAATTTTCGAACGACGAAATAAAGAAAATTGACATGAACAAGTGAAAGAGAGACAGATATGGTGATTCGAAAAAAAGAAAAGTGAAAGAGAGATTAGAACTGCTCGAGTCGCTTCCAGAGCGGCATCTTGTTCACATGAAGAGTGAGTGGATGGACAGTCGGTCCCGAACGCAGTGGTGTCACCAGGTCCTTGCATTCAGAGTTGGTCGGGGCGGAAGTGTTGCTCGGGATCTGCTCGACGGCCTGCACCTTGATGTTGCGGAGCGGAATCCGGTCCACATTTCTGTTCGGCACACTCGGAGACTTGTTCACAGCAGCGACGGGCCTCTTTTTCTGCACCTTGACGTCCTTCCTGGCCCGCTCCTCTTGTCGTCTCAAGTCGGCGAACTTGATCCTCAGCTTCTTCACCAGATGTCCGAACTCTTCGGTTCGCGCGTACCGCAGCATCGCGAGTTCCGTCTCGCTGTCCACAAACGGCTTCATTGTGTTTCCGATTGTGTAGAGCGCGTCGAGCGACTCCTTGATCTTGTACGCCTTCCGAAGGCGCTCCGTGTACATCGCGATCAGCTCGCGCGATCTCATCGGCTTCTGCTGGATGGCGATCTTCGGGATCGTGGGCTTGGTGTTGACGGCAGTCTTGGAGGGCATTGTTGAGAGTGGATGAGTCTGAAAGTAGTGAAATCAGTGAAAAGGAGTGCCTGAGAAGGTCCTAAGACAAGAAAACGAGAGCCAGAAAGATAGAAACGAACAAAACGAGAGCCACTAAAAGACGCACCACACCGTCCGGCACGTTAGAAAACAGAATGAGTCCTCTATTCTCCATCTCCACACGTGTTTGTGTCTTCGGAAGTGCGAGGGCGGGGCCGTGTGAAAATAATGTCTAGAATACGTCCAGATGCCACGTGGCAGATGTTTTTATGGAGCCTTCGTGTGTCGCGTCTCGGTGAACCGTGAGAAAAGGGGCCCCGATTAGGAAGGGTTGTTTGTATATGTTACGACTTCCAAGGTCTAGAAGATGTCCAAACGCCACGTGGCAGGTGTAGTGTTAGAGAGGCTGTAATCCTTCGTCGTCGCTGTTTGCATAGTGTGGGCCTCAGGGAATCTAGAAATCGACTGGGGGATCTTCAGAAACTGTAGTACCATGTCTTCGGAACTCAGATCCTGTGAGCATCCAGGAAAATAGGTGGACGTAGTGATCGAGAAACTGGCCTACAGTATCCCTCATCATCCCATTTTCAGGTGATCAAACTGTGCGATTTGGGAGCGAACAACGATCAGGACACTGTGACCTCTGTGCAATGGTGTGACAAGGGCGACCTGCTCGCGGTGGGCACCAACCGCGGAATCACCCAAATCTGGGACGTGACGACGCAAAAGAAGATTCGCGACATGACGGGACACTCGTCACGCATCGGCTGTCTCGCGTGGAACGCCGACTCGATCTGCTCGGGCTCGCGCGATCGCACCATCATGCACCGCGACATTCGATGCGACGATCGCGACGTCGTCCGCAAACTCACCAACCATCGGCAAGAGGTGTGCGGTCTCAAGTGGTCGCCCGACAAACAACTCTTGGCCTCGGGCGGCAACGACAATCAGCTGCTCGTGTGGAATCTGCGGCGGACGGATCCGATTCAGACGTACACGCAGCACAACGCGGCGGTGAAGGCGTTGGCCTGGTCGCCGCATCATCACGGACTGCTCGTGTCGGGCGGTGGCACCGCCGACCGATGCCTCCGATTCTGGAACACTCTGACGGCGCAGCCGATGCAGTGTGTCGACACCGGATCGCAGGTGAGACCATCCTCGAGTTGAGGAGATAGGCCCAATGGGTCTGAACCGACTATGTGTCGCCTTCTTTTCGACTTGTCGAGTTTTGAGATAGGCCTAGTAGACCTTTTAGAAGTTTGAGCTTCCAGCCTAGAATCCATTGATTCTCCCAAATTTCCAGGTTTGCAACGTGGCATGGTCGAAACATAGCAGCGAGTTGGTATCGACGCACGGATACTCGTACAATCACGTGAGTCTTTCTCTTTTTTTTCAAACGAATCGTCATTGCTTTCGGTCGCGTTCTTGCATAGACTGGCGATGACTTTTTGTGATAGATCCTTGGAAAAAAATAGGTGGAAGGTTCGGAATGGCGCAAAAAACGCGTGCTAAGACTGAAAGTTGGCATAACTCGCTGGAAAATCGATATTTCCGCACGTTCTTTGCGCCATTCGGTAGATCTTAAAATGTACTGTATTTTGTGTCATTGGACCATTTGGATTGGGTTCCGCACAAAAAAGTTGGGAGTAGTAGAAAAACCTCGATTGATATCGATGTTAAAAACTGGCATAAATCACTTTAAAACTGACGGAGAGGCCATTCTGAAGATCTCAAACTTCTCCTCTGCCAATAGCATCGCGAGCTAGAATCCATTTCTCTCAGGTGATCATCTGGAAGTACCCGTCACTGCAACCGGTCACCAAACTCGTCGGCCATCAGTACCGCGTCCTGTACCTCGCCATGTCGCCCGACGGCGAATCGATTGTGACCGGCGCCGGCGACGAGACACTCCGCTTCTGGCACGTCTTCAACAAGGGCAATCCGCCAGCGCTCACACGCTCCAAACTCAACGTCATGACGAGTCTGCGGTGATATCGTTCGTCGACTCCCCCTTCCGCTCCAAAACAAAAACAAAAACACTTTTCCGATTCTGGTCCAAACTCGCTCTTTTGTCGTCCTGCACTGGGTCCTGCTGCACCTCTTTATTTCCCTAGGTTTTTTGAATTCCCGCCCTCCCCTCCCACCTCTCTAGTCGCTTTCTTGCGCCGCGCGTTTTGTGATATTTCGACTCTGTACAATATCCCATTATCGATTTTTCGCCCTCTCTTTCTTCTAGAAACTGCTAGACCCCCCCTCCTCTCATTGTCGTCGTGTGAATTGCTAATCATGTATATTCAAACGTCTTTCCCACTCCCCTCCCTCAAAAAAAGTGTTCACTTTTCCGTTTTTCCGTGTTTTTCTTTTCTGTTGCCTAAGTTTCCCCTCCCCCCAATTCGATTCAAATTGCCGCCCAGTGCCGCCCTCCGAAAGTGCGTCCTATTCAATCAACCAAAAAAACAGCAACAACACCATTTGAAACCATTTCTTTTTTTTTCTCATCTCTTCCTAATTTCTCTCTCTCTCTCTCATTTTTTTATTTTCAAAAAATTGATTTTTGTTTCTCACCACGCTCCGCCGGGAAATTTCGCAAAGCCTTTTCCAACCGACCGAAAAAAAAAACATGAAAAATTTGAAAGTCGCGCCTTTATTCTCGATTCCATTCTTAAATATATATAAATATATATGTGAAACGTGCCGATTTTGTGTGTGTGTGCGCTCCCCGAATCGCTTCGTCTTCTTTTTGCTCTTTTCTCGTTTTGACCGATTGCCACGTCATAATAAATGTATGGACATATAACGAAACGTGTCTTTATCTCTCTCTCTCGGTACGAAAACATTGGATTCGACGACAATTTACACAAAAACATCGCATTTGACGACAATTTGCACAGAAACATCGCGTTTGACGACAATTTGCTCAGAAACATCGCAATTGGCGACAATTTGCACAGAAACATCGCAATTGGCGACAATTTGCACAGAAACATCGCATTTGACGACAATTTGCACAAAAACATCGCATTTGACGACAATTTGCACAGAAACACTGGAGTTCACTGCAATATGACGATAGACATAAAATTAAAGGCATTTTTTCACGAAAACCTCTATTTCGACGGAAGTTTTCATAGAAACAATGGATTTGACGACGATTTGCACAGAAACATCAGATTTCTCGGCGAACTTCACGGAAACACCTAACCTGACGACAAATTGGTCGAAAGTTTCAGATTTGACAAAAAATGCAGAAAAACACCATATCACACGACAATTACACAAGACACCTAACCATACGACAAATTGCACAAAACCACCCGAATCCACGACAATGTGCAGAACAACTTCATTTTCGACGAAAGTCTGCACTGTAACATCTAATTTTGCGTCGACTTTCACACAAAACACCAAGTTTTACGACAATTTGCACAAAAACACCGAATCTTACGACACATTGCACGAAAACCATGGTGATGGACGATGATTTGAGTATGTTTATTGGTTCGTCACAACATGGTACCGGATTGAAAATGAAAGTTGAACGAGTTGATGTCGATGGCGATTTTGCCCTCGGACTCCTCTTGGAATCCGTCGAAACAGGTGCAGTTGAACTGGTGGAGGTGCTCTTTGAGCAGACGGTCCAAGTGATGGATGTATCGGATTGCCAGGTGCAGCGTGTCCACTTTCGAGATCCGCTTCTCGCTGCAAAAGAGGCGCGGATGGATTACGGTAGTTGGGGGAACAGAAGGGGCTCCGCGGGGGGTTACGGTAGTCGGTGGTTTGACGGCGTTTCTGTGCAGTCACACTGTATCTCACGACAATCCGCATAGAAACACCATATTTGACGACAATTTGCACAAAAACACTGAATCTTACGAAAATTTGCACAAAAACACTGTGTCTTACGGAAATTTGCACGAAAACGCCTGATTTCACGACAAAATGCGGAGAATCGTACTAAAGGGGGCGAATGGGATTACGGTACGAACTGACTCCATGTGCACGGGCAAGTGTTTGCGAAGTCGCTCGTATCCGTCGTTCACGTTTCGCACCCGACACCTCTCCCTCTCGTTTCGCTTCCAGACTGACGAACTGAAAACGTCGCCGCGCGTGACACTTAGTCCGTTTTTCGACCCACCTGTACGGTCCGAACTGGTCTTCCAACTCGAGTGGCAGGGGTACGGTAGCCTCCGGATCGAACGGATTCACGTACTTTTTGACGGGCGGCGCGGTAGTCGACGAACAAGCGATTGGCGCTGGAAACAAGGAAAAGGTACGTGAAAACACCATATCTCACGACAGTTTGCGGAACACAAAGAAGCAGTACATATTACGACAATTTGCACAAAAACATTGTATCTCACGACAATTTGCACAAAAACACTGTATCTTACGACAACTTGCACAAAAACACTGTATCTTACGACAATTTGCACAGAAGCACTGTATCTTACGACAATTTGCACAGAAACACTGTATCTTGCGACAATTTGCACAAAAACACTGTATCTTACGACAATTTGTACAAAAACACTGTATCTTACGACAATATGCACAAAAACACTGTATCTTACAACAATTTGCCTAAAGACACTGTATCTTACGACAAATTGCCCAAAAACACTGTATCATACGACAATTTGCACAGAAACACTGCATCTTACGACAATTTGCAGAAAAACACCGTATCTCACGACAATTTGCACAAAAACACTGTATCTTACGACAACTTGCACGAAAACACTGTATCTCACGACAATTTGCACAAAAACACTGTATCTTACGACAATTTGCACAGAAGCACTGTATCTTACGACAATTTGCACAGAAACACTGTATCTTGCGACAATTTGCACAAAAACACTGTATCTTACGACAATTTGTACAAAAACACTGTATCTTACGACAATATGCACAAAAACACTGTATCTTACAACAATTTGCCTAAAGACACTGTATCTTACGACAAATTGCCCAAAAACACTGTATCATACGACAATTTGCACAGAAACACTGCATCTTACGACAATTTGCAGAAAAACACCGTATCTCACGACAATTTGCACAAAAACACTGTATCTTACGACAACTTGCACGAAAACACTGTATCTCACGACAATTTGCACAAAAACACTGAATCTCACGACAACTTGCACAAAAACACTGAATCTCACGACAACTTGCACAAAAAAACAAACCTTGACTTTTCTGCACTTCCGACGCCACCAAATCGATCCTCGTCGTCGTCGTCATGGCTCCTCCTCCATTATTATTATTGTTATTAGTGACGATCGACGAGTAGACACCATTATCGAACGAATAAGTGACAGGTTGGAACATTGAAAGAAACGCGTTATTGGCCGTCGGAACACTCATTTCTCGCCCGCCGCGTGACACAGAAATGAGCCGCGCACGTGGCGAGAGAGGCTCGAAAAAAGGGGGCGGAGCCGCGTGGCGACCGTAACCCTTGTCGACTCCCTTTTGTGGCGTGGAATACATATTGATGGTAGCTGTGCAAATACGCGTGGAAAAAGGGAGGGGAGAAGCGCGCCGCCCATGATATTTATTTGCTCTCGGCTCGCGGAGCACATGCCGATTATGTGTGTGAATTTGACTTGCCTACTGTGTACCGCGCTTTTATGGGTCCCGCTACCGCCTTTTTCGCGCAATTCTGGTTTTGTAGACTGAAAACTGTGGTTCGAGTTGACCTACTTTTGGTTTGACCTACTTTTGATCGAAAGTAGGTCATCGCCTAGTATTGACATACTCCTCCCCTTTAAGGGAGAGGCAGATGTTTACGCTAATCAGATGATAATTGCACAAACAAAAGTGTGACAAATCAATCATTTCTAGCCCCCCCCTTCCCGTTTTAACACCTGCACGTGAAACTCTATTCGAACGATAAAGGGGAGACATCGGGATTACGGTAGATGGGACAGAAGAGTTCTAACACTGAAAACTAGCATAACTCTCTTCAAAATCAATATTTTCACACGATCTTTTTGCCATTCGAAAGATCTCAAAATTTACTGTTTTTTTGTTAACTGTGTCATTTTTCTAGCACTCAAGACAAAAAAGTTAGGAGCTTCCAAACTTTAGTGAAAGTCAAACTTTAGTGAAAACTTTAGTGAGAGCCGAAAAACGCGAGTTATTCCTCCTCCTCCTCGTCCACTTTTCGAATCAAATTGTTATGTGTGCTCGAAGTGAGCGGCACCGTCAAATGTGTGCTCTGCGACGCCTTGATACTGCCCATCGCCACCGAAAGAACGACGCGATCGAGTCCGGTGCCCACTGAACGCACTCGTCGTTCGCCTTTCTTGTTCGGCGCCTGAAATTAATCTCGAAAGTTCGCCGAGCTCCCGAACACCGTCAACCCTACGATAGAAGGATCGTCTCAACTTTGCCGGGGTGTATCTACGAAACTAGCAGAGTTAGAAAAAAATTGTCAACTACAAAAATGTAGGAAATTTTATGCTCAACAAGTTTGTAGTTGACAACTTTCCCATAACTTTTCTAGTTTCCAAGATACAGCGGTTTGAAGTGCACCTCTTAAAGGGGGTCCTTCTATCATACGGTTATTATCCTAAGGTCATGCCAGAAATAGCAATCGTAATAGAGGGTTACTACAGGGTTACGGGCAATTTCTTACCGCCGGCCGCGTCGCCGGACCCGCTGCGTCCTCTTGTTTCGTCTGAATCGGCGCGATTATTTCGATTTTATCGATTTTTTGGTGGTTAATTTCAAACTACAGTAATCTTCGGACCGAAAACTCACGTCGTAGATCATGTAGCCGCTTCCAGTGTCACAGTAACGCACTGTTGTCGCACGACATCGTTTTGAGCCGAGACCCTGGAAGGTTTTAGGATTAGCTACCGTAATCCTGATGGTACCCCCTTAGATAATACACAGAGAATGCGCCGATGCACTAGAAAAGCGCAAATAAACTGAAAATGCGCTAGTGCACCGAAAATGCGCCAATGCACCAAAAAGGCGCCGATGCACTAGAAAAGCGCAAGTGCACCAGAAAAGCGCAAGTGCACCAGAAATGCGCAAGTGCACCAAAAAAGCGCAAGTGCACCAGAAAAGCGCAAGTGCACCAGAAAAGCGCAAGTGCACGAGAAATGTGCAAGTGCACCAGAAAAGCGCAGGTGCACCAGAAAAGCGCAAGTGCATCAGAAAAGCGCAAGTGCACCAAAAAAGCGCAAATGCACCAGAAAAGCGCAAGTGCGCCAAAAAAGCGCAAGTGCACCAGAAAAGCGCAAGTGCACCAGAAAAGCGCAAGAGCACCAGAAATGCGCAAGTGCACCAGAAAAGCGCAAGTGCACCAGAAAAGCGCAAGTGCACCAGAAAAGCGCAAGTGCACCAGAAAAGCGCAAATGCACCAGAAAAGCGCAAATGCACCAGAAAAGCGCAAGTGCACCAGAAAAGCGCAAATGCACCAGAAAAGCGCAAGTGCACCAGAAAAGCGCAAATGCACCAGAAAAACGCAAGTGCACCAAAAGTGTGCAAGTGCACCAGAAACGCCGTAATACACCGAGAAAACGATAACGCACCGAAGAAGTGTCAATGCACCAAGAAAGCGCAAATGCACTAAAAACGTGCAAGTGCACCAGAAAAGCGCAAGTGCACCAGAAAGGCGCAAGTGAACCAAAAATGTGCAAGTGCACTAAAAACGCGTCAATGCACCGAAAACGCGCTAGTGAACCTAAAACGCGGAAAAACAATCGAAATGTAATCAAAACGCGGCGAAACAACAAAAACCACAGCAACGCACCGAAAACGCGCCAACGCACTAGAATTGCGCCAACACACACACAAATTCAGTCAAAAACAGAGGAAAGAAGGCGCGCGGCTCACCGTATACGGTTTGATGTTGAAATGTGTGAGGACACAAATGTCGACATAGTCGAGCACCTCGCACCGAATGCGCGCATTGCACACCAGATAGATGGGCAGTCGGCACGCGCTGGCGACGACAGTCATCAGACTGACGAGGTCCGACGACAGTGTGTAGAGGGGACGGATGTGGTCGGAGAGCAGCGACTGTTTGTCGACGAGCTCCCACGTGTAGACGACGACGTTGAGCAGATTGGAGGCGAGATAGGAGCACGTGACGGCGACGAGCATCAACGTCGCCGCGCGAATATTCTGACGGTGTTCGGAGGTGGCGAAGCGGAAGAGTTTCGCGCCGAGGTGCTGGATGCGCAGGCGGTGCATGATGGCAAAGTTCAGATAGAAGCACATGGCGAACGGAAGAGCCACTGTCAGCAGGTTCCGGAACCAGAACTGCAAAACGGTGGCCGTAACTTTTTTGTGAGGGACCCTGGCAAAACGGGCCAGTTACCAAAAATATAGAAAATTTTAAGATCTTTCGAATGGCGCAAAGATCGTGTGAAAATATTGATTTTGAAGCGAGTTATGCCTGTTTTCAGTGTTAGGACTCTTCAAATTGTTATAACTCGCCGGAAACTTGTGATTTTCACACGTTCTTTGCACCATTCAAAATATCTTGGAGCTTTTTTTTTTGATATCTACTCACTATCGAAGCATTGCTCACAACAAACTCTCAGAAGACTTCTGAAAATTTCAGATTTTCAGCGAACTATGACTGCTCGGATTGAAAACTAACATAACTCGCTTCAAAATTTAGGTTTTCAAACGCTCTTTGCGCCATTCGAAAGGTCTTAAAATGCGTCATCTTTTTTATCTTCATAGCGTTTTGATAGCATTCAACGCAAAAAAGTTATGGAAGGGACTAACCTTATAGACAGTTTTGTAGGGTTCCGACTCGGAGAAAATCGATGGCACGGCGGTGAGCGAAGTGACTCCAGTGCAATTTTCATTGGGAACAACCTAAACACAATTTCCATTTAAAGTTTGAAATTATCGATTTTAGTGCACCCACCTCGACTTCGAAATACATGGGACCTTTGGCGATGACGGCGATTGCGATGCACACGCCGATGATGATGAGTCGGTGGTGTCGCGCGAATTGGCACGCGATTTTTGAGATTGTGATGTATCTGAAAAAGGTACCGTAATCCTGCTTGACGCTCTTTTTGGATAGCTTTTTGATCTACCGTAAGATAGATAGACCCCCTTTAGTGGGTGAACTCCTAACTGTGATATCTCGGAAACTAGAAAAGTTATGAAAAAGTTGTCAACTACAAAGTTGATCAGTGTAAAATTTCCCACAATTTTGTTGTTGACAACTTTACTCTAACTATTCTAGTTTCGTAGATACACCCCCCGCAAAGTCAGAGTACCTCTCGAAAGCGGCGGCGCAAATCAGAAACGCCGAAGTGGAGATGAAGACGTGCGAGATGGTGATCATGATGCGCATGTAGGACCACCAGGCGGCCGCCAACAGTTCCGACGCGAAGTAGTCCATGTAGAGGTTGACGGGAAAGAGGAGGATGTAGGCGGCGGAGAGGAAGATGTCGGCGATCGACAGGAACATCAGGTAGACGAGGTGCGAGTGACGGTGACGTGGATTGCGCCACAGCACGACGAACAGGAACGTGTTGAAGCAGACCGAGATGAAGGCGATCACTGCGCCCAACACGCCCACCAGCATTAGTCTGGAAATGAGTGACCTAGTTTTCGGTGTGAGAGGGTTGGAAACGCGCTCCATCGCACTCCCGAGTCGGGAGTTTGCAGTTGTCGCGCTTTGATGGCCTAACTTTCTCACTCTTGTAAATCTAGTCCCCCATAGGTTGAGGAACTTTGACCTAGTTTTGAGGGGTCCGAGAAGTTAGAAAATGCGCTCCATCGCACTTGGGAAAGAAACGATCTAGTTTCGGAGGGCATGGCCTAAGTTTTACCGTTTCTCGGTTCTAGTCCCCATGAACTACTTTCCCCAAGTTTGACCTAGTTTCGACATTCGTTCGTCTAGCATGACAAATCGATTTTTGGTGGCCTAACTTTCTCCCCTTTGTGAATCTAGTCCCTATGACATGACCTACTTTCGCCTAGGTTGACCTGACCTAGTTATGGATCTAATGTTGATATATCGCGCTCTATCGCACTCGAGCAGCCTTCCAACTGTCTCAGCTCGATGGCCTAACTTTCTCCTACCGATTGTTAAACTAGTCCCCGCTAAGTTCAGGTAGCATCGTCATTCGTCATCGCATTTCCCAATGCACAACTTAATCTAATATAGCATCATGTTTCTCGTGGGAATAAATCATGAGATCCATCTGTGTGTGGAGGCCGAAAATAGAAAATGAAATAATGGATGGCGTGGCCTAACTTTCTCCGAGATTTGGAGAACTAGTCCCCACCGCTCCTGTCAGGGTATAGCCATCAGATTGATGACGTGGCCTAACTTTTCGGCATCCGGAAAACTAGTCCCTCTCCGTATCCATTTAACATGCATGGGCGGAATGATGCTCAGAAAGACATGACCTAACTAAACCTAGTCCCCCGCAGTACCTGTTGAATTTGAGATCGATAGCCATCAAATGATCAGGGCCTAACTTTCCTCCTCCTTGGGAAACCTAGTCCCCCGTTCGTTATACATCAGTTCAAGTGCTATAGTGATCAAAATGATAACGTGGCCTAACTTTCTCTCCGTTGAAAACCTAGTCCCTCTCGATACCTGTTAAAGTCGGGCGGTATAGATTGTGGCCAACAGCTGTCATAATGTAAACGTGGCCTAACTTTACCCTAATGGAAAAACTAGTCCCTCGCGTCGTACCTGTTAAACTCGGGCGGTATAATGGAGCAGTGGATCTCCCACCACTCGTCCTCATACGAAACACTCTCGTCACCACCGCTGCTCAACAATTGATCGTCGACGACACTTGGCACCATTCGGAATCCTGAATGACTTGTGTGTGTACGTGTTTTAGGGAATTGGGTTGGGTCAAAGTTGGGAAATGACAAGGAACGGGTCGAGGGTTGAGGGTCGAGTCAAAAAAGAGAGAGAAAAGAGGGATTGGAGAGGGGTCCCAGCCCCCGGAGGCAATGCTTCCACTATAATGGTCCACTGATTGGCTTGAGGGAGAGAGAGAGAAAGAGAGAGAGAGAGAGAGAGAGAGAGAGAGAGAGAAAGAGAGAGAGAGAGAGAGAGAGAGTTCCAAGGACCCTCCGTCGCTTGTTTTTCGGGGGGAATTTCGTGGATTTGGAGCGTTTCCTTCCTGTTTGTTTTCCTCCGAAGCCTTCAAGTCTTCACGACGACATAATGAGAAACTTGAACTTTTCCCGTTCGCTACATCCCCTCTTCGCTCTTCAGAAAGCTTCAAAGAGGGATTTCGCTCCGCTTCCGGCTTCTCTCTTTTCCTGTTTCTTTCCCACTTTTCTTTTTCTTCTAGCTTCTTTCCCACGCCTTCTTCTATCTCACCCCCCGGCCTTCCTTTTGATACTTTTCATTCATTTCTTCCGAGCACTCGACTCGCGCCAAGTTTTGCGCCAGGGAATGGCCATTGGTCACGGGGGCGACCGCCAGACATGCGCCAGTGGCGCCGAGTCCCGTGCAAATTGGTAGGCGAAGACGCGACTTCTTCCGATGTCTCTGGGGACGTCTCGGACCTCATAAAGATGCTAATAGGGAGGAAAAAAGAGCAAAATGCTCGGGAAAAAAGGAGGGCGGGTTAATTGGAACGTCACAATATTGGTCTCGGTAGGTTATTTTGCAAAATGGGAAACGGGAAAAAGGGGGGAGGATTCCAGTGAAGCGTCCTTTAGAGGGTCCGAGGCGATTCTGCGAAACTAGGTCAAACTAGGAGAATCGACGGATTTAAAAGCTGGACTTATTGGAATACGGAGAAAAACTTTTTGAGAGTAAAATGGTCTGAAAGGCAATGCCCCAAGTTAGGTACCGTATGACTGAGGGACCCCCTTTAGTGGTTCTAACTTGAAACCGTTATATCTCGGAAACTAGGAGAGTTAGGAAAAAGTTGGCAATTACAAACTTGATCAGCGTAAGATTTCCCGTGTTTTTGTAGTTGACAACTTTTTTCTAACTCTTTTAGTTTCGGAGATATACCCCGGCAAAGTTGTCTCCACTTCTAGCGTCGAAAAGTGGGTTCGTCTCCGAATAGGGGAGGACATTTCGGGAACATTGGATTGTGGAGAAACGAATAATTGAAAAATATGGAAAATTTTGAAGAAGGGTCCAAATGCTCGACGAAATCACTCTAATCAACACTACGCTTTCAGATTTTCAGACAAGGGTGTTAAGCAGAGTTGCTCACGATAGAGGCTTCTAGCTTTTTTGTGCGCAGAGTTATCAAAATGGTGCAATGACAAAAAATATAGAAAAATTTGAGATCTTTCGAATGGCGCAGAGAGCGTTTGAAAATATTGATTTTGAAGAGAGTTATGCAGGTTTTTAGGTTTGGCACTTGGCACTATGTAATCGCGCTCTGCCGCACTAGTGCGCTGGAGCGCGATTCCACGCAACCAGGAAGTGAGCAAACTAGAAGGAATTATTTGCGAATGCAATCTCTGTCTTTTTCCCACAAATGCTCAATAAATCCATGTTAAGGGACACATACGCAAGGGGGGAATGAAAAGGCGAAAAAGCGCGAGCGAGTGGTTAGTGTTTTTGTGTGCCCCCCCCCCTTTTCTATTTTTTTTCTCTTTCTCCAACTCTCCTTCTCTTTCTCCCCGCATTTTTTCAGCCCCCGCGGGCGCCACAATAACTCTTATTCGATGGCAAATCGAATAAGAAGCGAGAGTCTTGATGACGAGCTTCTTCTTCTTCTTCTTCTTCTTCAACTGAAGATGTCACGTCTTCTGATGACTTTTGCGAATAGAGAGAGAAAAAAGGACTCTTGACAGGAAATCGAACTTTTGCAAGTGTACTCGTTTGCAGCGGAGCGTCGTTCGATGGAATCGAGGGGAACACTACCGTAATCCCGTCACCGCCTCTTTACTGAAATAAGGGGGGGGGGAGCGGAAATTACATCTTCAACTCAATTAACTTCAGTTGGGTCGTCCCCCCTACCGCGCGAGTTTGGCCTAGAGTTCCATCCTGGGAAAAGTTAGGCCGCGTCGAGTTGCACTACAGTAATCCCGGCAGGTCGCCTTTAGAAGATGAAGTTTCGACTATTGAAGGTCAAATCTAGGTCAAGGGAAACTCAATTTCTACGTGGAATGTGAAAGTAGGTCAAATCAAGGTCAGTATGGAAACTAGAGGGTGAAAATGGATGGGTAGGTCAAATCTAGATCAACGGAAGTTTAAAAGGTCGAACTTTAGTAGGAAGGGAAGGCTACGTGGCACTACAAAGTAGGTCAAATCGGAAAAAGTAGGTCAAACATCCACGTGGCTCGCGAAAGTAGGTGAACCTTGAAAAAGTAGGTCAAATATCCCCGTGGCGCGCGAAAGTAGGTCAAATATCCACGTGGCGCGCGGAAGTAGGTCAATCTTGAAAAAGTAGGTCAAGTCTCCATGTGACACTTCAAAGTAGGTCAGCTACACATGTGGCGCGCGAAAGTAGGTCACAAATCCTTGTAGAACAATAAAGTAGGTCAAACTACACACGTAGCGCGAGAAAGTAGGTAAAAATTGAAAACGTAGGTCAAATATCTACGTGGCACTACAAAGTAGGTCAAATCTCCACGTGGTGCGCGAAAGTAGGTCAAATCTCCATGTGGCACTAAAAAGTAGGTCAACTACGCATGTGGCGCGCGAAAGTAGGTCAAATCTCCACGTGGCAAGCGAAAGTAGGTCAAATTTGAAAAAAGTGGGTCAAACATCCACGTGGCGCGCGAAAGTAGGTCATGGTGAGAAAAGAGGAAAATGCGAGAATAAAAAGGAAGTTTTCTTCCCAATTTCCAGACATTTTCAGACAAGAAAAACACTTGAAAATTCCAAAAAAAAACGAAAAGAAAACGAATTCCGAGTGCAACGAACCGGCGCCAAAAATCACGTCAACCAAAAGAAAAACCGCCTAATTGTCCGAAAAATGCCATTTTCGATTATCGTCGGGCTCCGCGAGCAACTTTCGCGTCACGTTCAGCGAGATAAAAATTTGGGGGAAAATGAGTGGAAAATGGTGGGAGGGGGGCTCAAGCTCCGCCCCCTTTTTTGTGCTCTCTCTCTCTCTTTCGCTGACTGCTCGGCGGCTCATTTCTTTTCGCGTGCTCATGGATGATTACTCGGAAAATGGAGAGGCAGAAACCAAAAAAAAAAAAAAAAAAAAAAAAAAAAAACGGGTTTTGTGGCGAAAAATTGGGGATTGAAAAGAATGGAAACTGGCGGCGCGGTAGGTCAAAAAAAGTTTTTTTTTCGTTTTTTCTCTTTTTTGTTCCGAAAATGGAGCAATTTCAAGGCAGGATGCAAGTGCGCTCTATTGAGAATCTGGCGGGGATGCAAGTGCGCTCCATTGGACAAAGGGGGAAAAACGCGACGAATTGAGGGAATTTTGATGGGCAAATTGGAATAAAATGAAAAAAAAAAGGGAAAATAAGATTTTTAGATAGAAAAATGAGTTTTTTGAAGAAAAAATATAAAAATTTAAAAAAAAAATTTTTTTTTTCGAAAATTTTTTGAAAAACCGCTTAGAAAATCGAAGTTTTTCCAGAGCACCGCTCTAATTTTTTTTTTTTTGAAAAATGCAAATGCGCTCTATTGCAATTTTCCCGAAAAATCTGGGCCGGAAAAGTGTTACTTTTGTGCCGAGAAATCCGAGCCCACTCATTTTTTTCTCTATTTTTTTCATTTATTTTTCTTTTTTTTGTCGCCGTCGGCGAAAATTTTTTCTCAAATAACCCAACATTTTCTGAGAATTTGCAGATTCTCAGAATATTTCAAAAAAAAAAAAATTTTTTTTTCAATAAAAAAAATGAAAAAAAAACCAGGAAATGAGAAAAAAAACCGCCTCGGGGCGATTTTAAATTTTCAGAAATCGCCGGAAAAAATGAAAAAAAAATGAGAAAAATCGAAAAAAAATCGAAAATCGACGGGTCTGCAAATGCGCTCTAATGCAAAAAAATTAAATTATCGAGAAAAAATTAAAAAAAATTATTATTTTTATATTAAAAAATTTAAAAAAAAACCGAAAAAATCAATATTCTCCAAAATTGCAAGTGCGCTCTAATGCAAAAAAAATATTTTTTTTGAAAAAAATTATTTAAAAATTGGAAAAATTCATCTTAAAAATTTAATTTCATTTGAAAAACTTATTCATTTTCAAATTCCCGCCCAATTTAATTTTCAAAACTTACAAAAAATTTTAAAAATTCCAAAAAAAAATTTTTTTCCAATTTTGCAAGTGCGCTCTAATGCAAAAAAAAACCTCAAAAATTTCCCAAAATCGCAAGTGCGCTCCATTGATAAAATCTCGAGAAAACTGCGAAAAACTCGAATTTTGTCGGCGAAAAAACGTGAGAAAAGATTGAATTCGAGCTGAATTTCCGCTTCGAAAATTCACTTTTTGTTTCAATTTTGCAAAGTGGAAAGAGAAGAAAAAGGGCGCGGAATTAACCACGAAAACACAAGTTTATTCGAGCAGAAGAAAAAAAAAGAATTTTTTTAATTTTCTCTTTTTTCCGCGAAAAAAAAGAGCTTTCACGGGCTCAATTTTACACAGAAAATGACCCAAAATCGAATAAATTTTTTTTTTTTGGAAGAAAAAAAAAAGGAATCAGAGCTCCTCGTGGAGGAGCTCCTTATCAGGATCCGGGCACGCCAGCGGAGTTCGGAACGTGAAGTGGTACTCGCATTTCGCCGGCTCCGTCACCTCCACCAGCTCATTCTCCTCGCCGCACTCGATTGTCACCTGCAAAAACACCAAAATTGAAATTTTGGAATTTGGAATTTGGCGCGAAATTCGAATTCGTCGATGCGGTTTTTTCGGAAATAAAAAATTGTGGAGAAAATTTTTCCGGCAAATTTTTTTTTTGAAAAATTATTTTTTTTTTTCTAAAAATTTGATGAGTGAAAATGCGAAAAAGCGCTCTACTGGACAAAAAATTTTTTTGAATTTATTTAAAATTTAAATTTAAAAAAATATATTTTTTCGTTTTTTAAATTTTTCAAAAAAAAAATTTTTTAAAGAATTTTTTTTTGAGAATTAAAAAAAAAATCCCATAAAACTCTTGGTTTCAGTTTAAATTTCAAAAAAAATTTAATTATCGATTGAATTTCGAAATTTTTGGTGGCTAAAAATTATTTTTCAAATTTTGAAAAATTTGAAAATTCGCGAAAAATTCCGGGAAAAATGCCTCAAATTTCAGTCATTTTGGATATCTATAAATACATTCTCTCTATTTTTTTGAATTTTCAAAAACAAAAGCCCAACGAGGCCGAGAACTCACGTCGGTGGACCGTTTCGGTCCATTCCAGCACTGTTGCCCGTCTCCATAGTGCTGTCTGGCGTACTTGTGTCCCTCGGAGCCACTCCAGTGCTTCCAGGAGCCGAGACTTGTGCCACTGTACGCGCCGGTGTCTTTCTGCGTGTTCTGACCGAACGGACAGAACTGATAGGTGTACTGTTGGACGTTGCGATCGAAGCACTTGTCTTTGAGCGCCGCCCACGCCATATCCTCGCCGTAGTCGGCGTTCGAAAACTCCTCGGCTTCGCGAATCCGCGCGTTGATGTCCTGAACCTTCTGGTCGATCTCGTCGAAGCGACGACGTGCCTCGCGCGCCGCTTCCGACGCCTTCTTCGTCTCTTCGGGGTACTCGGGCATCTTGTCCTCCTCCTCCTCGGCCTGATGATGTTCCGGCTCGTCGTCGTGCCCATCCAGAAGCTCATCGTCATCCGGAGCGTTCTCCAACGCCTTCGCCTTCTCCTGCTCCAGCTCCGCCTTCGCGCGCTGCTCCTCCTCGTGCTGACTCTTGGCCCCCTTGAGTCGATCGTAGATCAGACTTCCAAAGTGCTCCAGATCGGCGGCGTCGACTGTCAGGTACGTCTTCACCTCGTCCTCGCTCACGAATCCATCGTGATCGGCGTCGAGGAACAGATTCGCGCGCATCTCCTCCGCATCGATCTTCGCGTCCTTGTTCAGATCCAGCGCGTCGAACCACTCGCCCACTCGGATCTTCTTCTTCTCCGCCTTCACCGCCTCCCACGCGTTCCGATGCTCGTCCTGAAGTTTTCGCTCGACGTCTTCCGCCGACTGCTTCACCGCCTCCAGTTGCGCTCTCTCCGGCTCCAGCACCGCCTTCTCCGATCGCAGCGGCTCCACATCCTTGAGCTTCGCGGCGCGCAGAGCCTGTCCCTCTCGGGCCATCTCCTGTCGTTTCACGAACCCTTTCCGCGCGATCGCCGACACTCTCTCGCGTTCGAGACGCGCCGCACGGCCCAACTCGTCGCAAATGTTCGGACACTCGACACCCGAGCCGTACTCGTCACTGCCGTCGCAACAATCGCACAGACGATCGTTGACGCGATTCGTCGGAATGAAGTTGCCGGTGTGGCCGACGTTCGAGCAGTAGAAGAAGGCGTTGCCGCACGCCGCGGTGCCCGGCTCGTCGCTTCCGTCTGGACAATCGCAGTAGTCGTCGTTGAGTTGGGTGTAGAGGATGGTGCGCGCGCCGTCGAGGCATCGGAATGTTCCCGACGTCGATGGTTGGTACAGATGAAGGCCTGGAAACGGGAAAATTCGAGTCAGATCTTGAAAAGCCGAAAGAAAATCGATAAAAACTCACGTTGATGCGGAACTCCTTTCACCGCCTGCAATTTCCGTTGAGTCACATCTTCAGCCGCCGCGATTTGTAAAAAGACGACAAAAATCAATATTTTTCGCCACATTTCTACAAAAAACCAGAAAAAATTCGAGGAAAAGGGTGGAAATCGCAGAAAATTCGGCGAAAGAAAACAAAAAAAGCAGAGCTACGGTCAAAAATTTAAAGGGACATGAACGATTTGTATTTAGGTGGTCTCGAAGCGAAGTTAATATTTTCAGCGGGAACTTGAATTTTATCACTTTCAGCTCGACAAAAACATGTTATTTTTCAATTTTCTCCGCCGATAAAATCAACTTTCCGTCTTAAAACACGTCGAATAGGATGGGAGAACGAGTAGATAAGAATAAGAGCGGCCAAAGTGCGTGTTGCAAACGCGCTCCACCGCACTCTCGATGTCTGACGTGTGCTTAGACGTGGTTAACTGTTTCTATGCATAAACTATCACTTTCTAATCATTTTCCATAATTTCCGACCTATTTTCATCGCGTTTCCACCCGAAAAATCGATAATTTCAGGAAACAAATGCGGTTAATTACCTTCTCATTCCTCCTGATCGCCGCTCTCGAGCTCGTCGCGTGCGGTCGAGACTTTTACAAAATTCTCGGCGTTCCCAAAAACGCCAACGCGAATCAGATCAAAAAAGTAACGAGAAAAAGGGGAAAACCAAAGAGTATCGAAGAAAATATGGCGAAAATTTTTTAGGCCTACAGAAAGTTGGCGAAAGAGCTGCATCCGGACCGGAATCCCGACGATGAGCTCGCAAATGAGAAATTCCAGGATTTGTCGTCCGCCTACGAGGTTTGTGATGACAAAAAACCATTAAAAATGCGGGTTTTTTCGCTGAAAATCAAGAAAATTCGCGAAATTTCGCGGTCGGGTAGGTCAAATGTAGGTCAAAAATGGTTTTTTCCACGTTTTTTCTAAATTTCAATATAAAAATAGCCGGAAAATCATTAAAAAATCAGGTTTTTGCATTCAAAAATTGAAAAAAACGCCTAAAATGAGAAATTCGCCAAGTTTCCCGGTTCGGTAGGTCAAAATTGGCTTCTTTGTCTTTTTTTTCAATATTGATTAAAAAAATCATAGACTTTTAAGTTTTGAGGCCAAAAACTTATTAAAAAACGAACAAAACACTGGTCAAAATCTCAAAATTTCGTAAAATTTTCGTAGGTCAAAAGTAGGTCAAACTTGATTGTTCCACGTTTTTTTCCGGAAATCGATATGAAAACCATTGGCTTAGAAGGGCTTTTGAAGTAAAAAACCATTAAAAAACAAGAGATTCGCGTGAAAATGCGAAAAAAATAAGCCTAAACCCGAAAAATCGCAAAATTTTACCAGCAGGTAGGTCAAAATCGGGTCTTTCCTGGTTTTTTCCAAAAAAAAAAAGCTCAAAACTTATCGATTTTCCCCCGCAGGTTTTGTCGGACAAAGATAAACGAGCCACGTACGATCGGCACGGCGAGGAGGGTGTGGCGAAGATGGGCGGCGGCGGTGGCGGCGGCGGACACGATCCGTTCAGCTCGTTCTTCGGCGACTTCTTCGGCGGCGGCGGTGGCGGCGGACACGAAGAGGGCACGCCGAAAGGAGCCGACGTGACCATCGACCTGTTTGTGACACTCGAGGAGGCCTATAATGGGCATTTTGTGGAGGTGAGCGAGCCCCTGGGAACTCTGGCTTTCTAATCATTTCGCTCCGCTTGTTTTCAGATCAAACGCAAGAAGGCGGTGTACAAGCAGACGTCGGGAACGCGTCAGTGCAATTGTCGGCACGAGATGCGCACCGAACAGATGGGACAGGGACGGTTCCAGATGTTCCAGGTGAAGGTGTGCGACGAGTGTCCGAACGTGAAACTGGTGCAGGAGAGCAAGGTGTTGGAGGTGAGCAACCGAAGAGGGGCAGTGCCATCTCGCAGCGAACGGAGGCGAGGTAGTGTAGCAGAGATTTCAACAGTTGAAATCACTGTTACTGTACCTCCCCTCCGTTCGCTGCGAGACCACTCACAGCCGCTTGTCGGCGAGGTTTTTCTTTTCAAAAGACACCGATTGATCTGAAGCGTTTTCAGTGAATGATACTCATTTCAAGAATATCTGAGGATGAGCCTAAGCTAATTTGACCATTGCCTGTTGGTCCAATTTCAGAAGCTTTGAGATCCTATTTGAGAGAGTTCTTTGAAAAAAGAAGCGAATCCGGCAAAAAAGTCGATTGTTCCGATTGAAATTAGATCTGGATACTGTCAGATCTTGTTTTGAGGCTAAAATAAGTACATCAAGGCTTTAGGCCCGGGTCAAAAATGAAACGTGACTCCAATTGCAATAGGCATTCCATGAAGGCCTGAAAAACGACCTGAATAAAACCTCAAAGCCATTTTATCAGACACGAATTCTTTTCATTAAGATCTTAAGCTTTAGTCCAGAAGAATTTATAGTTTTTGCCCAAGACTTCAAGATTCTTCTAAAAGTCGGCGAATGAGTCCAGAAAGACACGGAAAAGCGTGTCTTTCCGATAGACCAAACAATGAAATCCGTCAATACATCCGAACCATGTTGATACTTGACTTTTGCGTTTCGCTCAGGTCGAAGTCGAAGTGGGCGCCGACGAGGGTCACCAGCAGATCTTCCACGGAGAAGGCGAGCCGCACATCGAGGGAGACCCGGGAGACTTGAAATTCAAGATTCGCATCCAGAAGCATCCGAGGTACGTGATTAGAGGGAAAGAAAGAGCAAGAGCTCCATTCTATCTGTCACACTCATTGCTTTTTTAATGGACGAAACGACGGAATTGAGGGGAGGAGGGAAAGGGGAGAGAGAAAAGTGTGTAACATTACGAAACAAACTCATCCTCATCCTCCCTCTTTTCTTTTTCTTCTTCTTCATTTTCCTTCTCTTCACCCCGCTTTTGACCTTTCTCTCCTCCCCACCAATCCCTTAACATTTGAAAGTAGGTGAAAGAGGAAGAGAAGCGACTACTTCACACCTTTCTCTCTCTCTCTCTCTCTCTCTCTCTCTCTCTCTCTCTCTCTCTCTCTCTTCTCTCTCTCGCTTCATTTTCATTTTATTTTTCTGGAAAACCGGTTCACATCAAAACGCGCACTGTTTGAATACACTCATAATACCGCGTATATGTATTGATGAGATGTCTATGGGTATTATATTGTGTCGATGTATGGGAAATGGATAGAGAGCGAACGAGACAAAAAACAGAAACTCGACCGATGATGAGGTTGTCTCGATACTCGTTTTTCGTTTTCCCCGAGCGAGTTTTAATTGGATTCGATGGTTTTTGCCGATGGGTTTTGAGCCAGTGAGCTTCAAACTCGAATATCTCTGAAACTAGGAGAGTTATGAGAAAGTTGTCAACTACAAACTTGATTAGCTTGAAATTTCCCATCGTTTTGTAGTTGACAACGTTTTTCTAACTATTTCAGTTTTCGAGATATACCGCTGACAAAGTACGGTATGTATCAGTTTGTTGCCTTGGGATTTGTGTGTGTTTTGAGCCAGTTTCTTTGTGACTTGCTCTCAGTATTATCGCTCGAAATCAATCAATAGTGACACATGCTTCGTATTTCTGCCTCTCCGCCCCGCCCCGCCGAGGAATCGAATCCTTTCTCTCATTTTACACTTTTTCTTCTTCGACTCGCGGCTCTTTGGTGAGCTCACTGAAGCTTTCACAAGCTCCGAACATTTCCCTAAAAGTGGGCGGAAAAATGAGTGGATGTTGTTGAACTGTACACTTATTACACATGAACACACACACACACACTGGTTTCGCTCTTTTCCTTTTCGTATTTGTGTATCCCCTCTCTCTCTTTCTCTCTCTCTCTCTCTCTCTCTCTTTCTTGTAAGGGGTAAAATGAAACGAAAACGACACACCAAACACAATCACATGTTCGGTCGCGTTTTCGTTTCGTTTCGCGACGGCGAGAGTTTCTCCGTTCGTCTTTTCTTCTTCTTCTTGATCAGCCGGTTAGTCACTAGATGAGCACACACACATACGCTCGGTTGCTCTTTTTGCTCTTTCTCTTTCGCGTTCTCCGCATTTCTTGAGGAGGGGAAAGGAAGGAGCTCGGCGCGGCGAGAGCTGCTCGACGAGCCGGTGGTGGTGGCGGGTGGAGTGAGCAGTGCTCATACACATACACTCACCAGTCAGTCAGCCGGCCGGCCGGCCAGTCGTGATTTTTCGCGGCGACGAAACGATTCTTCTTTGATTTTATGTGGCTCGGAGAGCAAGTTTGAAGCTTGTGAGCCGTTCCGGATAGGCTCAGTAGGTTGAAGCAGTGTTCAGAGCTCGATGAGCTCTCCAGAAGCGTTACGGAGCATTGATCGCCGTTCTGGAAGCCTCGAGATCTCTCTTTCTCTCATCTGATGTCTTTTCCGTCAAGTGCTGTGTCCTTGGATGTGTGATTCATTCAATTTCGCAATACGTATTCATCTTTTTCTTCTTCTTCTTCTTCATTCTCTTTTCATTATTGCTGATCGTGAACAACAGCATTGCGTCGTCGTTGTCTCGTCGAAAAGGTATTTTGTCGATTCTGCCGCGCCCGATGTTTTTCATGTCGTCCACTCTCTCTCTCGCGTCTGTCGTTTCGCGAAGAAAATTTGTTTATCGCAATGATGATACGGATGATACGCGTCCGGTCAATCGAATCGATACGATACAATCGAAACCGGAGGAGCCATCCGTCGTTGCACACACACGCACACGCACACAAATTGTGCTCATTTTCTTCTTCTTTTTCTTCTTTTCCTATTTGTTCAACTGATTGATGTGTGGAAGCAGAGCGCGAGCGCGCGCGCGCGCGCGGCGTGCACGCGCTCAAAGTTCCTCTTGAGCACAGCACTACTACTAAAACTATTGAGCCTGTTCGAGTGCGTCAGTTATCCCGTGATTGGATTGGACCATCTACTCTTCGCGATTGTTTGGTCCGGTGAGCTATTGAACGACTCTAGCTTGGTGCTCCAAAACTGAAAGGCTCCGCTGATCTGGATGAAACTCGTTTTGTCAACGAAACGCTCCTAGAAATCAATCTGATCCGAAATGACGTGGCACACTTTGCCATGTCGTCGAAATCTACAGAAATCCTTGTTTTCGTGTCGAGACCCGCGCGCGACAAGCCGTGCGTCGTGGCTCTGAAAGCTCGTGAATCCATTTGACGTCATCTGGGCGTCTGAAAACTTTTGTAGATGACGTGGCATTCTTTGCCATGCCATTCCGATCGATGGATTGGATGAAAGTTTCGGCGAGTTGAATCGACGCCCATCGTTCGCTTCCGAATGGCAATTCATTTCGGCTGAATCCATTCTCTCGCCCCCTCTCTCTTTCTCTCTCTCATCGCTCAAGTGAAGCCCCTCGCCAAGGTTGTTCTTTGAGAAGGGCGTACGGGAAAACGAGAAGAAGGAATCAGTGAAGGGTGATGCGGATTGATTGATTGATTCAAAGTGTCATCCCTTCTCTCTTTTGATTCTTGCTGCCTTGTGCCGCTTGTTGCTTTCGACATGCATTTTTTTGTTATCGCTGCTGCTGCTGCTGCTGCTGTTGAAGAATGCTCTACATTTTGTTGTTCTCGTCGCGCTCGGATCGTTCGTCCGCCCACACGGAAAATTCCAGTGTTTTGAGAGAGAAAGAGAGGGGGCGAGAAAAAGAAGGAGAATTGATATTGAAAAATGTATATATATTTTTCAATTTCCTTCTCTCTCTCTTTCACTCTTTTGGCTTGCTGGCTGGGAGAGGAAGGAGGTGGCGGTGACAATAAATATTGTTTCCTCCCACTTTTCCTTTTCTTCTTCTTCTTCTTCTTCTTCTCCTATTGTGTCTCTTCTTCTTCGATTCGATTCGCTTATCAGTCGACACATACACACTCGTTTCCGTTTTGGCGACAGTTTTCGTCGCGCATAAAGTGACAGAAAACGAATGAAGAGAAAGAGAGAAGAAGTTCCGGATTCTGAACCCGATCTCCCGATTCGGGAGGGATCTCACTGTGGCGAGTCTTGAGAGGAATTTGTTCGCCAATTCAGGTTCTTTCTCATCTTCTCATCTTCAGTTTTCTTCCTCTTTTTCTCGGAAGAAAGAGAGATAACAAATCGAGAAAGCGAATCGGGCCGTGTTCGCATAATGATGAGATATGTATGCTAGGTCTCGTTTTCGTTAACCCTTCCCCCCTCATCTACCGTAATCCGGAATGAATATGCTAGAGAAGTTTGGCGCATCCACTTTGTTTCAACTTTCAATGATTGACGTGGACGACGTGTGGTGGTGCCACGTCATTTCGGCGCTAGTCCAACAATTGAGTTGTGCTACACGACACAATGACGTGGCAGCATTTCAACAAATTCTGCCACGTCAGTGATCGATCGTGTGACGTGGCACTGGCCGGCAAGTCGTGGTGTTGACCTTTCCTCTTCGTCGTTTTCGTCTGATCTACTTTGATCCATCGAAAGGACATCACGTCTTCTAATCGAATCCAATCAGAAGACGTCGCCGGCGGTCGGACAGAAGGTGGTGGTACTAGGCAGTACCGCTCTCCCATCCTTCAAGGTACTCGTCGTCATCGATAAGTACACTATCTAGATGACCCCCGAGTCTTCTCCGACGTCTTCTTCTTCCTCCTCTTTTTCTTCTTCTTGATCTCGAATGGGCAGCGGAAGACGTCCGCTACCATGTCGACAAGAAGTCGTGTTGAAGCGAGAGACGACAGAATTCCTTGTCTCTCTCTCTCTCTCATTCTGTTTGAAGGACGTCTATCAGCATCATGTCAATCTGAATTGAGAGAGAAGAGGGTATATAATTTGTATATGCCGATTGGAATGTCGTCGAGACCCCGCCCGCGAGTGGGAGGGCGCGCTCCCGAGAGAAAGAGAGAGAGAGAAAGACAAATCGCTTTTTCTCTTTCCTTCTCTCTTTCTCACTTCCTCTCTCCGTCGTTTCATTCGTTTCTCTTCCACCCGCCGTCCCGTCCCGTCCCCTCCCATCACTCTTGAAACGAATCAATTGAGTGTGTGAGAGAGAGAAAGAAAGAAGCGCTCCGCTCGTTTTCTCTTCCTTTTCTTCTTCTTCTTCTCCTCCTTCGACTTTTCCCCTGATGATTCTGCAAATCATCGCATTCCGTTTTGCAGGTTCGAACGAAAGGGTGACGATCTGTACACGAATGTGACGATATCGCTTCAAGACGCGCTCAACGGTTTCGAGATGAGCATTCAACACCTCGACGGGCACACTGTCAATGTTTCGAGAGACAAGGTAATAATGATAACGATGACGACACGTTTGCGTATCGATTGATTGGCATAGAAAGAAGGGGGCGGTGTACTTTGAACGTATGTATGTACGTGCGCTCCATCGCACTTTTGAGTGTATCCGGTATGTACACTGTGTGGT
This sequence comes from Caenorhabditis sulstoni, assembly GCA_963966605.1. Lineage (NCBI taxonomy): Eukaryota > Metazoa > Nematoda > Chromadorea > Rhabditida > Rhabditidae > Caenorhabditis > Caenorhabditis sulstoni. Next base: position 1,518,403 of record OZ016476.1, on the reverse strand, counting down.
GACGTAATCGCGATGGCGGCCCGCCCGGCTGAACAATCACGAGAATGACGTGGCATTGAGAGGAACTGATCTCTAGGTGCCAATCATCAATAACTGAACACACCAATCACCATCGGAAACATTTGTTATTCCAACAGGAAGAGCCTGATGTTTCACACGGAAACAAACGGGGCGGTGGGTCCTGCCACGAAATATTGGGCTACCATAAGCGTTTTTCTTTGATTCGACATGAGAATGCTTATGGTAGCCCGATTCTTCGTGACGGGACCCGGCGCCCGGTATGTCTGTGGACGATGTTATACAGTAATCCTGACAGTAACCTCATCACTCTCTTTGCAGGTAACATGGCCGGGAGCTCGTCTCCGCAAGAAGGACGAAGGAATGCCGTCGCTCGAGAACAACAACCAACGCGGAATGCTCATCATCACGTTCGACGTAGAGTTTCCGAAGACCGAGCTGACGTCGGAACAGAAGCAGCAGATCATCGAGATCCTTCAGCAGACGGACTCGAAGCCCCGATCGTACAACGGACTGTAGACGACTTGCGGCGAATCATTCCAACCACCGCGGCTCGTGAGAGCCGATCATCGCGCAATATCAACATGATTAACATCTTCTTTTCTTCTTTTTCTTTCTCTCTCTCTTTATCTCTCTACCTATCTCATTCAGATTGCCCTCCTCTTCTTCTTTTTCTTTATCTCCCGTGTCGCCGGATCTCCGGATCAAATCCCCCCCGCACCTTTTCTTCCCTCCATCTTCTCCCCCGTTTTTCCACCATCTCGCCTTGCTCTTCGTCAGCATCTCTCTTCTTTTTATTTCATCAGAGAGAAAATGCGGATCTCTTTCTCTCCTGTGCTCGCCTCCCTCTTTGGCTGACGATTGATCCGCGGAACCGATCGATCGATCACTAAAACGGGGGGCCGGCACTTTGAGCAGGTTTTGTGAGCATTCCGCATTTTCTCTCTCTCTCTTGGCCAACACTCGGTACTTGCAACTGTTTCGGAGCGCCCCCCCCCCCCCCTCTCTTTCTCTCCCTCTTTTCTCTGGATTCCTTTGCGAATTTTTGAGAAAACGGAGGTGTCGAGGTGGCTGGGGAGCTCTGATTTGTAAGTTGGAAGCTACCGATCCGGAGACAATCCAGTGTTGTGTCGAACCTGATCTTCATCTCAAAACTGGGAGGAACGAATCCGAATGGATCCCCCCGCCCTCCCCCCTGACCCAAATCGTCTCTATTATACCCCCCCCCCCCCGTTATTATGATACCCATTCTACCCATACGATAACCACGTCAGAGTTCTATTGTTGACACACCTTTCTCTCTTTCTCTCTCTCTCTCTGTCTCTCTATCTCTCTCTCTCTCTCTGTCTCTCCTCTCGATTTCGTAATTCGTTTTTGTTCTGGTAACTCTCCAAAGTCTCTGCACACACACAACAATCAAACCGAAAATTTGAATTTCCCGCCCCCCCCCCCCCCCCGCCCTTCTCTCTCGACAAAATCTAGTTTCTCGCTCTCCTATCATCTCACTCGAATTCGTCGTCGTCGATTTCTGTGATAGACTCTCTCTCTCTCTCTCCCGCTTCTTCCTGAGGTATTCTCGACAAATTCAAAGTTCGCGCGCGCCGGCGCAATTCTCTGCTCTCTCGATTTCTATGTGACCGATCCCATTCACCGCCCCCTCCAAGTGCCTTGCCTTCTCGCCGTCGCCGCCGCCGTCGCTGATGCTTTCCGTATTTTGTTTGAGACGCCCTTTTGGACCCCCCCCACCCATCCCAATCGTTTATTTTATATGGTTTCATCCTAAGCGGTTTAGAAATGGTTTTCGTTTTCTTGTCTTGTCTTGTCTTTTTTTTCTTACTAAAGTTTAATAAATGAAGGGAATATAATGGTTTAATGACACTTTTTCAGAGAGATTAGGATGACACTGGAAAGGGCTCGAATTGTGGGCGGAGCCTGTGAAATGATCGGAAGACTGGAACACTTGGCGAGTCCGAAGAGCCTGAAAAGCCTGAAAAGCCTGAAAAGCCTGAAAAGCCTGAAACGCCTAAGAAGCCTGGAAAGCCTGAAAAGCCTGAAAAGCCTGAAAGGCCTGAAAGGCCTGAAAAGCCTAAAAGCCTGAAAAGCCTGAAAAGCCTGAAACGCCTAAGAAGCCTGAAAGGCCCGAAAGGCCTGAAAAACCTGAAACGCCTAAGAAGCCTGGAAAGCCTGAAAGTCCTGAAAGGCCTGAAAAGCCTAAAAAGCCTGAAAAGCCTGAAAAGCCTGAAAAGCCTGAAACGCCTAAGAAGCCTGAAAGGCCTGAAAGGCCTGAAAAACCTAAAAGCCGGAAAAGCCTGAAAAGCCTGAATAACCTGAATAACCTGAAAAGCCTGAAGCGCCTTAAAAGCCTGAAAGGCCTGAAAAGCCTGAAAAGCCTAAAAGCCTGAGAGGCCTGAAACGCCTGAAAAGCCTGAAAAACCTAAAAGCCGGAAAAGCCTGAAAAGCCTGAATAACCTGGAAAGCCTGAAGAGCCTTGAAAGCCTGAAAGGCCTGAAAAGCCTGAAAGACCTAAAAGCCTAAAAGCCTGAAAAGCCTGAAAAGCCTGAAAGGCCTGAAAAGCCTGAAAAGCCTGAAAACCTGAAAAACCTGTTAACCTGAAAAGCCTGAAAAGCCTGAAAGGCCTGAAAAACTGGAAAGGCCTGAAAATCTTAAAAGCCTGAAAAGCTTGAAGAGCCTGAAAACCGGAAAAGCCTGAAAAGCCTGAAAAGCCTGAAAAGCCTGAAGAGCTCCAAATAACTAAAAATGCGAAAACTTGGAAAAAATTAGAAAATAGCTGAAAAAAGCTAAAAATCTGAAAATAGCTCGACAAATCTGGAAAAATCTGGTGAAAATTTTAAAAACTTTCTGAAAACCCCCCGAAAAGTCTGAAATCTTCGAAACGCCGAAAACTATCGAAAAACAATAGTCTGGAACAATTGGAAAAGTCTGAAAATGTCTGAAAATGTCTGAAACTTGAAAAACTCTGAAAACCCCCCAAATGATGGAGAAACTAACAGTCTGGAAGAGTTGAATAGTCTGAAAAGTCTGAAATTGTCTGAAAACTTGAAAAGTTTGCTCTAACACCGCTATTTGATAGAATTGGTGTTGCCACGTCACCTGAAAAACAATCATCTTCTGACTTTGATCAGAAGCGCGAGAATTGTGAATGTCACCGGCGATAAACTCATCATTCGACTACATTTGCCGGAAGAGATGAGGCTACCGTAATCCTCGGCTAACCCCCTCAATAATTCGTACTTTTTCGTGCGTCATCCCGTTTCCAGACAGGGCGGATCCCTCTCGCCGGCTCCGCGAGCCCACCACTTTCACACTCATTCTTATCTTTTTTCTTGGCCAAAACTTTCACTTGTTCCGTTTTGCAGAAGATGCTCCACCAGCTCAGTGTCACACTGCTCGTTTTGATCGTCATCGCCGCCGGCTACGATTTCGCCACGTTTCCCGGCTTCCGTGCCATGTTTCATCGGTGGAACTCGATCGAGATCATCGACGCGCGCAACCGCCTCGGTCTTCACATTCCCAGCCTCAACGACAACTTTACGACGATTTTTTGAGCGAGTTGGACTCGAACCAAACACTAACCGTTGTTAGCGTTGCTTAACTTGCCAGATCGGACAGTGCGGAAGCTTAGCGAAAGAAGCGCATAGGCAGAGAGCGCGGGAGGCGCGGCGCGCCTGCTCCTCGCGCAACCCACTACCCAGTCCGATCTGGCAAGTTGAGCAACGTTGAGTCTGGCCAGTTGAACTCTCAAGTTCGATTCCTCATAGAGGTTTACTATTTTCTCTCTCTTTCTCTCTCTCTTCTTCTTCCTACCACACATTTTACATAGCTTACAAAGTGTTTCACTCCAATAAATTTTTAAATTTTTATCCAAGACAAAATTTCAAAAGAGAAGAAAATAACCCATTATAAATTTCAGGAAACGGTAATGTTGCAAAATACTGAAAAGTGAAAATAGAAGTTTTGGCAAAAGAGAAGAAGGGAAACTCATTGGGAAAGGGGTGTTTGTGTGTGTGTTTTGTGTGTGGGAATTCAAATTGTTAAAGCTTTCGGATCAAATTTGGGGGGTGGGAAGGGGGCTCGGGAGAAGCTCGCGGATGCTCGTACCGGACAAGAATGTAGTTTACTCACAGTTGCTCATGAAATTTTGAAACCAAAACGGACAAGAAAAAAATGAAACGGGATTAGAATTATGCGGCAGGTGACTAGGTTACGGTAGGTTGGTTGGTAGAAAGGGGGACTGGAACTGATCACAACTTTTTTTGTTTGGGAATGAGGAGAACGGAACCGTTGTTCGGAGGGCGGAAGAGTTGTCTAGGTACGGTAGGGAGTGGAGGACTTGAAGACGACTTGAAGCGTCTTTCCGGCCAACGTCGTGCCGTTCAGGGAGACCATCGCGTTGCACGCCTCGGTGTACGACGACATCGAGACGAACGCGTATCCTTTGCACTTTTGCGACAGGTCTCGCAGAATCTGGAAAGTAGGTCGACGTTGTAGAGCTGCTCGAGACGAATCGATCGATACCCCCCAACTTGACTCGTTTACAGTACTAAAAACTGGGATATCTGGGATAAGTTGGGATATCGATCGATTCCTTGCAATGCGATCTATCGACCCGTCACATTCTACCGTGACTCGTGACCAACCTTCACATTGATAATCGCTCCGTACGGCGCGAACAGCTGCCACAACAGCGTATCGTCGGCTTCCGGCGTCAAATTGTACACGAACAGGCAGTATCCGGCGGTGTCGGAGGGCGGCAACGTCGCCGCCAACGAGGCCGACAACGCGGCCAACTGCGCCTGCGCGGCCATTCCGGTCACCTGGGGAGCCGTCGCCGGCGGACTGCTGCCCGCTTGTTGCTGCTGCTGTTGTTGTTGTTGTTGCTGCTGTTGAGCAGCCACGACGGCCTGTTGGGCCTGTTGTTGGTGCGCGAGAAGGGAGGCGGTGAAGTCGGGCACGGCGGCGGCGGCGGCGGTGGTGAACGGCGTGAGGCCGGCGAGCGCGTTCAATTGCGACATCTGCGACATTTGGAGCAACGCCGTCGTTGTCAGGTAGTCGGTCGGGATGGCGGCCGTCGGTTGGGCGGCGGTGATTGCGCCCATTGGGGAATACCTGGAACGATTGTGTTATCCACTAGGCCATGGGTGCACTGGTTGTAAGCTAGAATGCCTCTCAGTTCGATTCTTCTGTGTGGCCAAATAGTTTTTTACACCGGGAAATCATCAAAAACACTAACTTCGAGCTCGAAAATTGTTTCGAACCCTGTATCATTTGACAACCTGCCTATATACCCCCAAGTTCGATTCCCCACTATAACCGTTGATTTTTGCTCAACTTTTTCCGCAAAACCAACTATTTAAAGGGTTGTACGAACATAAGCTTGAGTTCAAGCTAAACGTGGTATCCACTAGGCTACAAGTGCATGGTAAATCTAGATTATTCAAGTTCGATTCCCTTGTATTCTCAAATAGTTTTGAAACTTGAAACTGCTTAAAAAAGTACTTGGGTATCCTGAAACCTCTTAAACCCTACGAAATGTGCATAAAACCATTTCATACAACCCTAAGTTCGATTCCCCACTAAAACTATTCAATTTTACTCAGATTTTGCTTCAAATTCAATCAGCTGAGACTCTGAACTAAGAAGTTGCTTGATTCTAGCCAAACGTGTTACCCACTAAGCCACAAGTGCATCTACATCAATCTATCGATTCCAAGTTCGATTCCCCACCATGCCTATCACTTTTTGCTCGATTTCCACCGCCCTCTCTCACCTGTACTTTGACGCAATCGGCGCGTGATGAATGGGTCCGATGCCGCCGGCCGTCCGCAACGTCGGCGCGCCCAAAATCGTGCTCAACGGCACAAGAGTGGCCGCCTGCTGCACCACATCCAACTCGCTGAGCATCCCCTTCGTATTGTTGCTCGCCGGATTGTTGGCAAACTTGACGGTGATCTGTTCGGCGCAGCCCGTCGGCACACTGCCGTTCAACGTCTTGATCGCCACCTCCGCCTCGTCCTTCTTGTCGAATCGCACGAATCCGACGCCCTTCGACAGTCCGGTCACGTTATCCGACAGTATGCGTGACGTGATGATTTGTCCGAACGGCCGAAATATCGACTCGAGCTCGTGGAGTGTCATCGATTTCGGAATGCCCGACACGTACAGATTCGATCCCTTGATCTGATCATTCGACGGTCGCGCGTACGAAACCTGCAAAACCAAAAAACTAGTCTTACTGTAGTGTCTTACTGTAGTTGTCGACCTACAGTAATCCTCTCCTCACCCCCCTTTAGAGTCGATTATTAGTAAAAAAGTAAAGAAGAAAAAACGAATTTTCGACGGGAGGGGGAAAAGAAAACGAGAAGGACACAAAATGCACACGAATCAGGCTTGAAATCAAAAAAAAAATAGAAAAGAAGAGAAAAAGCCACGTGGATACGTCAAATATCGAGAAATTCGAAAGAAAAAAAACTAGTGTCACCCGAATCTCCGAACATCCGCCGAAAAAAAATCAATAAGAAAAAAACGAGGACCTTGATCGTCTTGTTCTGAAGTCGAAGACCGTTGAACGAGCTGACGGCACGCAGGGCGTCCTCCTCGCGCACGTAATTAACAAAACCGTAACCAAGGGACTGTCCTGCAATGAAAAAAACACCAAATGTGTGGAGTGTGTGTGAAGTGTGAAGTGTGAAGAAGAAGAAGAAGTACATTGTGATGGTGTGATCGTGTGAAGAGGCCGCTAGAGAGGCGAGAAGAGCGTGCGACGGTACGTTGTTCGAAATGTGCGCGTATCTCGGTTCGTTTTCAACTTTTTTGAGCTTTGTAAACGCCATTTTGAAGATAAAAATGTGGCAAGCAACTTTGTAGTTGACTGTTTTTTGCTATCTTTTTTAGTTTTTGAGATAGTAATGCTTGAAGTTTTGTTACTTTCGTATCTAAGACCAAAAACTTCGAAGCTCCATAACTTTTTTAGTTTTTGAGATTTTGTGCCGTTCTAAATTTCATTTTGAAGCTAATTTTTTTTCCAAAATTTTGTAAGACAACATTTTCCAGTTCGACTGCCAGATCTCGAGGTATCAACGATTTCGAATATTTTTAGTGGTATGCAAAGGTCCGTGGTACAAAAGTGGTTGTATCTTGAAAACCTGATTAGCTATCAAAATGTTGTCAACTACAAAAATAAATCTGACAGAATAATCTAAAAAATGGCGCAAAAACTAGGCAAAAATATTGAAAACTGACAAAGTTATGATTTTTCAAAGTTTTTTCACATTTTCCGTTTCGAACAACTTCCGCCGAACAAATGTACATACTACTGTATAGAAAAAATTAAAAATGGGGAAAAAAAACGTCACGGAAAACAAGAGAAAGTGAGAGAAGAAACTCGAAACGGGGCGAAAAGAAAACGGAGAAAACGAGAGCGATAGAACCGAAAATAAGGGGGGCGGAGCCAAAATCATCGCACACAACTTTCCTTTTTGATCTACGTACCATCGAAAAAATGAGAGAAAAAGAAGAAAGAAGCTATCGAGGGTTCATGCTCAGTGACTTGAAAGACGGAAAAGAAACGGTTAGGGTAACTGATTGGACGTCGAAAAGGGGAGAAGTGCGCTGCTAATCGATAATGGGAGGGGGTAGGTCAAAAGAAGTGGCAAACCAACGAAAAAGCCCGCGAAATTTGAAAAAAGTTTGGAGAAGAAAAAAACAACGATACCTGTGACTTTGTCACGCACAAGTTTGCAAGACTCGATTTCGCCGATGGAGGTGAAGAGGGAGCGGACCTCCTCTTGGGTCATTCCTTGCGGAAGATAGTTGATTATCAGGTTCGTCTTCGACTCGCCAATCTCCACATTTGGCGCCGTACAGTAGCGTTGCGTGCTGGTGTAGGTGGACTGAAAGAGAAAAATGTTTGAGTGGCAGGTGGAATCGAACTCGCGTCGAGCAGTTTGGAAATTTTTTGCATTCTATGGCTCAGTAGATAAAAGGTGGTTGCAGCAAAATTTGAGCGAAAATCAATGGTAACAGTGGGGAATCGAACTTGAACAATTTTTAAACAGCTAGTGGAATTTTCCAATTTTTTCCCGTGTTTCAATATTTTAAGGTTTCTCATAGTGTTTTCTTCTAAATTTTACCAAGAAAAAAGCGATTGGCCAAAGTCAAGACTCGAACTCGCATCGAACAGTTTGACACATGGCCTAGTGGCTAACACTTTTGATTCCAGATCCCTCAAACTGCTTCCCGGACGCTTTTTCGAGGTTCCCCGTTACAGGAGGACTCGAGGACATTGGCGAATAAATAAGTTATTATGTTTTCTCACTTTATCCCGTTTCTTCCCTTCTCTCTCTTTCCTGTCTTCCGACGAATTGTTTTTGAATGAGCTCTCCTTTCACTTCTTCCCCCGTTTTTTCTTCGAAAAAAAATATCGGAAAAGAAAGAGAAAGGGGGAGGAGAGAGGAAAACGACGAATATCGTTATGTTGGTCCCCCGGGGGGACAGAGAAGGGCCACACACATCTCCATATGTCTCTGTTTCGCGCGCGTGCTCCGCGCTTAGGCTCACGAGCCGCTTTTTCGAGGTGGGAAGAACATGGGAAGAGTGTGTGTAAGGGGAGGGAACGAAACGAGAGCCCCCGGGAGAGGGACGAAATTCGAGACGTGACCAAATAATGGACGGTGGAAACGAGGGGTCCGGTTACCGAGAAGAAATGGGAAATGGGAAATATGACGAGTGAAATGGATAGTACGGTTCGAGTAAGTCCCACTTCGGACGTGTTAACCACTAAGCCATATGCTACACTTAATAACATCGAAAGATCAGTATAGCTGTTTGGAATACCTCCTAGTTCGGGTTCTTGCTGTGTCCCTAAGTTTTTGTTCTATTGGCTCTGCGAAATTCGCTATTCAGAGTGTCAAACTAATCGAAACTAGCTTTCGAGCCAAACGTGTTATCCACTAGGCCATGCGTGCAACGTTAACATTGATGTCACAAGTTCGACTCTTTTAAGCGACCAAATGATTTTTTTGACCGGGAAACCATAGAAAACACTAACATCACGCCAAAAAATCGATTGGAGCTCTGTGTCATTTGACAATTTGCCTACATACCCCCAAGTTCGATTCCCCACTATAACCATTGTTTTTTGCTCAATTTTTGCTGCAAAACAAACCGCTCGGAACCCTTATCATCACCTATTTTTCCAGTTTTTTCCCTTTTTTGTCTCCCACACTCTCATAGTGGTGAAGGCAACCAACTTGAGCATATCTAATTAGAAAAAGCTAGTTGTTTTGGCCCTGCCCAACTCCTTCACCACCCCTCCCTCCGGTCGTTTTTTTCCCTCTCTTGTCATAGAGAGAAGGGGGGAGGAAGGAGGAGAGGATGGTGCGGCGGACACAAAATAAATATTTTTATTTTTGGTCCCCCCCTCAAGGCGTAATGAATGGGAGGAAAGGAGAAGAAAAAGAAGGACCAAGAAGAAGAAGAGAAAGAGAAAAGGAAGAAGAGGGGGAAGATGCTTCGAGATTTTGAAAAATTGGCATTTGGGAATTGGCTCCGCGGAGCACCAACACCACCAGCCGGGCTCCGGAATACATGTCAAACGCACGCTCTTTTCCGAAAACTTCAGTTGGTTTGCCTAATTGTGGAGCGCTAGGAGGCATGGGGGACGAGAAACCCGAAAACCGAGTTTCTAGTCCCTCCTACGGAAAACGTTTCGGGAAGAGAAGAACTTGGCGAAACATACCTGTGGTTGTACAGTTCCAGTGGGCATATTATTATTGTTGGGCGTCAGCAACGCTTCCATCGTCATCTTGTGTCGCGTTTTCTTCTTCTTCTTCTTCTCTCTTCTTTTTCTTCTTCAACTTCCACTTCGTCTCCTCGAAACAAAAGAGAAGCTCCAGGAAGGAAGAGAAAGAGAGAAAAAGAAAGAAAGAGTTTGAATATGCGCAGTGGCCAAAGTGGGCGGGGCTTTGCGTCTACTCCCAGAAGAGCCGGATGAAGGAAGTGGGCGGGGAGACTCTGGAAAGAGAAGGAGAATGAGAAAGAGGTGGAAAACGAAAATCGATGCGAAGGAATCGAACTCGAGCGGCGGACTGAACACTTTTGGTGTTGCTTAACTTGCCAGATCCGACGAGTTAGCGGCGTGCCGCGCGGTCGCCAACGCCTCCCGCCGCACTTACCGCTGGCTTCCCGTCTAAGCCGCCGCACCGTCCGATCTGGCAAGTTAGGCAACGCTGTCGACGGTTAGTGTTTGGTTCGAGTCCAGCTAGTGGGGAGGCGAAAATCTGCTATACTATACAGGAAATCATAACAATAATAGTAATAACGCTCTCCAGGGGTGGGCGGATTGCAATTCAATAACAACAAGCGGCGCAAAACCGTAATTGGGCTCTCTTGTGGGGGGCAGGGGCAGGTATGCATGAAAAAATATGGAAGAACACACACACACACATACGGAATAATAATGTGAATGTGACCGACCTCTCTCTCTCTCTCTCTTTTGTGTGAAGTGAAGTGGAGGGAAACAATGGGAAAAGAGAGAGAGAGAGAGAGAGAGAGAGAGAGAGAGAGAGAGAGAGAGAGAGAGAGAAAGAGATGCAGCAGGTGAATCTGACAACTTTCCTCCTCCTCCCACTTTTCCCACTTTTCCCAACAACTTCCAGAATACTCTTTGCCACTTTTCAAAGAAGCAGTCGGGTGGAATCATATGGATGAGGGGGATGAATTGGAAGAGGAGAAGAGGAGAAGAGGAGGAGGAGGACAGGTGTGGAAACAATGCTTATTCAAACATGAGAGATGACCCGAACCGTGAGAGGGGGGGTACTACCACTATGTTCTTGTGTGTGTGTGTGTTTGGATAGGTGCCTTTTCACTTACTAACAACTCTTCCATTATTCACTGCCCCCCCCCCCATTTCGGAGATTTGAGGCGGGGGGTTTCTAGGCCACGCGCGGTTTTGGCAGCGTTTTCGGACAATTTCAGCTGTGTGACATGAAAAACGGGGAGGCGTGACTTTCAGGATGTCGGATTCTAGGCCATCTCGTTGGGCTCGGATTCTAGGCTAGGCCACAAGTCACATTGTTCTCGACCTTGGTTTGGTTTTAAGTCGCTTCCTAGGCCAAGCGCTTCTAATCTTGACATTCTTAAAGTTGAAGGGAAGAGCCCCGTGGCCGAACTTTTCCCCGGATCCAAAACTAGGCCACCAAGGAGTTCATTGAACTAATTGTAAGGGAGCAAGGGAGCAGAGCAATTCCACCTGTATTCGATTTTCAGCTGCTCTCTCTCTCTCTCTCTCTCTCTCTCTCTCTCTCTCTTCTCACAGGTGCCCACGCCATCACATGAAT